>JARHVA010000471.1:2400000-3600000 GCA_037957365.1 Torreya grandis | reverse complement strand
AAAACTAAAATTCAAATGACTAAATTTGAATTCTTACAAGCCAACCCTGAGCAGTTGGATAGGTTGGTGGATTATGTGAAAAATACAGCCATCTCTGCAGGATAAGAGATTAGAAAGGTAACTCATGATCCCTCAAGGAACATGCCCACCCCAAACTACCTTGTCATTACTCCTCTTGTTTTTCTTGAGAAAATAGAGCCTTTCTATGTTTTCCTTGATAAATGGTCACAAGCTGAGCAACTGCATCATTGATTCTGGAGCTTCAGACAATGTCATGTCTACCAAAGTGGCTGAATCCCTTGGCCTTACATTGACCAAGACATTTGGTAGATATTTTTCCATGGAGAATAAACAAGTACCACTGCTGGAGAAAATCAAAGATGCCCAATTTGCATTTGCAGCTTTTTCAGACAAGATAATCAAGATGACTGTCATGGTGGCTGACGTCCCAGCATCTTATGGCATTCTACTTAGACAAAATTTCTACAAAGATGTGGGAGGAGAACTAAGCATGGACCTATTTGAGGAAAGGATCCCTGTCAAAGGTGTAATAAAGAGATTGCTCCTTGAAAAGGAGGCAAAATACATGGTCACCCAAACATCAACCCCTGTAGCTCAAATTTTGTTTAAGTCTTCAGACAGGGATAATTACTTCTTGACTAAAAAGGGTGTTCATGTTTCTGCAGATGAAAGTCCTGTAGGTGGAAATCTAAAAATCGATTCAAACAAGACATCAGAAGAATTGGTAGGGTGCAGTACAGATAAAAAAGCATCTTCCACTTCCAATAAAGAGAAATCTGATAGAAGATCAATTTTTGATGATGTTTGGACCCTGAAATTCGATGGTAGCAATTCTTCTACCAATGCTAGAGTTGGGACTGTGTTGATATCTCCTCAAAGAGATATTTTTTCTTCATGTAAGTTGCAGTTCAGCAACACCAACAACACAACTAAATGTGAATCTCTGTTGCTCAGATTGAAGGCTGCTTAAAACCAAGATGTCAAACTCCTTCACACCAAAGGAGATGCTGAGCTGATGGTTTGTCAAGATTTTGATGCTAACAATCAAAACATGTGCTAGACTGAACCAACAGAACAACAAGCTATGGTAGTAGACCATACTGTTGTACTCCAAAGTTAGCAAAAGAAACTCTTCGCCAAGAGAGCAAGGAGTTACAATTTTTAAATTGAATACCATGTATTGCCATGGAGCAAGAAGAGAGAGCCAAAAGGAGTGCACAAAAAATGTGATTCCTGGTGGAGAGTTTCATTCACCAATCACCGATTTTGGGGACAAAATGGTTTCCTATTGGTTTATCAAGACATAACGCTATTTTTATTGTCTCACAATGGGTAACGTTTGAATCACTTCAACTCTTGAAGTATCAGATAAGTTCACTTGTACATATGTATATTTGTATAGTTTTTGTTTCTATTGTGTGTTGTTCGTTTTCATTTTTTGGAGCCTTTCTTTTTGGGTAGCACGACTCCATAGCCCAATGACATGATTCAAGGCACTGGAGATTTTGGTTTCTACTCCCCTCAGATGTTCCAAGTCTTCAACTAAAGAAAGTTCCCCAACTAGAGCCAGCTGTTGTCCCCAAAAATGTCACTCATTTTTGGGACAATCTATGAACTATTTTGGTTCAACAGACCAAAATTCTCTCTCCCCTTTTTAAAAATTATTCTGACCATTCAAGTCCTTCATTTTTCAAAGCTTTTCCAGAAATCTATGGACTCTCTAGGCTTAAATCTATGGACTCTGTAGATATGTTTCTACGGACTCAACATGCTTGAAATTAGAAGGTTTAACAGGTTCAAAGGCTTATGCAGGCGAGTTCAATCAAAAGAACAATTTTTCAACACTTAGTCATTTTTAGGCTTGAACCGTTGAACCTTGACCCATTTTAGTTCAATGGTTCAACGGGTTCAACGATCAATTGGTTCAACGTGCTTGGTTCAAAAGATCAAAAAGATAGCCAAATAATGAAGAATGAACCGATTGAACCGTTGAACCAAAGTTGGTTCAATCGGTAGGTTCAAGGGGCTGCCCCAAAGCCAAAGGAAAAAGTGCCCTTGCGGAGGGTAGTGGATCGAGGCCAAGTACCCTTGCGGAGGGCAGTGAGAAAAAGAGGACAATGTTGGAAATCTCTCAGAAAAATTACTAAGTAAAAGTGGCCGAAAGAATTCTTTCGAAAGTATTTTTTGCGAAAAAATGACTAAGGCAAAAATCCTTTGGACTTTTTGTCTGAAGAAATTCACCCAAGAAGAGAGCCCAAAGAAATTGAAGGGAATGAGTAGATAAAGAAGAGCCCGACAAGAAAAGACAAAGTGAAAGAAAAGTCTGCCAAAAAAGGAAAAGCCTGACTGAAGGGAAAAGCCTATGGAAAACTGCCCGATGAAAAAATACAAAGTGCAACGGAAGCTGCCACGTGTCCCTTATAGAGTCAAAGTGGAAGCTGGCAAGTGTCGTCTGTCGGGACATAATTTCTAATAAGTTTCAAAGCTATGAAACACACCACGTGTCCCATTATAACTCAGCAAAACATAACAAGTGTCTGCATCCGCATTCCCCTTTTGAAGCTACTCGGGTAAGAAGTGTCGTGGATCCCATTTTCCATAAGTTTCTAATAAGTTTCATAATAGCAAAACTTGCCACTTGTCAAAGACGCAGAAAGGACCCCCCAAAGACTTAGACAAGAAGCACTTAAACAAGGAAGTGATGGACCAAAAGAGACAGAATGAACTGATGAACCGTTCAACCAATGAACTTTCACAGGTTCAAGGTTCAACACGGTTCAAGCAGCTAGCGACCATTGACGGCCCCATGGACGTAAAATCTAAAGTAAGGAAATATCCATGGAAATTCAAATAGAGCACATAATTTAAAGGAAAAACCAAGTGACTAGCTGAAAAGAAAGCCTGAATGCTCAAATTGCTATAGGGGAGAGATCAATGCAAAGGATCAAAAATATCTTCAAAAGAGTTATTTCTAGTAGGTGAAACAATGGGTCAAGTAGACTTCTGAGCGCACCAAATCAAGAACGCAAGCTTGTTTTTCTTCCATGAAGTAATGGTGAATTGGACAGCTGCACAGACATCAAAAAAAGGAATAGATAGTCCATACTAAGAAGAGACATATTAGAGGAATGGACACGCCATGGTTATGGCAATGCATTGTTCCCAGCATGGTCCCTTCAGATAGAACTGAAGGCGCATTGAAAGCATTGACTGCAGCATGGGCCATCCCATGGAAAAGAGTGCCAAGCCTTGCTTGGTGGCTATACATTGTAATTTCTCACAATTTACAAGAGAGACTTTTCATTTTATAGAAGTGAAACTCTGCCCAATTGAAAGAAGAATACTGAGACTTTGAGCTCAGATTGTTGTTCATTTCATTTTATCTAAATGAGAAAGCAAGTTGTTTGTAGACTTTGTGCTGTCATATCTTGTATCATTTTAGAAGATTGTTCTTATGTCTGTCCTCTAAATGTGTTCTTGTTTATTTAATTTGGCAAGCAAAACTAGTGAAAGTAATCAAGAAGGTGTCTTGAAACCAATTGTGGAAAAGACTTTGTGCTTTCATAACTGTTTTTAGTGTGTGTTATTCTTTTCTTTCTGTGTTGAGGATTCTAGGATGACTTTGTGCCCCCATTATCCTTTGTGTTATACTCTTTGGTCAGTTGAGGTGGAAACTTTGTGTTTTGTTTCATCCTGCTGGTTACTGCGCCTGTGTTACTAGTTTCTTGTCACTTCTTGAAAGAACTCCTGTTGTTTCATGTAAGAACACTTATGAAAGAAGAGAAGTGCCTTCAGTGTTTTTACCAAAATTTTCTCTTTTATTTGTGAACATCATCTCTGAAAGAAGAGAGATGGATGGTATATCCTACCCCTGAGTGTTATTTTTTGCTTATATATTTAGTATATAGCTCCTGCGTATTTATAGGGAACCTCCCCTTAATGAGAGGAGAGATTTGTCCACCTCTAATGTAGTAAACCTGCACATTGGGCTGACCAATCTCCTTTGCTGTGGATGATAAGACCTATTTTGCTCAATCAGACAGCTGACTGACAAAATATTCACCCAATAGGACCCTTGTTTGAGCTTTGCAATTTGTGCATATGATATCTTTTCACCAATGTTGATAACAAAGTGTGTTAAAAATTGGTTTCCAAATTGATTGAAATCCTTTGCTTATCGAAGAGGAAAATCATAAAACCATATAAGAGCATATTCTTTGAGACTTCTTGGAAAAATCTCATTATCTTCATAGTCTAGACAATCTGCATGGAATGCAAGCAAATATTGTTCAATATCACATTTGCCTTCATATAAGGGAAGTTTAGGATTCACAAAGATAATTAATAATGGATAACATAAAATTTTGGATGTTAAATGGTTATGAAACAAAGAACATGAATCCATAGAGGGGCTAGTATGAGAAAGAGTTTGCTCAATTTGAGATAGCTTAGCTTGTAAGGCAATAATTGCATGCTCAAGATTAATATTTGTATAAGGGATTGGAAGAGTATAATCAATTTGATTAGGCATAAACATTGATACCTTTTGGAAACCAATTGATGTTTTTAAACCAAGGGATGATGCTATGAAGTAAATGGAGGTGTAGAAATATGAATGGATGTTATATTAGTAATGGCAACATTGGAAAGACTACCTTGAGAACCTTTATTTTTTTCATCTCTATAAATATATAAGAGTGAGTCAATATTTTTTGGATGTTCGTGAAGATAATCCATAAATTTTGTTTCATCAGTTTCACTAGACTTTTCCTCAATATTGGATTACTAAATGACAGCCATAATGCACCCTTGAAGAAGATGTGGAATAAGCAATGGAAGATCATTTAAAGTTATAGATTTGAGATAATGTGTAGCATATGGTTCCTCTTTTTCCTGAGTTGTTTTATATTTTAAAAAATCTATTTTTTATGATGTTTGTATTGGAGAATAATAAAGCCATGATATAGTAGTGCAATCATTTGAAATAAGAAGGCCATAAGGTTAGGCCTTGTTTAGTATAGCTTCTCTATTATTTTAGAATTAAATACATGTAAACACATAATGAATAGTATGTTGAAAATCAATACATGATGCAATAATGAATTTCATAATCCTATGTAACATATGAATTAAATTTTCATTCATTGAACCCATTATGAATATAATGCAAGTAAAAAGAAATATATAAATGGTGATCTAGGCAAAGGTTTGACTGATTGTGTGGATTCTCAATTATACTTGATTGTTCTTATATTAGGTTTGGCCCAATATTTAGAACATTAACTATAAAATTTAAACATTTTTTATAGCCCACTATTTTGTCTCTAAAGGCACGATGAGAGTAACTTGCCTAGGAGATACGCTCCTCTCAAAGGCACCAAAAATAAAATGGATAAAAAAGCTTCATATGGTTTAAATAAAAGACCTTAAATGATTCTAATATACCATAAGGTATGTAGAAACTAAACTATATCTTTAGCATTGTCTACAACTTAAGTATTAGGATAATATCCCTCACTTCATGGTGCCTATAAAATAGGTCATCATTTAGCCAAAAATGAGAACTCTCTATGTAGTTTTACAATTGCTAGAACACAATTGTTAAAAACAAGGCACAACAAATAGAAAATAAATAAAATTAAAAAAACGAAAAAAATTTACATATAGATCAACAAATTTGAATTTGAGTTCGAAAATAAATGCTTTAGTATCAGATGTTATATGAGGTGATAAGATAGTTTATTTATGTCAAATTAAGATCCAAATTTGAAAAAGATTGACTCATGGTGTCAAATTTATATCCAAGGTCTAAGTTTATCTCTTTCAGTGTCTAAAATTTGTATAAAATCATAAGACAAAGATCAAGTAAATAACAAGCAGTGTTATAAAAAAAATGGGTTCATCAAAATGTTTAATGATTATTTTGATTTACCAATGAAATGTTATAAACATTAAACGATTGACATATTGAGATATATTTAACAAGGGCATGTAGTGGCTAGTCCCTACCTCTAGTGTACCAATTGCATTAGAAATTGTAATGTAACTATTATAACTTAGAATTTCACCCTTATGAGAGAGTTCTTCAGGATTTTTCACTTCCAGCTACAAGCATGAGGACAACCTTAGGATGTGGATATCCTATGGTGAGGTTGAACTTATAGGCTTTTTTATGAGGCTAGTTCTTCAGGTGCTTCACTTTAGCTCTTGATCTTACACTAAAATATACTATTAGCTAAGAAAAATAGGTAGGAGGATGACTGAAAATGAAATCTAAGCTAAGGGAGGTGATGCACCAAACTAAGTGATCCACTTGGTCTAGGAAAAGAGTCAACTACTGATGAATCCAAACAAGACACACATTATTCTAGTTCTATCTCAAGGCCATAAGCATGGAGCTTTTACATAGAGGTTGAATGGAAGCTTGCACTTTGAAGGATAACAAAAATAGGTCTACATGACACACTATGAACTGCTACCACTTCAAGGAGAGCTCAACACATAGACACTTCACACAATCCTACACAAAACTGAAAGGATCAAAAGCAAGGTGCTGAAAATAATCATAGGTGATGAATGAAAATTATACATTATGCAAATGAAATAAAATATGCACACTTATTTTAGCCAAAAATGAAAAAAGTCTTCCTTGTATTGCTTCAAAAGAGTCTTTTACAAAGTGATTTCTATAGAGTAACTCTATCACCAATCTGGGGATGATTTGCTTGGCTCCAAGGCCTCTATTTATATAGAAAAATGGGGAAGAGAGAAGGGGAAGAAAGAAGAAGTCACTGATGGTATAAAATCTAATATTTCACTTTCTTGTTCTCCCTAAATGTGCCACTCAGGATCACTCAACAATCCTCTCGATCCCCTCCCATCTTTAAGTTTTTCTTTTGGTGTATCTAAAAATCCATATTATGAGCAGCTGGAATGTCTCTTCTTGGCATGATGCATTTAAGCATCGAACGGTGATTGCAAGGAGCGAACTATGGTAGATGAGATCCTTCATAACTTCTAGCTACTAACCATTTAGACTCTCTCATGCTAATTGGTCATCCTTGTGCCACTTGTCCTTTACTGATTGGTCCTTTTTGCTCCAGCTTATGCCACATGATAGCCTTTCATTCATTGCATCATGATTCTCGCATTGTTGGATTAAGCTTAAGTCAAGCACTCAGAGAATCCTAATTTACTCTATGCAGAGTAATTCACGTTTTTTTATCTCTCCAATTTCAGACTTTCTTAGATCCTTTACTTATAAAGCCTTTTAAGTAGAGTACTTGGGTAAACCTGATTTACTCTATGCAGAGTAATTTGGGTTCTCTAAGCCTACTTACATTAGACTTGTCCATCTTGAAGTCTCCTCACTTTTTTGTTTCCCAAGCCTTAAGACTTCAAGCTTTTCAAACCTGATTACTTCCAATGGCTAGTTATTTATATTGATTTTGACATTCATTAGCCTGTCATTTCCTTTGGACACTTGGTCTCAAGCTTCCTTCTTGACTTATTTATTTTGAACAAATCTCTTGAAGGAATTTCTTTGAACAATTTGTCTGAATGAATTCATTCAGACTTTCAAAATAAACTTTCTCGAAGGGTGAGAGACCCTTCAAGCTTCCTGCATGTCCCTTCAAACTTCCATGAATGATCCTTTCGAAGGAAAAGATACCCTTCAAGAATTTTGAAATGGTCCTTCTGAAAGGTAACATACCCTTCAAGAAAATTGCAACTATCCACTTGGAGAAGAAAAAATCCCTTCAAATTTATGAAGTGTACCTTCAAGTTCTTGAAGACCCTTAAAAAAATTTGAGGAGGACCTTCAAAAAAGTTAACTGATCCCTTTTTACCTAAAAATTCCCTTTGGCATTTTGAAAATGCCCTTAAGATTTTTTGAAAAAGACTCATCCCTTGAAGAACCTGAGAAGCACTATTTATGAGTAATTCAGGTATATCAAGCCCTTTTACTTATTTTGAGCTTCTAACTGCTCGTAACTTATGAAATAATCAAGTAGTGCTCCTTGGAGAACCCAAAATAAACTATCCATGAGTAATTCGAGTTTGTAAATCTGAATTACTTCTACTTATAAAATATTTACAAGTTAAGCACTGCTGCAAACCTGATTTGTACTATGCCCTCAGAAACTCAAAGTTATCACTACTAGAAAACCTGAAGTCCTCCCAAATACTTTCCATTTTATTTCTTGAAAGCTCTCTTTTTTATACTTAGATAAATTTTGATATGTGGGCCAAAAATTACCAACATTTTTGGTGACTCACATGGAAGCATGCATGTTATGCTTGAGAACCCAGCTTGTTTGCTTTGTTATATCCATTGGACATGGAATCACTAATTTTGTATGAAGCTAGATTTTTTTTAAATCTCCATTTAAACTAAAAGAACAATTGAAATGAAACAAACTATGCCCATGTCACTTAGGGAAGGGAAAACACACAATTGAAATGAATGTGCACAAGGCACTTAGAGAAAAATATGAAAAGCTATACAAAATATATAATAACATACAATTGTTGTCAACTCTTCTAATAACATGGATTTAGATGAATCTCATTGACTGGGATGGGTAATACATCTCCATCTATTTGGGCAAGCTGAAAAGCATTATATTGTTTGCATCCATGGATCAAATAAGGGCCACTCCATAAGCAGACAAACTTGGTATGGTTTCCTGGTTTGGCCTTTTTTAAGTCCCATTTGAGAACCAGGTCTCCTTCCTTGAAATTACTTGCTATAGCTCTCTTATCAAAAGCCTTTTTGACATGAGCTTGATGTGCCTCCAGCATTGTCATTGCGAGGTCCCTTGTCTCCTCAAGTTCTGTGAGTTCTGTCAATCTCACATTCATGGGTTCATCTTCTAGAAACTCCAACTGATGGGCTAGCTCTAATGTGGGTAGCTCAAGGTAAATGGGTAACTTGGCCTCTCTTCCATATAATAGAATATATGGATAATTGCCAACAACAACTTTAAGAGTTATTCGATCATCTCACAAGGCTATTTTCAACTTAGTGTGCCATGTCCTCTGATTTTCCTCCATGGTCCTCTTGATAATCCTCAACAAATTTTTATTTGTGGACTCAGCCAACCCATTACATTGAGGATAATAATTTGAGGAAGTCCTTAGGTAGATGCCCATTTTGAGAGCCCATTCACTTATTTTCAAACTAAGGAAAGCTAATGCATTATCAGATATGATAGTGGACAGAACACCAAACATGGTCACAATGTTGTCATATAAATCTAAGACTACACTTTCGTTGGCTTCTTTCAATGCAATGGCTTCCACCCACTTGATGAAGTAATAAATTATAGTAAGTACCCACTTATGCCCTGCACTTGATGGAGGGTTGATCATACCAATGAAATCCAAACCCCATTGCATGAATGGTTTCTCCACTTGAATCAAGTTGACAGGGAAAGCTGTTAACCTTTGCTTACCTATGAAAAGAGCACATTCTTAACACCTCCTCACCCATCCATAAGTGTCCTTGAAGAGGCTGGGCTAGTAGTAACTAGTCCTCATGATATTTGTTGTAGTAGTCCTTGGAGCAAAATGACCTCCTACAAGCCCATCATAGAAATTCTCAAAAATCTTGGCTACTTGATCATCATCTGCACACCTCAGGAGCACTCCATTGAGGTATCTTCTAAACAAAATCCCATCAACTAAAACATAAGGTATGGACTGAAGTTTGAAATACTTTTTTTTCTTTGTCTATACCTTGAGGGCACTCACATGTTAGCAGAAAGTGCATCATATCATGGAGCCAACTAGTGTGAGGTGGAAGTGTATCTTCTTGTAGGTTATCTTGTGTTACCAAGATGACCTCTTTTTCTTCATAAATTTCATCAACCATATGCTCACATAAGTCTTTACCTCTTGCTATCTTAGTGAACTTGATCTCTATGTCATACTCCATGACTTTAGTAAACCAACTAACTCTTTTTTTGCTCAAATCCTTGTTAAGAAGGAAGTCTCTTACCCCAAGATGAGACACCATAAGATGGATTTTGTTGTTGGATAGAATTGGCCTAAACTTATTGAGACTCCTTACTACTGCAAGGACTTGATTTTCTACAAAGGTATACCTCACCTCATACTCTTCAAACCCCTGACTGAAAAATGTTAATGGCTGCTCAAGTTCTTTGCCATTCCTTTGCATCAACATAGCTAATATATTATCAATGTTGGAAAAATCATATCATATGAAATCCCTTGAGGAATCAAGATTCATAAGTGTGAGTGCTTGAGCGATGGCTTGTTTAATAGCTTCAAATGTTGACTTACTTTTATTTGACCAAGTGAACACTTGGTTCTTTTTCAGCATAGCAGTGATGGGCTTGACCAAACTTGCAAAACCAAGGATAAATCTTCTCATGAAGTTTATCTTTCAAAGTAAATTTTGGAGTCCCTTCTTATGCTTGGGCAAGGATAAGGCCAAGATGGCACTTATTCTCTCAAGATCAATGGATAGACCCTCCTTTGAGACGATGTGGCCTAACATCTTACCTTTATCCATGACAAACACACACTTTTTGGTATTCAATGAAATCACATACTCTATGCACCTTTCAAAAATTAACCTCAGGTGGTTCATGTGTTCGTTGGCATTCTTAGAAAAAACCATGATGTCATCTAAGTAAACCAACACCATTTGGTTTAGTAGCCCCTGAAAAGCCATGTCCATGGCTCTTTGGAGAGTTACATCAGCATTTGATATACCAAAGGGCATCTTTTGGTATGCATACATGCCCCATTTGGTGGTGAAGTTAGTCTTGTACCAATCTTCATATTTCATCCAAACTTGGTTGTAGCCAAAAAATCCATCCAACAAAGAGAAGCATTTTGATCCTGTAACTACTTAGAGAAGTTGTTCCATGGACAATAGAGGGTAGTGATCCTTCAAGGAGACTTTGTTCAAATCTCTAAAGTCCACACAAAGCCTAATCTCCCCACTCTTTTTTCTTATAGGCACCAAGTTGGCTACCCATGATGAATGTTTGATGGGAAAGATGATCCTATACTTGATCAACTTGGTTAGCTCCTTCCTCATCAGCTCTTTAATATTGGGGTTAATGGGCCTTTGCTTTTGTCTCACATGCTTGAAATTGGCCTCCAACTCTATGGTATTCTAAGCGAGCTTAGGATCAAAACCCTTTAGGTCAATGTATTCCCAAGTAAAAATGTTTGCATACTCTTGACAAAGTGCTATGAAAGCATGCCTCTCAACCTTATTGCTTACCTTCCCAAGCTTGAGAAGCTTATCCTTGAAGATGAGGACTCTCTCATAGTTTTCTTCATGAGTTGATATTACTACCTTGTCTTTTCTCATATGGTCTCCTTTATGAAAAAAGCTCTCAAGTGTAACCATCCCCTTAAAAAGTTTGTTCAACTTTAGCTGAACAATTTGATCCTCATATTGATGTTGTAATTTAGTTTGGTTGGAAGAGGAGAACTCAGCTTCCTACTGTAAGAAGCAAGCAATTTACTTGTCACTCTCAAAAACCTACCAGTGGGCTTCATTATCCAGTATTGATGGCCTCACCACCACCTTGACTTATGGCTAAACCTTAGTTTCTCTTGGCCCACTTGGAATGTCAAACTGAGCTCCCACGACTACCAACCTGTCAACATGTTGGTTTTGATTTCTTGGGATAGCTTAAATGTTAAAGGCCTCAAAATCTTCAATTAGGTCCCACACTCAATTTTTTTCAGACCTCATCAAAGGGTTTTTTGTAATGTTCAAGCCTCTAATTTGGTTTACTATGATCTCATTATCCCCATAAACTTGTAGTAGTTCGATTCCTCTTTTGATGGCCCATTGAAGGCCATGGATCAAGCCTTCGTATTTTGATGCATTTGAAGAGTAGATGAAATAGAACCTATAGGAAGAGAAAAACTTATTACCTAAGGGTGAAATCAATATTACCCCAACACCTGCACCATTTTTGCTCCTTGAGCCATCAAAGAATAACTTCCATAAACCATTGGGGTCTTCTTTAGGTCCAATGAGGGAAGGCATGGGCTGATTCTCTTCATGTAGCAGATAGACACCCATGTCTCTTTCTTCAACACCTTCCAAAGGGTTAAAAAATTGGTTATCTCCCCATAGCTCATCCAAGAACAAATCTGGAACCTCTTCAAGATGAGTGTTCAGCTCTTGACCAATTTTAAACTCATCCTCATCAAGGATGGTACAATTAAGATTTATGTTATTAGGCTGATGGGGTTCAATATGAAATTATGCCATGGGTTCAACTTTGATTGAGACCTGAATCCTGTACCTTATTCTGAACATCATGTAAGACCAATCTGTTGTAAGGTAACTCCCAATCTTAGCTATGAACTCTCTGGAAAGACACAATGCAAAGCGAGGAGTGACATCTAGGACTAGCATGTCTTGCACCATGAACACACTAGGATAAGCATGCAAGGTTAGGCTCAAATTCATGATGATACCTGATGGCTTTGTGAAAGAACCATCAAGTTGTAGGACTCCTTTAGTGTGTGGCTCATACTTGATATTCAGCTGGTCAATAATAGACTTTGGCATGACTGAGGTGTTGGCCCCACTATCCACCAAGTAGTTGTGCACCAAGGAGTCACCAATGATTAATGACATGTAGAATGGGGGGCTTGGTCACACTACTTGACCTTTCTCCCAAAGGACTCTTGGATGCATTGGTGAAGACTTTAGCTTCCTTACTTGGTTGCTACTTGTAGTTGTAGAAACACTCATCTTGGATAAACCTTCTTGAATAATGTCTACTTAGTTGAGCATAGAAAGCATGTCCCACATTGGTACACTCATGTTGGATTTCTTCATTTGCTCCATAATGTTGATTGGCATACCCCCAGCCTTTACCTAGGTTTTGAGAGTAACTACTATTGGATTTATCAATGAAGGATCAGTGACAAGAGGTTCTTTGAAATCTTCCTGATTGTCATCCATATTCCTTTTCTTGAACCTTGTGTTCACTGAGATTGGGGTGTGGGCCAAACTGGGAGTAGCCTATGGATTGGATGTATAGCACTCCTCTTATTCACTGATGACCATTGAGGCTTCCAACTAGTTTGACCCCTGATCCGAGCCTTGTTCTTGTGGAGGCTACTCTTGCTTTGTCAGTGTGGGCACCTCTATGCTTTGGGCCCTAAGAACCTGGTTATATCCATAAGCAATAGCCTGCTACCATTGATCATTAAACACTTGGTTGGAGCCATTAGTTGGGATAATGGATTTTCCAAAAGAATGATTCCAAGGCATTTTCCCTTCAGTGTCCTAAGCCACATTATTTTAAAGCAGGACCAAGGAGTTGGAAGGGCCTGTAGTGTTTGGATTATAATTATGTTGCCTAGCATAGTTAGGCTGCCCCTGTCCCTGGAAATCTCCTTTCTAGGGTGGCCTATTAGCTTGATAAGGCTATTGCTAAGGTTGATACAAAGATTAATAAGGCTTGTTGTAAGCTTGCTACCTTTTGAAATTGACCACATCATTCCCCAAGTATTAGAGCATGATTTTCAATTCCAAGTAATTCTTCTACTCTTGGGAGTCATTGGATCCACTATTAGAGGCCTTCTCTTGCTTAGGTGAAGGCACAACAGTAATTTTTGACATTAGAAGTATAACATCAAGTGGAGGAATGATTGCAGGAGGTGGTCTAATCTTTGAAAAAAGAGGTATTGGGGTTCTAGGAGTAAGCTTTCTAGCCTGAACTAGGCAATTTTTTACCTTGATTGCCACTTCATATGTATCTGATAGATTGTCTCCTCCCATAGATTGAAACATTACAACTATGTCATTATTGAGAGACTTCAAGTAATACAAGAAAGCAAAGTTTGGAGATGGTCTAATAGCTACTAGAATTCTATTCCATGCCTTCTGAAATCTCATATTGAAGTCTTGCATGACTTCATGAGGAGCTCTCTTGATTGTTGTTAGCTACTCTGCAAGTGACAGATGATCACTATTATCTTTAAACCTTTTACACAGGGTTATTCCCAGCTTATCCCATGAGTGGATAGAATTAGGAGCTAGGCCCCTATACCAGTCTAATGCCTTTCCTTTAAAAGATACAACCAATATCCTAATAGACACGTTCTCCACTATGATATTATGAATGTTGTAGAAGTTGGCTATGTCTGTTATGTGCTCAATAAGAGTTACAGCTTGGTCTCATGTGTAATAAGGAACACTTTTGAGGGTTGTTATTGGCATAGAGTCATATTGTGGTAAGTTCAAAGGGCTTTGGTCGTTCAAGCTCATAAAATATCTTTGGGGAATCATAGTAGTAAGAGGGACTGTCAAAGGTCTCCTTGTATAAGTATGCTTTATGACTGGTCTAGGAGGAGGGTGCCCTATGTAAGGGTGAGTATGGGCAAACCTTAAATTTCTTTCTGAATTTAAATGTAATTTAACAAAATCAAAAGGAATACCTATATAAGTTGATCTTGTAGTCACCTTTGGCATGAAAGATAGCTACTACTCTACCACCAGATAACTAGGTGTTCTTTAGAGCCACCAAATGTTGAAGGATGAATGTTACCACTACTACAAAATAATCAAATCAACACCAAATTTGACCAATCTTCCATAAAAAATAGAAGCAAAAATGGTAGTTGTCCCACTGAGCATGCCAGAAATATTATATCTTGGAATTGCACCCTTGTGAGAGATTTCTTTAGGCTCCCTCACTTCCAGTTACAATCATGGGGACAACCTCAAGATGTGGGTATCCTATGGTGAGGTTGAACCTCTAGGTTTTTTTTAGGCTAGTTCTTTAGGTGCTTCAATTCAGCTCTTGATCTCACACTAAAATCTACTATCAATTAAGGAAAAGAGGAAGGAGGATGATTGAAAAGGAAATCTAAGCTAAAGGAGGTGATGCACTAAAAGAAGTGATCCACTTGATCTAGGAAAAGAGTCAGGTACTAATGAATCTAAATAGGACACAGGCTATTCTGGATCTATCTCAAGGCCATAGGCATGGATATTTTACATGGAGGTTGAAGGGAAGCTTGTGCTTTGAAGGATAACAAAATAAGGTCTATGAGAGACACTATGAACTGGTAGCACTTCAAGGAGAGCTCAACACATAGACACTTCATGCAATCTTGCAGAAAACTAAAAGGATCAAAAGCAAGGTGCTGAAAATAATCACGGGTGATGAATCATAATCATACATTCTGCAAATGAAACCAAATGTGCACACTTGTTTTAGACAAAAATAGAAAAATTCATCCTTGTATTGCTTTAAAAGAGTCTTTTATAAAGTGATTTCTACAAAGTAACTCTATCACCAATATGAAGATAATTTGCTTGGCTCTAAGGCCTCTATTTATATAGAAAAAGGGAAAAGAGAGAAGGGGAATAAAGAAGAAGTCACCGATGGTGGGAACTCTAATGTTTCACTTTCTTGTTCTCCCTAAATGTGCCACTCAAGATCACTCTACAATCCTCTCGAGCCCCTCCCATCTTTAATTTTTTCTTTTGGCACATCTAAGAAGCCATATTATGAGCAATTAGAATGTCTCTTCTTGGCATGAAGCATTTATGCATCAAATGGTAATTACAAGGTGCAAACTATGGTAGATGAGAGCCTTCATAACTTTTAGCTACCAACCACTTAGACTCTCATGTGCTCATTGGTCATCCTTGTGCCACTTGTCCTTTATTGATTGGTCCTTTTTGCTCCAACTTCCACCATGTGGCAACCTTTCATTCATTGTATCATGATTCTCATGTTGTTGGACCAAGCTTAAGTTGAGCACTCAGAGAATCTTGATTTACTCTATGTAGAGTAATTTGGGTTCTTTGATCTCTCCAACTTTGGAATTTCCTAGATCCTTTACTTATAAGGCCTTTTAAGTAGAGTACTTGGAGAAACATGATTTATTCTATGTAGATTAATTCAGGTTCTTTGATCTCTCTAACTTTAGACTTTCTTAGATCCTTTGCTTATAAATCCTTTTAAGTAGAGTACATGGAGAAACCTGATTTACTCTATGCAGAGTAATTCAGGTTATCTAAGCCTACTTACTTCAAACTTGTCCATCTTCAAATCTCCTCACTTTATTGTTTCCTAAGCCTTAAGACTTCGAGCTTTTCAAACCCAATTACTTCAAACGGCTAGTCATTTCTCCTAATTTTGACATTCATTGGCCTATCATTTCCTTTGGACACTTAGTCTCGGGCTTCCTTCTCAACTTATTTCTTTTGGTAAAATCTCTTGAAGGAATTTCTTCAGATAATTTATCCAAAGGAATTCCTTCAAACTTTTTAAAATAAACTTTCTCGAAGGGTGAGAGACCCTTCGGGCTTCTTGCATGTCCCTTCAGACTTTTATGAAGGATCCTCCTAAAGGGAAAGATACCCTTCAAGAATTTTGAAATGGTCCTTTTGAAGGGTAACATACCATTTAGGAAACTTGTAAATGTCCACTTGGAGAAGAAAAAACCCTTCAGATTTATGAAGTGTACCTTCGAGTTCTTGAAAGACCCTTCAAAAAAGTTGAAGAGGACCTTCAAAAAAGTTGACTGGTCCCTTTTACCCTAAAAATGCCCTTCGGCATTTTGAAAATGCCCTTTGGATTTTTTGAAAAAGACTCATCCCTTGAAGAACCCAAGAAGCACTATTTATGAGTTATTCAGGTTTGTCAAGCCTTTTTACTTATTTTAGGCTTCTGACTGCTCACAACATGTGAAGTAATCAAGTACTACTCCTTGGAGAACTCGAAATACATTGTCCATGAGTAATTTGGGTTTGTAAACTCGAATTACTTATACTTATAAAATATTTAGAAGTTAAGCACTACTGGAATCCTGATTTACATTGTGCCCTCAGAAACCCAAAGTTTTCACTACTGGAAAACCCAAAGTCCTCCCAAAAACTTGCCATGTTCTTGCTTGAAAGCTCCCTTTTTCATACTTAGGTAAATTTTGATATGTGGGCAAAAAATGGCCAACAGTAACCTGAGTTAACTTGGGACATTTAGGAAGTAAAATTGTATGTCAGTAGGAGAAAGGTTGTATATTATGAATAGGCAACCATTGGTGTTGGACATGGAGAGGGAGTGTTGTATCTATATCAAATTGTATAAATACTTTTTATTCTTTTTTTGTCATTAACGTTGCTTATCATTTGTATGTTTCTCATGTGTGCTTGGCTATTTTGGCACAAGTATGCCACCATCTATAGGGTTGCACCACTATGTGGCTATTATTTTATATGACATTCTAATTAATATCTAAAAGTATAGTAATATATGATAATATGGCATGGCATACGGATTTCATATTTGTTTAAAATTATTTTAATATTAAATCCCATATATATTTATTAGTTATAAAATTATATTGTTTTATGATAAGTGTGTCCAAATTAAAATAGTTTAGACTTATTTATTTGTAAAAAAAATTGATAAATTATTGAGAAGATGAGTGTCAAAACCTAGGTAGACTCATTTCAGAAGTGAAAACAAATAAAAATGAATTACTTTACCACAAAACATTCATTTAATATAGGTTCTTACATATCTGATATGTTTATTTTTGTTGATTACACATCCCTAAACTAAATCTAATTTAACATGAAAAAATAAGAAATTTTCTAGAATGCTTCATTTTGACTAACATTAACATCATGTTACTATAAACCAAAAAAAGAGCCGGATATCACTAACATTTTACATGAGAATTTTTTTGTTGTAAATGAAAATGAGCATATTGAAAATATCAATTTACACTTGATAACCATAAATTAATGTGAGGTAATTAGTCTCTTTCATGTTTGAGAAGTCTTTCAAATTAGCACTTTAGCCTTAATATTTGTGGAATTCAGATTGAGAATGACTTCGAGATTTAGCTGATGGTTGAAAAACTATAAAAAAAAATGATCATTATAACATATATGAAGTCAACAATGTTATTATTTTTTTGTAGTAAAACATGATCGACTCTGTTGGGTGAATATTTTGTCCATCAGCTAACTGATGAGCAAAATAGGTCTGATCAACCACAGCAAGGAAGATTAGTCAACCTAGTGTGCAAGTTTACCACATCAAAAGGGGATAAATCTCTCCGCTCATCAAGGGGAGGTTCCTTATAAGTATGAAAGGGGATATATATATGCAGAAAATAATACTCAGGGGTAGGGTAACACCATCCATCAAACAAAGGAGAAATCTTAGTGAAGACATTGAAGGCACTTCTCTTCTTTCAGAAGTGGTCTTACAAGAAACAACAAGAGTTCTTTCAAGTAGTGACAAGTGACTAAGTAACTGGTAAGATAGGGTAGTAACCAACAGAATGAAGTGTAACACAAAGTCTCCACTTCAGCTACCCAAAAGAGTGAAATACGAAAGACAATGAGGGCACAAAGTCATCCCAGAGGTACTTCAACACAAAAATAAACTAAAAACACACACTGAAAACAATTATGACAACACAAAGTCTGAAAGTAACTGGCTTCAAAACATCTTTATTATTACTTCTACTAGTTCTACCTGTTAGATTAAATAAATAAGAATGCATCTAGAAGATAGACATAAGAACAATCTCCTAAAATGGCACAAGCTATAATAGCACAAAGTCTGTGAGTAACTTGCTTTCTCTTTTAGATAAAATAATATGAACAATAATCTGAGCTCAAAGTCTCAATATTTGTTTCTCAATTTAGGTAGAGTTTTGCTTCCGTATGATCAGAAAAAGATCTCTCTTAAAACAATAAAAGAGATTACAATATATAGCAGCCAAGAAAGACTTGGTGCTTTGTTTCATGGACTGGCCCATGCTGTGCAATCAATGCCTTAAATGCATTTTCAATTCTATTAAGGGGCCATGCTAGAACAGAGCATTGGCCTTAACAGTGACATGTTAATTCATTTTAAATGTCTTATCCTGGGTATGGATCATTTGGTCTATCCCTTCTGATGTCTACGTACAGCTATCCATTGTGTCTTTACTCTAAGGGAGATAAATTGGTCATGTTTTCAATGTTTGCTAGTCAAAATATCTACTTTACATGGACTGTTCCACCTACTGGAATAACTACTGTGTAGATATTTCAACTTTTCCCTCTTTCTGCTATGATTTGAGCCTTCAGGCTATCTTTTATCCTTTCTAATTCCTTTGGTTCCTCTTTTCAATGGTTCTTCCTTTCAGCCTGAAGGTCTTTGAATGCCCTCAGGTCTCACATTTAAGCCTACAAAGATTAGCAGATACACTTTATTGCTACAAATTTGATATCTTTGAGGTCCGTCATCATTTGAAAGCCAACGGTTAGTTGGTTGTCCTAAATTTGATGAGCTGCAGGCTTGTCATCCTCCTTAGCAATTCTTTCATGTCTTTTTCACTTGCTTTAGCCACTTTTTATTAGGCTTCATCCTTTTTATTGTGTCTTTGTATCAAGAGTGCTCCGTCTTTGACATCTGTCATAGTCTGCTGCTTTGAAACTTTACCAACTTACAAAAAATGGGACCCACAACACTTCTTGCTCGAACAGCTTCGAAAGGGGAATGGGGACAGGTGACACTTTTCATTGATCTTAACGAGTGACACATGGTGTTTTCTACTGTGAAATAGGTGAGGACACTTGGCAGCATCCGCATAACTTATAGAAGCTTTATATACCTTTTTAGAGTCCTGTAGAAGATGCCACATGGCAGCTTTTGCTAAGCTTTAGAAACACTATAAAAATATTCGAGGCTCATTTGGATTCAAATGGACAATGACACTTGGCATGCTCTTTGTTCACTTTTTAGCAACTCACCCAGGGCCCACCACAGTCCTTACTTGATAACGAAGCAAAATGAAGAAATTGTGGATGTTGACACTTGGTGGCTTCCGTACCGAGCTTTACAAGGGACACGTAGCGACTTCCACTACATTTAGAAAAACACATTACAACCTTCTGCAGTTGCCACTTGGTGCCCTCCATGGGACTCTAAGAGAAGCTTATTGAAAGAAGCTTATAAGAAACTTTGGAATAAGGATGTAGACACTTGTCGCACGCTCTACTGAGTTATAACGAGACACATGGCATGTTCTGCTACTTTTTAGAAACAAGTTGTAATGTGTCTCAGTAGATGACAATTGGTAGCTTCCACTCGACTTTAGAGACTTAGACAAAAATTTAGGCAAAATAAAAAACCCATGCATAGAAAGAAAAACCTGCGCCCTGTGTCATAACCCTTACTACCTCAAAACTTAAATGCGCATAGGGATAAAAATTGGAGCGCACAACAGAAACTCAAAATAAAATGTAGAGTAATCTACCCTACAAAGGGAAGAGAGAATTTTTTGGCTTGTAGGACCAAAAATAGTTCACATGTCCCAAAATAAGTGATGAATTTTGAGAAAAACAACTGGCTCCAGTTGGGGAACTTCCTTCAGTTGAAATTTTGGAACAACTGAGGGGAGTAAAAACTAAAATCTCCAATGCCTTGAAGTATGCCATTGGGCTATGGAGTCATGCCACCCAAAAAGGAAAGGCTCCAAAAAATGAAAATGGACAACACACAACATAAACAAAGGCTATACAAATATACATATGTACAGGTGAACTTATCTGATACTTAAAAAATTGAAGTGCTTCAGATGATGCCCATTGTGAGGCAGATAAGAAGGTGTGCCATCTTAATACTTCAACAAGAAGCTATTTTCACCATTGAGCTCATGGATAGTAAAAGAGCCTCTCTACAGGGAATCAAACTTTCCATGCATTCCCGTTGGTTCTCTCCTCTTATCCTATAGGAGAACTTGATCTCTAATTTGAAAATCATGGTCTTTTGCTTTCTAGTCAAAGAGCTTCTTCACCAGACTTTGATGGGCTGCAATTCAGTCCACCACCATAGTTATCTATTCATCTCAACTCAATCAAACACATGATCCTCTTATCAATAGAGCTTTCATACAGTTTGATCCTCAATTGCCTTAGCCAATTTCAATGCTGGCCATTCCAGAGTAATTAGTATCTCAGCATTGACACCATAAAGAAGTTGGAAAGGAGATATATCAATTGCCCTTTTTGGTGTAATTTTATCTATCCACAAAGCATCAACCAATACTTTATGCCATGTCCTTTAGTTTTCATCTACCAGCTTCTTGATGATAGTCACCAGGTTCTTGTTGCTTGATTCAGCTTGTCCATTCCCTTGTAGAAAGTAATCAGAAGAATGGAAGAGGGTAATCTCATAGTAAAAATAGAATTGAGTGATCTCTTGGGAAGTGAAACAAGCTACATTGTCAGTGACAATTTTGGTTGGGACCCCAAACCTAGAAATGATGTTCTCTTTGAGGAAATTGCACACTACTTTTGAAGTACCATGTTTGGTTGAGATAGCTTCCACCTACTTGGTGAAGTAATCTGTGGCTGTGAGGACATAGTCATGTCCATCACTTAAAGACGGGTTTATAGCACCAATGAAATTGATACCCCATTACTGAAATGGCTCTTCTATCACCACTGGTTTGAGAGGTAGAGTAGTTAACTTGGGTCTTCCAATGAACTGCTGACATAATTCACATTTCTTTACCCACTTGTACGCATCTTGAAAAAGAGTAGGCCAGTAATACTTGGATCTAAGAATCTTGTGGACAGTTACAGGAGCAAAAAAATATCTTCCACAAGCCAGATTATAGAAGGACTTTAGAAGTTAGTTCTCCTGCTCTTTATCTATGCAGCAAAGGAACACCCCATCAAGGCTCCTCTTATAGAGGCCGTTGTCCCAGAGGATAAAATTGGTAAATTTTAGTTTGATAGTCCTCCTTTATTTATAAGATAGGTGAGCAGGACACTCTCCATAAGTAAGAAAATGAGCAATACCTGAGTACCACTCATTCATGGTAAAGACAAAGAGAACTGTTGGCACGTCTTCTTCTTCTGATTCTTCATGCTTTATTTATGCTGACCTATTATCAATAATTAATTGACAAAGGCCCTTTCCCCGCACCAACTTCGTTGGTTGGATGACTAGATCAAACTCTTAGATTTTTGCAATCTAATTGCATCTTTTCATCCCAAACTCCTGCTGAGTTAATATAGATTTAACCATGGTATAAGGAACCAAGACAACAATGTGTGAATTCAGGATGTAGAAGTGAAAATGCTTCACTATCTTTACCACTGCATAGGCATGCTTCTCCATGTTTGAGTACTTCAGGTCATGAGATTTAAGATGATATCTCATGAAAGAAATGGGAGATTCCACACCTTCTTGGTTCTACTAAACCAAAATTATTGAAAGTGTGTGTTTGAAAGCATAGCTATATATGGTGAATTCCTTGTTATAGTCTGGACAAACCAGAGTTGGAGCGTGGAAAATAACTATTTTGATATCCCAAAATGACAATTTTCCTTCTTCAGTCCAGCTGAAGATGGCCTTTTCTTTCATCATATTCACAATATGATGAGTCTTCTCAGTGAAATCAGAGATGAACCTTCGTAAAAAATTTATTTTTCAAAGAAAGAGTGAACTGCAGTCTTACTCATAGGTAGAGTAAGCTCCTGGATAGACTTGACTCTGTCTAAGTTAATTTTTATGCCTTCTCTAGACACAATGTGTCCAAGAAGTTTTCCTTCTATCACTCTAAATAAAGACTTCTTAGGATTCAAAGAAATGACATTCTGGTGGTAGCATTCCAGCACTTGTTACAAATGGCGCACATGATCCAGGCGATGCTTGGAAAAAAAGGTCAAGTCATCAAGGTATACCATAATGAACTTATCTATTTCGTCTTTGAAAGTAAGGTCCATTACTCTTTGAAAAGTGGAGCCAGCATTTATCAGACCAAATGGCATTCTCTAGTATGTGAAGGTGCCCCAAGGTGTGATGAATGCAGTCTTATGCTGGTCTACTTCACCAACTTCAACTTGATTGTACCTTGAGAAGCCGTCTAGCATTGATAACATCTCTGAACCGGTCACTATTTCAAGAACTTGATCCATGATGGGTAGAGGATAGTTATCTTTTAAGGATGACTGATTCAAATTTTTGAAGTCCACACAAAGGCAAATTTAGCTATTCTTCTTCCTCACAGGTACTATGTTGGCAATCCATGTGAAATGATGGATTGAGAAGATTATTTTTGCATTCAGTATTTTCTATATTTCAGATAGAATAGTACTTGATATCTTTAGATTGTATTGTCTAGATTTTTGTTTGTAAGGCACTGAATCACTTTTGAGAGGAATGTCATGGCAGATTTTTTCAGGCCTAAGTGACTTCAAATCATCATAGGAGTATGTTAGGACATCCATGTACTAACCAAGTAGATCAGTGAACTTGGATCTCTCCTCAAGAGTGCAGCACTTCTCAATGTTCACTATTTTGAGATCTTCCATGATACCCAAATTTATTTGATCAAACTCTTGAGAGGAGCTTGAATCCATTTGATGTTGTTTGATGAACCTAACATGTTTGTCAAACAACTTCTCTAGAGAAAATAGGGCTTTTAAAATTTTATTTTCTTTGAGTTGCAGGAACTTTTCACCTGCATCGGCACTTGATTCTGGGGCTGGTTCAAGCTTCTGAGGCTCACTGCCTTCAAATTGTAGTTGTTCAAAGATATCTTTTTGCTCTAGAAAAGTAATGATTTGGTTGTCATTGTTAAACACCTACCAATTACTGGCATTATTAGGTACACTTGGTCGAAAGACCAGCTCAATAGTGTACTTGTATCCTTTGAAGTCTAGGTGAGGAACCAAGAGAGTTGCTAAAATTGTCAATGCATCAGCTCTGTCATTGAATATCTTGAGTATGGTAGAGATGCTGAAAGCATCAAAGTTTTTAATTTGGTCCCAGACTAGATTGTGGTAGTAGCACAATCTCTCATTCTTGGTTTGATACAGGTTTCTCCCCTGATAAACTGCCAATTTGGCATCTCTTTTAGAATGAATGAGTTTGATGCCTTTGTCACAAGCAGCCTTCAATCCAAGTAAGAGATATTCATACTCATCTGTGTTATTGGTGTTGCTAAACTGCAACTTGTATGATGAAAGAAAAATATCTCTTTGAGGAGATATCAACACAATCCTAGCTCCTGAACCAGTAGAGGAGCAGCTACCATCAATTTTCAGAATCCATATCTCATTTGATATTGATTCTTCTTCATTTGGAGGGGGAGATCCTTCCACACTTGCATTGATTTTTTCTAATTCTTCTGTTGTTACAGCTGAACATATTTCCAGGTTGACACCTTCAAGAGCTTCAACAGGTGCTTCATGAACTTATTCTATGGATAGAAATTAGTTACCCAAGCCTGAAGACTCAAATAGAATTTGAGCTTCAGGTGCTGATGATCGGGTGACCACATATTTTGCTTCTTTTTCAAGGAGCAATCTTTTCATAACACCTTTGGCAGGGATTCTAGCCTCAGATAAGTCCATGCTCAATTCGCCACCAACATCCTTGCAAAAATTTCAACCAAGAAGATGTCGTATGATGCTGAGATGTCAGCCACCAAGACAGTCATCTTGATTCTTTTATCTGAAAATGCTACAAATACAAATTAAGCGTCCTTAATTTGTCCCAACAGTGGAACTTGTTTGTTCTCCATGGAGAAACATCTCCCAAATGTTTTGGTCATTGTGAGACCAAGATATTCTACCACTTTGACAGGCATGACATTATCTGAATCTCCAGAATCAATGATGTAATTGTTCAGCTTGTGATTGTTTATCAACAAGAAAACATAGAAAGGCTCTATTTTCTCAGGGGCAATAGGAGGAGTAATGACAAGATTGTTTGGGATAGACATGTTCTTTGGGGAATCATGAGTTACCTTCTTAGCTTCTTATCTTACAGGGATGGTTTGATTCTTCACACATTGAACCAACTCTTCCAATTGCTCAAGATAGACTACAAAAATTTAAATTTAGACATTTGAATTTTGGTTTTCTTTATATGATCAATTATTGCAAATGTCTAGAAAGAGATAGGAGCGGAGGATGGGAGTTTATTCTTTTGGTTTTTAGAAGGGGAAGGATTGGTCTGTGAATTCAAAAATAGAGGTGAAGGTGCAATTGAGGTACTCACCTTTTAGCAGTCACCGAGTCATTTAGCTGGAAAGGCAGAGTGGTTCCCCACTTGGCAATTAAAATTACTAGTTGAGGTTGCTACTCTATCTTCTCTTTATCAACTTGTTGGGCTGATTGATTCTTGAACCACGTAAAAATAGCATATAATCTCTTAGCTGCATTACTTTCACTTCTAGGTTCATCTTGATAATTCAAGAAACCAATGTTGGATTCACTAGCTAATTCTTCTTCTTCCTCAATGAAGAGATTAGCGTCATCTTTTGAATTTAGCTCAAGTTGAAATGAGAAATCTGATTTAGCTTCACGATATTCAACTACTGAATTGTTCGTAGGTGCTTCAATGGCAAGGTTATTCCTCTGAGGGGGAGGAAGGCAATTTGTTTGTCCTTGATTCTTGGCAGCATTGCCTTGATATGACTGATTTAGGAATGTTCTCCTTGGTACATCTCTATATGAAGAAGCAAAGGACATCTCTTGTGCCATTTATTTTTTGAGGGCTAGCAATTCATTTTCTATCTTCTGCACCATTAGATCAGCGGTGGCTATAGGTGAGTATTCAGAAGATGAAGAAAATTTACCTCTATTTATATCTCTCCTTATCTTTCCAGCTAAGATAAGGTCATCTTCTACCTCAGTAGCCAAGTCTTGATCAGCAGCAAGGTCTATGTGAATAGCACGTCTTAGCAAAAAACTCACCTCAAGTAGCTGTGAGTTGATGAAGAAGCATTTGAGATTTTTGGGTGTTGGCTAGGCAAGTGCAGGAATTCTATTCCTCAGCTTGTCAAACTTTGATATGAAATCCCTCATAGGTTCATGAGGTTCCTTCTTCATTTGTGTGAGCTTGGATAGCAAGGCATGTGCATCTTCTACAGGCTTGAACCTGGCTTCAAATTTAGCTTTGAGTGTGTCCCAGTCAGTCACTGATCTAGCTTATAGATGGTAGAACTAATTTGTAGTAGCACTTTGTAGCATTTCTATGAACAACCTGATTGTTATATCTTCAAATTCTACTCCTATCACGCCACAGGCTATGCTGAAGGTAGTAATATGTTCATCAGGATGAACTTTTCTATCATCAAAGAACTTATAAAAATTCTTCCTTGAACTACGTGGTAGCTCATGAAGAGGTGGAATAAGATTAAGTGGACCAAAAGAATTACCTTAGGGGCCTTGAGCTGCCATGATTGGATTATGAAAAGTAGGGATAATAAATCTAGGTGGAGTATGTATAGGTAAAGCTCTGGTGACAATAGAAAAAGAAGCTCTACCTTGTATTGGTGACTTGGTACGGATGGGAGGAACACTCCTGGATCGTTGAACTTGAGGTTGTGAAGGAAATAAATCAAAATTTCCTTGCTGCACCAACTCAAAGACCGGGTCAACAACACCTTAGGTTCTCTGGCTTCTGGTATAATGTGGAGTTGCCAGATTGTAGGATAAAAATGAGAAAGGACTGGTCATGCTTCAACTTGAAGCTTGAGACTTCAAACTGCTTGTTCTTCCCTAGCGGAGTCGCCAAAAAATTGTTGGGTGAATATTTTGTCAATCAGCTAACTGATGAGCAAAATAGGTCTGATCAACCACAGCAAGAAAGATTGGTCAGCCTAGTGTGCAGATTTACCACATCAAAAGGAGACAAATCTCTCCTCTCATCAAGGGGAGGTTCCCTATAAGTAAGAAAGGGGCTATATACTATATATATATGCAAAAAATAACATTCAGGGGTAGGATAACACCATCCATCTCTCTTTTTTTAGAGATGATGCTCTCAGACAAAGAAGAAATCTTGGTGAAGACACTGAAGGCACTTCTCTTCTTTCAAAAGTGGTCTTACAGAAAACAACAAGAGTTCTTTCAAGTAGTGACAAGTGACCAAGAACTGGTAACAAAGGGTAGGAACCAGCAGGATGAAATGGAACACAAAGTCTCCACCTCAACTACCCAAAGAGTGAAACACAAAAGATAATGGGGGCACAAAGTCATTCCAGAATCCTCAACACAAAAAGAAACTAAAAACACACACTGAAGACAACTATAACAGTACAAAGTCTATAAGTAACTTGCTTCAGGACATCTTCTTTATTACTTCTACTAGATCTGCCCGTTAAATTAAATAAACAAGAGTGCATCTAGAAGATAGACATAAAAACAATCTCTTAAAATGACACAAGATATAATAGTACAAAGTCTGCAAGTAACTTACTTTCTCATTCAAATAAAATAATATAAACAATAATCTGAGCTCAAAGTCTCAGTATTCGCCTTTCAATTTGGGCAGAGTTTTGATTTTATTATCAAAAATATCTCTCTTAAAATAATAAAAGAGATTACAATATATAGTAGCCAAGAAAGACTTGGCACTTTGTTTCATGGAATGGCCCATGCTGTGCATTCAATGCCTTGAATACATTTTTAGTTCTGTGAGGGGGCCATGCTGAAACAAGGCGTCAGCCTTAACTGTGGCATGTTAATTCATCTCAAATGTCTTCTCTTAGGTTTGGATCATCTGGTCTATCCCTTCTGATGTTTACACCACTGTCCATTGTGTCTTTACTCCAAATGAGATAAATAGGTCGTGTCTTCAATGTTTCCCAGTCAAAATATTTGCTTTACAGACTGTTCCACCTACTGGAATAACTACTATGTAGATATTTTGGCTTCTCCCTCTTTCTACTATGATTTGAGCCCTCAGGATATCTTTTCCCCTTTCTAATTATTTTATTTCCTCCTCTCGGTGGTTCTTCCTTTCAGCTTGAAAGTATTTGAATGCCTTCGGGTCCGTGTTTAAGCCTACAAATATCAACAGACACTTTATTGTTTCAAATTCAACGTCTTCAGATCCATTGTCATTTGAAAGCTAATGGCTAGTTGGTTGTCCTAAATTTGACAATTACGGGCCCATCATCCTCCTTAGTGATTCCTTCATGTCTTTCTTGCTTGCTTTGGCCACTTTACATCGGGCTTCATCCTTTTTACTGTGTCTTTGTATCAGGAGTGCTCTGTCTTTGACATCTATCACAGTCCGCTACTTTGAAACTTTACCAACTTATAGAAAATGGGACCCACAACACTTCTTTCCCGAACAGCTTCAAAAGGGGAATGAAGACAAGTGGCACTTTCTACTAATCTTTACAAGTGACACGTGGCATTTTCCACTGTGAAATAGGCGAGGACACTTGCTAGCATCTGCTTAACTTATAGGAGCTTTAAATATCTTTTGAGAGTCCTATGGAAAATGACACATGGTGGCTTCTGCTAAGCTTTAGAAACACTATAGAAACATTCTGGACTCATTTGGATTCACACAGATGATGACACTTGGCACACTTTGTTCACTTTTGAGCAACTCATTCGGGGCCCACCACAGTCCTTACTCGATAATGAAGCAAAAGAAAGAAACTATGGATGTTGACACTTGGCAGTTCCATCGAGCTTTACAAGGGACACATGGCACCTTCCACTGCATTTAGAAAAACACATTAAAACCTTCTGCATTTACCACTTAGCACCCTCTGCGGGACTCTGAGAGAAGCTTATTGAAAGAAGCTTATAAGAAACTTTGGAATGCGGATGCAGACACTTGTTGCGCTCTGTTGAGTTATAACGAGACACATGGCACATTCCCCTGCTTTTTAGAAACAAGTTGTAATGTGTCCCGGCAGATGACACTTGGTAGCTTCCACTTGACTTTGAGACTTAGACAAAACTTTAGGCAAAATGAAAAATTTGTGCAGAAAGAAAAACCTGCGCCCTGTGTCATAACCCTTACTATCTCGAAATTGAAATGCATAGGGATAAAAATTGGAGCACACAACAAAAACTTAAAATAAAATGCAGAGTAATTTACCCTACAAAGGGAAGAGAGAATTTTTGGCTTGTAGGACCAAAAATAGTTCACATGTCATCCCAAAATAAGTGATGAATTTTGGGAACAACAGACTCATTGATAATTCTCATGACATTGAGCCTCGACATGATGCCAACGTACTTTGTGGCCACTACTACAAGTCATGCAAGTAGGTAGGAATGGTTATGATGGTATCCTTCACCATCTACCCCAAATAAGCTTCAACAATTTCTTTCATTTGATGAGCACCATAGATGAAATCTCCTCCACTACAAACCGGCTTCTCCTAGCCCATAAATTTTAATTTAATCATGGGATTCTCATAGGGCTGATGATAATCTTAAAAGGCTATAGCTTCATGTCATTATGAAAAAAATAATTAGAGATGTAGCAGTCAATGAGACACTTAACATCAAACACTATGTTGGAGGGATTTGTGGCTACCTGGTTTAGGTGTTACGTGTTGGTGGAGGCCACGTAGGTGGTCATTATTCTATTTCCCTTGTCATTCATAATAATCTCAAAGTGGTAGTTTTGCCACATGCTTATGTAACTGTATGTAGTCCCTAGATCGATTCCCACTAACTTTTCTCCACCCTTTTTCATAATTCAGACTCGATAGAACTTTAAAAATCAAAAAAGAGAATGTAAAGAATTTGCATAATTGGTTGAAATAATTTGATTTATCAAACTTAATCCAACATGTTATTAAAGCAGGGTCATTGAAGGAGATTTATAGTTGTAACTTATGAAATGGGAACATACTAGAAAGCAATAGATGTTATAGATACCAGTGAGTGTAAGTTCAGCTATAGGAAGAAAATAATTTTCTTTCAATGAGCGCTATAGTACCCTACCTTGGTAGGGACTAAAAATATACAGAACCTTAAAGTAAAATACAATAAAATACTAAAAGTGAAATGAGTTATAAATATTAATTTCTAATATAATATGCAAACTTAGCTTAGATCATACATATGTTGATTATGCAAGTAGATCATTGATGTAAAACTGACTACAAAGATCTATGAAATGTTTCACAGCTAAAAATAGAATCATGTGATGTACTAGGACAAGGTCATGCTAAGGCAGATAGGGGCACACTATGGCCTTTTCTGTTGATGACCAATCATGTCTATATTGATTGTGTGATTGATTTATTTGTTTGAGTATGCAACTATTATAAGTTCACTATTGAATGTTTTCAGATGATAATGTGACATGTAGAAGTGTTACAATCTCAAAACCCTAGTTCCTACACATAAACTAAATAGAGATCAAATGTAAAAGAGGGGCATTGGGCAAGGGGAATAGTTGATTTATCCTAAAAAATTCTTTACATAATTTAAGTGTTACCTACATAATCTAAAAGGGCTTCAGGTTGATGTAATTCTCCTTCCTACAGTGAACATGTGAATCTTGATACTTTCAATAAATGAATGCAATTAAAAAACTGACTTAAATGTTTGATAATGAATGCCCTTGAACTGCAATAAAATGGCTTTAGACTTGATCTATGACTATTAGAATAAATCATAACTTGAATTGGAAATATTAGTGTTGTTTTGATCAATGTGCATTATAATTGTCAAGTGATTTTTATGTGTATTGAATGACCTTGGTGTGATTTTATAGTGGCAAATTTAAAATATTTCCATTAACTAATCTTGATTGAAACATGGGAGGGTTAATATTAAATGTATCAAATTTTATATGTTGATTGTGCGGGTAGATCCTTGACGTAAAACTATCTAGAAGGATTTGTGAAATGTTTCACAGCAAAAAATATAATCATTTGATGTACTAGGACAAGGTCGTTCTAAGGCAGACAAGGGCACACTATGGCTTTTTCTATTGATGACAGTCATGTCTATATTAATTGTGTGATTGATTTCTTTGTTTGAGTTTGAGACTATCAGAAGTTCATTGTTGAATGTTTTCAGATGATAATGTGACGTGCAAAATGTTACAATCTCAAAACCCCAGTTCCTACACATAAACTAAATAGAGATCAAATGCAAATATGGGGAATTAGTCAAGGGGAATAGTTGATTTATCCTAAAAAATACTCTACATAATTTGAGTTTTACCTACATAATCTAAAAGGGATTCAAGTTGATGTAATTCTCCTTCTTAGAGTGAACATGTGGATCTTGATACTTTCGTTATATGAATGCAACTAAAAAATTAACTTAAATGTTTGACAATGAATGCCCTTGACCTGCAATAAAATGGCTTTAGACTTGATCTATGACTGTTAGAATAAATTATAACTTGAATTGGAAATATTAGTGCTCTTTTTTTCAATGTGTATTAGAATTGTCAAGTGATTTCTATATGTGTATTGAATGACCTTGGTGTGATTATATAGTGACAAATTTAAAATATTTCCATTAACTAATCTTGATAAGAAAAATGAGAGGGTTACTATTAAATATCTCAAATTTTAAAATTTGTCATTAGGGTATGAGAAACAAGGCCACAGTGGTGGAGAAGGTCACGATGTGACCTTATCTGACCTAATGCAATCTTGTCCCAAAAGGCTTAAGACTACTAGAATATGGCTAACAAGAATCTATAAGCAGAATATGGATGTCCAAATTATTTTTCAGTAACTACAAGATAATAAATAGAATAGTGAGAATTTTCATAGAAATTTCATTGAAACGGAATGTAACATAGGCCAAACAAGATAAAGATGTCAAGATCAAACATTTTTAAGCACTTAATAATTAAAATTTGAGTGTCTATAGTAGATTAGAATACTATAAATATATGACTAAGCCACTTTGAAGGGGAAACTTACATAACCTTATAATAAGAAAAGAATGCATAATATGATGATCTAATACAAACCAATACCTCATATATATATATTATACTAAGGTAATGGATACTCCAAATGATGACACTATGACCAATATGAATATATAAAAATTGTCATATGACTATGTAAAATGTTATGCTAGCCAAATTGTCATATGACTATGTAAAATGTTATGCTAGCCATAAGGCCCTCACACTAACAAAATCTATGCCCAAGAGGTTGAAGCCATAAATATAGATAGGCCCTCACTTAGAATAAAATGAGGTCAATGGAAATGATATCTATGGCCCTCATGCTAATAGTTATATTTCTTTTAGGAGGCAAATCCATATAGAGTCTAGATAGGCCCTTGCCACACCCAAACCTAATCTATCGAAATGAGTCACTCCTATCATACATACGTTGAATGTGATATTGCTAATAAGTGTGCAACCCTACCCTCTCCACTCTCTATATATGAACACTCCTACCCAATAGTTATGATGTTAGGCCAGTCTCTACTATAGAATCTAAACCCTACTCTATACCTTTATATATTGGATGCTACTACCCAATAATTTTAAGGTTAGTCTAGTCTCAACTATAAATTCCCAACCCTCCCTACCTTGAATTCGATATAACCAATCCTAATATACCCTTCAATTAAAACCTTGAATTATTATTTACTATACTTTGGAAAGCTGATCCAACATCACAGATTGGTTTACCTTCCATCTCCCCTCAATCCACCCTTCATCACCTTTCTGCGACATATTTTAATACATGTTAGTGGTTAAGGTTGTATCATGTTACTTCCATTCAAAAATACATTGTCCTCAATATTTATGATCTATAATTGCCTTAGGATAAACATTTCATCCACCCATGTCACATCCTCAGTTTCTAGATACTTCCACTTGATCAAATACTCTATTATCACCCTCATATGCAACCTATTTGTGTGTGCCTGGAGGATTTACTTCAGTTCCAAAATGAATTTTCCCTCCTCATCAAGATATAGTAAATCTATCCAAGCTGAAATTCTTTGTCTAATGACCTTATTCAAGGAATACTATGGAAGACCAGATGTATTTTTGTTGAATGAGGTAACTCCAATTTGTATGCTACATTACTAATGTTATACATTATCTGATAGAGCCAATAATAATTTGGTGAAAGTTTTTTATCCTTATTTTATTATTTCAAGGATTTTTTTTATATATGGCTATAATTGTACAAACACCTGATCTCCTAATTCAAAATTTATTTTTTGTATGGTGTTGGTCAGCTTGTTTCATTCAGTTTTGTGCCATTTTCAAATTCTCTCTAAGACTAAAGAGTAACACCTATTAGTGTTGAATGTGATTTTAAACGACCTAAACATTTTTATAAACCCTCATAAATGAGGTGATTGATGGTTATTTTACCCATACAATGCTAAGAATAGAGACATTTTGGATGAAGTATGGAAATAAGTGTTATACCACCATTTTACTAGTAGTAGCCATTAAACCCATATTCATGTGGATATGGAAAAACATTAGAAATGACCCTCCAAGCACTTTTTTATAACCTTATTGAGTCTATTATATTGGGTATGATATGATGATCTATGAGCTAGTTGAGTACCCAGGTAAGAAAATAAACTAGTCCAAAAATTACTAGTAATTATAGGATCAAAATCACTTACTATGATTTTTGGGATCTCATGTAGCCTCTAATTTATATCCATAAAATATGATGCTACTCTATTTAGTACAAAAGGATGTGACAAGGCAAAAAAATGGGCATATTTGGTGAGTCTATTAATGACTACCATCATGAAAATTTTCCTTTGAAACTTGGGCAACCTTGTGATAAAATCCATGGACACCTCCTCCAACCTATGGCTAGGAATAAATATTGGTTATAGAAGACTCAAGGTCTTAATTATATCATCCTTGTCTATTGACACACCATGCATTATGTCACATATTTTTGGACTTCCCCTTTGAGCCCTTCCAGAAAGAATTATTACTTGATTCTATGATGAGTCTTTAAGAAACCTAAGTGCCCACCGACTGGTGAGTCATGTAGCTCTACAAGAACCTATTGCTTAAGGGATGAATTATCACACAAGTATAATGGATCCTTGTACTATAGATCTTTCCCTTTCCATATAAATTTTTCTAACATGCATGGACCTTGTTGGATATTTTAAATGAGAGTATGTTTACCTATGTCACTTGCCTATTATGATTTTGACAACTCCACCCAATCTTCTTGTAATATGGATGTGGCACACAATAGTGCTTTTGTGGACTCATCCTTCCAAGATATTGCATCAACCACTACATTCTCCTTTTTTTGTAGGTGATCTGAAAATCACATCCCAAAATCTTTGTGACCCAATTTTTTCATTATCCTGATGAGAACCTTTGTTATATAAAATATTTTAGACTATCATGATTTTTATTCACCTTGAAGTGTCTTCCCATTAAATAAGTCCTCCATTATTTGACTACATGAATGATATCCATCAATTATTTTTCATTAATGAGCTTCAATAAATTCTTAGTTGGAAACTCACAAAATAATTAGGTTGTCTTTATTGCATGAGTATTGCCTCCATGCCATCTCCCGAAGCATCACACTCAACAATGAAAGTTTTGGAAAAAAACTCATTAGATAGAACTAGAGTAGTGCACATGGCCTCCTTAAGCTTCTCAATTGCCTTGGCAGTTTCTTCATTACAATGGAATAATTAAATTTGAGTGTTGATGCATGATGTCATATTTTTTATAAATCATAAATAGTAACTTATGATCCCTAAGAATCCTCATAGGTGATTGAGAGTTTTATGCACTTGTTAATCGATTATGACCTTGATTTTGTCATCATCCACCTTTATGCCTTTATGGAAACAATGTGACCTAATTAATCCAACTTAGTGACTCCAAAAACATAATTACAAGGCTTGGCATATAACTGATGTTGTGATAGAGTATCCAAACGTTGATTCACATGTTTTATATGTTATGCCCATGTTGTGTTGTATATTGATGTCATAAAAAACACACAAAAATGGCCAAAAGACATAATTCATCAAAATTTGAAATGCACATAGTGCATTTGAGAAGCCAAATGGCATCACCAAAAATTCATAGTATCCTTGATGGGTTATAAAAGATGTCTTATGTATATCCTTGTCTTTGATTCTAATTTTATGATAACCTAAACTGAGATCAAGTTTCGTAAATTATACAACACCATGTAACTCATCAAGCAAATCATCAATTACATGAATCAGAAATTTGTCTTTCATGGTGTACTCAGTGATTTCCTCTTAGTCTAGACATGTGTGTCAAGTGCCATCTTTCTTACCCACCATCACCACTAAAGAGGAATAAACACTCTATCTATGTTGGATAATTCTTGCCTTGAGCATTTCATGTACCATTTTCTCAATCTCACTCTTTTGTATATATGAGTACTTATAAGGTCATGTGTTGGGAGGTTGTATATTTGGTACCAACTAAAGTATGATCATGATCCCTTTTGGGTGGTATTTCTTTTGGCATATCTACAAATACTATTAATTTCCCCTATATAATTATTTGAAGATCTAAAGGTGTAGGCACCTTTTCTAGTAATGCTTCTAACAAAAAAAATGTGCCACAAACCCATCCATTCCCTTTTTAATAATATTTTACATCTTGTGCTCGAATTAAACAACTATTTATAATTTTATTATATCCCATATAGTTCAAATCTCCTTCATTATAAATGCAAACACACGAACAACTCCTGGAAACTCAAGTCAAACATTCCCAAGGTAGTGAACCATTTGATTCCTAACATAATGACTGCATCACCCATGGGAATTTATAACATAGGGAAAAATAAAATGTAGTCTCCCATGGTTAATGTAATATTATGACATTTTCCTACACAACTGACTATACCACCATCTATAATCATGCCTTGAAAGTATAGAGCTGGATAAACAAAATAATTCAAGTGGGCAACCAACTTATTGTTGATGAAGTTGTGGGTACTTTCCAAGTCAATCAATATTGTCACCTTATTTTTTTTAAGAAACCCACTATCTTGAGCATTTTTTGGATGTTGATGCTTCAACACGCAGGGCAATAAATAATTATTAGTTTTCTCTTCATATGTGTCATCAACACCCTCTAATTTTACCTATTGATCCTTTTCTTCTTCATTGATTCCTTTAATTTATAATAACTTATTTTTAAAATATTTATTTAAGTTCACGCTAAAACTATGAGATACAACAACTAATAACCATAGTTTGTTTAACCCACAAAACAAACTATTAAAATATTAAACTAATAAACAAATATTCTAATACCCTCCCTTAATGACTAAACAACTTGTTTTAGTCATTATTACAATAAAAGGATTAAATCCATACATGAATTTAACCAAAGTGTAGTTCTGATGCCACTACAGAAATGTATCCAAATGTCCCTATTATCACCAATCCATCTTATCAGAGTACATGGGCAATGAGCTGTTAGAACTACCAAGTAGAGTAGGAAATCGTGTTGAATATTGGGTTCAATGTATTTTTTTGTTCCTTGAATTGTTGTCATGTCTTGGATGTGACATAATTTACCTTTTTGTTAGAATGGTCAATTCCAATAAAAATTTTAGAATATACATCAATACTAAACAACATACAATATCCCCTAAAGGATATTTTTATGTCGAGCTATTGAAAACCCAGTGCCTACTATTTTCCATTATTGGATAATTTTTTGACAATTACTGTTCATAACACTTATGATTTTTTTGTATTCCCTATCTTGTATCACCAACCTTTATTGAAAACTTCCATTTGGTTTGACTTTGGTCTTTGAACTTTACTTGGTTTCAGTACCTACAAAATAGTAGTAAGAGCAAAATTACCTGTTCATCTTGCACCTTATGTTTCCCTAAGCTTGTAGATTGCCCTTCCAATAAATAAGGCAATTCATCTTTCCTTACATCTTCTATTAGAGTATGGTACCACTTCAAACTTTTGTGTTGGTCTTCTTGATTCGAATGTGAATAGTGAGAAACACTCTTTTCACCACTAGAACTTAACTCTTCTAGTTTTTCCATTTTTAAACCCTATTCAAATTTAATATAGGAACTTGTTCCAAAAACATAATCAACGTATAGAAATACATTAGTATTAATAGATTGACCATTATCAGAAAATGATGGCACTCTTTCATCTACAACATCTTTACTCAGCACAATTATTTATGTAGAGACATCTAGTAATATGTATGCATCTCTTTGCTCACAATAAGCAACAAACATGTATACTTTGTCTAATATAGAAGCAATGGATCCTAAACATGAAAAATACTTACATCTGGTGTTTTTACAGACCATGCTTATTATGGTGTTACATTATGCAAGGCTTGTGTGAGAATTCTATTGAGAGTTTACATATATTTATTCACAACTTCTGCCCAATACTGATGTGGTACATTCTAGTTATCCACAATACACCGTGACATCTCCATGACTGTCATGTTATGCCTTGCCATAAATTCTTTATGTTGTGTAGAATATTTCTTGTGTATACCTTCATTATTGAATAATTCTATGAATCTTTCAAAGACAAATTCATCCCCATTAATTGTTCTAAGATATTTTACAAGTTTCCCTCCTATTTTCTCTACCATAGCTTTCGAAGCAATAAAATTAGAGAAACATTCTAACTTTCTATGCAGAAAATAAACCCACATTTTCTTAGAAAATTCATCTATAATCAACAATTAATACAAAGTTCTAGATATTGAAGGTGTTTGCATTGGACCATGCAAACCCACATGTACCAAATCTAATGTATTCTTAGTTCTATGTTCATTACCAATGTCAAATAAACATGAAAATTATTTATATATTTGATAATTTGAACATACATTATGACTCTTTTGAATAGAAAACATTCATTCACTATGCTAGACTTAATGTACGCAAATACTCATAACCAATGTGACCATGCATCTTATGTCATAGTTCACTAGTTTTTTCATTCGCTATTATTGCATGTTATTTTTATGTTTTGGGATCAATCAATTTATACTATCCCTTATTACCAATACCAACATCAATGACTTTATTTGCATGAAGATTACTAACCATGAATTTATTTCATTAAAACTCCATACAAAGGTTTGGATTCATAGTTATTTCACTTATGGAAATAATATTTTGTTCATGTCAAGAACAAAATGAACATTCTAAAAAGTATAAGAAATAGAATCCAATGAAATATGAACATCTGCATATCCTTTCATGTAGTGAACCCAACCATCATCTAAGGAAATTGATTTAGTGCAACTACCATTTTCTAAAAAGTTTATATATTAGTCTTTATGACACGTGTAGTGTCTTGATGCATCTAAGTTAAAATATCACATTATTGACTTTGTTGAGTACTTATGTGCTGCCACAAACACAAACTCACTTTTGTAATTTGGTTCATCCTTCTTAGCCACATTTGTAGATTGTGACTTTTTTATATTATTTACCAAATCCTATTGTCACTTATGACAATATTTATTCATATGACTATGTTTCTAATAATAAAAACAATTTTGTTTAGATTTATAAGTACTTACATTGTTATTAGAGGATTTTTCTGGAGAACTACTAGCATTTCATTATTTACCCTTGCTCTTTGACCATGTCATGAACGCACTTTCTATAGACTTTGATGTTAAAGTAATGGAGTATTCATGTCTTCTTTTATTTTGCATGAAAAGTGTTGACAACTTCTCAAAATCTAGTGTCCGTGTCTCTGCAATCATATGCAATGAATCGACAAAGTAATTATATAATGCTAAAAAAAATTGCATGATAAGAGAATTTAAGTTTTGTTCACCCATAGGGTTTTTCACTACTTTTAATTAGTCACATATGTCTTTCAACTACAATAAAAACTCATAAATGGACCCACCTTCTTGCATTTTAGTTGAAAATAACAATTTTTTTAAATATATCACATTTTCATTTTCAAAAGGCTAGTATTTTGTTGTAAGATGTTTCTATAACTCTGATGCGATGGTCGAATATCTAATTTTTTGTTGGAGTTAGATTTCACATTGAGTGAATTTAGGTATTTATAGCAAGGTAAATAGTGATAGCTTGATATTTATCGAGAGGTAAATAGTAATTAGTTAGTGGTTATAACCATATGGTAGTACGGTAAGTTAGATTATTATATTGTTGTGATATATTATTATTTGTTATAACAATATATCGTAATAGGTTTGCTTAATTAGTGGGATTCATATGTGAGAGAAATTAGGATAGAAGTTATAAGAATAATATTCTTATATATTTGTATTATGTCCTAAATGCTAATTAATAAAAAAATAATAGATTATTTTGTGATTAAAAATATTGTGCATGTGTTAAATTATGTGTTTGGCTCTTTGAATACACAACAGTGGTATCAAAGTGGGTAGTATCAGATTAGATATGGGTTAGATTTCAAATGCCATTCTGATCTGAAAATTAGGTCGACACAATAGTGATAGTTTTTATAGAGCTAAGTTTAATCAAAACCATGTAATCTCGTTGGATTTCCCATATAGCGTGTTATTCTCATGCTTTCTTGACATCCCTTGTGCACCTAATTATGATTATTTGTATTTAATAAATCTATATAGTTTCATCCATATTCACATAAGCATGCAAAATAATGCATATTAATTCATATTATGATCCTTTGTGCCCACCTTTTATTGAAGATTTCATAATTATTTACAATCTATTTCTAAAACATTGATAACCAGTTGTCCTTGAATTTTATCATAGTTGCATAGTCAATTTGTATTCAACTATGGAGGCACTTATAGTAATTATTATATTCACCTATTCACTTCCATGTGCACGCTCAACTTAGTGACAAAAATATGTTCATTTACAAAGGATCATCCATAGTCTTCTAAAGCATCATCTTAGACTTACACCAAGCCTGCCTTAGTTTGTGTCAACCCTGATAATTCATAGTAATAGAGTTGGATATGGGATGACTCACCTCAGCACTCCCATGTCTGGTAGAACCAATAACAAGGTCGATGGACATCTCAAATATCAATGCAATGTATGAGATCAATACAAGGTGTGAGCAGATACAGATACAACACAAAGGTTTGCCAAATTGTCCAACCTTGGCTTGTTTACCACATCATCAATCAACTCATTTGCTACAAAGTAGAAGAAGTTTAGTTTTTTATTACGTAACTTTTTTAAAGTCCTAGTTTGTAGATTGAGTTTTTAAGATTTAAGTTATGTCTTTTTTAATTAGATTTTATGATTCACTTTTTAATTTTGCTATCAAAACAATAGGTTTGTTAAGGTTCTTGTCAAATATAGGTTTAGAATGGTTAGACTTATTTTTTATTTATAGTAATATTATTATTTCATGTTAGAGTCTAAAGTCAAATTGTCTAAAATCCACTCTGTCAACATCATGCATATTGGTTTGGGTCTATTATAAGTTATTTTTAGTCATTTGTCATTTAGTCATGAAAATAATAATAAGTCAAGAGTCAATTTGTGTGTTGAGTCATTGTCTCAAAAGTCAAATGTCAAAGGCATTATAAAATAGTGTATCATCTTTATTGTCAAAATAGAAATGGGTTGAGAGTTAAAATTCATGAGTCATTTTATCAAGAGTCTATTGTATATCAATATTAAAAGTCAAGTGTTAAGAGTCGATCAGTCCTCAAAGTTAATTTCTTTGTTGTATGGATGCATTTTTACTTGTACATGATGTCTGCATTGTGGGAGATTTCCCTCAAAAAATTCATGTACCTGAGTTTCTTTGACACATGTGCTGAGTGAACAGTGATCATACTAGAGGATGAAGGATACATGGAGGAAGGAGGTTTTTCAATGACCTCTCATCAGTCGCTAATGATCGAGCTGCACCAATGATGTGGTGACATTTTGTAGTGTGTTATTTTCAATTTTTAGTTATTTTAGTGTAGTGTGGTAGTTACGTTTATTTTTTTAGTATGTGTGAAAAATAAATAGTTATATATGTTCACTTATGAGTGATATTCCCATGTAACCCTTTTTTATATTTACATTAGAGAATGTTGATCTAAAAAATCATTGTATCAATCATGATGAAAGGTTAGTGGTAAACCTATAAAAATAATGTTGTAAGGTTAGTGGTAAACTTGAGAAAACTATTTTGTAAGGTTAGTGGTGAATCTGATAAAACTATTTTGTAAGGTTAGTGGTAAACTTGAGAAAACCATTTTGTAAGGTTATTGGTTAACCTGTGAAAACTATTTTAGAAGGTTATTGGTGAACCTGGAAAACCAATTGCAAATGAGTGTGAAGGAAGAGATGTGTGATGACACATGTATGCAGAGAAGATCATGAACACACAGAGGTGGAACATGCTACAATAAAAAAATATATATATTGTACCATGTAAAAATTATGGGGGGGAATGTTGGGGATAGTTTTCACATTGAGTGAATTTAGGTATTTACAGGAAGGTAAATAGTGATAGCTTGATATTTACCGAGAGTTAAATAGTAATTAGTTAGTTTTTGTAACCATATGGTTAATACGGTAAGTTAGAATATTTTGTGATATATTATTATTTATTATAACAATATAACATAATAGGTTTGCTTAATTAGTGGGATGCGAATGTGAGAAAAATTAGGAGAAAAGTTATAGAAATAATATTCCTATATATTTATATTATGTCTTAAATGTAAATTAATTAGAACATAGCAGATTATTTTGTGTGTTTAAAAATTCTCTTTGTGCATATATTAAATTCTTTGTTCGGCTCTTTGAATCCACAACATTTTTAATATCAAGTTATCAACTAATAAAAGTTTTAATAACATTAAGGCTTCTCAATGACATTTATAATAGTCATTAGGTTGAACATGTGGTCCATTTTTTTTATCAAGTTCAATTTGATCAAGATTCTAAAACTCACGGATTGTAAGTATCGTATGAATCAATAAACTAAATTATTTTCTTGTTAACTTTTGATAATTTAGTAGCAATAAGTGATGTAAACTAGTCATTTGACCTATTTTTTCACTAAAACAATTAAATAGGAAAAACTATAAAGGATTTTATAAAAAATACTTTTGCACACAAACTCTATCTTAAAATTGGACAATGCTACCATTTTTCAACAAAAAACTATTTAGTGTTTATCAGAAATTAAATTAATCATCTTCCACAAAACTGTCTAAAAATTATAGAAAACATTAAATCTTGAATTTTACACATTCTTTTCAAAAATTATTTTTTCATGCGGGCCTAAACCTCCAACCAGACAATGTGACGAAGTTTCAAGTGTTTTCGCTTTATGATTTTTTGGATATAAAAATAACCATGTATGCATGTATGCATTCAACTTCAATGGTGTTTCACTTCTTAATAGGTCACCTCTAGAAATGATGTTTTGGCTTTGTTTCCAATTGTAATGACTTGTTTCAATTAAGTTTGAATAAAAAAACCAATACCAACATAAAGAACAACAAAAATAGTCTTCTTTTGAATTTATTTAGCCACAAAACAACAAACAGGATCAGCCATATGCCTCAACTGCTCAACATCATCTTGATTGCATTCTAAACATGCCTTAGACCAACTGTACACCTCACCAAACAAAAACAAAAACACCATGCCTCTCCCTAGTCAAATACTTGTTACTTTCTGATCCAAAGTTGGGTGCCACACCAAAAGGAACAACATACAAGAAAAATTCCTTTCACACCTGGCACGCCTCCTTCGACCCAACTAAAACACCTTTCTCTTTTCAAAAAAAAATTAGAAGATTTGGAATTAATAGTTATGCCACACTTGCCAGAATGCTTTACCATAGCTAAAACTCCTTATAATTTGTTTAAACATCTCACTAATTGGATAAAATGCCTTTCCACTTGAATTCTAATGCCACTCTTGAGTTGCACACAAATTCCTCCTAGTTGTATGCAAATTCCTCCTTAAGGGTTCTCACTTCCCCAAAGTGCATCTTTATTATTTTTATTTTTCTTATAATTACTACACAAAGTAATGATGAACAGAAAAACAATTTCTCATTCTTTTGCTAATTTCTAACTTTCACCAACTAGCTTACCAAGGCTAGACTTCTCCAAGCAAATTCATAGTTTGCTTCTAGGCTTTTTTCTCGGTTTCACCCAACCATAAGCTCTGAATACCATAAAATATTTATTGGAATTTAATAAATTTAATTTCATTACATAATACAAGCTAAATAAATAGTTTGTAGAATCACTATAAACAAGGAGAAAGTTTAGCATAAAAATAAAATCCCAAAAATATAACTAAATAGAGTTCACGTCAAAATTAGGAGATACAACAACTAAAAACCATAGATTGTTTGACCCGTAAAACAAACTATTACAATATTAAACTAATAAGTTAATATTCTAATATATTTTATATCATAGTTAAATCATAACCTTTTTTTTACTTTTCTCCAATTTTTTGAGGATTCAATCTAGTAGGTCAATGAAATGACAATGTTATAATGATTTTATTTTTGATGCTAGTGAAGGCCCACATTTTTTTGGTCAGTGCTCTTTCCTCCATCCCATGGGAAATGATAATAGAATCAAATATAGTAAGAAAATTAAACATGTGTACCTCATGTTGGATGTGTTCCTTAAGTCCCCCAAGCTAAATATTATCCAAGTTTTCATTTATGATCATCTGCACATTCAAGGATAGATTTTAGAAGTGTTGAATATAATCCGTAATTGATCATGTTTGACGTAGTTTTGTTAAACAGCTAAAATAATTCTATATCACATTATTGAAATATTGTGTCTGTAATTCTTCAATAAAAATTGACCATATAACACTGAGAATCTTCTTATTTTGAGCATAAAACCATTGATACCAAATGAATTGCTCAGGTTCCAGATATAAGGATGCCATTGTGACCTTTTATCCATATGTGATTTGATGTACATAGGAAAAAACTCCATTTAGTTGATCCATGTGATAAAAAAAATTCCATCAAACTTAGGCATGTCCACTTTGGGCAACATGTTCTAAGTACCTGAATTGGAGTGGGTGTGGGTTGTGTTTTATTTGGATTTGGAAAATTCCAAGTAGAAGATCCACCTTAGTTATTCTTTGCATTGGTGAATTGAGGTTGGTTTTGTATATTCTATTGTAAGGCAAACAATCGATCAAATCTATACCCAATCTCATCCAATCAATGATTGATTTTATCTAGATCTCCTTCATTGGCCATTTATAATTATATATTTTGGACATTGTAATTAATCTGGGTCACTCATAGAAAACCCTAGAATGGAAGATCCATTGACTCTCATTTCAGACTCCATCTCCTATTGTTAGGCATTTTTCATGGAGTGTCATAACCCATGCCTCGACCCCTGATGTGTGTACCAACCATGCAAATATTTTAAGGCTCAAGGTTCAAAAATAATGTTACTAGATAATTATACCATTGTGATCCTCTCGTTGAGACAAATTTTTGACTGTTATATTATTCAAGGGGTTAAAACTTGAAAAATCCAAAAAAACTAAAAAAATAGGTTTGAAAAAAAAATGTTGATGTAATCTCCTTGACAAGATGAATCTAATGACTGCTATATTTCATAAAAGTGAAAAAAAAATCCAGATTGCATAGATGTTTTTTTTTTGTAAAAAAACTAAAACAACACTATGTAAACAAAAAAAATCCTGCCATATCAAAATTTAGGTTTTTCGGATCCTTCAACAACACAAAACAACCATTGATCTCGACCCAAAAAAATCTATGAAAAAAAAATCTTGCTTAAATTGAAGTGTTAATAACACTTATATTGAAATAACTTAGAGAGAAAAGTGGAAACATGACAATGGATCTCAATATAAAGATCATGGGCATAATAACAAAAATAACTCATAATAATAAGGGCATAATAGAGTGAATCCACACAAAATGATTGCAAAAACTCATAATATTAGAAATATATCACTGGGTCATTTTAAGGGGGAAAGTTCCACAACCTTGTAATAAGAAAAAAAATGTGTAATATGATGATCTAATAGTAACCACTACCTCTTATATGTACCCTACTAAGGCTATATAATTTTAGTGTTAGGTACGCAAGAGAATATTGACATATGTCAGTTTTGTTGGTGTTTAATTTGTACCCTTCTTAGTTAATTTAAAATAGGAAGAAATTAAATTTCCCACCACTCTCTCTCAAGTTTATAAATCAATAGACAAATGGGTTCTCCCTTCCTTATGTTTGTCTCTACAAGACCAAGGGATTATTCCCTAAGAGTTTTTGTATGTTTGTATATAGTAAATTTGATTTCCCCACCATTCTCTCTCAAGTTTAGAAATCAATAGACAAAGGGGGTCTCTTTTACTTATGTTTATCTCTACAAGACCAAGGGGATTATTCCCTAACAAATTTTGAATGTTTGTATATAGTCAATCTATGGCACTCATCATCTCTAAACTACAAATGACACCCATTATTCCTAACTACCCAATTCTTTGTCAATGACAAACTATGACACTCACTCATACATGATTCATATCAAAATTATAATAGATAAAGAATAAGAATATTTCAAATATATACTCCCACTTATCATATCCCCAAAATCACACTTAAAACTCATAAAAATGAAAGTGGTCTAAAATCTAAGTAGAATCCTTAAAGCTCAAAGAGAAGTCACAAACAATATCACCAAATTTTACTACTTGTAGAATTCTCTTGAAATCCTCCATCTTCAATTATTTATCATGTGGAGGAATCACAATCCATGCAATCAAAATCTCATTATCAATATCAAATTCTAACCCATGAAAAAATTTGATGATTTCAAGGAATCAATGTTGTTTATAAAGATATTTTTTAACACCTTGCCCTTATATCATATCATGAAGCACCATGGCTTGATCAAGGTCTCAGCTAGAATATTTTTAACTCTCAAGCCCACTCAATAGTAATATCCTCTCCAACAAAAACTATGCCCTTTGTTTGCAGGGGTCTATATCAACTTCAATACATAACAATGTTTGTATCATTAAATACTCCATTTTTGTTGACATGTCCTTGTATATAGAGATAGTGGTCCAGAATTCTTTGGATCTTTCAAAATTATCATCAAACATCAACCTTAATTTTTAATAATAATCTAATCATCTATAGAATCTTCATAATGGATTTCTATCACTTCAATTTCTTCTTCTTGTTGTTTTTGTTCACAAGCATTTTACACTTCATCATGGTATCTTCTCCAAGAATATAAAGTAATTGTCATTTGAATGAAGAGTGTTGTAGCTTCATATCTCTCCTTTAATATTGTTACCTTTTTATAAATTACTTTTAAATTTAATAAAATGTATTTACATTGTAATATCACTGGTTTTTATTGTGTTTATTGATTCCATAAGGCCTGGTTAAGTTTCTAAAATATAATGTATTTTCCATCAAATTTTATTGTTAAATTCGGATAAGATATTATTTTAACAAGTCAAGGGTATGGAGTCTTCCAGTTTTCCTTTCCACTTAGCCAAGTCTAGTAGTTCCTTGTTTATTTTTTTCTCATCATCAAAATATTATTGGTGTATTTCTATGCAATGTTAGAATTTAGTTTTTACATTAGTATTTACTTTGGTAAATAAGTATTTACAAGAGTGGTTTTATTATAGTTTATATTATTAGTTATTCGAATATATTATTGTAACAATATATTTTGAATGTAGATTTGTGAGTGAATTGTAGAGAGTATTGTTATAACTATATCCTAATTTATGGGAGCTTGATAGCCTATATGTACTTGTGACATTCATGTATGAAATAATAGCAAGAGAGAATATTATAATATATCGTGTTTGAATTTAATTATTTGTCCTATGCAAACAGTGTTAATTCTCTACAAATCTATACCAGACTTATTATTTAGTATTAGAGTAGGTATAGGATCTTGAGCATTGAATGGGTCAATATCATTGATGTTCTTAATTCATTGAATGGGGCAGTATCATTGAGATTTATTAATATGAGAGTTAATTTTTCTTTAATATTTTTTTTGTCAAATAAGTGAAATTAATGACTATTGTATAATTTATATGTTATTCATTTCATCATCTATTTAGACATGTGAAGCAATCATCCAATAATTGGCTCAGATCTACATTTCTTTTTATGTTGTCAAGATAACTGAATATAATCAATCTGTATACAAAGTGGTTGATGTCTTCCATAAAAGTGTGAAGACCTTGATTAATTGAATTGAGCCTAGCTATTGACATACAAACTAATCCATTTTGTTCGTCATTTGGAAGGTTCACACTACCACAACTTTGTCTATTAATTTATGTGTTCAAGTTTCTTCAGTAATTGGTCATTTGAATAGCTGATTGTCTGACAGTTTCCTAGCTATTTTTTAATAGTTGCATAGCAAGGAGGATGTGTATAAAAAGAGAGTAATTTGGGCATTGAATCTGAGTTTCAGTCTTTTGTTGATCAATTTCATTGATCTATATGCATATTATTTTCATTCTCAAATTCAAATGAACGTGTTTTTTAATATTTCCATGTGCCATCTATCACATGCATGCAAATATCTCAAGCCAGTTCACTCCATGCATCAAATCATTTATCCTTGACTGGTCTTTGCTTGTAGATTCTAATTTTATTAGCAAACTATTAACACAACTAATCATTATAGTTTTCTATATAATATGAACATGGTCAATCACCATCGATTCAATATGTTTTAGTTATATATTTAAGCATCTAGTATAAAGCCTTTATAAACATGTGGTTTCATAAGTTGTGCCTAATTTTGTATTCCTTATATGTTCGATAACCCCAAAGTGTCAATTAGTGCATTGATTTAATTAATAGTTTAAATATTTCATAGTCCAGAGTATTGTTACAATAAAGGATTTATTTTTTATAGGTATTTAGTCTTTTTTGGTAATAAATGATTAATGTCAAGTATTGTCAAAAGTGTCAATGTATAAAATCATTAGTCACGATTCAATCTAATGATATTATATGTCATCAAAAATATTAGTCAATTAATTGAGTCAATAGGTGTCCAAGTATACAAGTGAAGGCTAAAGCATGGAGGAAGTATCTCATTTGAACTAAGGTTCAAATCTTTTCTAGAGGGAGAGTATGATGTAGGAGCATCTAAAATAGCACCATGGAGGACCAGTTGCAAATGCAAATGATATTCTAGCATGAAAATTTCAAATTCTGGTTTTCCCTCCAAATTGTGAGATTTCAAAATTTCACCTTGAAAGTAAAATGTAATTATCAAAAAGTGAAAGTAAAAAGGTGAAAAGTGATTGTTAGATTATTGAGAAAATAAAGGGGAAATGGTTGAAACTATTTTCAACCTTAATAAATTGTTAAAACTTTCAAACAGCATATTGTTTTGTCTTAAGCCCAAATTGGGCGTAGAAGTTAGGAGAGAGATTCTTGAAAAGACAAAAAAAAGAGAGAATTCATTAAGGAGAGAGGATGAGAAGAGAAGGAGGATGATATGGGCGTAGAATTGAAGAAGAACAGAGAGGAAGAGTCCTCTCATTCAAGGAAAAGAAGAATGGAATGAAGAAGAAAGAGGAGAATTAGTGAGGAAGGACCTCACTCAAGAAATGTTGAAGGAAAGAGGAGTAGTAAAGAATGTATGAAGGAGAAAGAAAGGATTTGAAATCCATGTAAATTGATATTGAATTTTAAGTTTCTTAATTGATCTAAGGAGAATGAATGTTTTGTTTCATATGATATTGTTAAGGCTTCTTTATTGGAATTCTGGTAACAGGCATGTGTGTGTATATGTGAATGTGTGTGAATGATGATTTTCTATAGAATATTGAGAAAAATACATGTATACAGGTTATTTGGCATGTTGAGAATAAGTTAAGACTGATATTATGTGACCAAGAGGTCTTAAAAAGCTTTGAATGTCATAAGAAGCCTAAACAGGCCTAAACAAGATATTCAGGAATTTAAAAATACAGCCCACTGTCTTAAGAAAACCCCATGTGAAAATGGTTGCATAAAGATTATAATGACATGGAGATAAGTTTTTGAGGCAAGTATAAACTTAAGAAAGGAAGAAACATTCATTAGAAACCCTCTTGATGTTCAAAAACTCCACAGTTGAAATTCAGGCCTGTAGGTGACAGTATATAGAAAAAGTTAAGAAATTTGTATGTTTTTGCATTGTAAGTGGATTGATCAGGTCATTTTTGATAGGAAATATGAATGGGGAAGTCATTAAGGTATTTAAATGGTTGTTTATCACCTTGAAATGCCTATTGATCATTGTGTTTAAGAAACAAATCATAAACCCTGTTGGCTGTCATATATAGTCAAAGCCAACTGTGATGTCTTGCTTGAAATGTACAGAAGGTTGATATGAATTGGATAATGATTTAAAAAGGTGTAGGGTGTCAATATAGACCCTAGAAAACTGATTTGAACCCTTGAAACAAGGTAGAACACTCCCAGCAAAAATAATTAGCTCTCGGCCTGTGACAGTCATGAGAAAATCCTGAATTAGGTTCAAGCCTTCAAAATGAGTTTAAATGCTTGAAAACTCTTGAAAATTTGGAATTTGACCCTTGATGATGTTTTAAAACTTTTGGAAGTGGTTTAAAGGTGATATATTATGGATAAGTATAGAAAAATTCAACTGTCAAGTGAGACCTAGGTGCATGTGAAGGGAAGAGTGTAGGCCAATAGAGGAAAAGTATATTTCTCCAAAGAAGTGCCTTAACAAATGATTGATTCACCTATAAGAAGATAATGGGTATCTGTAATGGTAATTTTTTTGATTATAAAGTCTGTACATCACTTTGGACAAGACGTTTTGCACAAAAGGAGGGCTAATTGGAACAGGGCCTAAAGAAGGAAGTACAATTCCGTACAAATCAACCTTAGGATATTTTTCAGTATGTTATATAAGGGCTTAATGGGTATCCATAAATGGTTTTACTTTCATGTTTGAGCTAACCTATAAAAAGTTGTGGCCAATAAACAAGGAAAACAGGGCTACAAGCAATAAATGATCTAGATAGGTCTGTAACAGTTTAATGATGGTTTCAGAGCAGTGTAAAGATTGGTTACATCATTTGTTATTAGATATTGAAGCTCTTAGGAATTGGTAACTTGTTTTTGGTTGTGATTTCTAATGAATTGTTACAGGATTTGGCAAGAGGATCAGCAGGACAAGCACTAGAAGACCCTGGGGAGAAAAGGTATGAATAATTTTGATATTTGATTTGAATTTTATTGTGTTGATAAGAAATCAAGTGAATAATTTTCAGGCTCAAGGCAGCCAATCCATTGAGGATTAATAAGAGAAGAAACCAAGGAAGGCTTAGTGAAGATCCAAGAAGAAGCTTGGATAGTTTGCCAAAAGACTAAGGTGAAATAGACTTAGGTGAGGTAAAGGATGGAGTTTGAAGCTTGGAGAGATCAAAAGTAAGAGATCACAGTGGATGCTCAAGAAGAAGATCCAAAGCAAGGTAAGCTTGGATTTATGATTTGTATTTGATGAAGTGTTGTATAAGAGTTGTTGCAGGATTGTGAAAAGGATCAAAAGACTAGGATGCAAAAGGCCTAGGTGAGATCAAGGAGACTATCAAAAGACCAGTCAAGGAGAAAAGGCTTGGGTGAGACAAGGGATCAAGATACCAAGGTGGAAAAGACTTGGGTGAAGATCTCAAATATGGAAGTGTTGTTGAAGGCACTGCAGAGCAGCAAGGTACATGAGGGCACCAAGAAGAAAGCAAGCATCAAAGGTATGAACAATTTTGTAATCGATAAAGAGATTGCTAATTTGAAGAGAGAGTTAGCTAAAATTAAATATGAATATGAGTCTTGGATGCAGATGGATAAGCAAGCATGGGCATGGCCAATAAGGAGGAGGTTGAAGTGGCCAATAGATCTTCTAGTGAAAAGGAGAAGAAGGCAAAATGAGATTGCCATGAAGAGAGAAGCCCATAGAGGCTTGAAGAAGGTAAGAAGGTTTCCAAGTGAGAAGCAAGAGGAAGAAGTTGTGAAGAAGGTTCTCATTGAGGAGAACAAGAGAGAAGAAATAATAGATGAAGTGTCAGGAAGAGCACTTGAAAAGATGAGAGTGTTGATGAAGAGGACACTCATGGAGACATTATGGTCTCTTGTTTTTATTTCTAATGTTGTTTTTGAGTGGGTAATTGCAGGTATGAGCAGCCTTATGAAGGTCAAGAGAAGGGCCTTGGAGAATGAAGAGATTGGTGCAAGAGAAGACACCAAGTACACAAGTGAATGTGTAAGAGGAAAGAGAAGTAAGTTTGTTGCTGTTGATAAAGAAGAAGAAGAGATGCATTGTTTAATGCATAAAGGAGGTGTTGAAGAACCCATACAAGTAAGAGGAGAGGTAGAAGATGAAGCTAAATTTCATGATGCCATTGAAGGCCAAGATGAAGAAAGAGAGCAGCCAAGCACAAAGGGAGAGAAAGATTACTCCATAGACCAAGCTATCAAAGAGGTAAATGAAGTGTTAAGACCTGACTTTGATTGTTATGAAGCTGCTAATGAACATATGCAAGAGTTAAGGAAGATGATAGAGCCCTCAAAAAGAGAATTTAAGCATGGGTATGTGATGCCTAAATGGTGGAAGAAGCAAACTCCCAAGCAAGAGGAGGTGCTGGTACAAAATCATGGTTATAGGATGCCTACATGGCTTGAGAAAAGAAATGATAAAAAGAAGAATCAAATGTGGATGCCTAAGAAGGCAAAGAGAGAAGATGTGAGTGTTGAGATAACAACACCAAGAACTCAATGGAGGAAGGTGAAGGATGACACAAGTACATGGAAAGGTAAGTCAATTGTTTGCAATGAATGGGATAATGATATTTTTGAATTATTTAATGATCTTTTTATGGAAAAGGAAGAATGTAAAATGTCTATGAAAACTAATATTCAGCAAGTAGGGAGTTCCAAGAGGATGGATGATGAAAGTAGAGATGTTAAATCAGTTCACATGTTTGAAACAAACAAGGAGAGACAAGGTAATAGTATTCCTATTGTTTTTGATAAGCATATTGATGATGATAAAAAAGTTGATTTGTATGAAGAAACCATAAAGTGGATGAATGTATTTATAGAGGATGAAAAACAATCTGGTCCTAAGTTTGATATAGGACATGAAGATTTGGATGAGCTTGTGTTGAGTAAAGAAATGAGAATGTTGGAAGAAATCTTTAGTTCTTCAAGAGAGCTACATACAGGTACAAGCCATGGTGAAGGTAGCATTGGGAAGAGTGAAACAAGACAAGAGCAAAGCAAAGAGGTCAAGGCAGTTTTGGTCAAAGAACAAGAGCATGAAGGCAGCCAAGAGGCTTTATGGCCTAAAGATTTTGATTCTAAGGTGGCTTTGAATGTTTTGTATGCAGGTATGAAGGTTGTTGAAGTAAATGACATACATGAGTCATTGGAGAAGCTCACGAAACAAGAAGAACAACAAGAAGATCTAGAAGATATGTATGAATATGAAGAAGCATGGAAGTGGGAGATGAAAGCTGAGAAAGAGATGAGGAGAAGAACATACCAAAAGAGGAAGAACAGCAAAATGAAGAATAAAGACTACCAAAGACAAGCATTGGCATTAACAACGAGACCTTGGGGTCCAAGTATACAAGTGAAGGCTAAAGCATGGAGGAAGTATCTCATTTGAACTAAGGTTCAAATATTTTCTAGAGGGAGAGTATGATGTAGGAGCATCTAAAATAGCACCATGGAGGACCAGTTGCAAATGCAAATGATATTCTAGCATGAAAATTTCAAATTCTGGTTTTCCCTCCAAATTGTGAGATTTCAAAATTTCACCTTGAAAGTAAAATGTAATTATCAAAAAGTGAAAGTAAAAAGGTGAAAAGTGATTGTTAGATTATTGAGAAAATAAAGGGGAAATGGTTGAAACTATTTTCAACCTTAGTAAATTGTTAAAACTTTCAAACAGCATATTGTTTTGTCTTAAGCCCAAATTGGGCGTAGAAGTTAGGAGAGAGATTCTTGAAAAGACAAAAAAAAGAGAGAATTCATTAAGGAGAGAGGATTAGAAGAGAAGGAGGATGATATGGGCGTAGAAGTGAAGAATAACAGAGAGGAAGAGTCCTCTCATTCAAGGAAAAGAAGAATGGAATGAAGAAGAAAGAGGAGAATTAGTGAGGGAGGACCTCACTCAAGAAATGTTGAAGGAAAGAGAAGGAGTAGTAAAGAATGTATGAAGGAGAAAGAAAGGCTTTGAAATCTATGTAAATTGATATTGAATTGTAAGTTTCTTAATTGATCTAAGGAGAATGAATGTTTTGTTTCATATGATATTGTTAAGGCTTCTTTATTGGAATTCTGGTAACAGGCATGTGTGTGTATATGTGAATGTGTGTGAATGATGATTTTCTATAGAATATTGAGAAAAATACATGTATACAGGTTATTTGGCATGTTGAGAATAAGTTAAGACTGATATTATGTGACCAAGAGGTCTTAAAAAGCTTTGAATGTCATAAGAAGCCTAAACAGGCCTAAACAAGATATTCAGGGATTTAAAAATACAGCCCACTGTCTTAAGAAAACCCCATGTGAAAATGGTTGCATAAAGATTATAATGACATGGAGATAAGTTTTTGAGGCAAGTATAAACTTAAGAAAGGAATAAACAGTCATTAGAAACCCTCTTGATGTTCAAAAACTCCACAGTTGAAATTCAGGCCTGTAGGTGACAATATATAGAAAAAGTTAAGAAACTTGTATGTTTTTGCATTGTAAGTGGATTGATCAGGTCATTTTTGATAGATAATATGAATGGGGAAGTCATTAATGTATTGACATGGTTGTTTATCACCTTGAAAAGCCTATTGATCATTGTGTTTAAGAAACAAATCATAAACCCTGTTGGTTGTCATATACAGTCAAAGCCAACTGTGATGTCTTGCTTGAAAAGTACAGAAGGTTGATATGAATTTGATAATGATTGGAAAAGGTGTAGGGTGTCAAGATAGACCCTATAAAACTGATTTTAACCCTTGAAACAAGGTAGAACACTCCCAGCAAAAATAATTAGCTCTCGGCCTGTGACAGTCATGAGAAAATTTTGAATTAGGTTCAAGCCTTCAAAATGAGTTTAAATGCTTGAAAACTCTTGAAAATTTGGAATTTGACCCTTGATGATGTTTGAAAACTGTTGGAAGTGGTTTCAAGGTGATACAGTATGGATAAGTATAGAAAAAGTCAACTGTCAAGTGAGACCTAGGTGCATGTGAAGGGAAGAGTGTAGGCCAATAGAGAAAAAGTGGATTTCTCCAAAGAAGTGCCCTAAAAAATGATTGATTCACCTGTAAAAAGATAATGGGTATCTTTAATGGTGATTTTTTTTATTAGAAAGTCCGTACATCACTTTGGACAAGATGTTTTGCACAAAAAGAGGGCTAATTGGAACAGGGCCTAAAGAAGGAAGTACAATTCTGTACAAAGCAACTTTAGGATATTTTTCATTATGTTATAGAAGGGCTTAATGGGTATCCAAAAATGGTTTTATTTTCATGGTTGAGCTAACCTATAAAAATTTATGGCCAATGAATAGGTAAAACAAGGCTACAAGCAATGAATGATCTAGATAGGTCTGTAACAGTTTAATGATGGTTTCATAGCAGTGTAAGGACAGGTTACATCAATTGAAATTTAGATAACAAGAATCTATAAGCAGAACATGGATGTCTGAATTATTTTCTCAATAACTACAAGACAATAAGTAGAATAGTGAGGAATTTCATAGAAATTTCAAGTTAACGAAATGTAAAATAGGCCAAACAAGATAATGATGTCAAGATCAAACATTTTCAAGCACTTAATAATTAAAAGATAAGTGTTTATAGTAGATTAGAATACTATAAATATTTGACTAAGCCACTGCAAAGGGGAAACTTACACAACCTTATAATAAGAAAAGAATGCATAATGTGATGATCTAATATTAACCAATACCTCATATATATATATATGACTAAGGTAATGGATACTCCATAGGCTGACACTACTACCAATAAGAATATATATAAATTATCATATGACTACGTAAAATGCTATGCTAGCTATAAGGCCCTCACACTAAAAAAATATATGCCCAAGAAGTTGAGGCCATAGATATAAATAGGCCCTCACTTAGAATAAAATTAGGTCAAGGGAAATGATAGTTATGTCCCTCGTGCCAATAGTTATATTTCTTTCAGGGGGCAGATCCATACAGAGTCTAGATAGGCCCTTGCCACACCCAAACCTACTCTATTGAAATGAGGCACTCCTATCATACATAGGTTGAATATGATATTGCTAATAAGTTTCCAATTCTACCATGTCCACTCTATATATATTAATGATCCTACCTAATAGTTATGATGTTAGGCCCAGTCTCTACTATAGAATCTAAACCCTACTTCGTACCTTTATATATTGGATGCTACTGCCCAATAGTTTTGAGGTTAGTCTAGTCTCAACTATAAATGCCCAACCCTCCCTACCTTGAATTCGATATAACCAATCCTAATATACCCTTCAAGAAGAACCTTGAATTATTATATACTATATTTTGGAAAGTCAATCCAACATCATGGGTTGGTTTACCTTCCATATCCCATCGAGCCACACATATTTTAATACATGTTAGTGGTTAATGGTTTATCATGTTACTTCCATTCAAAAATACATTGTCCTCAATTTGGGGTAAACACTTCATCCACCCATGTCACATCCTCACTTTCTAAATACTTCCACTTGATCAGATACTCTATTATCACCCTCATATGCAACCTATTTGTGTGTGCCTGGAGGATTTACTTAAGTTCCAAAATGATTTCTCCATCCTCATCAAGATCTAGTAACTCTATCCAAGATGAAACTCTTTGTCTAATAACCTTATTCAAGGAATAATGTGGAAGACTGGATGTATTTTTGTTGAATGAGGTAACTCCAATTTGTATGCTATATTGCTAATGTTATACAATATCTGATAGGGACAATAATAATTTGGTGAAAGTTTTTTATCATTATTTTATTGTTTCAAGGACTTTTTATATATGGCTATAATTGTACAAACACCCGATCTCCTAATTCAAAATTTATTTTTCGTATGGTGTTGGTCAGCTTGTTGTTTCATTCAGTTTTGTGCCATTTTCAAATTCTCTCTAAGACTAAAGAGTACCTCTTGTTAGTGTGGAAAATGATTTTAAACTACCAGAACATTTTTATAAACCCTCATAAATGAGGTGATGGATGGTGATTGTCCCCATGCAATGCCAAGAATGGAGACATTTTGGATGAAGTATGGAAATGAGTGTTATACCACCATTTTACTAGTAGTAGCCATTGAACCCATATTTCATGTGGATATGGAAAAACATTGGAAATGACCCTCCAAGCACTTGTTTATCACCTCATTTTGTCTATTATATTGGGGATGATATTATGATCTATGAGCTAGTTGAATACCCAAGTAATAAAATAAACCAATTCAAAAATTACTAGTAATTATAGGATCAAAATCACTTACTATGATTTTTGGGATCTCATGTAGCCTCTAAATTGTATCCATAAAATATGATGCTATTGTATTTAGTACAAAAGGATGTGACAAGGAAAAAAATGGGCATATTTGGTGAGCTTATTAATGACTACCATGATGAAAATTTTCCTTTGAAACTTCGACAACCTTGTGATAAAATCCATGGACACGTCCTCCAACCTATGGCTAGGAATAAATATTGGTTATAGAAGACTCAGGGTCTTAATTGTCTCATCCTTATTTTTTGACACACCATGCATTCTACCACATGTTTTTGGACTTCCCCTTTGATCCCTTCCATAATTAATTATTGCTTGATTCTATGATGAGTCTTCAAAAAACCTGAGTGCCCACCAACTGGTGAATCATGTAGCTCTACAAGAACCTATTGCTTAAGGGATAAATTCATGCACAAGTATAATAGGTCCTTGTACTATATATCATTCCCTTTCCATATATTTTTTTCTAACATGCATGGATCTTGTTGGAGCTTTTAAATGAGAGTATGTGTATCTATGTCATCTTCCTATTACGATTTTGACAACTCCACCCAATCTTCTTGTAATATGGATGTGGCACACAATAGTGATTTTGTGGACTCATCCTTCCAAAATGTTACATCAACCACTACATTCTAATTTTTAGTAGGTGATCTCAAAATCACATCCCAAAATCTTTGTAACCCATTTTTTTCATTATCTTGATGAGAACCTTTGTTATATAAAATATTTTAGACTATCATGATATTTATTCACCTTGAAGTGTCTTTCCATTAAATAAGTCCTCCATTCTTTGACTGTATGAATGATAGCCATAAATTATTTTTCATAAATGGGATTTAATAAATTCTTAGTTGGAAACTCACAAAATAATTAGGTTGTTCTTGTTGCATGAGTATTGCCTCCATGCCATACCCTGAAGCATCACACTCAACAATGAAAGTTTTGGAAAAAAATCATTAGCTAGAATTGGAGTAGTGCACATGGCCTCCTTAAGCTTCTCCTCTACAAATACTATTAATTTCCCCTCTATAATTGTTTGTAAATTTAAAGGTGTAAGCACCTTTTCTAGTAGGCTTCTAACCAAAAAAATGTGTCACAAACCCATCCATTCCCTTTTTAATAATATTTTACATCTTATGCTCGAATTAACCAACTATTTATAATTTTCCTATATCCCACATTGTTCAAATATCCTTCATTATAAATGAAAACACATGATCAACTCCTAGAAACTCAACTCAATCATTCCCAAGGTAGTGAACCATTTGGTTCCTAACGCAATTTATGCATCACCCCTAGGAATTTACAACATAGAGAAATATAAAATGCAGTCTCCCATGGTGAATGTAATACTATGACATTTCCTTACACAACTAACTGTACTACCATCTATAATCATGCCCTAAAATTATAGAGCTGGATAAACAAAATAATTAAATTGAGTGACCAATTTATTGTTGATGAAGTTGTGGGTACTTTCCAATTCAATCAATATTGTCACCTTATTTTTTTTAAGAAACCCACTATCTTGAGCATTTTTTTGATGTTAATGCTTCAATAGGCAAGGAAATAAATAATTGAGTTATAGTTGTCTCTTCATATGTGTCATCAATACCCTCTAATTCTACCTATTCATCCTTTTCTTCTTCGTTGATTCATTTAATTTAGAATAACTTCTTTTCAAAATATTTATTTAAGTTCAATAAGTCATATTTCATCACATAATATAATTAATATAAATATCTTGTAGAACCACTACAAACAAAGATAAACATTAGCGTAAATAAGCCCAATAATATAGATAAATAGAGTTCACGCTAAAACTATGAGATACAACAACTAATAACCATAGTTTGTTTAACCCACAAAACAAATTATTACAATATTAAACTAATAAAATAATATTCTAATACCCTCCCTTAATGACTAAACAACATGTTTTAGTCATTATTATAATAAAAATATTAAATTCATATACGAACTTAACCAAAGTGTAATTATGATGCCACTACAAAAATGTATCCAAATGTCCCTGTTGTCGCCAATCCATCTTATCAGAGTACATGGGTAATGAGCCACTATAACCACCAAGTAGAGTAGTAAATGGTGTTGAATATTGGGTTCAATGTATTTTTTTGTTCCTTGAATTATTGTCATGTCTTGGATGTGACATAATTTACCTTTTTTTAGAGTGGTCAATTCCAACAAAAAGTTTAGAATATATATCAAGAATAAACAACATACAATATCCCCTAAGGGATATTTTTGCATTGAACTGTTGAAAACCTAGTGCCTACTTTTTCCATTATTAGATAATTTTGGGACATTTATTGTTCACAACACTCTTGTGCTTTTTTTGTATGCCCTGTCTTGTATCACCAACTTTCATTGAAAACTTTCATTTTGTTTGACTTTGGTCTTTGAACTTTGCTTGGTTTCAGTACCTACAAAATAGTAGTAAGAGAAAAATTTACCTATTCATCTTACACCTTTTGTTTCCCTAAGCTTGTAGATTGCCTTTCCAACAAATAAGGCAATTCATCTTTCCTTACATCTTTCATTACAGTATGGTACCACTTAGGCCTTTTGTGTTGGTCTTCTTGATTTGAATGTAAAGAGTGAGAAACACTCTTTTCACCACTAAAACTTGACTCTTCTAGTTTTCTCATTTTTAAACCCTATTCAAATTTAGTATGGGAATTTATTCTAGAAACATCATCAACATATAGCAATACATTATTATTAGATTGACCATTATTATAAAATGATGGCACTCTTTCATCTACAACATCTTTACTCACCACAATTATGTATGTAGATAAATCTAGTAATATGTATGCATCTCTTTGCTCAAAATAACCAAAAAAACATGTATACTTTGTCCAATATAGAAGCAATGAATCCAAAACATGAAAAATACTTACATCTAGTGTTTTTACAGACTGTGCTTATTATGGTGTTACATTATGCAAGGCTTGTGTGAGACTTCTATTGAGAGTGTACATTTATTTATTCACAGCTTCCACCACAAACCAAACATTTTAAAAAGTATAAGTAATAGAGTTCAATGAAATACAAATGTCTTCATATCCTTTCACATAGTGAACCCAACCATCACCTAAGGAAATTGATTCAATGCAAATACCATCTTCTAAAAAGTTTACATATCAGTCTTTATGACACATGTAGTGTCTTGATGCATCTGAGTTAAAATATCACATTATTGACTTTGCTAACTAATTATGTGTTTCCAAAAACACAAACTCACTTGTTGAACTTGGTTCATCCTCTTTAGCCACATTTGTAGATTGTGACTTTTTTCTATTATTTACCAAATCATATTGTCACTTACGACAATATCTATTCATATGACCAGGTTTCTAACAATAAAAACACCTTTGTTTAGATTTATAAGTAATTATATTATTATTAAAGGATTCTTCTGAATAACTACTAGCATTTCATTGTTTACCCTTGCTCTTTGACCATACCATGAATACACTTTCTATAGACTCTAATGTTGAAGTAATGAAGTACTCATGTCTTCTTTCTTTCTACATGAAAAGTGTTGATAACTTCTCAAAATTTAGTGTCTGTGTCTCTGCAATCATATTCTATGAATTCACAAAGGAATTATATGATGGTAAAAAAATTTGCATGATAAGAGAATTTAAGTCTTGTTCACCCATAGGGTTTTTCACTACTTTTAATTAGTTAAAGATGTCTTTCAACTACAATAAAAACTCATAAATGGACCAACCTTCTTGCATTTTAGTTGAAAACAATAATTTTTTTAAATATATCATATTTTCGGCTTCAGAAACCTAGTATTTTGATGTAATATGTTTCTATAACTCTAATGTGATGGTCGCATAACTAATTTTTAGTATCAAGTTATCAACTAATAAAAGTTTTAATAACATTAAGGCTTCTTGATGACATTTATAATAGTCATTAGGTTGAACATATGATCTATTTTCTTTATCAAATATAATTTGATCAAGATTCTAAAACTCAAAGATTGTAAGTATTGTATGACTCTATAAACTAAATTGTTTGCTTGTTAACTTTTGAGAATTTAGTAGTAATAAGTGATGTAAACTAGTCATTTAACCTAGTTTTTCATTAAAACAATTAAATAGGAAAAACTATAAAGGATTTTATAAAAAATGCTTTTTCACACAAACTCTATCCTAAAATTGGACAATGCTACCATTTTTCAATAAAAAACTATTTAGTGTTTATCAAAAATTAAATCAATCATCTTCCACAAAACTGTCTAAAAACTATAGAAAACATTAAATCTTGAATTTTACACATTCTTTTGAAAAATTATTTTTTTATGCAAACCTAAGCCTCCAACCAGACAATGTGACGAAGTTTCAAGTGTTTTTGCTTTATGATTTTTTGTCTATAAAAATAACCATGAGTTTTCATGCAAATGTAATGTAACTAAATGAAATTTAATAAAGTTTAAAAGGTAAAAACTTTTAAAAATGTTTTTTTCCCCTAAATATGTATAAAACTTAGAATTTAACTTTAAATTATGCAAATTTATTTTCTTAAATGAAAATGCATTTATACATTTAACTTCAATGGTGTTTCACTTTTTAGTATGGCGCCTCTGAAAATGATGTTTTGGATTTGTATGTTATTGTAATGACTTCTTTTAGATCAGTTTTGAACAAAAAAACCAATACCAGCATAAAGAACAATAAAAATAGTCTTCTTTTGAATTGATATAGCCACAAAACAACAAACAGGACTAGCCATATGCCTTAGCTGCTCAACATCATCTTGGTTGCATTCTAAACATGCCTTAGACCAACTATACATCTCACCAAACAAAATCAAAAACACCATGCCTCTCCCTAGTCAAATACTTTCCACTTTTTGGTCCAATGTTGGGGGCCACACCAAAAGGAACAACATACAAGAAAAATTCCTTTCACCTATGCCACACCTCCTTCGACACAACTAAAATGCCTTTCTCTTTTCAAAAAAAAATAGAAGATTTGGAATTGATGGTTGTGCCACACTTGTTGAAATGATTTACTACATATAAAACTCTTTATAATTTATTGAAACATCTCACTAATTGGCTAAAATTCCTTTCCACTTGACTTATAATGCCACTCTTGTGTTATGCACAAATTCCCCTAGGTTGTATACAAATTCCTCCTTCAAGGTTCTCACTTCCCCGAAGTGCCTCTTTATTATTTTTATTTTGATTGTAATAATTCCACAAAGCAATGTGAAAAATAATTTCTTATTCTTTTGTTAATTTCTACCTTTCACCAACTAGCTTACCAAGGCTAGACTTCTCTAAGTAAATTCATAGCTTGACTCTAGGCTCTTCTCCTAAGCTCACCCAACTATGAGCTCTGAATATCGTAAAATATTTATTGAAGCTCAATAAATTATATTTCATTACATAATACAAGCCATATAAATAGCTTGTAGAACCACTAAAAACAAGTAGAAACTTTAGTGTAAAAACAAAACCCCAACAATATAGCTAAATGGAGTTCACGTCAAAATTAGGAGATACAACAACTAATAACCATAGGTTGTTTGACCCATAAAAAAATATTATAATATTCAAATAATAAGCTAATATTCTAATATATTTTCTATCATAGTTAAATCATAACCTTTTTTTCCTTTTCTCCATTTTTTTTATATTTTAATATATTCATTGATGAAATGACAGTGTTACTATTGTCAATCAAAATTGTTCCCCTGTGAAGGTAGTTTTAGGCCTTCACAGTCTATTGAAACATGGAAACAATCATAGGCTATGGGTGACCTAATCAATGGATTGAATCTCTAGATTCTAAGGGCTAGCTCCCTTTGGTGTATCAATTAGGGTCCTTGCTCTATGTTACAAACTGCCTAGGAAAAGAGAAATAAAACTTGGAAGGAAAATCTTATCTAATGATGGTGATACACCTGAATGATTGGTTGATCCACTCAATTAGAGATCTTAAAAACACTGATTTAGACAAGAAAGCTAAACTTTCAACTCCAATTGACCAATATGCATAAATATTTTATAAAAAAAATTGATTTAGTAACTAAAACTTGAGGGAAATGAAAGAATGGGCCTGATTGAAGGCACTAATAAGCCACTTGAATCCACTAAAATTATAACCAAAAGACACTTAAAAATATAACATGACCTACAAAATTTGACCAGCTGGTAACTAGGTAGGAATCAAGACTTGGCAAGGAAGAAAAACTCTATCACTTATGTAAATCACTAACATAAATACACTATACCAACTTGTTAGAATTTGAAAATAGTCTTTTTATTAATTTGAAAAATGTTACAAATCAATATTTGATAGAATTTTGTCTTAATAAAAGAGGGATAGAATTCAAGGTTGAAAATCCAACTTATATAGAAAAATATACAACAGCCAAGAGGTTGGCATTGAAAATAGAAGAAGACAATTTTTTCATTAGCCCAAGTCCAATTTCTGTTATGCCAAGATAACAAAGCCTTCTAAATTTATCTTTTCTTGTCTTTTGTCTTGCATGAAAATCTTTTGGCGTTGAAAAATAGACAGTGGGATCAAGATTGGACTAATCTACCTCATGCATGATATCCACGCATGCCTCCAAAAATAGAACTCTTCTTGAGCTGCTAGAATTTTTGAAAGGCTTCTCTTTGTATGAAAACAATGCTAATACCAAACTTAGAATTCCATTTAAACTATTGGAATATTTGAAAACCTTGGAACTAACAAGAGTGCATGCACATAAATCATGTTAAGCTCTCCAACGTTAAACAACTTGAGTCATTCATGCAAATGAGTCTCTATCTTTAGAACTGAAGGTGTCATGTTGAAATGGTTACACCTGGACATATCTAATCATGTTTGGACTACTTTACATGTTGTATAACGTGTTTATTGGCTATTTTAAATCTCTCACTTTATCTAGATCTTCTTTTTTGTGTATGTTCTTTAGTTGTTTGTCTCTATATTTTCCCTTGGTTTTCCCTTGCATGTATTTGTCATTTCCCTATGGAATTTCCTTTGGCTTTATCTTTTCAGACTTACTATCTTTTCACTTTTTTTTAAGTCATTTTTTTGTGGACAAAATGTCCATGAGAATTGTCTCTTGACCTTTTCTCTTACCTATGCCTTTGTCATGGACCATTTCCTACGGATTTTCCTCCTAAAAGAATTTTGTCTTTGAGTTTTTTGTCACTTCACTTTTCCACAAATAAATTATCCACGAGAATTGTATCTCCCATCTATGCTTGTAAGGATCTTTATCTTTTCCTTCAGACAAAAATTTTGAAGGAATTACTTCCTCAACTTTTTGTCCACTTTCAGAATTCCTCTTTGGACTTATGTCCTTAGATAAAAAGTACAAGATTTTCCTCTTTGGGTTTTTCCTTTCCTTTTTCGAAGGAATTCCTTTGGACAATTTGTTCAAAGGAATTCCTTCTAACTTCTTTCCACGGCCTTTACCTTCCTTCAAACAAAAAATCTAAAGGAAATGGTTGTGTCCTTCCTTTCCTTGTAGTGACTTTCCTAAAGGGAACATACCCTTCGGGATTCCATCAATAAACCTTCCTAAAGGGCACATACCCTTCAGGATTTTTGTAATGACCTTTTGAAACTGAATGAACCCTTCAACATTCCCCTTTGAAGTTTTTGAAGTGAACATTCCTGAAGGACACATACCCTTCAAGATTCTTGCCAATGTCTTTTCACCTCCTGAAAACTACCCTTTGGGCTTTTCCAAAAGACCCTTCATTTGGACATCTCTCTCATGGATAATTCCTTCAGATAAAAAGTTTGAAAGAAATGTCCCTTTTGGACTTCTTGTAATTGCCTTTATTTCACGAAGTGCCCTTCGAGATTATTGTAAATGGTCTCTTTCGAAGCGCAAGTAACCCTTCAACTTTTTTGTTTCAAACTTTCCCGAAGGGCTCTTACCCTTCAAGAATTTTTCCAAGTGACCTTCAAGTTTCTATGAAATAACTTTCCTGAAGAGCACATACCCTTCGAGAATTTTGCCAAGTGACCTCTCCTCAATAAATAACCCTTCATTTTTTTTACAATGGCCATTCGACTTATTATTTGTCTTCTTTCCCGAAGGGTAGATGCCCTTCAAGTTTTTTAGTGTCCTTTCGAATCTATAACAGCCCTTCATCTCTTCAAAGAGATCCTTTGGCTTTAGACAAGTGACATTTCCTTTAGACTTATTGTCCAAAGGAATTGAATCCTTGGATAGTGACCTTTTGGATAAAAAGTCTGAAGCATTCAAACCCTTTCGAACTTCAAAATGATCTTTACCCCTTTGAAAAAACACAAAATATTTGTTCTCTTTAGAATTTGCTCCTTCAACTTCTTGAATAAACATATATTCTTTTCCTATAGGGCAGCAAATTGTCAACATTATGATGACTCAACTGGAAAGCATGTTTATTATGCTTGAGAACTCAGATCATAAGCATGATATTAAACTCATAAAAACAATGGTAAATCTGGTCCATGACTACAAATCTCATTTGACCAAACATGAAGTAACCTCCATCCTTCAAAATAAGAAGGGAAACACACAAAAATAGTAAAACTAACTAAGAAGAAAATGTACACACAAGCACTTATTTGAACAAAATAGAATGAAACTACTATGCTTGAACAATACTTGGAGGAAAGCAAAACAAACTATGTACAAGGAGTTTTGCTCTTAAATGGCAATGTTTCAGATGTATCCCATTGACTGGGATTGGAAGCTCCTGACAATCCAGCTTTTTAAGTTAAAAAGCATTGCGGTATTTGCAGTTAGAAATTGTTTATGGGCCACTCCAAAGAGAATCAAACTTGGTGTGACTTCCTGGTTTAGCTCTATCCTCATCCCACTTGAGGACCAAATCTCCTTCCTTGAAACTTTATGAAGAAGCTCCCTTGTCAAAAAAATTATTCACATGTGTTTGATGAATTTCTATGGCTAGAATGAACTAATTTCTTTTCTCTTACGGCTCCATAAATTCAACATACCTTATTTCCATAGGCTCATTCTCTAATAACTCAAGCTGATGCATTAGCTCCAAAGTACAAAATTCAAGAGAAATGGGTAACCTTGCTTCCTTACCATATACCAGCTTGTATGAAGAGTTAGCTATTGATCTTTTTTTGGTGATCATATCAGCGAATAGAGCTAACTTCAAATTGAGATTTCATGACCTTTGATTTTCTTTAATAGTCATTATTATGATCCTTAATAGGTTCTTATTCATAGATTCAGCAAGGCCATTGCCTTGTGGATAATAGTTTGATGAAGTGTTGAGATAAATCCCATGTTGGACAGCCCATTGGCTGATTGTAGATCCCACAAAATCCATTATATTATCAAAAATAATATTTGAAGGAACTCCAAACTTAGTAAGAAAACTTTCATAAAAATTAAGAACATTAGTTTCATTTGCTTCTTTCAATGCTACTGCTTCTGTCGAATGTGTGAATTAATCTGTAGCAGTGAGAATCCATTTATTCCTTGAAATTGAAGAAGGATTAATGAAGCCAATAAATTCCAATCCCCATTAGATAAAGTGTTGATCCACCATAATTCATTGCAGAGATAAATCTACAAGCTTCACTTTTCCTACAAACATAGCACACTATTTGCACTTTCTAACCCATACATAGCAATCACCAAATATACTAGGCCAATAGTACCCACCTCTCATGATCTTAAGGGTTGTAGTTATTAAAGAAAAATATCCTCCACCATGTTCATCATGGAATTATTTAAGCAATCTCTGAGTTTGACTTAGTTTTACACATCTTAACAACATTCCATTGATATCTTTTTTGAACAAAACACCATCAACAAGCAAAAATAGAATTGATTACAATATGAAATATCTTCTTTTTGAAGCACTAAGATGAGAGGCATAAATACCATCTTGGAGATAGCTTACCAAGTTATAAAACTAGCTAGAAGGTGAGGTATCAACAGCTACAATCTCTTCATCATTTGACACCAAAACAAGCTCTTTAGTCTCTTGCAAGTCTTGAGCTAGATGCTCACACAATCTTTTGCCTCTAATCAGCTTTGTGACTTTGATTTCTACATCGTAGTCCATTACCATGGTTATCCAACCAACTCTCTTCTCATTTATATCTTTGTTCAAAATAAACTTGTTGATGCTCAGGGGCGCAACCATTAGGTGTATCTTATTATTAGATAACAAGTGCTTAAACTTCTTAAGAGATCTTATAACTAAAAGGACATGCTTTTCAACAAAATAATACCTTGTTTCATACTCTTCCAAGCCTTGGTTGTAGAAATTTATTGGTTGTTCCAAGGACTCATGATTCTACTGCATAAGAATACCTAAAATAGTGTCTCTATTAGCATAAGTGTACAAAATAAAAAAAATCATGAAATCTAAATTTATAAGTGTAGGAGCGCTCACTATGGCCTTCTTAATATCCTTAAAACCTTTTATTCTTTCTTTAGACCAGCTGAAGTTCTAATTTTTCTTTAGCATCGTTATAAGTGGCTTAGCTAAAATGGCAAAATATGAAATATATCTCTTTATGAAATTGATTTTCCCAAAGAAACTTTGCAAAGCCTTTTGGTACTTAGGCAAAGAGAGTGCAAGGATAGTTTGAATCCTTTCAGCATCTATGCTTAAACCATGTTTTGAAACAACATGTCCAAGAAGCTTACCATCATGAACCAAAAAAGCATATTTTTTAGGATTTAGAGATATCTCAAATTGTCTACACCTTTCGAACACTTGCTTGAGATGAACCATGTGATCTTTTGCATTATTTGAAAACATTGTTATATCATCCAAATAAACAAGTACAAATTTATTAATAAGACCTTAGAATGCCATATCCATGGCTCTCTAAAAATTTTCTCTAGCATTAGATAAATCGAATGGCATCTTTTTGTATGCAAACGTTCCCCACTTGGTGTGATCTAAGAATTTGACTCAAGAGAGGATGGTTAGTATGGTGTTAGTTTCAAAATGAAAACAAAATGATATAAACACACTAAGATCATAGTATCTATAGGCATAGACACTAGAGAGATCTTAATTAACAAAACCAAATGACAAACACAACTAAAAATTAAGGAATAAAAACACAAGAATTCATTCACCTCCCTTGGATGATCCAAATGTCTTTGTAGTAGTGGCTTGCTCGGCTTGTGCTCATGAAGTCTTTGATAATGGAAGCTTGGCTACCTCCATCTCTCCTTGGCACCTTGTGGCTTATGGCTTGGCTTGGCTTGAAATAAATTTGATATTATAACACTAGTTGCTTAAAGCTTTTATAACCAATCTTGCATTATAGCTTTTGTTAGGTTGTGGAGCTAAAAGCTTCACCAAGATGCAAACAGGAGAAGTTATGGAGAATGCAAAATTGCGGAGAGTTGCAGAATTAGTTGCAGGAAAACCGGTGTCGTTTTGATCAACTGACATCGATCAGATGGCAGTGAGAAAGCAACCAGCGTCGGTTACCAGTCAGCCGACATCGGTCATGGAGGAGCCAACGTCGGCAGCCTGTGTTGAATAGGCAGCTCGCATGTTGATCCCGGAGATTCTATTTTTGGACTGTTTGTTTGCATGTCAAAGGTGAGTCTTAGTCTTGAGTTGTGTATCTAATTATTGTAATTATGATAGTCTAATTATTGTAATCATGAGATCTATATATGGACTCATGGGCTGTATTGTAAAAGTGTGCTAGAAAGCCATTGAGCTTTTAGAGAGAGCTAGATTAGCTCCTCCTAGTTCCAAAGGGGTGCTGAGAGTGTATGATCAGGGAGAGTTGCAAGGTCTGCAAAGTCTAGGAGCTGATCCATCAGGGTACTGATTGAAGAATCATAAGGACTTGGTGAGGCAAGGACAAGGGTTCTTCAGGGGTGTAGAGATATCTACATGGTGAGTAAGGTCTAGTGATTTGCAGGTAGCAGCAGAGAGCAGGATATCTACTTAGAGTATGGTTGTGTACTTGGTGTATTGGCAGCGTGTTACTGACTGGTTGGAGAGGTGAACATCAATTATGTATTAGAGTTGATTGTTGTGACTGAGAGAGAGAGGGAAGAAGGTCTTGAGGTGTAGCGAACCTTTGAGGTGGAGGAAGAAGTGGCATCTTCCTTATTGTATATTCTTCTGAGTGATTATTAATACAATTGTGTATTGTCTCTCAATTCCTGTGTTGTTTCATATTTCTAGTTACTTATTGATTCTGTTTAAATTTCGTATTTAGTTGCTAATACAAGAAGTAATCATATGTGCTCTATTTGAGGAGCAAGATCCTGACAGCTTTAAATCAAGAAATTTTAAAAATGTTGTTGTGAGGCCTCTTATTTATAGATTTTTGGATTTGATCATAATCAATCTCAACTATCCATCTCAAGATTGAGATTTGTGGTTGAGGATTAATTCAATTTTTAGAATTAATTTTGTAATTATCCTCATCATGAAATTGGAAGGGGAGATTAAGAGGTATGGAGGGCATCATGGAAGGCATTGATGAGTCATGGGAGGCATAAATCCTGATATTTGTGGGATTTATGGCTTAGGAATGTCTTCCCAAGAAATGATGTCACTTGATGATGCAGATATTTTATATTCATTTCTAAAAACAAGTATTCAACAATTTTTCATAGAATTAATTAATTATTCTTTAATTTGGGTTAATTAGCTCTTAAGCATGATTAAGTGCTTTATGCATAATTTACTTAGATTGATCACAATATCTTGTTATTAGCCCTAAATTTGACTAGATTAGAATTGAAAGTCCATGTCAGATGCGTTGGAATTGTATTCCCATTTAGAATGTTGCCAACAATAAATAACAAAGGCACGTATCTTGTGTAAAATATCTAATAAAAAAGAGTAGTCCAGAGCATGTGGGTGTAAAATTGGCATTTTGACTCAAAATGAATTGATCAAAGTTAGTTGGCCCATAAATTTCATTACCTCATTTAGGATACCCTGGCTAAAATCGACACTTGAATATGTTAGTTTCACATCATTTTAGCATGTTCTAGTGTTTATAGACCAAATTATATATTTTGGGTGGAAATTGGTCAAAAGCTTGATTGAAGGTTATCAGTGGCTAGATTTAGGTGTCTACAGTTTGCCCCTATTTGGGAAGGCATTTTAAGCTATAAGCACAGTAACATATTATCAAAGAATGAAAATGTCTTGTATGCTTACAACTGTAATTATGATAAACTAACTGTATGATGCCCCCTCAAGGGAATGGTTGGCATAAGTAAGTTGGCAAATGGTCCCTCAAAAAGAAAGAAGCAAAATAAGGGGACCAAAGAAAAGAAAGATGATGGGGTGAAGACACAATGATACTGAAAAAGTATTCAAAATTATTGAGAATGCAAGTGGGATGGTACACAATGGTTTGCCCAAAGGTGGTTATAAGCATTGTACCCTGATGGTGGTAATGTGGTATGATAACACAATACTTTATCCAAAGGCGTTATAATCATTGAGAAGATGGAGCTGACCCAGTTAGGACAGACAAACAAGATAGCATGCCCTTATATAGGTAGAAAAAGTAAAGTGGTGATAACACAATGATTTGCTCAAATGTGGTTATAATCATTGAGAAATGTAAGTGAGATGGTGTGTAATAATTTTCCCATAAATGGTTATAATAATTGGACCCTAATTATGGCAAACATGATAAACTTGGTCGAGGATGATGACAACTTAACACAGAGGGTAATGATGAATTGAAATAACCTACTAGTAGGGAGATGCTTGTCTGAACTAATAAAGATTTAAATTCTTTCATATTTAATTACTCTATTTGGGATATGATTAGGATGGAATTGATATGTTGGTGTTGAAGAGATGACACCATTGTTGAATAGACTTCTTGAAGCTAAGGTTTGTTTTAGCATGCATCGGTAGACACCATGATATAACATCATGAGGACTTGATCAAAATATGCATAAGGACTGTCTTCCATAATCTAATACTCAAAAGAAAACAATGCACCAATGATAAAAACCATGATGACAATGTAAACATATGAATATCGATGGATTTGAGTATAAGTGTGGGTAAGGAATCACCCAATGAATACACATAAGTTGAATCAAGGCAACAGTGCTAAAAGCAAATAAATAGGCAGTCAAAGAACAAAATAAGCAGAAATAAACAAACAAAAAACCCTATAAACATTGCCCCTATAAAATAAGTGATAACTTAACAAATAAAAAAAATAAGGGAATAGATGAAAGGGAAGGGGTTGGTCGAGTTGTCTTCATATGCACTAGGCAAGTGGATGCTACCTACATAGTTCCATAGATGTATTATCTAATAAAAAACTTTAGACTAAATATAGTTCTCCTAGAGAATGGGAAGAATGTGATAACTGAGGAAAACAAATAGAATAGATGTGATAAAATAATAGGAATGGTCTTGCAAAATGTCAAGTGTGTGAGAGAAAAAGGCCAAAAAAGATGGAGAAATTAAATGACAAGTGATTTGTTTGTAACTTAGCAAGGGTTCCTAGAATCCTTAAGGCAAAGAAGTGGCCAATGCTTTTGTTCTTTTATAACAATTTTTTGAATATTTTTGGAATTTTTTGAAGCATCTCAATGCAATCGAGAATGATGAGACACTAAATGGTTCAAGCTCAAAAAATAGAGAGAATTTTTAAACTTAGGTTGCTCGCAAAATGGCAAGAGCATGGGTAAAAGTGTGACTGAGCTGACATCAATAAGTATTGAGTGCTACCTACATAGTCCCAAGGTAGGACCTTAAGTCACTGTAGTTTTGTTATTTCAATGGAAGAATTCGACTAGTGTGGCAACCAATTCAAACAAAATAGGCACAGTTGATAAAAAGACATAATATGGCATAGGAAGTGGCAAGTTGGTATGTCAAGGCTTAATGTTGCCCCTAGTTTTCCCATAGGGGGTTATAACTAGGACAAAATGACATAGATCAAAGGTATAAATTTTCCCAAAGGTAGTTATAATTAGTAGCAAGACTAGTAGAAAGAAAGAATAACAAATGAAGGATATAACTACCAAAACTTATGTCACACTATCCCAAAATATGATATCTATCTAAAGTTCTTGAATAAACTGATGAACTGAATAGATACCTCAATGCTAAAACTACATAATCACTGACAAAAACCAAGGTCAAATGGGATAGGTTTTTTAACACACTAGGTCGATAGGTCAGAAGAAAAAAATGGACATGTCAATGAGGATGGATAAGAATGGTATGTGTATAAACAAGAATAGTGACAAAAAGGCATAATTGAAATGGTCCTTATAGATAATACACCTTAGTGCTTCAAGCATAGTACCGCTTGAGATGAATAATATTCATCAGCTCTAGAAATTTCTCTTCATCTAGTATGGCAAGCCTATATGCTCCTAATCCATAATATACAATGATGATGAAAGGTCCTATCTAGTTGAGTTTGAATTTCTTTTTATATTTTTCTCAGTCGTGGTATTCTTTTGATTTTCTTTAAAAACTAGATCACCAAGTTCAAATGTTCTATAATTAATACATTGATTATAGTGGCCTTTGAGTCGATTCTGATATGCTTGAAGATTGTTAAGTACAACCATGCATTTCTAATCCAGTAGTTCTAGCTCTTGCAGGTGAGCTAATCGATAGTCATGATCATTCAAGACATACTTGAAAGAAATGCATAGTGAAGGCAATTTGACCTCAATAGAAAGGATGGCTTCAGTACCATAAATAAGTGAGTACAGAGTGGCTCCTATGGGGGTATGATGATTAGTTTGGTATACCCAAAGGGCAAGGAATATCTGAAGGTGCCAATCATGATCAACATCATTAACAATCTTTTTGAGGATATTGACAATGGTTTTGTGGGATGCCTCAGCCTGGTCATTACTTTGAGGGTAATATGTTGTAGAAAAATATTATGTGATGTTATATTTGCTACACAACTCATCTACATATTTATTTTTGAATGATCCTCCATTATCAAATATAATGTCAGAGGAAATACCGTAGCAACAAATGAGGTAGTTGAAGATAAATTTGGAAATTTGCTTTCCAGTCATGTAAGTGAGGGGTATAGCTTCAATCAACTTAGTGAAATATTCGGTGGTGGTAAGGATATGTTTATGGTCGTTAGATGAAGTGGGGTTAATCTTCCTAATGAGATTAAGTCTCCATGTATAAAATGCCCATGGTGTCAACATCAGTTTCAGATTTTTTGTTGGGGCATGAATCACATTAGTATGCCATTGACATTTGTCACACTTTTTTCCATATGCAGTGGCATTTGTGTCTATTATGGGATAATAATAACCAGTACACAAGATATTTTTGGATAGGACTGCCCCACTAGAATGGGCTCCACATACTCCTTCATGAACTTCTCTTAACGCTAATGTAGACTCTGTTGAAGTTAAACAACGAAGCAAAGTTCCATCAAAGCTATGATGGTAAAGAGTGGATCCAAGTAGAGTATAATGAGCGAAATGATGAATGAAGGCTTTGGTTTATTTTCTAGATAGGTTAGGTGGTATAACTTGGTCATGAAGGTAGTTGTAAAGGTCTGAGTACCAGATAAAATTAGGACTAATAATATCACAAATCATGGCAGTAGTTGAAGGTTCATGAGTTGGTGATGATAAATTTTTGATAAAGAACTGATACTCTCTAGTTTTATCTATTTATCTAATCAGAGAACCAATAGTAGCCATGGCATCTACAATTATGTTACCAGCCCTTGGTATATGCTCAAACTGAATGTTGGCTATTTTCTTTTTAAGAGTGTCAACCATGGCTTTATATGCAACCAACTTGTCATCTTTGGTCTGAAAATGATCTCTGACTTGATTAATGATTAACTAAGAATTACCATAAACTTGGAGATGAAATATATTCCACTGCACTACTTTTTAAAGTTTTTCAATAATTTCCTCATACTCGACCATGTTGTTTGTATAAGGAACACTAATTTGAAGGATTTAAGGATTAGATCTCCCTATGATGTAATAAACAATAGGCCTACCCCTGATCCATGCGTAGTGAATGAACTATCAAAGTATAGCTTCCAGGGCTGCTCCTCAAGGGGTGTATCAATAATGGTCATGATGGATTCATCAATAAATTGAAACTTGAGTAGATGTGTGTCCATGAGAGGTGCTTCAGCAAGTTGATCTGCAAGAACTTGTCCCTTGATTGCTTTCTGATTAACATACTCTATGTCAAACTCACTAAGAATCATGATCCATTTAGCCATTCTACCTTGTAAATCTATTTTGGATAGTAGATACTTGAGCGGATCTACCTTTGAAATGACCATGGTTTTATTATTGAACATGTAATGATGCAGTTTTTGAGCTACAAAAACCATGGCTAGACAAGCTTTTTCAATAGATGTATAGTTATGTTCATATGTAACCAAGGTATGGCTTAGGTATTAAATATAATGCTCTTTTTTATTGTCATCATGTTGAGCCAAGAGTTCCCCTAGGACATAGGTACAACAAGAATGGCTTTCCTAGTATATGAGGTGATAAAGTAGGTGAATTGACAAGATAGTCTTTGAGCTGTTGAAAATCTGTTTGGCAGTGATCATCCCAGTGAAATGCAACTCCATTTTTTAAAAGGTGTGTAAATTGATGGCACTTATCTGCTAACTGAGAGATGAAGCATCGATGGACTGGATCTTACCCTGCAAACTATAGAGTTGCTTCAAATTGGTTGATGGCATCATCTCAATTATAGCATAAACTTTAATTGGATCGACTTTAATACCTCTATGAGACATAATGAAGCCAAGTAATTTGCCTGAGGTTACATTAAACACATATTTCTTTGGATTTATTCTAACTTTTTACTCTTGTAGTCTTTCAAATATCTTGTGCAGCACTGTTGAATGGTCAGCCCCAGTTTTGGATTTTTCTAATATGTCATCGACATAGTCTTCAACAATATCATGCATCATATCATGGAATATGATAGTCATGGCTCTTTCATATGTATCTCCTACATTCTTAAGGCCAAATGGCATTATTTGATAGCAAAATGTTCTCCATGGAGTGGTGAACATTATTTTATGTTGATCTTCTGGCAATATTCTGATCTGATTGTATCCTGAAAAGCCATCTATAAGTGAAAGCATTTTATAACCTGTCATGGAGTGAACGATCATGTCGATATTAGGCAATGGAAAATCATCTTTAGAAAAAGCTTTGTTGATGTCTCAAAAATTAGTACAAATTCTAATTTCTTTAAGGTTTTTACTAACAGCTACAATATTAGAAATCCATTCAGAGTAGTCAATGGATCGGATACATCCTATTTCTAAGAGTTTTTCCAACTCTTTCTTTACTAATACTGCAATGCGAGGATGCATCTTACATAGATTTTATTTTATTTATTTGGCATCAGGATTAACCACAAGGTGGTGTAGAACCAAGGCGGGGTTTAAACCTAGTATGTCAAAATAAGTCCATGCAAAGATATCTACAAATTCTTTTAATACAGTTCTAAAGATGTCATGTTCCTCCTCAATGAGGGATGCACCTAATTTTATCTATTTCAAGTCTGATGGAGTCTCGATGTTTACCTCTATTGTAATTTTAACTATAAGGGTTGAACCATCTTCTAGGATAGTAGGTAATGACTTGAACTTTTAGATTATGTCAGGGTCCTCTATTAGGACTTGTTCTTCAACCTCTCTTAGGCATGATGAATCTGAGTCCCCTAATGGAAGCTCTGGCCATGTGATGAAAATAGTCAAAAATTATTAGAGTATTTGATCAAATAATTGTTGTTGCTCAAAGCTAAACTTAGATCCATAGGCAAGTTCATCATTGGTTGTCTCCTGGTCTAAATTTGAAGAAGAATGAACACCCCCGTCTAATAGCACTTGAAATAGGTTTTCAACACTAGAATGGCCTTTATCTTTACTTTTTTTCTAGTCAAAAAGTGCCTCAAAGAGGTTTTCACTTTGGGACCTCAATGTTTTAATTATTTTCTTTTGGCTAAGGGTGTTCACTCACTCTCCAAAATAGGTTGTAGGATCTAATTTGATTGAGAATCCTAATTTGTGATCTCTGAATGGAGCATTGTCTCTAAGACCTAAGAAATCATAGAATGCCACATCATTTTTTTAACTCATCAATCGATAGACTAGATTCTTGTTGGTACTAATCTATCATTGGAGATAATATAATGGTAAATAGTTGTGATGGATGGCCAAAGTAAGGGTACAAATGGAATTGTTATCAAACAGATTGGTTTCAACTAGGTCATCAAAAGTGAGGCTATGATCGGACTCTACTTTATTGTCAGCATCATCATCACTAGTTTATGGTGATGGAGTTTGAATAAGATATGTGGGGTCACCCCTAGATGGTTTAAATCCAAGTCCATAAGGTCTTTCATACTTAGTCATAGAAATTGGCTCGATAGTTCCTTATTGATTCAGTCTGAAGCCTCTTAGTAAAATGATTGAAAGCTTCAGGAGATGGAATGTGGGAAAGGGAATCCAAGGTATTAGGATATATGCAATTATTTGGTGAAATATCAATAAGTATAACCTTTCTTTTATCCTACTTGGAACTTGGATTCATGTCATACTAATAATTATAGCTTTGAAACTCGGCCTTAAGATGCTTGCAGTGTTCATATGGGTGTAAATCTCTTGAAATATTCACCTCCATCCCTGAGTGGGAAAACTTGATATATTGGTGTAGTGTTGATGAGACTACATGAATCTCACGTAACCATGGCCTACCTAAAAGCATGTTGCATGATAAATCTAGATCAAGCACATTCAAAGTGTATCATGGGTCGAAATCCCAATGATAACTGACAAACTGATGGTGCCTTGTGATTCTCTTTCCTGATTATCATAGGAGATATGTCATTGTGTACCCAAGAAGCTTGATGAGCTTGAGAGACACTATGTTAAGGTTGGATCCATTGTCTATAACGACACATTTCACTTTATGTCATCTTATATAATCTTCTATGTATAATGGATTGTTATGGAGCATGCCTAGGGAAGACATATCACTTTAGTTGAATGTGAGTTGTGGGGTTGGAGCTAGGTGTCCAACCAAAGCTTAAAATTTATCAAGGGATATGTCACTAGCAATAGTGTATTGAGTCAAGAACTCATTCAAGATGTTCTTGTAGATTATTGATGCTTACAACAAATCTAAAATAAAAATTTGTGTTGGTGTCTTCTAGAATTATTTTACAATATCAAACTTTTTGTCTTAGTCAGTAGTGAATGGTTTATTCTAAGGCTGAACGGTTGGTTGGATGACAGGTAAAGTGGCAAATGGTTGTGGGCTTGGGATAGTAATCTTCGGCCTCTAAGTTATGATTGCATAATCAAGGTTAAATATTATACCAGTATTGCTAACTGATATTAGAAATAGCATGAGATTAGACAGGACAAGTCTCGATTGTTAGTGCACTTGCATGTGGTCACATGGCAAGAACGAGTTATCACTATAAGATCTATAAAAAAAAGTCCTAGCTTGTTGATTTGCCTATATGCACTCCCAGGTCAAAGAAAGATTATCCATGTGATTTGGCTAAATGTTCTTGTTTAGCAATGGTCTAGGTTGAGTACTACTTGGTCTAGGATTAATAGAGATAGTATTAACACTACCCCCTACAATATGACCTACAACCCTGTTACAATCATGTGCAACTACATGGTAGGTTTGTTGGTTATTATTGTTCTGCCCTTGGTTTTGTTCATTATTTTGTTGCTATAGATTTTGTTGTTGATTCTGCTAGTTTGGCCTTTGATTTTGATATTATTGATTTTGCTACTGCACTAGTCATTATTGTTATTGCTAATTATTATGTCAAGGAAAGGGGTTTTGATAGATCCCAAGATTTTGATTAGAATTGGAAACACCATTATCCAATTTTATCTCCCCATTATTCAACATGTTTTTAATTAAATAATTGATTTAGACACATCTTTATAGATTGTGTTCATTGACCTGATGATAGTCATAAAATTCATTTTCGTGATACCAATTAGGATAAGGAATACCTTACAGATAATGCTTTAATATAGGTCAACCAATCAGATTAACAATAGCAAGCTTATGAGAGGCCACTAAAGACATGACGTGTAGGCACGGTTCTCTTAAGAGAGGTTTGCAATGGTAAGGGTTGTTGTATTTGTTGTGCAGGTTTTGGTTGTTGTGCTTGTGGCATTAGATGGAGATGTTGCTAGGTAGGATTAAGTTGAAAAGGTAGTGTAGATTAGGTTTGCATAGTTTTCACATGATGGGATTCAGTTACTCCATTTCCCACAACATTCCTATTTCAATTGAATTGCTTCAGTCTTTCTTGATTATTGGCCTATGTCAATTGTGATACTTATGTTTGATTAGGGTGTTGGTTATTTTCTTGATTGGTACCTTGATTTTGATTATTTGAATTGATCTTGATGACTCCCTTATTAATGAGCGCCCTCTCGATCAACAAACTGTTATCAATGATCTCTTTGAACATATGCACACATTGTAGTTCCAGATGATAGGCTATCTCACTATGCAAATTTTTAGTAAACATAGTGGCTAATTATTTATCTAATAAACTATGAGTGAAATAACTTGCAAGGGCTCTCCATCACTGTAAATAACTTGCAAAACTCTGTCCAGCTTTTTTCTTTGCTTGTGTCAGGTCTACTAATAAAATATCATGCTCGAGATTATAAGAAAAGTGTTACACAAATTTAGAAAAAATATCATCAAAGTCTGTTACTAAATTCTTGGGTAACATTAAAAACCACTCCAAGGCTTGTCTAGCCAAGCTCCTTGAAAATAATAGCAAAAGGCATATGTCACTATATGCCACTGGTTGACATGCGACAAAGAATTCGGTCAAATGAGCCTTAGGATCATCTTTTCCTTTGTATTTATTGAATTTTGGTGGTTCATATCTTAGAGAAAATAGTATCTGTAAATACTCCATGTTGAATGAATAGGAACATACATCATCCAATTTGAACTTTTTAGTTTGCTTCCCCGCTTGAATAGCAGCAAATACATCATTTATTATAATTCTTGGGAGAGGAAACTAGAAGGGATATTGGTTTGAGGGAGAATGTTGGTTTGGGTAAATGGCTGAGAGGTCACAAGTGAGACACTTTGACTAGTGTATGATGGAGACACCTGTTGAGGTATATTGGCTTGGTTGAGGAATAGATCAGGAATACGCATACATGGATTGAGATGTACTAGAAATTACACATTTAGTTGCATAATATTTTAGTTTGAGTTGGTGATAAAGGTTTGACCTAAGAGATTTTGTGTTTGGGTTGGGGGGATATAATTATAATGTGTCTATTGTGGTTGAAAAGGGACATGTTGCCGACTAATCAAACCTTGTTGTTGAGTGGGAACTTGTGGACCAAGGCCCTGTCTCTAAATTTATGGCACATTTTAAACCATCAGTTGTCTACTAGGTACTTTTGAAACATGGGGACCTCCTTATTGCATGAATCCCTATGAGGAAGTGAAAGTCAGTTGCAGGTTTAGCATATGTCACTAACCAATATTTGCACATTGTTGACTAGTAATTATTTGTTTTTGAATTGACATATTAGTCTATGACTAAAGAGGTATGTTTGTCCTTACCTGGTGAGGTAGAATATTAGTTGCCCCTAATTGAGGTGGTAATGTATTTGTCCTCTATTGCATTGATACACTAGGTTATGTCTATTATTGTGGAATACTACTCGCTACCTATTGAGGGGGTATAGGATTCATCACATTCTATTGTTGAGGTGTGACATTGGCCATTGTTTGATTATATAATCTCATAGATTGTACACTTGAGGAAGAATTTGGTTGAGGCTAGGGTGCAAAAAATCCTATTTCTTGGTATGATGATCTGTTCATAGGATTAACTACAGGCACATGTTGTTAGCTAGTTATTTGTGCATTAGTACCACTGTGATCAAGATTGGACACTGTTTATACTTTATCCACTACATTTGGCTCACTATTTAGTAGGTGAAAGTTTTGAATTATTTTATTGAAAGAAAATCACCTTTGTTTCTCTCTAATGTAATGATAGTTTGAGTGACCATCTTTCAGAGGTGAGTTGAAGGTGTTCTAAGAATAATTGAAGAATAAAATAAATATGGAGATGTTGTATAAGTATTTAAGGATTGGACACTGTTTATACTTTATCCACTACATTTGGCTCACTATTTAGTGTATAATTTAAAGACACTTCTTCAACAAATGGCATATGCATCAAGTTATCTATCAAATCAGTTTGTAAAAATAGGTTAGAACTTGGATTTCCTTGTCCAGTTAATTCTATCAACACTTTGTCCTCTTTAGATATTTATTTTATAACAGGTGGAGTGTTTGTATTCCCTTTTATCTATTGAAAACTAAGGTATTATTCGTACAATCTAATAAATAGTGAGTGCAGGGTATCACTTATTCATAGTGGAATACAACTTAGTTTTCCACTACTTTATTAGATTGCATGCATAAATAATACCAAAAATTTAATCCCCAATAATCATTTATGAATTATGAATTATCAAAGACTACTTTCTTCAAAGAATTTGGTATCCCCAAATTTGAGCAGCAAAGTATTGTTGCCTTAAAATATATCAATCAAGAGATCAATGTTGGCCCCAAAATTTTGATTAAGTTTTGTTCCATTTTGTCACAAAACTGGCACGACATGGGAGAACCATAATCTATTCACTATCTTAACATAGATTAGACACTGTTTATACTTTATCCACTACATTTGGCTCACTATTTAGTGTATAATTTAAAGACACTTCTTCAACAAATGGCATATGCATCAAGCTATCTATCAAATCAGTTTGTAAAAATAGGTTAGAACTTGGATTTCCTTGTCCAGTTAATTCTATCAACACTCCTGTTGAAGGTACTAGGTCAATGAGAGGCTTATTTACCATGTTCATCTGATTGAAATCACATGCTAAATTTAGATATGTTTGATATGATGTCTACATTCGGTTAAAGTGTTCTTCCATGATGTTCTTATTTTGATCAAATATATTAAGATCTTGGTACGTTGTTTGGACTAAAACCATCGGATTGCTAGAAGATACCTATTGATCATAAATGATATTATGGGGCACTCTTACTAGACTTGGTAAATTTTCATGAGAGAAGTCTGCCAAAAACTTGGCCCCTACCTCGATGGCTCTAACCAAAATTTCATCCTTGTTCTCTAACAAATATCATTCAAACAAAAATGGATCATACGTGGAAGTTGTATTGGTAGAATATGACTATTGAAGAATTGGTTCATACACTATGGGTATTGTAGCTAGGTATTACATGGCTTGTTCTTGGTCCTACTATGAATAAGGTGGTGTGTTAACTACATAATTAGCTAATGGATCTTGGCTTTGTGCCCCTGATTGAGTATTATAAGAGGGATAAGACTCTGTCTCATAAGCAATATTATTTGCATAGGGGTCTTACACCATTTATTCATGCATGATTACATTACTAATCCTTAGATTGTACATGAGTCCACTAAAAGTGTAGGAATACATGTTGGGATCCATATTCAATGCTTTGTGATAAAAGGTCAAAGAGTTCTACAAACTCTAAAAAAGGCAATGTCTAAAATAGATGATGTTTCAACTTGGTCTAGATTTGTCAAAAGGATCAACAAGTTTATGCAAATGTTTGTGAGGACAAAGCTAGAGTGAAGTATCTAACATTGCACTATTTACATAAAGGTAATCAAGTAAATGGACTGAAAATCAAAATGCTAAACTATAAGGTTGAAGTGTTTCAAATCAGTCTAATATAGGAATTTAAAAGTTGCTAGGTCTTTTGGCCAAATACGACATCAAAAGCTAGGCTCAAACAAGGCATGTGTTAAGACTCTTGGTCAAACAGCATCAAAAGCTAGACTTTTGAAAATAAATGAAATTTTTAATCTAACATATTTGAAACACTTATAACAAACACATGGCATTCGATTCTTAGTCATGAACTTGATCAACTGGGTATAAGGTATGAAATAAAAGACACTTTAGCAATAGTTTATTTTCTCCTAAATAATAGTATAAAACTTGGTTCTTTTGACAAAATAGGTTAGACAAAGGTGATCAATATAACTATTTTAGACAAAAGATCACAAAAGTACACTTGATATGGTTTGATTTTGTAGGAACAAATTTGGAACTCTATGTAAGAGGGTCTATGAAACAATATTTGAAATGCTTTGGGTAGCATAATGATGCTATACTACCCAAAAAGGTGTGACAAAAAGTTTTGTTTCAAAAAATCTCTAAGGCAAAGATACTTTCCTAAAATTCTAACAGCGTAACACTACTTTTATTGACTCAAAACTGTTAGGGTGCATAGACTTAAAGTGCAAGTGTTTAGCACAAAATGTCCTAAGTCTATTAAGTGATGATAATGATTATGAGTCTTAAATGGCCTTCAACCTAAATTGGAAATTAAACCTAAGTTCCCTCAATTTTAGTGCAAATGGTGAACCCACTCAACACATCAACTTTATAAAGATGTAAAGGTGTAATTCTGAATATGAATTATAAGTGAAGGACTTTAAACAATGTTAGTAAAGGTCTAGACTCAACTGGGCAGCATAACTGTGCCAAAGTAGATGATATGACTCTCAATATTTTGATGAACTTTAAACAAAGCAAATTGATGACCTCATACAAGCAGCATAACACCTCTTTGTTCAAAGGAAAATGAGGACCATGTGTTTGGTTTGGATTATTTATTTACATCAAGTTTTGACTCCAAACAAGACTTTAATCTAGGACAAGACCAACTAATTAACCATTCTTATATCCTAAACTGACAAGGTTGCTTGGTATTGTTTGAATCCATCAATATACGTCATTTGAGAGGATTTTAAATAGTTATCCAAAAGTAAATGTGCATTATATAATAGGGTTCTCATACCCCCCTTTCTCAAATGACAGTACTGCGACATGGACCTTGAGGCGCACCTTGCACCAATAATACTTCCATGGCAAGTGGAAATTTGTCCAATATCTAACAAGTTTCTAAACAATCTAAGGGAATCAATTGCACAATGACTTTCACGTCAAACAATGTAAAATAAAAACATGGATTTTAGGTATGTATCACTTGGCTTGTTACAAAAAGGTCTAGTCCTTTTTTCAACCACTACATCCTGCTATTCACTCAGTGTAGTGCGATGTCCAAAGTGCCACTACATCCCATGTGTAACTCTAAAAGAGTCAAATGAGTTCAATGTTGGGAGATGAAACCCCAATTCAAAGCTTCCCTAAAAAACTCGTGGGAGGTAATGAATTCCTCCTCGCAAGCCAAGATGCATAAAAATAAATAAAGCATGAAAGTAGAAAGACTTTAAGGTCGCTTTCAAGATCACCCAAACATTGACAAGTTTTTATGGGAGTGCTTTGGATGACTTTTTTTTAAAGTCTTGGACTAGGCTATTTACAATAGGAATGGTGATTTTGATTCCAAAGGTTCCCTATAGGGGATAAATGGAAGAGCATACACGTAACATTCCTCTTTTTGCCAAACAAAATCTAAGTAAACAACTATTGTAAATAAGAATTGACAAGTGTGTTTAATTTTTATACCCAAATGAAATATTTGGTGGTGTTCATTTGACCCCTTGGTCTTAGTTGTAAACTTTGAAAAAGATTCACCAAAAAAATCTAAAAATTATTTGTTAAACATCCAAAAATAAGGTTCTTAATTGATTTGTAAGCATGCAAAGGTGATTTAAACATGTTTTGAGAAAATATCAAGTTTGTTCCTGTAGCAAAAATGTTAGCATGTCCTTTGGCTTTGAAGCTCTTTTGAGTTTGAAACAACAAACTTTGGAAACATAGCTCTCAGGTTTGTGTTTTTGAAAAAACATAGTGATCGACATTGGTTGTTACCATCGATGTCAGTTATGACCAACTGAGATCTAATCAATTTCATTTTTGTTGATCGACATCAGTTAAGTTAGGTAACTGATGTCGGTATTTCTACTGATGTCAAAAACTATGTAAAAATCATGGCAATCAAAAATGACAAAATAAAGTTAGAAAATCAATTTACAAGAGTTTTAAGATCTCAAATAAATATTTAAAAGTTACAAAAGAATCTCCTTCATGTGTAGGATGCATCTAGTCCCATCGAACATGCCATATGTGATCTAAAAATTTAACTCGAGAGATGATGCTTAGTATGGTGTTAGTTATAAAATGAAAACAAAATGAAATAAACACACTAATAGCGTAACATCTCTAGGCCTAGACACTAGAGAGATCTTAGTTAACAAAAGAAAATGACAAACACAACTAAAAATTAAGGAATGAAAACACAAAAATTCTTTCACCTTCCTTGGATGCTCTAAATGCTTTTGTAGTAGTGGTTTGCTCGGCTTGTGCTCATGAAGTCCTTGGTAATAGAAGCTTGGTTACCTCCATCTCTCCTTGACACCTTGTGACTTATGGTTTGGCTTGGCTTGGAATCAATTTGGCATTATAACACTAGTTGCTTGAAGCTTTTAGAACCAACCCTGCATTATAACTCTGCATCAAGAAAGCTTAGAAATGATGTTGTGATGCCTCCTATTTATAGATTTTTGAATTTGATCATAATCAACCTGAACCATCCATCTCAAAGATTGAGATGTGTGATTGAGAATTAATTTAATTTTTGAAATTAAGTTTGTAATTATCCTCATCATGACATTGGAAGAAGGGGTAATTAAGAGGCATGGAGGGCATCATGGAAGGCATTGATGAGGCATGGGAGGCATGAGTCCTAATATTTATGGTATATATGGCCTAGGGATGCCTTCCCAAAAAATGAGGTTACTTGATGATGCAGATATTCCATATTCATTTCTAAAAACAATTATTTAACAAGTTTCCATAGAATTAATAATTATGCCTTGATTTATGTTAATTAACTCTTAAGCATGATTAAGCACTTTATGCATAATCTACTCAGATTGATCACAATGCCTTGTTATTAGTCCTAAATTTGACTAAATTGGAATTAAAAGTCTATGTCAGATACGTTACAACTATATTCCCATTTAGGATGTTGCCAACAACAAAAAACAAAGGCACACGTCTTGTATAGAATATTTGATAGGAAAGAGTAGTCTAGAGCACGTGGGTGCGAAATTGACATTTTGACTCAAAATGAACTGATCAAAGTTAGCTAGCCCATAAATTGCATTTCCTCATTTAGGGATACCCTGGCCAAAATTGGCACTTGAATATGTCAGTTTCACATCATTTAAACATGTTCTAGTGTTTTTAGGCCAAATTGTGAATTTTGGGTGAAAATTGGTCAAAATCTTAAGTGGAGGTTATCGGTGGCTAGATTTAGGTGTCTACACTTTGTTGTGAAGGTTGTCTTAAATTGATCTTCTTCTTTGACCAAAATCTGATTGTAGCCACTATATCCATCCAACAAATAAAACCTCTCTAAACATGTAATAAGTTGTAAAATTTATTCTATTAATGGTAATGGGTAGTGGTCTTTAAGTGAAGACCTATTCAAATAATAGAAGTCAACACACAAATGAATCTTGTCATTCTTATTTCATACCAGAACAAAATTTACCACCCAAGTTGAGTGCTTGATTGGAAATATAATAGCTGATTCTTTGAGCTTGTGAAGCTCATCTCTCATTAAAGGCTCAGGCTTTGTCTTTATCTCACTGATTTAGTTTTTTCCTCTAACTCAATGGTGTGTTGAGCCAAAATTGGATCAAAACTTTTGAGATCACTATACTTCCATGCAAATATATCATCAAAACTTATGCATAACTAATGAAAGCTTTTTTTTGTGAAGGAGTACATACCTTACCCAATTTTAAAATCTTACCAGCTGTAATCTCTACATTGGCATAGTGCTCTTCCTTTGTTGACAAGGATGACTTCTCTTTTCTTAGCTCATCATCACCACTAAAAATATTCTCAAGTGTGAATAATCCTTTGGGAAGCTTATTCATTTCAATTGCACAATCTAATCACCATACTGTTGCAAGTTCTTTGACTAATTTTTTAAAAAAACTCAGCCACTTCTTGCAAGAATCTCACACTTTGATTGTCATCTTCGAACACCTGCCAATTCTCATGATTATCTAGAATAGAAGGCCTTACAACCACCTTTATGTGTGACTATTTTTTTTTATTTTTTACATCAATTGAGATACTAAATTGTGCCCCAACAGCAGTCAACCTATCAGCATGTTTACTCTTATCTCTTGGTATTACTTGAATGTTAAAAGCTTGAAAATCTTCAAGTAAATCCCAAATTTTATGCTTGTAAGATTTAAGCAACAATTTTTTGCATACATTCAAACCTCTTACTAAGTGGACTACAAACTCACTATCTCTAAATACTTGCAAAGAATTAACTTTCATCTTCTTAACCCACTACAAACCATGAACTAGTGCTTCATACTCAGCAACATTATTTGAACAGCCAAACTAAAATTTAATGGAAGAGAAATACCTTTATTTTGTTAGAGAAACCAACATCATTCCATCTCTAATTCCATGTTTATTCCTTGATCCATCAAAGTACAATTTCTATAAACCTTCATTAGGCTTATTTTCTTTGACCATGGTCAGAATTGGTGCATCATTCTCATGAAGGCAATACACACCAAGACCCTCTTCTTTAATCATCTTATAAGGATCATGCTCATGCAAGGTAGAAGCCCACTCATCAAGAAACAAATCTTAAACTCCATCCAAAGGTGATTTTTTTTTTGCATCACTAATTTCTAACACATCATCTGAGATGATACAATTAGGATTCACAACACTTGGCATATATGGCTCCATATGAAAATGTGTAATAGGTTCATAATGAATTGTTACTTTAGTACCATACCTAGTTTTGAATAACAAATAAGTCCAATCAGTTGATAAATATCCCCCAATCTTCGAGGTGAAATATCTTGAAAGGCACATAGAAAATTAGGGAGGCAAGTCTACCACAACAACATCCTATTGAATAGTAGCATTGGGGCATGCATGTAATGTCAATTTTAGATCTTTGATGATGCCTACCATCTTTTTTGGTGACCCATCCAACTGCAATACTCCTTTAATATTTGGCTCATAAACAAGTCCAAGCTTGTCTACAATCTATTTAGGCATGATTTTACTACTAGCTCCACCATACAATTATGAACCAAAGTATCACCTACTATTAAAAAAAGGTAAAAAAAGAGTTTTCTTTGATTTTACCTCAATTTTATACACCTTTTCTATCTTATTTACCTGTTGTATTTTTTGATTTGCTGATTGATTCAAATTAGTCAAGACAACACCTTCTTTCTCAATCAGTTTTAGAGACAATTCAAGAGCTGAAAGCTCTTGAATGAACTTATATTTTTGTCTTATAATGGAAAAGGAATCCCACATGCTAATGCTGATTTTATACTTATTCATCTGATCTATTATATTTAAATGACATCCACTAACCTTTGGTTGCACCTTCTAAAGCACTGGCTATTCACAAACTAGAGGTAGTTGATAAACTTTACTAACCTTTGTATTCTAATTTTTTAGTGTTGTACGGGTAGCAAGATGTTCTTTTGTACTCTTAAAAACAAACATAGGAGTACTTGAAGCATTTATTATCTCTTGAGCATCTTCAATGGTTGTTCTTTTAGCTCTAGTTATAGCTACAACTTGACCACTTGATTTGTTATTTGCAACACCTTGAGTAAAAGCAACATGATCATCTACTTGCCAATTTACATTAATGGCATCAGGATGCCCTTGAGCTTGATGAGTCTCTCCTTGTGATTCCAAACATATATCTTGGTACTGACTTCCTTGAAAGAAAACTCTTCTTGTGTCATTTGTGGCATAGTGATATTCTGTGATACCAAAGCTTGGTTTTGAGCATCATTGATATTTGAGGGTTGCCAACCTAAATCCCATATCATGTTATTTTGGGGTGGGAATAATGACCTTTAAAGTGGAAAGAACATTATGATCAAGAGCAGCATATGGCTTAGCTGGAGTTATGGCTCCTTGTGCTTGCTATGGTGGTCTATTCTCTCTGAAACCCTGATAAGGAGGCCTTTGATCTTTAAAGGGCTGATAGGTGTTTTAATTTTGATATTGATAGGGCTTATTTGACTAAAATTGTTGCCTTTTAAGCTATACTATTTCATTCTCAAAGGACTGTAGCAAGCTTTTCAACTCTCCTATCTCACTAGTTTGACTAGTAGGGGCTGAAATTTGAGCTTGAGGTGTTGGAATAGGAGCTAAGGATAGGATTTGAGGAATTTGAGGGGCTGGTATGAAACTTATTTCTATAAATATAAGCATTGAAGGTCTTGGAGAAAGCCTACCAACTTGTATCAAACTATTTTCTACTTTTATTGAAACCTTAGAAGCACCTGGCAAGGTAGTACCACCCATTGAATGTATCATCACACATATGTCAAAATTAAGAGCTTTCAAATAGTACAAAAATGCATATTCATAAGATGGTCTTATCAACATAGGTATTTTGGTCCATGTCTTTTAGAATCTGAGGTTAAAATCAGACATGAACTCATAAGGAGCCCTTATTATAGTAGTTAATTGCTCAACTAAAGATAGGTGTTCAGATTTATCCTCCAATTGCTTGACTAAGGCTGCACCTAATTCATCCTAGGTGGAAATTAAATTTAGTGACAGATTTTTATACCACTGCAATGCTTTTCCTTTAAAAGAGGTAGCCAACAATCTAACAGCAACATTATCCTTAACAACATTATGGACTAAACAGAGATTAGCAACATCTTGAATATGCTCAATAAGTGTTTTTTAATTTTCTCCTATGAAGAATGGGATACCCTTGAGGGAAGACATCAAAATGTCATCAAACTAGGCCAAATTCAGTGGGCTACCTCTATTGAATGGAGCAAAGACTTGATTCTGATTGCCATTTGGATAGTGGGGATGGTAGTGCTTAGAACAATAAGTTGACTAGGAGGCAAATATTGCTTTTGAGGATATGATTTTTTTCTTTTAAACTTTTGTCTCTTATATGATAAAAATTTAAAAAGAGTACCTTTAGTTGTTGACCTTGTGGTAACCTTTGGCATGAAAGAGTTACCTAAATGATGCTATGAGCTCTGCAACTGGATGATATCTTCTTCTACTGCAAAACTTCTTTAGATATGCAAATAATTTCTTTATGGTCCCATCGAGCATGCCAAAAACTATTGTCAATCAAACTTGTACCCCTGTGAAGCTAGTTTCAAGCCTTCATAGTCTACTAAAACATGGAAATAATCATAAGCTATGGATGACCTAATCAGTGGAATGAATCTCTAGATTCTAAGGGCTATCTCCCTTTGGTGTATCAATTAGGATCCTTACTCTATGCTACAAACTACTTGGAAAAAGAGAGAAATAAAACTTGAAATAAAAATCCTATCTAATGATGGTGATACACCTGAATGATTGGTTGATCCACTCAATTAGAGCTCCTAAAAACACTGATTGAGACAAGAAGGTTGAACTTTCAACTCCAATTAATCAATATGCATAAGTATTTCATGAAAAAGATTGATCTAGTGACTAAAACTTGAGGGACATGAAAGAATAGGCCTGATTGAAGGCACTAATCAACCACTTGCATCCACTAAAATTTCAACCAAAAGACACTTAAACATAGAACATGACCTATAAAATTTGACCAGCTAGTAACTAGGTAAGAATCAAGACTTGGTAAAAAAGAAAAAATCTATCACTTATGTAAATCACTGACATAAATACACTATACCAGCTTGTTAGAATTTGAAAATAGTCCTTTTATTAATTTGAAAAAGGTTACAACTCAATCTTTGGTATAATTTTGTCTTGCCAAAAGAGGGATACAATTCAAGGCTGAAAAGCCAACTTATATAGAAAAATATACAACTATTAAGAGGTTAGCGTTGAAAATAGAAGAAGAAAACAATTCTTTCATTAGCCCAAGTCCAATTTTTATTATGCCAAGATAACCAAGCCTTCTAAATTTGTCTTTTCTTATCTTTTATCCAACATAAAAATCATTTGGTGTTAAAAAATAGATGATGGGCTCAAGCTTAGACTAATCTGCCTCATGCATGATATCTATGCCCACCTAAAAAAATGGAACTCTTCTTGAACTGTTGGAACATTTGAAAGACTTATCTTTATATGAAAACAATGTTAATGCCAAACTTAGAATATTGTTTGAACTGTTAAAATGTTTAAAAACATTGGAACCAATAAGAGTGAATGCACGTAATTCACGTTAAGCTCTCCAATGTTAAACAACTTAAGTTCTTCATGCAAATGAGTCTCTGTCTTTAGAACTGAAGGTGTCATGTTAAAACAATTACACCTGGACATGTCTAATCTTGTTTGGACTACTTTACATGCTGTAGAATGCATTTATTGGCTTTTTGAAATCTCTCACTTTATCTAGCTCTTCCTTTTTGTGCATGTTCTTTAGTTGTGTGTCTATATCTTTTTCCTTGGTTTTCCCTTGCATGTATTTATCATTTCCTTGTGAAATTTCTTTTGGATTTATCTTTTCGGACTTACTATCTTTTCATTTTTCTATTAAGTCATTTTCCCACGGACAAAATGTCTGCAAGAATTGTCTCTCGACCTTTTCTTTTACCTATGCCTTTGTCATGGACCATTTCTTGTGGATTTTCCTCCCAAAAGAATTCTATCTTCGAGTTTTTTTATCACTTCAATTTCCCACAGACAAATTGTCCATGGGAATTATCTCTCATGTAAGGATCTTTGTCATGTAAGGATCTTTGTCTTTGTCTAAGGATGAAGAAAAAGACAAAGATCCTTACAAATTGTCCATGGGAATTATCTCTTCAGAAAAAAAGTCCAAAGGAATTACTTCCTTAGCTTTTTATCCACTTTTAGAATTCCTTTTCAGACTTATGTCCTCAGACAAAAACTCTGAGACTTTCCTCTTTGGGTTTCTCCTTTCCTTTTCCGAAGGAATTCCTTCAAATAAAAAGTTCGAAGGAATTCCTTCGGACTTCTTGCCATGGCCTTTATCTTCCTTCAGACAAACAGTTTGAAGAAAATGGTTGTGTCCTTCCTTTCCTTGTAGTGACTTTATCGAAGGGCACATACCCTTCGAGATCCTATAATGAACCTTCCCGAAGGGTACATACCCTTCAATATTTTTGTAATGACCTTTTGGAAACTAAATGAACCCTTTGGCATTCCCCTTTAAAGTTTGTGAAGTGAACCTTCCCAAAGGGCACATACCCTTCGGGATTCTTGCCAATGTCCTTTTGCCTCTAGAAAACTACCCTTCAGGCTTTTCTAAAAGACCCTTCATTCAGACATCTCTCTTGTGGACAATTCCTTCAAACAAAAAATTTGAAGGAAATGTCCCTTTCGGACTTCTTTTAATTGCCTTTGTTCCACAAAGTGCCCTTCAGACTTGTTGTAAATGGTCTCTTTTGAAGGGCAAGTAACCCTTTAGCCTTTTTGTTTCAAACTTTTCTGAAGGGCACATACCCTTCGATAATTTTACCAAGTGACCTTTGGGTTTCTGTGAAAGAAATTTCTTGAAAGGCACATACCCTTCGAGAATTTTGCCAAGTGACCTCTCCTCAGTAAATGACCCTTCGGATTTTATGCAATGGCCATTCGACTTATTGTTTATCTTCTTTCCCGAAGGGTAGATACCCTTTGGGTTTTTATAGTGTCCTTTGGAATCTATAACAACCCTTCGACTCTTCAAAGTAATCTTTCAGCTTTAGACAAGTGTGATTTCCTTTGGACTTATTGTCTGAAGGAATTGAATCCTCAGCTAGTGACCCTTCGAACAAAAATTCCAAAGGATTCAAACCCTTTGGAACTTCAAAATGATCTTTGCCCCTTTGGAAAACCACAAAATATTTTTTCTCTTTAGAATCTATTCCTTCAACTTCTTGAATAAACATTTATTCTTTTCTTGTAGGGTAGGAAATTGTCAACATTATAGTCATTTGATCTTTGATGCTAATGATGTCCACATTTTTTGGTTAATGATATTCCTCTATCCCATGGGCAATGATAATAGAATCAAATATAGTAAGAAAATTAAACATGTGTACCTCATGTTGGATATGTTCCTTGAGTCCCCCAAGCAATAGATCATTCAAGTTCTCATTTGTGATCTTCTGCACATTCAAGGATAGATTTTGGAATTGTTGAATATAATCCCTAATTGATCATGATTGGCATAGTTTTGCTATTTCACTAAAATAATTATATATCACATTATTACAATATTGTTTTTGCAATTCCTCAATAAAAATTGATGATATGAGTCTTCTTATTTTGAGCATAAATCCATTAATAACAAATGAATTTTTCAAGTTCCAAATATAAGAATGCCATTGTGACCTTTTTTCCACATGGGATCTGATTTACATTAAAAAAATTATATTTAGTTGATCCATGTGACTAAATTTTTGCCATCAAACTTAGGCATGTCCACTTTGGGCAACATTTTCTGAGTATCCAAATTGGAACCATTTGTGGGTGTGGGTTGTGTTATATTTGGATTTGGAAAATTATGAGTAGAAGATCCAACTTGGTTGTGTTATGCATTGGTGAATTAAGGCTGCTTTTGTATATTCTATTTCAAGGCAAACAATTGATCAAATGTATGCCCAATCTCATCCAATAAATGATTGATTTTATCTAGATCTCCTTTATTGCCCATTTCAAATTATATATTTTACACCTTGTAATTAATTTGGGCCCCTCTATGATCTATCATAGAAAACCCTAGAATAGAAGATCCATTAACTCCCATTTTAGACTCCATCTCTTCTTTGTTAGGCATTTTTTCTAGAGTGTCATAACCCATGCCTCGACCCTTAGTGTGTGTACCATCCATGCAAATATTTTAAGGCTCAAGGTTCAAAAATAAAGTTAGTAGAGAATTATACCATTTTGATCCTCTGACCAAGAAAAATATGATGGCTATTATATTTCTCAAGGGTTAAAAACTTGAAAATTCCCAAAAAACTAAAAAAAAGGAGTTTGAAAAAAAATGTTGACGTAATCGCCTTGACAAGATGATTCTAATGACTGTTATATTTCATAAAAGTGGAAAAAAATCAAATTGCATAAATGTTTTACCTAAAACAACACTACATAAACGAAAAATTCCTTCCGTATCAAAATTTAGTTTTTTTGGATCCTTCAACAACACAAAACAACCATTGATCTAGACCCCAAAAAAATCTATGAAAAAAAAATCTTGCTTAAATTGAAGCTCTAATAACACTTGTATTGAAATCACTTAGAGAGAAAAGTGGAACCATGACAATGGATCTCAATATGAATATCACAAGCATAATAACAAAAATAAATCATAATAACAAGGGCATAATAAAGTGAATCTACACAAGATGATTGCAAGCAACTCAAAAAATTAAAAAAATATCGTTGGGCCATTTTGAGGGGGAAACCTTCACAACCTTCTAATATGAACAAATGTATAATATGATGATCTATTACTAACCACTACCTCTTATATGTACCCTACTAAGGCTATATAGTTTTAGTGTTGGGTACACAAGAGAATATTTACATATGTCAGTTTTGTTGGTGTTCAATTTGTACCCTTGTTAGTTAATGTAAAATAGGAATAACTTAAATTTCCCACTATTCTCTCTCAAGTTTATAAATCAATAGACAAAAGGGGTCTCCTTTCCTTATGTTTGTCTCTATAAGACCAAGGGTTTATTCTCTAATAGTTTTTGTATGTTTATATATAGTCAATTTGATTTCCCCACCATTCTCTCTCAATTTTAGAAATCAATAGACAAAGGTGCTCTCTTTTCCTTTTTTTTGTCTCTGCAAGACCAAGGGGGTTATTCCCTAATAGTTTTCAAATGTTTGTATATAGTCAATCTATGGCACTCATCATCTCTAGACTATGAAAGACACCCATTTTTCCTAACTACCCAATTCTCTATCACTGACAAACTATGACACTCACTCATACATGATTCAAATCAAAATTATAATAGATAAAGAAGAAGAATATTTCGAATATACACTCCCACTTATCATATCCCCAAAATCACACTTGAAACTCATAAAAAATGAAAGTGATCTAAAATATAATTAGAATCCTTAAAGCTCAAAGAGAAGTCACGCACAATATCACCAAATTTTAGTTCTTGTAGAATTCTCTTGAAATCCTCCATCTTCAATTATTTATCATGTGGAGGGATCACAATCCATGCAGTCAAAATTTGATTATCAATATCAAATTCTAACCCATGAAAGAATTTGATGATTTCAAAGAATCAACGTTATTTATAAAGATATTTTTAACACCCTACCCTTATATCATATCATTAAGCACCATGGCTTGATCAGGATCTCAGCTAAAATATTTGTAACTCTCAATCCCACTCAGAAGTAATATCCTCTCCAACAAAAACTATGGCCTTTGTTTGCAGGGGTCTATATCAACTTCAATACATAACAATGTATCATTAAATACTCCATTTTTTTACCTTGTTTTAACCTATCCTTGTATATAGAGATGGTAGTCCAAAATTCTTTGGATCTATCAAAATTGTCATCAAACATCAACCTTAATTTTCAATAATAATCTAATCATCTATAAAATCTTCATAATGGATTTATATCACTTCAATTTTTTCTTCTTTCTGCATTTAACACCTCATCATGGTATCTTCTCCAAAACTATAAAGAAATTGTCATTTGAATGAAGAGTGTTGTAGCTTCACATCTCTCCTTTAATATTGTTACATTTTTTATAAATTAATTTTAAATTCAATAAAATGTATTTACATTGTAATATCATTGGTTTTTATTGTGCTTATTGATTTCATAACACCTAGTTAAGTTCCTACAATATTATGTATTTTCCATCAAATTCTCAGTTAAATCCGAATAAGATATTATTTTAACAAGTCAAAGGTATGGAGTCTACTAGTTTTCTTTTCCAATTAACCAAGTCTAATAGTTTCTTGTTTCTATTTTTCTCATCATCAAAATATTATTGTTATATTTATATGCCTTTTTGAGAGCACTTCAATAGTAGTAGACATCTTGAATCCCTCTTTCATATCCACCCTATTCTGATTTTAGACATTTTGATGAGTTTTTTTGGAAATATTATAATAATGTAGGGGGTAGTTTTTTAGTTTTTCATTATTGCAAATATTTATGATGACTTGATGAACTTGCAATATGAATCAATGCAACTATTTTAGACATTATAACTTTATGAGCCTTGATAATTAGTGGAGATGTTATAATTTTAATATACTTGAATTTATCTTTTATTATATTTATAAGATTTATGATTTTTTTTTTTTAAATTTGTAAACTAAATATAATAAAAACTTTAGTGTGGAAAGGGAAATGGCTTACTTTAACAAGAAGAATTTAATTAATTAAATATTATTTAGAAATAATTTCAATATACATAAGTATTTTTTTTAAATGCCAAGTAAAATAGTTGATCACACAATATTACAAAAGAAAAATGTGAGATGGAACAAGGTAAAAGAGAAAATTTAATACTAAATAATAACAACCAAAGTGAATTGGGGGTTTAGCTTTTAGAACCATGAAGGTCATGAATTATTTTTGGGAGCAAGATGGTATAAAGGTTTTATAAAGAAAATAATTTTTTTGGAGCATGATAGTTAGAGGGAAGTATTTTGACAACCAAGATGTTGAAAAGGCATTAACATTAGACCTCTTTCATATAGTTATCACGATGGTAATTTTTTGATAATATGTATCTCCTTGATTAAGGAGGACTTGAGATGAAATGTGAAAGGTGGTAAGGATATTTTTTATAACAAAACTTGGACAAGGTCAACTCTTTTATGGATGCATTTGGAATGGCTCTATCATTATAATAGAAATAAAATTGCAATTCTGAAAAATGTTTTTAAATATAACCCCCTTCAAATGTGAGAGGAAGTGATTAGCTTATATTAGAAAACGCAAAATTAAGAGGCATTTCAATTAAAAAAGAATATGAATAATTATTTCAATACTATAGGGGAAAGAAAGACGATTCTAACCAAAAATGTGTGGCTCAAGTTTGGAATTCCAAAGATGAATTATTTTTATGGATAGTAATTTCAATTAAGGCATATACATATGATGTTCTCACTCATAAACTATTACATGGCCCTTCTAGATGTCTTTTATGCAAGAGTAGTTCATAAGATGGGGATCATTTTTTTCTAAATTGTAAGATTGAATGAGAGATTATATTGAATATTATTCAATAAGAAAGAAGTAGATGGGTTGGGCCATAATTAGTAAGGAAATGAATGTTAGTGTGGCCAAAAATGCTTCATAATAGAATTTTGAAGACCATTTGTATGATAAGTCAAACAATTATAATTTAAAACCTATGGCTAGAAAGACATTCCAAAATTTTAAGGGATAAACAAAATTCAATGTGAAGAAGATAAGGGAAGATAAAGGCTTCAATATAAAAAATGGTCAATACTTAGAAGACTATATCAAATAAGTCATCTAAAGAAGATTGGGAAATTCTATAACAATAGATAATGATTAAGACCCATGAATATAGGTTTGGTGGGAATAAGCTAAAAAATACTAAAGATGTGTTCAAAAACTTTTTATAAATTAAGTTAATCCCAATTTTGAAGGAGACACTAAAGGAAATCCAAGAATAGCAAGAGGATAGAACTTTAGATATGATGAAAAACAACTTTTGTTAATGTTTTTAGTGCACTCTGGATTGGATATAAATAATATTATAGGATAAATAATTATTTTATATGGAATAATAATAGTTGAGGAAAATGAATGGAAAAAACTTCACGGTGGGGGAAGGCACTCAATGATAATACTTGAAGCTCTCAATAGGGGGAAGTGCAATCACCCGAAAATAAACAATATCATTGATACCAACATATTTGGAGAACACAAAATATGGATAAATCAAATGGGCAATTGGGGATTGGAAATTTAAGGAAAGATGATGTATACTCATCCTTTTTCCTCTATAACAATAAAGTTAATTTTAAAATATTGCACTAATATAAATATTTGTATATATAAAAAGTTATTTTTGTGCACTCAATGGTACCTTATCATGATTTAATTAACAAAAGAGAATATAAAATAAGAAAGAGGTTCATGGATAAATAATGAAAGCCACCTACTTTTTTATTTGAAACTTTCTTATGTTGGGAATATGTTTGGTCATTGAAGAATGAAGATTTCACTATAGGCAAAAAAGTAGATGCTTGAATTTTTTATTTTAAAATTCATGTCATGTTTGTATTTTCCTAATTTTGTTAGTTAATAATAACTATGAATCAATATCACCCATCATTTTTTCCTATTCTAGGGTTATAATAGACTTAATGGATTACAAATACATATTCACAATTCAAAAAATAATAGGAATATAATTAAAGTAGTCACTCACATATAAGAGCTTAATAGATAGAATCCCCACGATACAATTGAAATGAAGAGAAAAGCATGAAAATATATGATTGATCCATTTCGAGGGGGAAACCTCTACAATCTTTATAATAAGAACAAGATTTTATAGAGTGATTATATAATAATCAATATTATTTCCTATACATACCATAATTAGACCATGAGGACTCCATAATCTAATTAGATCAACTACCACGAATATGTATGTGTGTATGCATATACATATACATGTACATATATACATATACATGTACATATATACATATACATATACATATACATATACATATACATATACATATATATATATATATATATATATATATATATATATATACATATATATACATATGTATATATATATATATATATGTATGTATGTATGTATGTATGTATGTATGTATATATATATATATATATATATATATATATATATATATATATATATATATATATATATATATATACATACATATATATATACATACATATATATATATATATATATATATAAGTTAAGTCAAGAGTTATGTGTGTCATAAATCAGTATCACATATCGCAATACACTCAATTGGCTAAGGGCATAGCATACCCCCTTTGAACAAGCAGTGTCTTCAACATTGAATGTATGTGGATGCTTTTATATGAAATTTCCATCTTCCCATGGTGCATATTCCCCGGTTAAGTTCTTATACATGATAATATACCCCATGATCAACATAGTCTACAACTTTTTTATGTGTTTCTAGGGAATCTCTTCAAATTCCAAGATGATTATTCTCTCTTCACCAAGCTTTGGTTACTCTATCCAATCTGGAATCCTCTTATCAGTGACCCTCTTCTAATAAGAAACATGAAATACTTTATGTATTTCTATTGATTAAGGTTAATCCAATCTATATGACATGATGTCAATTTTATACAAAAATTGATAAGGGTCATAATACTTAAGTGAAAGTTTGTTATTTTTTTTTGTTGTTTCAAGAATATTTTATTATATGATTACAACCTTGAAAACACAATATTTTACATTAAAATGTCTTCCATTTCTATGTTGTTCAAACTATTGTTTCATTCAATTTTGTGCCAAAGCTAAGTTCTCTCTGAGACTACAAAACACCTTTGTTTAATGTTAAATGTGCTCTTTTACGACATGAAATTTTGGTTGCACTTTCTAGGATGATGTGATGGATAGGGCATGGTAACCATATAATAAATGGATAAATTTTGGAAGAAGTAAGGAAGTAATTGTTATACCACCATTCTTCAAGTGGCATCTAGTCAACCTATTGGGACTGCTTATTAGATGTAAAACAATATAGCCCTCAAATCAATTGTTGACCATGTCAATTTTACAATTAAATTTAGAGTGATATGAAAAACTATGAGCCAACTGAGTACCCAAACAAGAGAATAAATTAATTTAAAAATTATTAGTAAATATAGGATCACAATCGCTTACTACATAATCTTTGGGTTGCCATGTAGCTTCTAAATTGTACCCATAAATATTATTTCTATTGTACTTGCTAAAAAAGATGTAACAAAGCAAAAAAATGGGCATATTGTGTGAGTCTATCTACCATTACCATGATGAATTTTTTTCCTATTGATTTTGGAAATCTTGTGATGAAACCCATGGAGACTTCCTCCCATCGCTGGTAGGAATAGATCAAGGCTGAAAAATCCTAAGGTATTAATTGTCTCCCCTTTTTGCTAACACATCAGAGATTCCACCACAAATTTATGTACGTCACCTTTTACCCCTTCCCAAAAGAAAACTTTCTTGACCCTATAATAAGTCTTCAGGAATCTCAAGCATCTTAATGTTGGTTCCTGCGATCCAAATTAGATTCATAATAGTTTGTTAGTGGTTAGTTAGGGCATGCATCACCTAATGGGACACTCCCTTGGAATTGATAAATGTTATATTAGTATTTAATGAAATGTTTGAGAGGATAGTTAGTACAATGGGTAGTTGGCCCTGTATGGTAGTTGAGTTTGGTGTATACAAACTTCTTAAAGTTTGTATGAGAAAGAAGAAAGTAATAATGTGAAGCTTGAACATTTCTATAAATGTTACTTTTGAATAAAATATCATGTAAATTTTTCCATATTTACACGTGTTTAATTTTTTAATAGTGGTATCAATGTTGATGTTGGTAATAAATCCTTGAGGAAGTTATAAAAGTCTCATGAAGAATGAAGCTATGGAAGTTTTCCTTATTTGCATGGAGTGAGTTTTTTGAATTTTTTGACTTTATCTCTGCCTAAAGGGTACCTAAGCCAAAGAAAGGGCATTGGAAGGTTGTATCTACTTGGAAAAGTATTGGAATAGGCAAAAACTCCAAGCTTGGGCGTTTTAATTCATGATTTGAGGCATTTTGTATTGGTAAATAGAATTTTATATTTGTATGAAAACCATGTAGCATGATTATATTTTGTATGGGAGCATTCAAGACTACTTGAGGTATTGGAAATATATTTATCCTTTCTTAGGAAGCGTGGAGATTGAACAAAGGTCTTATTTAATTTTTTAAAGTGTCATTTGTTGAGTATATGGGCTATTTTTAAAAATTTTGGGAACAATTTTGTTGTTGGGCATTGGTAATGTGGCAGTGAAAACTTCAACTACTATTTTTTAATTTAAAAAGGGCATACTAATGTTGAACTTTGACAAAAGGCTAAAAAAATATTAAAATCTATTTTTTTAGCTATAACGTCACCTAGAGCATGTGAAAAATTGTTGGAAGGCATTTAAAGCCAACAAAAATACATTGGAGGCATTTTAGGTGTGTGTGACATTGAAAAAAGGTAGGAAGTTAAATGATTCTACTCCAAGGCACTGACATCTAAAAATATGGTGCCTTTTTTTGTTGAGGGCATGTTCATTTAACATCGATATATGTTTTGAACTTGTTAGAAAAAACCCTGCTACCACATGGATCCCACATATGTCTTTATTTATTATTGTTTGTGCATTTCAAATAGATTTAAAAGATTTTAATTTGAGTTTTTAATATTTATCCATCAAGAAATATATTGTATGTATAATCATTGAAATCCACATTACAACTAGTAATATAGACAAGTTGTTAGGGTGTGGAGCTAAAAGCTTCACCTTGTTGCAAACAGAAAGAGGAGGTTTTTCGCAGCTTGACAGTCGCCGGCGTCGGTAGGCCACAACCGACGTCGGTCAGGGGAAGCGCAGAGGAAACCGGCATCGACAGGAGATCGGCCAGCGTCGGTCACCTCCAGGAAGGCAGGGACCGACGTCGGTCACCTGTAGCGGTCAGAACTGCTATTGACGAACAGTCAGTTAAGTGAACGCGGAGTTTGCATGTTGAAGACCAGTTCGAGTCTTTGAGCCGCTCGTCTAATTTAGTGTATGCATGAGATCTATATAATAGACTCATGGGTTGTATTGTTAAGTGTTGAACTTGTAGAACCCAAGTGTGGAGCTTGGAGAGTTCTTCCCATGGTGGAATCAAGTAGGATTCCCCATGTATGTAAGATCAGGTTTGATATGCAGGGAGTTGCAGGATCATGGAGGAGATCTACATGTGATAAGTAAGATCAGGTTGGTCTGCAGGGAGATGTGTGAATGCGAGGGTCAGAAAGGAGATCAGAGGGGGAGCTAGATCCAAGGTGACAGCAATACATCAAGAGCAGGATCATGGTAAGATCTACTTGGAGTACCGGTTCGTACTCAGTTATACTGGAGGTACAATGAGGTGAACAACAGCTTGTGTAAGTTGTTAGTTGAGACCTATGAGAGAAGATTACTCAGGTGGGAAGATTACTTGGAGCCCTTGAGGTGTGGAAGGCCTTGTAGAGGTGGAGAAGAGTGTGATCTCTTTATTGTAATTTCTTTTGTAATGAGTTGAATATAATTGTGTGTTGCCTCTCAATTTCTGTGTTATTTCTCATTGATAGTTATTTGTTTTTCTGGTATTTTCGCATGTTTAAGTTGCTTATACATTGGTAATCATGTGTGCTCTTAAATTTGACAAGTTGTGTCAGAACTTTGGGATATTTTTATGAGGAAATCATGAATGTAACATTGTTTATAATTATTGATGTTGTCGGAGATAAGTCAATTACATTTCAGGGTTTATGGGTCATTCGACAAAGTTAGCAACCCACCTATCTTGAGTTTGTTAGCTCTAAGATCAAGTTTTTCTATAGTGTAATTTTTTGATAGATGATGGATTTTGATTTTTTGGGTCCAAATTTTGGTTTTTGACTTATGTGATATCATTGATGAGGAGTAGACTAGTTATCTAGTGATTATTTTTTGCTACATAGTTTTTAACCTCTCATCTGATAAGGGGAAATTATGTATTTGTTTTCGATCAATCATCAATGATTGTATAGTTGATAGGGGTTGATATCACCAATAGTTTCAAGTAAAATGGTTAGTATTATTGGGCATTAGATGAGATGTGTCATATAAAGGTATTGAATTACCATTTATACAACGATCGATGTGATTTAGTATGTCCATGATGATGTTCATACTCTAGTACATTACAAGTAAGAATGATCAAAGTGGATAAGTATGCCCAAGATAATCCTCATCTTCGTGTCAAATCAAAATTTGTTCAAACCAAACCACTTGATCAATACCAGGATGTAAAAGTGGCTAGTTTTCAAGTTGCTACAAATATTGTTGAGTGGTTTCATAGTTATTTGTTCTAGATCATATTTTAGTCTCATTTCGATCAAGGGGGGTTTGTTGGGTCATGTGATCCAAATTAGATTAATGTTAGTTTGTTAGTGGTTAGTTAGGACATGCATCTCCTAATAAGACACCCCCTAATAATAAATAAATGGTATGTTAGTATTTAATGTTGGTTTGTTAGTGGTTAGTCAGGACATGAATCTCTTCGTAAGACACCCCTTTATAATGAATAAATGTTATGTTAATATTTAATGTTAGTCATTAATTAATTATGTTAATAAATGTTAGAAATGATAGTAAGTACAAGAAGTAGTTGGACCCCTAAGCCATTTGAGTGTGATGTAAGAAATCTTATTAAACCCCGTACGAGAAAGAAGAAAGTAATAATGTGAATCCTGGACATTTCTATGAAATCTTATTTTGAATAAAATATCATGTAGATTTTTTCATATTTACTTGTGATTAATTTTATAATAGTGGTATTAGAGCTGATGGTAGTATTGGATCCTTGAGGAAACTATGAAAGACCCGTGAAGAATGAAATTGTGGAAGTTTTCTTATTTCCTTAGAGTTTTTAAAAAAAAATTGCTTTAGCTATGCCTAGAGGGTGCTTAACCATGAGAAAGGGCATTCAAAATTTGTATCTACGCAGAGAGGCATTGGAATAGGCTAAAAATTCAATCCTAAGTATTTTAAGTTATGATTGGGGTGTTTTATACTTATAAATGGCATTTTATATTTGTCTGAAAATCTTGTAGCATGATTCTTTTCTATATGGGGGTCATTAAAGAATACTTGAGGCATTGGAAATATATTTATCATTTCTTGGGAAGCATGGAGATTGAACAGAGGTATTATTTAATTTGTTGAAGCACCATTCTCTGATTAGAAGCATTGAAAAATCTTGGTAGGGGTGATTCTATTACTAGATGTGGTGTTGAAAACTTAAATGGTTATTTTTTTAATTTTAAAAATATATTTAGAAAAAGGCATACTAATTTTGAATTTTGAAAAAATGCTACAAAACCATTGAAATATGTTTGTCTGGCATTGCAAAGTCACCTGGAATTGGTGAAGACTTGTTAGAAGGCATCGGAACCCTACAAAAATCCATTATAGGCATTACAAGGGCATGGGAAATTGAAAATAGGGATGAGGTTGAATGATTATGTTCAAATGCACTGAAATTTGCAAATATGGCATTTTTTTGTTGAGGACATGTCCATTTAGTGTATATATTTGTTTTGAACTTGTCATAAAAAACCTTGCTACCACATGGAACCCGCAAAGGTCTTTGTCTATTACTATCTGTGCATTTCCAAATAGATTTTTTTAAGAATTAATTTTATTATTTAAATATTTTATGGACAAGAAATATATCGTATCTATAATCTTTGAAATCCACATTACAACTAATGGTATAAGCAAGTTGGTTAAAGGCATGTAAGTCTTTGAAATTCTAGAAGACATAGGATCAAGTCTCACTTTTCCATTATTTTGCTTAAATGCAAATTTCAAGTTGTCACACATGCAAATTGAAGTTATATTCAAGTTTGAAACTTTATTTCTCAAGTGATTGTTAAGAGAAGTTTGCAAATAATGTTTTTGTAAGACATTGAGCATAACATAGGTCAAAAGGTTCAAAACCACTAAGTGCAAAGGAATTTTTATAAAAATATATAATCTCTAATGTTATAGCCTATGCACAAGATATTTTTTGGTATTTTCAATGTTTACAAAGAAGGTAGGCATGTCACTACTTGATTTTTAATTTTTGGAACATTTTTAGTCCATTGAAAAAAATTGTTTTTGGTTTGGAGGTCTCTTGTGATTTTTATAAAAATATATATATATTAAAAAGTGAAAAAACAAAGAGTTTAAAGGGTATAATGAGCTCATTTTCAGTTGAATATGACATCATATTGTTGCTTTAAGTTTGAAAATGAGATGTTTTGAGGAAAACTATGAATGTAACATTGTTTACCACTTTTGATATTGTCGAAGATAAACCAATTATATTTTAGGGTTTATAGGTTGCTCAGAATCCTACAAAAGTAATTACAAATGTCACTCTAGAAGAGGCATGGTGAACGAAGAAGCCATAGGTACAAAATTTACGAAATTTCAATTATAAAACTTAGGCTAACAGAGACGTAGGCATAATCTTGATGGTAAAAGTAAGACACATTTTTGTTGCATTATAGTGAATAATAAAGGCATAAAGATCGTTTGATTAGGAAAATAGAAATATATTTCTAAGTACAGTTTGCCTCCCATCTATATGAAAAAAAGGGATTTTTTTGGCTTGTACTAACAACAGTGTAGTGACAAGTTTGAAATGGTCCAATGAAAAGTTGAGAACAATGTTTCTACATAGTTCAACATATTTTATAATTTCTTTGATGAATTATCTCCGAATTTATGGGTGTATTTTCTAAAATAATAGTCAAACGATTGTGTTTCTAAAAAAAATCAAAGATATGGTCAAAAATGAATGTAGAAAGAAAATCAAAGTTATTTAATTTGGTTGTGAATATATGTCAAAAATGTTGAGTCATTGTAAGGTGCATCAAATCAAAAGGCACGTCATGTTCCTCTTCCCCTTAACAAAATGGCATTTCGAGGAAAAAACAGACCATATTATTATTGAAATGTCAAGACGCATGCTCACACAAAGTTTTGAAACAATTTTTTAGTATTAACCCATAATGTAATAAGATTATTGAATAAGCATGTTGCAAAAGTAGTTAAAAGTATAAGAGGGATGATCATGTAAAAAGGCACAAGTATAATATTTACAAATTTTCAGCTACATGACTTGTGCAAATTTTCAAGTTGTTGAAGACTTTGTGAAGTCAAAGGTGAAACCAGATGTAAGATAAAAGTAGGTTAAGTAATCAAAAACTGTCACTAATAAAAGAAAACAAAAATGGTATTATTCTATGAATAAAGAATAGCTCATAAAGATTCCCAGAGTATATCAAATCAAATGGTTTTCATGAGTCCTTTAGACTCCAATTTTGTACAGAGAAATCAAATGAGGTATTATTGTGGTTATGACATGCAAGGTTAATGTCTTGTTTCCAACTAAGAAAAAATAGTAACATTTATGTAAGATTATATATTAAACTTAAAATGGATAATTTTGAGTAAAATATTATTAAATTAAAAGTAACTTCAGTAGTGTTATGTCCCTTTTTTCAAAATATTTAATTATAGAAATAACTAATATTAATATTTTAAGTCGTCCTAAGTTACTTTATTTTATAACACAAAAAATGAACACTTATTTATTATTATTATCATATGGGCCAAAAAGTAATATTCATTAAGTGAACCAAAAAGTAATATTCATTAAGTGGACCAAAAGTAATATTTATTTAAAAATATTTTAAATACTTTTAGGGTTAGGGCAAATGGAAAAAAAAAAAATTATAAAAATAGAGTTGGGCTCAAAAGGATTATTCATTCATTATTGAAATCAAACCCTATTCCAGAGCTTGAATTTTTGGTTCCACTTCTCCATCTGAGGATGAAAACCCTCCAAATGTACAAGACTTTAAGACGAAAACCCTCTTTTTCTTCGTAGTGATTCTATCTAGATATTATAATTGTGCTAGCAAGTCAAAATTGATTCCAATTTTCAATTACACTGGAGGTAGTTATCAGTTTCTAAAATTTTGTGAGGGTTACAGATATTTATTGGGGTTTATTATTATTCAGAGACTGTTGTACCCCCATCGAAAGTGTTGTAACACATTGAGCATTGTTTGGGTACTTGTTGTACCTTTGTTGTTTTCATTTCATCTTTGAGCCTAGCGTACCATTTGGAATTATTTTACCAATTTGAGACTTCATATCGTGGGCTTTTTAAGACAATTGGGCATTTGTGGGTTTGCTTGTGTGGTTGATATTTCACCTACTAGTAGTTGTACCATCATCGATCACAATTCCTTTACTATTGTGCATCGTGGTAAGTGTGGATCACCTTTGTATGTCCCATTTCAACTCCATTTCAACTCCTAAAATTGATGTACCCTCTAATCTCAGTTGTAAATAGCGGACGTCAAATCGTACCGTCAGTTACAATGTTGACCAGATGTTCAACCTAGCATTTGTGAGTGCATATGTTGTTGAATAATAACAATAACATCGGGGCTTCATAAATACATGTAAAGTTTTCCCTGCAGTATTATCATTATTGTTCATATTGCTTCATTATCAATATTTGTGTGCATTCAATTTCGCAAGATTAAATATTTCAATTAGGTTTTCAGTATTGGTCTTGTATGTGGGTTGTTTTAGTATTTGTTTGATATACAGTTTTGAAAAAGAGTCATAAAAAAAATTGGAGTTTATAAAATATCTAAAAAGGAACATTCCAATGGTATCAGAGTTGTGATCTTTCCAGCTTGTGAATCAAACGATAAATCATGGGAGACCGAAAAAAATAAAATACCTACAAAAAAAATAAATTCCTTGCATGAATCCATCCATCAAAGTCAGAGAGATTTGACATGGACTATCCAGAGGACGGTGAAAGAATCCATGCCAAAGATGATAAAATCCTTGCAAAATATAAATTAGAACAAAGCTACTCAAAGGAGTCCTTCAGTAATTAATCGACCCATGTTTCTTCAAGCAAAGTTTTTACAAAGGGAAGAAAATATAAATCTTATTCAAGAGTTGTTGATTGAAATACAAAAGGATAAAGTAAAGTACAAACTTGAGGCCACCAAAATCCTTGACCAGTATCAAGGGATGCATGATAGTTTTAAATATCAAGTTTCCTTTGATGATTACTTGAGTTACTCGAAGTGAGGCATCCAAATATAAGAGGTCTATATAAACACATAAGGTTGAGAAAAAAAGAGGAAAAGACAGAATTGAAAGAAATTAAGGAGCAAGAGCCAAATAATATGAACCTGGAAAAAGAAGAGAATGAAAACAGAGGTTCAATAAGGTACAAAGAGGAATCTACCATGCATGTTGAAGGTAAGGATCTTTTATTAGAAAAATATACTTCATTGTCTTCTAAGATTGAACACCAACAAAAAAATTGTCTTAATGAATTCAAGGAGGAACAAGCATTACTTGTTAAATGCACAATTGTAAAATATGTTTCGATAATTTCTAAAGGTGTCCACGAAACACCTCTTAAGCTCAATAAAACCCCATTACGCTCCCAAGCAAAGACGCATATACTATTCGGCATAAAATCAGAGCTCATTACAGTTAACAAGTCACAAAGGGGTCAAACATCTCAACAGCTACAATAGCAAAGAATTCATTATCAACAAGGTATGGTTCATGTATGGGAACCATAGAAAGGTATCCCTGAATAATCAGTTGTTTTCCAATTTTGGTTGATTGATCTTTTACTCCATCCTTATCCCAAAGGCCCAAATAAAATTGTGCTAGTAGGACTTACTAGAAATTAGATTTCTAATTTGACCACAAATACATGTGTGCAACTTTTGGAAGAACCAAAGGAAGCATTCAAGTTATCTACTTGCAAAGAAGAAATATCATGAAATGCATGGATTATAGGTTATGCTCATAATAATTATAATGAAGAGACCCTTAGACTCATGAGTCCAATGCAAGGTCCAAAGGCATGTCATGTTGTGTTCCATTTTTCCCATAAAGTGAAAAATAATAAAGTTAATATTTTAAATTGTCTAAGTGACTTACTTTTTACTCTATTAAAAAATGACAGCGTAATATTACTTTTTTATTATTAAAAATAAAATAAAAGAAAAAATTAAAAATAAAAGTGTACTTTATTAAAACAAAGAGGCCAACTTGGGAAAAAGGAAAAAAAAAAGTTATGAAAAAGGGCCTCAAAGGTCATTTGGGATCATCTTGTTTATTACATCTATTTTGAGTTTAAGCATTTGCTTCCAACTTTTGCATGAGGACGAAAATCCTTAAGGTTTTAATGGGGATTAAAGGATGAACACCCTTTCATCCCATCGTTGGTGATTTCATACAGAGATCACATTTGCGCAGACAATCAGATTATTTTCAATATTTTGGTTCGCTGGAAGGGTTCGACAATTTCATAATTAGGTTAGTGTTATTGGATCAACCAACCCTTGTTTCTTTTCATGCAAAGATTGTTATATAAGGAAGCACCATGCAGGAGACAGATCATTGCCCTTTAAATAGATGCGTACCATTTAGAGGTAGATCGTTGCCATTGGAACAGCAACGCAAATTTTTGAAGCGTTGTTTTGGCAACCAAAAATAAATTGTTTATTGATTCCATTAGTTTATTATTTGAGCACTTATTTTCCCAGTATTAATTTATGTAATCAGTGGATTGAAATACAAACATGTTTGCGTTTTCAATATTCCATGTTGCAGGTATTATTTTGATATTTGAATGTGAATTATAAAATTAATTATAAAATCAGAATTCAAACAATTTTAATAAGAGGACTTTATAGTGGTCTCAGAGCATTGATCTTGCAAACCTATGGATCAGAGGAAAAATCTATGGAACATCTTTTGAAACCAATTCATAAGGATTATGAGATACTCACAGAGAAGGATATGGAGAAAAAACTTTACCGAGAAGGGAAAAGTCTCAAGCATCCACCTCAATCGAGGGGTACACTTCTCAACATTTTGGAGGAAATAAAAAGTTGTGTTTATGATAGAACAAACACTATTTGGTATGATGAATCTTGCTATACTCCAATAATTATTTTTTTGAGAAAGATAGAACTTCTAAGACATCAAGACAAAAATGAAAAGCTTATGGTTATCACTTGCATTGCCAAAATTACCCGAATAATAGCCCTTGAAGTCCCATACCGTGATGACACAATGAGAGAGATATTTCAGTGGATTGTGGAAAGTTTTCAAGGTATAGATGAAATCTAAAGTCCTTATTTTGCTAAGAGGGTTAAGATTTTAAAAATGGTTGCAAAAGTCAGAACTTGTGTTTTGATGATAGATCTTAGTTGTGATGATCTTATTCTTAAAATGTTTCGACATTTCTTTACCACTGTTAGTAAGAATCATACAAATAGTATTATTACCTAAATGCAAACAATTATGTCTTTGATTCTGAATGAGTGCAAATATTTCTCAACCACTGCTATTAGTGTTATTGGATAATATGAGAAAAAATGTGAGGGAAGTCTCCCCAACAACGCATACGCTAGCTAAAAATGTGATTGATTAATGTTAAGGAAATATGAGGCCATAAATACCAACAAAAATAATAGCGAAATAGACAAGGGGACATATTCAAATGCAACCTCACAAAATTTTACAGCAGAGATTTGAAAATTTGCAACAGAAATTGAAAAAGTCAACTATTCCCTCTAATTTTGCAGCAAAAATTGAAGTTAATAGGGTCCATTGGGTTGTTAGGACGTTGATTATAACTAAACTACATGATGATTTGATCACAATTAGCGAATGCCATTATGCTGAAATGCCATGAATAAAGGCAATTGAAGAAATAGTCAAGACTTCAGAAACATTAACTCTTAATATAAGCAACAATTTATATTAAGGTAAAATCAGAGTAGTGCAGCAAAAACAGAATGAAGAGATCATTTGCAATGAAAAAAAAATTCCATGAAAGTTAGAAGTTGCAGATATAGATTTGGACACAACTGAGAAAGTTTTACAAGGAATTGAAAATCAACAAGCAAAGCAACTTCAAGGGTTCAAATTTGGATGAAAATCAAAAAGAATAACTTGGGATCCAGGGATTTCTAGGATGGTTTAGAGATTGAATGAGGACAAACAATCTTTGAGAAGAGCGCACTGTTATATCCCATTTTTCTCATAAAGTGAAAAATAATAAAATAATTATTTTAAGTTATCTAAATGACTTATTTTTTAATTTATTAAAAAGTAACAACATATTATTATCTTATTATTATTAGAAATAAAAGAAAAGAAAAAATAATATAGATACATCTGTATAAGTCTTTTTTGAATTTTAGTCAATTTTAGTTGTGGGTAATCTCATAAGGTCATGAATGGTCAATAAGAAACATTGTCCAAGCTTCACTTGTCATTTCTACATCTTTTGGTGGTGTTTTTAGATTTTTTGTCAAAATTAGAAATTAAAAAATTTGAATTTGTTATTAATAGTTTTAAGGGTTCTGATGGATTCTGAAAGTTTTAATCCTTTGGAAAGGGCCCCTTAGGGTCTAAACACATAAAATATGTACTTTAACCATCAACTCAATCTAAACTTGTCATAAACCCAATCAAGGTGAAAGCAATGTAGAAGAAAGGCAAATTAAGTATGTTTTGGATAAGTCTTAAAGTTGTTGGGAGATCTTTGTTGTAAAAAAATAAGAATAGACTAAGGTTAGACCTCCAAGAACAACATGATAAACATTGAACCATCAAAAAAAGAGGCTAATAACATTTGAAGTCAGAGGAAAACTCAAGTTGTAAGTGGTGGTTGGTGTGTGTGAGAAGCATGCAGGGTATGTGTATTAGTTCTTGAAAATATATTAAAAAAATAGCACTTTGTTATGTTTTTGGGATGCACTTTCAAACTTGTACTTATGTAAGTAAACGCTATTGGTCATTCTTGGATCTTGTCTTATGCTTTCATGATAGTTCTTAGTCTGCATAAATCAAAAAACAATTTTTGTGACACAATCTAATAAAAAGAGGGTTTTCTATAGAATTTTGTGATTACTAAATCTGAAGAATAATTGTCTAAGATAAGTATATAGAGGTCTCAATCTAATCAAGAGGAACCTTTGATTAATCATTTGAAATCAAAATTTTCTCATTTTCGAGCTCTTGGTTTATATAGAGAAAACTAGGTTTTTGAGTTACAAAAACTTACATTTTTTTAAACTACCCATCCAAATTGCATGAAATTTAAAAGGGAACTACATGAGGATGTCTATGAAATTTTGAAAGTGATTTCACTTGTTCTGGGCCCCTGTAGAGAAAGATATTGCCAAAATACAGTCAATAGGCCTATAGGTGATGGTTTTTAGAACAGTTTAGGAAGACTAAAAAATATATAACTTGAAAATGAATAAACCAAATGCTATGAAACTTTATGTATGGTTGTAGGAGGTTATTTATGATGTGTTCCAAGTGATTTCAAAGTTTTTGGACAGATAGAGAAAGTTATGGTCAAAACTCAATCCTATAAATTTATTTACTAAGTCTAAAAATCTAAATATTGTCTTTTTTTTTAAACCAAGTATAAGAAGAGTGTATCTCAAGGTGTTGGTCAGAATAACATTGATTTTTGAAAACAAGAACTTATTGACTACATCAAGAGTCTAAGTTTTGAGCAGTATTTCTACTTAAGAAGGTGATAGGCCTAATTGTCAACCCTGAAAGAAAAATGTTTCCCTGTTTTGTTGCAAATCCAAGTATATAAAAAGGTTAGTATCAATTTCTTATGTTAGATAACAATAAATGGATGGTAAGAACTCTTTTCAAATATAAATAATCTTGGTGGAGTCAATTACCAAGTTGAGAAGGCTCTAAGACTATACAAAATAGAAGGACAGACCTAGTAACAAGGTCTTATTGAGACCTATTTATATCAGATTAGATGTAGAGATAGGAAAAGAGTTTGTGATTCCCATCATATTTTGTATCAGAGTTTGGAAGATACCTAAGCAATAAAAGAGAAAAAATATAAGAGATATTTTGGTTGTCAGAAAGTGACCTACAGAGAAGGCAGCAAGTTGTGGAATAGAAGCTTGCAGAGAAAGGTGCAAGGATAACACTCAGAGCAATAGGTAGTGCAAGTCAAAAAGGACAACCAGCAGTAACATCATTGATGAGAAGTTTGTAAGTATGTTTGAAAGCAATTGAAATTGCTCAAACAAGAGGGGTTGCAACAGATGATGTAAAAAACAGTAAAAAAGTAACAGAAAATACTTTGTTCAGGACCACTTATAAATCAAAAGATAGGTGTTGTAAAGTTGTTATTGATGATAGTAACATTGATAATATAGTTTCTTCTTACACGGTTGAGAAGCTAGAATTGGAAATATTTGCACATCACATGCCATACAAAGTAGCTTGGATTCAGATAGGGCATCAAGGACTAGTTAAGGAACCAAGTTGAATTTTAAATTGGTAATTACAGAGATAAGTCATTTTTTGTGATATCATGTCTATAGATATTTGTCATGTTTTGCTTGGTAGATCTTGACATTTTGACAAGAAAGCTATGTATGATGGAAAAAAAAATACTTATGCATTAGAAAAGAATGGCAAGAAGCACACCTTAATACCCTTGAAGAATGATAGTGCAAAAACTGAAAACAATATTAAAATATTATTAATAAGTGAAAAAAGGTTCTTGCAATAGGACAAAGAAGAAAATATAGGTAATATGTTGATTGTTAAGCCACAAGAGAAAAAACTGCCATGTGAATAGGTCAAGCATGTGAATAAAGAATAGCAGGGGAGTGAAAAAAATTAAGTTAGTCTTGGAGAACAAGTTCTCAAGTGAAGAGCCTAAAACCGAATTTGAAGACAACAAGAATAAAAAAGACAATAATTATCAGTGCATAAAAAAAGAAGTCCTCATGAAACAGGAGATGGATGTAACGAATTAAAGGAAGAAAATAGCTATGAAAAGAAACAAATGAAAGAAGATGGCAACCTAAAAAGCAATCAACAAAAAAACATCTAAGAAGTGCAAAAAAGTAAAGAGAACAAACAAAATCAATTATATGTTTCCATGATGGAAATAGAGGATACAGAAATGCTTTTGCAATCAAGTGAACACAAAGATTGTGATTGAGGATCAATCATGCAATAGGATTAAACACAGAAATATAGATGAGGTAAGAAATGTAAAAAAATTGTTGAGTTTACAGCGGAATCATCTTGGACAAATGAAAACCATGTACATGTTTCCATGGAGGAGTTTGAGAAAATAGTAGTACATATACATGATGAAAAAGATGAAGAACATAAGAAAAAGAATAAAGAGTGGATCAGCATGAAGACAGTTGAGAATGGACATTTTAGAATCCATTATGTGAATGGAAAGCAAGTACAGCGTGCTAAAAATGGAGAAGAGTTGGAGATACCTCAAAGGCATGAGGCAATAATTGATTCTCTTAACATGTTTGTTTCATGTGCAGGTATAACAATAGAGAAGATATCCAAGGAAAAACAAAAATGTGTTGCAGTTGAACATGTGATCTATACAAAAAGCAAAGAATAGGATCTCATGAGTAAGAACTCATGAAATTTTTAAAATCAGAGTCTGATGTAGGTACATCTGTGTAGAAGTCTATTTTTTTAAATTTTAATCAATTTTGGTTGTGAGTAATCTTAAAAAACATGAATGGTTAATAAGAAGTCTTGTCCAAGCTTCACTTGTCATTTCTAGGTCTTTTGATAATGCTCTTAGGCTTCCCACCAAAACTAAAAATTCAAAAATATGAATTTGTTATTAATAGTTTTGAAGGTTTTGATGTATTGTGGAAATCTTGATTCTTTGGTAAGGGATCCTTAGGGTCTAAACGCATGTAGTAGATGTCATTTAACCATCAACTTAGTCTAAAATTGTCATAAACTCGATCAAGGTGAAAGCAATGTAGGACAAAGGCAAATTAAGTATGTTTTGGATAAATCTTAAATTTGTTGAGAAAACTTTGTTGTAAAAAACAAAAATAGACTAAGATTAGACCTCCAGTAACAACATGATAAACCTTGAACCATCAAAAAAGAAGGCTAAGAACGTATAAAGACAAAGAGGAAAGTTCAAGTTGGTGGTGGTTGTTGGTGTGTCTGAGAAATATGCAGGGTATGTGTATCAATTCTTGAAGATATATCAAAAAATAGCACTTTATTATGTTTTTGGGATGCACTTTCAGGCTTGTACTTATGTAAATAAATGTTATTGATCATTCTTGGATCTTGTCTTATGCTTTCATGATAGTTCTTAGTCTGCTAAAAAAATTGTTTTAATGACAACTTGTTAAAAAGAAGGTTTTCTATAGATTTTTGTCATTACTAAGTCTAAAGAATAATTGTCTGAGTAAGAGGAGTATATAGAGGTCTTAATCCAATCAAGAGGAACCTTTGATAATCATTTGAATTCAAAAAATTTCCATTTTTGAGCTCTAGACCTATATTCAAAAAACTAGGTTTTTGAGTTACAAAAACTTGCATATCTATTAAACTCCCTGTCTAAATTGCATGAAGTTTGAAAGGGAACTGCACGAGGATGTCTATGAAGTTTTGTAGGTGATTTCACTTGTTTTGGACACCTGTAGAGAAAGATATTTTCAAAATACAATCAACAAGGTTGTAGGTGATGATTTTTGGAAGAGTTTAGGAAGACTAAGAAGTGTAACTTCAAAACGAATGAACCAAATACTACGAAACTTTATGGATAGTTGTAGGAGGTTGTTTATGATTTCAAAGCTTTGGGACAGATAGAGTGAATTATGCTCAGAACTCAGACCTACAAATTTATGTACAAAGTCTAAAAATATGAATATTGTCTCTTTTTTTTTTAAACCAAGTATAAGAAGAGTGTAACTCAGATTGTTGGTCAGGATAACATCGATTTTTGAAGACAAGTACCTATTGACTACATCAGAAATCCAAGTTTTGAATAGTATCTCTACTTAAGAAGGTGATAGCCTAATTGTCAAGCAGTGAATAATAGATTTGCACCACGTAGGAGGTAAATCGCTACCCTTTAAGTAATTGTGTACCACTTAGAGGCAAATCATTGCCATTCGAGTAGCAACGCAAGTTTTTGGAGGGTTGTTTTGGCAACCAAAAACAAATTGTTTATTGATTCCAGTAGTTTATTATTTCAACATTTATTTTCCTAATATTGTTTTACGGAATCATCTGACTGAGATACAAACACAGTTAGGTTTTCAATATTCCACGTTGCATGTGTTATTTTGATATTCGAACATGAATTTTAGAATTAATTATAAAATCAGAATTCAAAAAAAATTAATAATGGGACATTACATGTCACCTCACATCCGACAGTGCTCTCAAGGCAAGTGACAATGAACCACCTCGATTACAAGGTAAGCAAATTCATACATATGCCATCTTGGTTGGATTCAAATTTTATGTTTGGATAGAGAGTGCAATTGGCCAAACCATGGTCATATTTGCAAATGCATGTCATAATATTTGTCATTATGGTTGGTTGTAAGTGGGCAAATGACTATTCTCCATACAGATTCAATGGCATGCTTGGTGGGGTAGCAACAGTGTCATTTTCTCATAATGGTTTTAATTCAATTGCTAGCATTGTTGATTTACCACTCGACATTGGCATAACATTTATCATGTGTAATAGACTATATTTATGTGGAAGTAACGGCACGTTAAGGAAGATTTTGCTTAACCACGCTAAGGAAGGAGGTATTAGTAATCCTTACGAACCACCATTTGTGGTAAACAATCAAGAAGGTAATTCACTAAATGCTTCTTGGTGTAAACTAATATATGATACTACACATGCCTATGAACATAAGTGCCAAAAATCTTGTCATTGTGAGAAGCATTTTAATAAGGGTGAAAATGTGAAAGGGTGCATAGATCCTTTTGTTCAAGGTAGCTTATGCAATCGAATATGGGATCCAGATGATAATTTGAGACACATGAAGGGTAAAATTGGTGATGTGTTCAATATCATTATTGATGATAAGATGTGTTATGAATACTAAACTAGACAAGGAAGTTGAGTGGTTGCAATTCATGGGACAATACTCAAAATCCTCAATCCAAGGAGATAAAGTTCATTTTAGAGGGGAAAGTTGTGATGTTTAGAAAAATGTAAGTAGTAGGAGCAGCAAAATGTTTGGTTGTGGAAGGTATTTGTTCCTTCTCATTTTATGATAAGCTAGATAAAACACCATTTTGATATTCAAAATTTTCTGAATTAGTGTAGTGTTTAATTCTTTGCCCCCAAGATCGCAACAAAATAAATGAACCTAACACATCATAAGTTTGGATTCAAGCTTCAAACATGTTAGCCACCCCAAGATGCACGAAAGAGAAATTGCATGAGTCAAATTTCAATAGATAAAAGAACCATTGATCTAGGTATTAGGTACAAGCAGTGAACAATTTGCAAGGGAATTTGAAGCTTCATTAGACACTTTCACTACAAAAGAACATGATAAACAAAGGAGGTCATGTGATTCTCAAGGAAAATGGAAATCTAATTTACAGCATGAACTTGGCAATCAATGTTACTTCATGAATTTTGATTTGCAGTACAATTCTAGATTCTCTAAGGCAACTAAAAATTGCAAACAAAAAGCACCTAATGCAGGCATTGAGAGTGCAATCTCAGAAGGGGCCATTTGGACTTGCAAGTTTTCAAAGATGAATTGGGATCCAAGTATTACAGAGGTGGTCAGTTGGGGAGCGTCAGAGTAGTTAAACTTGTAATTACTTGAGGACAGGGAATTTTGAAGACGGACTGTCGTGTCCTCTTTTTGAAATATTTAATTATGAAAATAATTAATATTAATATTTTAAATCATCCTAAGTTACTTTATTTCATGACATGACAAAATAACACTTATTCATTATTATTATGTGGGCCAAAGAGTAATATTCATTGAGTGGGCCAAAAAGTAATATTCATTACATAGGGCAAAAGTAATATTTATCTCTAAGCGTTTTATATACTTTTAGGGTTAGGGCAAATGGAAAAAGAAAAATTATAAAAACAACGCTGGGCTCAAAAGGATTATTCATTCAATATTGAAATCAAACCTTATTTCAGAGCTTCAATTTTTAGCTTAACTTCTCCATCTAAGGACAAAAACACTTCTTTCCTTCATGGTAATTCCATCCAAAGATTACAATTGCGTTAACAGAGCAAAATTCATTCTAATTTTCAGTTGAGTTGAAGGTAGTTATTAGTTTTCAAAATTTTGTAAGCGTTACAAAGACATTTCTTAGAGTTTATTGTTGTTCAAAGACCGGCGTACCCCCATTGAGAGTGTTGTAATACATTGGGCAGTGTTTGGGTACCTACTGTACGTTTGTTTTTTGTTGTCATTTCATTTTTTAGCATGTCGTACCATTTGGAACTGTCGTACCTATTCAGGGCTTCAGACCATGGGTCTTTTAAAACAATTGGGCATTAGTGGGTTGCTTGTAGTGTTGTTCCACCTACTGGTAATTGTACCTTCATCAATCACAGCTCCTTTACTATTGTGCACCGTGGTGTGGATCACATTTGTATGCTACCATTTCAACTCCTGCAACTAACGTGCCCTCTGTTGTCAACTATAAATTATTTACAATAGACATCAAACCCTACCATCAACGACAATGTTGACCAGTTATTCAATGCAACCTTTGTGAGTGCATATGTTGTTGAATAATAACAATAAGCACTGAGACTTCACAAGTACATGTAAGGTTTTCCATGCAGTATTATCATTGTTGTTCATAGTGCTTCATTATCAATATTTGTGTGCATTCAATTCTACAAAATAAAGATTTCAACTGGGTTTTCAGTATCAGTGTTGTATGTGGGTTGTTTAAGTATTCCTTTGATATCCAATTTTGAAAAAGAATCACAAAAAAAATCAAAGTTTATAAAATACCTAGAAAGGAACATTTCAGTAAAAAACTTTAATAAGGTTATTCTATTAGATTTACTTCCTAAATCGATATAACGTTGAATTAAATGAGCAAATGAATGAAAAAAAACATCACCGTAAAAAAATCAACCCACAATGTTGAAACAAAGATGTCAAGTGGGGAAACCGTCATTCGGAGAAAAAACTCACACTAGTATTGAAAGCTTGCAACAAGAATCTTCAATTATAATAGCATAAAGAAGCTAGAAAAAGAATGGTCTTAGGCCAAGAGTGCATCAAAAATACAAGAACAAGACTAGATCAACAAGAGTGTTGTGTGAGTATAGCAAGTGTAAAAGAAAAAGAGAGCTCTTTATAAAAAGCTAAGGAAGAAAAAGAATTACAAATGTAAGCTCCAACATGTGTATTATGTGTCTCTAATCTTCTTGCGAGTGGGAAGCATGTGTGTATTATGTGGGGGGAGAAGTTACATGCAAGTAACCATAAATCCAACAAGTGGTCTAGAGAAGTGACAGCTCAATAAATTAGAATAAAATGCATTTATAAATATAATAAATACACATACAAATAAGACTTAGGATAAACCTAGAAACTTATAAGGACCTAAATCAAGGTTAATTTTCAAACAATTCATCCAATTTGTAAAAAGAAAATAAAGAAAAGACTAGGACAACTAATTTTAACTAGTCCTTTAAGCTTTAGAGAGGTTTTATTTTTGGGAATGGTTTGTACAGGGAAGCTACAAACTTGGTAGCCAGGTGCAGCATCTATGCTGTATTTGGAAGTCCTCTATGTCTGAGCTATCATCTAAACATTCTTAGGAAGGTTTCTTTGTTACTTTATGTACCACCAAAAAGGCTATTTAGCATAATAAAATTATGTTTTTGCTTGCTTTCGGAACTTTCATTCACCATCGTTGTCCAAATAATTTAAATCTTGTTTTTTCTATAAATTCAGGTTTTGGTCTTCAAAGATTGAAAATGTAAGATTGAAGCCCTTTCGTTTCATCTGTCAACTTTCTGTAATGTCAGCAAGTTAAGGCTAGATCATAATGGAATTTATAGTTCAGATCCCTTCAGTTAGATCTTAGAATCCCAAATTCTGCTCTAATTGCAGTTTAGGATCACATCAGATCAGACTTAGGATAAGAGATTTCCAGTATTCAGATAACAGACCATTTGGGCTCATAACAGTCTACAAAAATCATTTAATAATCACGCAAGTACAATCCGCCTAAATAATAACTTAAAAGGTCTTTGCAAGTCACTAGAAATGGCATATTTCTACTGAATTATCATCTTGGAATTGAAGTGTAGAAGAGCGAGAATGCACTTTTTATTACACAAACTAAGTGCGCAGGTGACCTGTTGACAAAAGCCATAATGATAGAATGTAAGCCTTCAGCTACACCTATAGAAATAGGACTAGAAGTCTTCAGCAGTCGTTCTAAAGCAGCAAAGACAGTTTCCCATAGGCATTTGGTAGGAAGTTAATCTATGTCCCATACACAAGACAAGATCTTACTCAAGGACTGTTATGCTTTAAATAGGCGTGACTTCGCCAAATGTTAATACACTGGAGTGCAGCAAAAGAGGCAATGTGTTAAAGGCACTCTGAATCATGGCTTGGAGTCTGAAAAATGGAGCTGCTGTATGACAGTTGTATTGAATAAGTCGAAACAATAAAAAAAATTAATTATGTGAACAGATCTACACTTTTGTAATATCAAGTCACCGGGATCATCATTAGATTCTCTTTGGTATGCTGGATCGATGGATTTTCAACATAATTTATCACAAACAATTACGTCTCAAACAATTTTCCCACAGTTCTATACCATTAGAGTTCTCGGGAGTAGCTAAGGCAAGATATGCCTCCAATTTTATTACGTTGAGGTGACTCAGAGAGGTTAAACAAACATTATTGGTCATTGTTGTAATTCATATTTGGCCAGTATATAGAGAGTCAAATATAGATAATGTGGTCTGCTTCAGAGCCTTGACAATGATAGAGATCAATGGACCAATATAGAGTTCACAATCTTCTAAACATACCGTGACAAAAAAAAATTAAGTCATAATGTGAAAGAAAAATGATATTAAGAAAATAATTCATAAGCAGCTTATGCAACATAAAATTATACCTATTGTAAAGAGGGAAAAATTCACCAACTTGTACCCCAAGTTACCGGTACAGGTTCAGGTACAGAGACAGGTATGTCGTTGGGTAATGGGTATCACAGCTTTGTTTTGAAAGGGTACAGTACAGCTTGTGTGCGTCCATAGATATATATAGACGAAGTAAACAAAATTAACCATATCATGACTCAATTAAGAACTACATGAACAAATCATCATTTTGATATTTCTCTTCATTGGGAACAGTAATTGATTCATTAAAATCAGATGCACTAGAACTAACAGCAATTTAGTAAGCTGTCTTTTCTTTTAATGTTTAAATTGTGTTTTAAATTTATCTTTTTATCTTCATTTTTATGTTTTTATTGCGACTGTCAGCACTGTTTTTTAACTATGTTTTCATTATGACAGTCAGGTACCCAAGATAACAGAACCTGGGAGCTACCTAGACCCACTACGAGAACCATTCCGAAATGGTTATGGAGCCTCCAGGGCAGAACCTAGTAACATAGCCTGCGCCAATTTAGGCACATACTTTGAATAAAGTATTACGCTGATGAATAAATGTCAATAATGGAAAGAGGAAGATACTGCACAAGTACAATGAGAACGTCCTTGAGAGGGAAGGCAGCCACAACCAAAATTTTCAAGTTTGGCAGATGTCACACTTGTTCTAACTTGGTATGATTTGCTTATAGGCTTCGAGATGTAGTCAACATCCCTGCCATTGACAGTAGAAAGGCATTGTTGCGAATACAGTAGAGGAATTTGCATGATGCAAGAGTAAAGGAGTCACAAATACATGCCAATTCAGGTTCTTTCACAAATAGCTAGTTCATTGACATGTCATAGGAATGGGAGCACCTACAGCTTCATACAGTTTCTCTGCAACAGATTGGGTTCAGAAAAGGTTTGACGACAGTGTGTACATTCATTTTTATCTTCACCTCGTGTCTTCAAGGAAAGACAATATTAGTCCAGGGGGCTGCAGAGCACTGAGATGTGGATCTAGAAAAGCCTGAGTTGGATGTAGCTACAGAAAATCTTGATTTGTATGAAGATACAGAACACCAGATAGAGGGTTTTCTACAGGTTCTCATTTGCTAACGAGCTATCAAACACATGAGAAACTACTAGCTATCAGCCTATCAGATGTATAATAAGGTCGAGCATGACAATACTGAACCCCTTTTATTGTAATCAATATGTATGGCCAGGATAACAATACCCTAATATATTATATTAACACATTGGCATCACTTTTTGTACTCGAATATATTGACAGAAATTTTGGTTGTATACTGGCATTGTTTTCAAAAATATTTATCCCATAGTCTCAAAAGATTTGTACCAGTATATTTTAATTTTCATTAATTGTTTTAACTTTTTGAAGATTTGTATCAGTATATTTTTTTAACCACATACCCATTGTCAAAGCCATTCCTGATTCCTGTTTGAGGGGGCAGAGGTTTGAAGAAGTATATATCTTTGCAGAAAAACATGAATGTGAAAGTGGGAACTCATATTCAAGAAAAGAAGTGCTAATATTTTGCATAGTTAGTGATAAAAACATGAAATGGTATATGCAATAGAACTGCAAATATAGTATGCATATCTTTCCTATAAGGGAGCTAGAAACTTTCCGAAATAGGAGATTAAAATGTAGGATGAGCAGAAACAGACAGGAAGAAAGGGAACCTGGACTTGTGGAAATGCACATACTAGTTAGTATTGTTGTATATGCTGTTGGAAAGCCTGTTAAAGCGGCCTTAACAGATTTATAATGTGCTCTCCAAATCTTTAAGTTCTTGAAAGGTTCCTCTAACCATAAACCCAATTTCTCGTTGGTGCCTTGTCAAATGGGATAAGCTCAAGTAGTAAAAGCATCGAGGCTTCCCAAACAAAGCCTTGGGTTCAAATCCCCAAGAAATATGATAAAGTGTTGACATTGGGTAAAACCAACATCCAACTCCAGGTTCAAATCCCCAACTCTCATGCTAAAGTGTTGAAATTGTGTAAAACCAACATCCAATTCGTCGGGTGTGGCATACCCCAACGGATGAAGCCGGTGCAAGTTTCAGGTGAATTTGATAGAAGAAATACCCCTCGATCATGGCAACCAAGCCGAAGGATACCCCATCAAAAAAATGTCATTGGTGCCTTAGCCCCTTCATAGAAAGGAAGATGCTACCTATATAAAATTCAATGTACAGAATAAGTTGAACATATACAGGGAATAGAGGACATGAAAGGTTCTTTATGAAGAAACATGAACAATATCTTTGAGCCACTACTAATTTTTAGGCAACTATGTGATCTGATTTGGATCATAAATGTTAGCAAGATAAGCTTAACTAGTCCACTATTTTCAAGAAGATGTAACATGACACTTGTAACACTTCCTAGTAGTTGTTTCCCATGTAGTTTCAGTCAAGAAGGTTGAAACAGATAAGTACGTAGGGGTCTAAAGACCTAGAGTCAGGTCTCAGGTGATCCAAACACCTAAGATGAGAAGACATCAGTAGATGTTTGTGCAAAAAGAAGTCTCACAGAAGGTTGGGAAACCACCCATTCCTGCAGGATAGCGGTTACACTACCATCCCGACTGCGTAATGCATGCAGCAATTACGTAACTGCCACAGCAGTTACATCCTACATTAAGAGGCAGTTTCACCTGTGTGATGAAATTAGTATACAACTTGAGTAGAATAATAGCAATAGATCACAATATTATTAAAATAGCGTAAAATATTTGAATAAATGATGACCCATTTCGAAAGGGCAACCTCTACAACCTTACAATAAAAGCAAATTTGCAATATGATGATCTAATACTAACCATTACCTCCTATATATACCTTACTTATGGTAAAGAGACACCCTAGGCTGACCCTACTACCAATATGATCCTATAGAAATGATCATAAGACTTAATTAAAAGTTATGCTAGCCACAAGTCAGCCACACATATCCTAATACACGCTATAGGCTAAGGGAGTAGCAACCCACAACCAAGACACAAGCAAAGTAATGATTGAAAATGTTTTCTCTTCCATTTCTAGGTTGTTTCTTCTTCCTTCTCGAGCTTCTCATGTGGTAATATGTGTAATTGCATTCGCCAAATTCTACTAATGACATCTGAAATTCGTCGAATATTAAGGTATGGTAAAAAAATCGTTTAAATTCATCACTAAATTCGTACGAATTAAATGGCAAATTCGAAAAGTGAATATATTTAAAAAATTGGGATTAAATTTGTATTTTGAGGTTTTAAAAAACCTAAACTCAGCATTTTTGTTTTGTTTCATTCCGTCATCAGTCAGTCAGCATCTTGCAACTCTGTATGGTTGTAAGCCAAAAAATTGTGAATCGCTACCGTGGGCTGTCAGTCCGCTGTGTCATGTGACTTTGTTTAGTGTTCACTACTAGTGCCAAAGGCCAAGGCGAAAAACTGTGAATCAGTCAGTCAGGTCAAATCGGCTGTGTCAGGTGAAGATTGAAGTTGCTAACTGTTAAACTTTCCGGTGAATTAAAAGCTATCCATCGCTGGTGACACTTGCTCCCCAAATCAGTGCTTGCCGATAAAGTATCTGGTGACACTAACATATATAATTTTATATAATAATTCAGTTTATAGTTATATATAATATAATATATTTACAGTTTATAATATATATATATACATATATATATTTAACAATTTAAAATTTAGCATTTATGGATTTTTGTAAATATATAGATTTTAAATATATTAAATTTTTATATTTATTCGAGTCAAATTTAATCACGAATTTTATAGATGATTTTTTACCAATGAATTTTTATGAATTTAATCCTCCGCAAATTCGAATGCGGTGACTAAGGTTGTAATAATGTATAAGAATACTTTTGTGCTTAAGCAAAAGGGATTAGTGAGTGATTTGCAGTTGTTTTGTGTCAAGCAATGATACATTCATGTGTTCATTGATGTTCCTAGCAGTTCTTGATTGAGTGTTTTGGGTGTTGATTTTTCGAAAGGGAGTGTGAGTGTAGGAAGTGTGAATGGGATTTTGGGCATGTTGTACGTCACGAATATCCATGAAAGCCTCATGAATGCAATACCCCTATAATTACAAAATGAGATAGTGGAAAGAGAATAATACTCCTCGCTCTTTTAGAGTTTTCCCAAGTTGGGTTTCTCCAAGGTAATCTTGTGTCTTTGTAGCGTTGCTTCTTGTGTGTTCCTTCAGTAATTTTCTTACTTTGCATTTTATGTTCAGTTTCCTTACCAACTAGAACAATTTTCAACTCAGTAATAAGCACTGTTTATGGCTGTTTTTATTATATACATAACAGAAACAAGAAGCTAATCGATCAAGTTTTGTTAGGACAAGTATATGATTCGTTTAGATGAGTTAGTTATGGAATATCTATACTAATTATGAATCAGATTGTTAGCAAAGCTGGTTAATGTTCCACTGTGTGGTTTTTGTACATTATGACCATTATGCAGTTTTATGTCCGCTACCAAAGCAACAAGTGCTAGTGGAAAAGGTGACTTGGTCTCTTTGCAACAAGAGATATCCACAAGAAGGTGGAACAGAAAAGTGAGAAGCATGGCTCATGTGAATGAGGAAGTAACTTGAACCAAAGAAGAAATATTTCACGAGTTGGAAGAAGCTGTTGCTAAAATCTCCCTCTCCATGGGGAAGCTCAACAAGTTGGAGACCATTATGGAAGTTTTCATGGCAAAGTTGGGCAATTCTAAGGAAGCACCAAAAGCAAGTGAAGAGTAGAAGACTCAAGGCCATGAGAAGGAGAAGCCCCATACCAACCACGCTCCACCTCCATTCAAAGCAGAGGTTAAGATCGAAATTTGGCCAAATGATGGAGAGGTCAATGCGAAGAAGCTTGACAATTGTATAGCTCGACTCAAGGTATATTTTAGTTTGCAACAAATTAATGTAAGTTAGCAAATCTTTTTTGTAAGGTTGAAGTTATATAATCATGTTTTAACTTGGTTTGAAAGTTACGTTGATTCCTTGGTTGTTAAGAAGCTACCTCCAATTACTAAATGGGATGAGTTTAAAATATTGAAACAGAAACAATTTTATCCTATTTGTTATGAGGAAAAGAGATCCATGAATTGGAAGTATCTTAGGCAAAAGCAAGGCCAAAGTGTGCAAGATTATACAAGTGAGTTCCGCAAAAAGGCAGCCCAAATAGGCAAAGATGTAGTTGACCATGACATTCGGATGAAATATGTACGGGACTCCATAGCAATCTAAGAAGGCTTGTACTCTTGGCCAAGCCTAAGGATATAGAGGAGGCTTGTTCTCAAGCTCACTATCTTGAGATGGACAAAAGAAAGAATCCATCTACCTCTTCAAACACAACAAAACAGCAAGGTGGTTTCAAACCAGAAATGAAAGATAAATGGAAAGGTAAGCGTAGTGTTACTACTCCTTTTTCTCAAAAGGATGTTAAATGGCATTGCGGGTATTGTGATATTGATGGTCATATAGATGAGACTTGTTGGAAACTACCTCTGGAAATGAATAAGTTCAAAAACAATAAAAATAAAACAGCTATGACTTTGTTTCACAGAAATAAGTTGGGTGCAACGCCGATGTGGATGAGAGGATGTCTTGTACCTAGTTGCTAAAAGAGGTATGTTTGGGTAGACATACTGCTCAAGATAAAGGTGAACTTATGAAACTTTTCCATATCAAGGTTCAAATTAAACGGATAAAGGTTGACGCTCTTTTTTATTCTTGCTCTCAAGCAAAAATGATTAGCAAGGAGTTCGTAGACAAGTTGGGATTGGAAACATATAATCATCATAATCCCTATTCTTTGGGTTGGGTGAAACGAGTAGAGATAGAGGCATCCAAGCAATGCAAAGTTAAGTTTGGAATAAATGAACATTTCATTAATGAAGTTGTGGTGAATGTTGTACCTCTTGATATGTGTGTAGTAGTCTTTGGCAGCCCCTACATGTACATCAAAGATGCCATCTTAATGAAAAGAGAAAACCGATACCGCTTGGTTAAGGGAAAGCTATATCATCAAGGCCAATGAAGGTAAATCAAGAATCTCCTTGGTAAGTGCCATTCAAGCTAAACGTTTGATTAATGTAAGTGAAAAGTTTGCTTTGTTTCTTTTAAAGGATAAGCAAGACGAGTACGTAGTAGAATATAAAACTTCTCGTAGCACGTTTACTAACAAAAAGCAGAGACAAATGGGAGAGATGTTGCAGCAATTCAAGGAAGTTTTCCAAGAGCCCACAAGTGTGCCGCCAGTAGGGGCCATTGAAAATTAAATACAATTGTTATTGGATTGTCTTCTCCCCAACATTGATCTTTATCCGCAATCTTTAAAGGACGCAATGAGTTAATACCACAGTTACAACCTTTTGTCAAATTAAAGTGTAAATCGTCTTAAGACTTCTCCATGTTGTTGTCTAATTTTTATTGTACCTAAGAAGGATGGTTCATGGAGAATGTGGGTTGATTATAGAGCTTTGAATACGATAACCATAAATAATAGGTACACTCTTCCCCAGATTGATAATCTCTTGGATCAACTTCAACATGCTAAGTATTTAACCAAAATAGATCTTAAATCTGAATATCACCAAATGAAAATCAAGAAGAGAACATATAGAAAACAATATTCAAAACAAGGCAAGGTTTGTATGAATGGTTGGTGCTTCCTTTCGAGCTATGTAATGCCCCAACTACTTTCATGAGGTTAATAAATGAGGTATTGAGGCCATTCATAGATTCTTGTGTTACTGTTTACTTGGATGATATTTTAGTTTTAATCAAGACTTATGATGAGAATTTAAAACATTTAAAACAAGTTTTGCAAGTTTTGAAGGAGAACAAGTTGTTGAATGAAAAGAAACGTGAGTTTGCACATCAATCACTTGTCTATTTGGCGCATGTGGTTAGAGACGGCAAGTTGAGAATTAATCTACCAAAAGTAGAGGCCAATTTTGAATTAGCCCAGGCCTTCTAATGTGATCAAGACAGTTTCATGTGTGCAATTTGGTATTTGAGGAAGTTCATCAAATCTTTCTCTACCACAACACCACCTTTGCATGCCATTACAGCAGGTAGTAAGTCTTTTACTTGGATTAAAAAACATAATGCATTTGTTGAGTTTAAGCAAAATATTAGCACTGCTCCAGATTTAACCTTTACCAAATTTGCAGTAGGCTTTTAAGGTAGAAATGGATGCAAGTAATTATGCCATGGCGGTTGTCTTATTGCAAGGAGGTAAGCGCATGTGTTATCATTCAAAATTATTTCATGATTCAACTTTCACTTATTGCACATACTATAAATAATTATATGCTCTTGTTCAACCAGTTAAAAAATGGAAGCACTATCTAATGGGGAAGAAACCATTATTATAAATAGATGGGTTTCTTGCAACAATCCCATTTGGTTATTAAGTATAAAAAAGGCAAGTTTTGATATGTTATCTAAACTTCATTTGATTTCAGCATTGGGCACTATAACTTGATTTGAGCCTTTTGTGCAAGAGGCATAGGTAGAAGGATATGAACATGACGCAAATTGTGGAGATGAATTTATTCAAGCTAAGAAGCCCAAAAGTGCAGGGTTTGAGCCTAAGGAGACCTACTACCTCCAAGATGGGTTGATCTACAAATTGGGTAAACTTTGTGTGTCTAAAGAAGGGTGGGTTTAGACGATAAGCGAAAATCACACTCCAAAAGTTGTGGATCATTTCAAAGTGACACATTAGCAAATTTATAGAGGTATGTTCATTGGCCGAACAAGCAAGTTGATGTTGCAAAATTCATAACAAGATGTGTGTCGTGCAGCACAAGTAAGCCCAGTAATAGAAAGTTGGGTTTGTATGTGTCATTGTTAGTTCCTTCTAGGCCATATGAAAGCATTTCCATGGACTATGTGGATGATTTGCCTTTATCAAAGAAAGGGCATGACCACTTGTTTGTGGATGTGGACCGGTTTAGTAAGATGCGTGTTCTTTTTCCTTGTCAGAAAACTCTTAAGGGCAGCGATGCAGCTGAGTTGTTTTCGCTAATGTATAAATTCATTTCGTTTTTTCCCAAGTTCTATCATTTCAAATAGGGATTCCATATTTGTAAACGAATTTTGGATTGCATTGAGAGAGAAGATGGATACTAGACTGAACAGATATACTACTTTTCACCCACAAACCGATACGCAAAAGGAAGTGGTCAATAGAACATTGGTGCAACTCTTGAGAGGAAACCATATGAAGCATCCTAAGACTTGGGGTTAAAATTTGGCGTATATTCAACGTTCTTATAACAGGGGAATTCATTTCTCTACTAATAAATCTTCTTTTGAAACGTGGTTTGGTTATTTATCTCCGAGTCCATTTAAGTTGTTTGGAGAAGTGGATTTTGAAATCCAAAAAGCTAAGAAAATCATAGAAAAAATTCAGCAAATTCACCTCCAAGAGCAATAGGGGTTAACGGAGTCACAAACCATGTACAACGCAAGGCACGATGAGCATAGAGTTGAACATAATTTCCTTGTTGGAGACAAGGTATGGTTGTACTTGTGAAAAGAAAGACACCAAGGTAAAGCTAAGACGATTAAGCCTCTTAGATATGGACCATTTGTAATTTTGAAAAAAGTGGGTAAGAATGCTTTTGGATTGGATTTGCATCCTTACATGAAGATATATTTTGTTGTGAAAGCTGAAAACTTATTGCACTTTGAGCCTTCCATGCTATAGATGAAAAAGAAGGGCCTTTTTTTACCTTCTCTAGAAGATCTTGCTTCTGATAATGTTACATTTAATTAACAACAAGAAACGCAACTACAAAATATAAGTAGAATACATGATAAAAACAAAAAGAATGGGGGTACCTACTACCCCAAGAGTAGATTGCACATGCAAATCCGTCTATAACATAGGAATTCTCACACAAAGGCACCTCTTTGTTTACATTAGAATTTTAAATGATAAAAGATACATTCTTTTGGGTTTCCCCACTTAATATCAAACCCACAAGAAACACTATTTAATTCATAACCTAAACCTTCACTCTAAATATAGCTTGATAAATATGCTAAAACTAAAATGACAAACATCTTATAACATATGTTGTGCCTAGGCACACAACAAGCCCTCCCCCTTAAGGAGGTTTGTCCTTGAAGCTACTAAAAACTCCGAAGTTAAGTGCACTCAACCTAGAATAGTACTAGGATCGCTGACCTCCCAAGAACTTCCCATTGCAAAATTTTGCACTATAGGTTGAAGGATATACAACAGTTGGGACCCAAGACCACTACATCATAGAAGGAAGCTAACCAACACACCATATAACACTACTTAACCAAATACATGAATGATAATGGGGGCTTTTTTTTTGAACTCCTCGAGCTCCCCTTACATTTTGAGACACATTTTCCAAAACCATGTAATTTTTTGAAATGTTTGTCATGAAAACCCACTTTTTCCAAAAAAGGATGGCACCCCAATTTTTTTTGCCTCAGCGTCACGTCAAGTTTGGATGCTTGCCTACAAAATCCTCTATCTCCAAGGTTGCCCCTGTACTAATAGCCCTTTCCCTTTGACCTTGAACATTCACAGAACCCAATTCCATAACTTCTTGTACTCTTCCCAGGCAATGCACTTTGGTTCCAACACCAACTTCCCTTCTTCACTGGTGATAGCAAGTTATGCTTGTGGCACAAAATGCACTTCTATCTTTTTCTTCAAAATGGAGACACCAAAGGCATCATGCAATCTTCCTTTGTTTGGTATGTCTAGTGCATATGCAACTTCGCCCACCTTCATGGCCCATAATATTTCGGGTGCAGCTTTTGCTTTCCTACATTCTTCAACGTTGTCTGCTTATATGGTTGTAGACAAACATATACCATGTCCCTGATTTCAAATGTCCTCTTTGTCCTATGTCAATATGCATGTTGTTTCATACCATTGGCACTTACTGCTAGGTTGTTTCTCAAATTTGCTATGTTCTGCATCTCCTCCATTGCATATTTTTTTGTTGGTAACTTGCCCCTTTGAATTACCCAATCCAATGATGATGGTGGCTCGTACCCATATTGAGTTTTAAAAGGTGTCATTTTGATGGTCGAGTGACATTTGGTGTTAAACCAATACTCAACCAAATGTAACCATTCCACCCACTTGCTTTGCTTATCCCCATACACTCCTAGCAACTTGTTCACCACCTCTGTTTGACCATCAATTTGGGGATGTTAGGAAACACTCATGCTAAACATAACCCCTATATACAAAACAGTTCTTGCCAAAAATGACTTTGAAATGATCCTCTTTGGCATGCCATGTAGCTTAAACACATGTTGAAAATACAATTTACCAACCTTTGGGACCATTGTTTCTGCCTTTCTTGTGGGAATGAAATAAGCATACTTAGTCAATCGATGTACCACAACAAAGATTTCATCCATATCATCAAAGTTGGAAAGCATTGAGATAAAGTCCATTGACACAGTTTCTCATTTTTTATTTGGTACAACATTTGGTTGCAAAACATCTCGACCTTATTTTGTTGGTCAGTGTCACACTCAACTACAAATTGCACAATGCCTACCTTCATGTTTTGCCAGAAGAAATAAGAGATGATGTTTTTGTAGGTTTTTTGAAATCCAACATGGCTTCAAGATGGAGATTTGTGCCCATGTAAGGGGATTATCCCTTAAGCAAATGTGTCCTCAAAAAAATATGATGCCATTGTTAATCGACCAAGCTTTACTTTTTTCCCCTCTTCGATATCTTGTATGAACTTGGTTGTAGGAGGTTGAGTTGAGTAGTCATGTAGCAGATCTTGTATCCAAGCAGGTTGACTATTGGAGATGGAATGAAAGGCAAAGTATTCCTCTATGCATGATAGTGAATCTGCCACCATATTCTCCTTAACTTTCTTAATGAGGATCTCAAAGCCATAGGCTTAAAGGCGATCAATCCACTTCCATTTCTCCTCTATTAAAGTTCCCTAAGTTAACAAGCGCTTAAGGCTGAGATGGTCGATTCTAATTTAAAAAACTTTCCCCCTGTTAGTGCCCAAAATTGCACTGAAGCAATTGGGCCCTTGTCAACTATCAAATCCTAAGTCCTCAGCCCAGGTCCTGTTTTCGAATGTTCATGTCAAAGGTCAAGTTTCGTGTTAAATGGCTAAGTCTTAGTTTGGTTTTTACTTAGTGTGAAATAGCCCTTAGACTTTTTCGAAATTTTTGTGCGAACACTTTGCCCAATGGAAATAGGTCTTCGGGTTTTTGTCTCGGACAAAAAGTCCAAAGACTCAGTGCTCACACAAAGTCCGAAGAAATTCTATGTTTTAAACCAAAGTCTTATTTGTTTCGGACTTTTTGTCTGCAACAAAAGTCCGTAGGTCCATTTGTTTCGAACTTTTTGTCCACGGCAAAAAGTCTGAATGGTACTTTTCCTTCGAGCATTTTCCCTGCAGCAAAAAGCCCGACAAAAGTCATTTTCTTCAGCAAATTGTTAAGTCCAAATCTTTTGGGGAAAATGTGAAGTTCATATGTTGTGGGGAAATTGTTTTGGACATTTTGTTCGAAACAATTGTCCCAACAAAAGTCCTAAAACAATTCTTCCGAAGACCAAAAGTCGAAGACAAAAGACCCTAAGAAATTCGTTCAAGCAGTGTGACGGCCATGCGAACGTCAAAATTAGCTCATAGATCAACCATCAAGGGTTAAATTTGACAATCGCGTGGACGTCACTGACGGTCATGCGAATGTCAAATTTAAGCCACGACAACTATCCATTGGGGCTTAAATTTGACAATTGGGCGGACGTCATTGACGATCACGCGAACGTCAAATGACAGGGGCGCAAACGTCAAATTTAAGCCATAGTAATTATTCGTTGGGGCTTAAATTTGACAATCACGAGCCCGTCATTTGACGTTCGCGTGACAGTCAAATGATAGGCGCACAGACATCAAATTTAAGCCATAGTGGTCAGCCAATGGCGTTTGAGCATTCAGATCTGGATCGACGGTCCGCATTCCATTGGGCTTCAAGATCGACGGTGCGGATGAAAACTGACTGGTCAAAAGACTTGGGCCAAATAAGGAGCAACCACGTGGCAGAAGGACATTACTCTAAGCCAAGATTGACTGTGCAAGATGCAGAGAGCCCACATAGCTACCGAGTGGCACCATTTCGATACAAGACCGATAGACAGCGAATGGCATTCGATCCTTTGGATCAAGATCAACGGCACATATTTGCTTGAGCGAGCAAATCCAACGATGCGGGTCAAGATGAACTTTTCAAAGGGCTCAAAACCAATAAGATAGCGACACATGCCCAGATTAGAGCCAATGAAGCAACCTAGTCAGTTTTAAGCCTTGCGATTGCCTAATTGAATCCAATGTCGCAGCCAGTGAAGTGCTCTGTGGATGAACAAGAAGTCCAACCGCATATGGTATGATCCACACTTATAATAATTGGAAAATATGCAGAATATAATGTAGATCAACACCACACAATAGATATTGGTGGACCAAGATGTCCAAATATTCAATATATGCAGAAATAGAATACCCTTAAAGTAGAGCAACACCATACAATACTCTTTTAGGAAAGAATAACTCCACAATGTCTCTTCGAAGGAACAACCTCCAATATCTTCTTACAATATAAGACTCAATGCTTATTTTCTTTACAAGTTACTCCATTATCCTAATATATTGGACCCATATAACTAATGGGCATGTATGCCACATGTCGGCATCTCCATCAACCCATATACCTTAATATATCATATCCATAGGTAAATAGCATTCCTTCCCTCCTTGACATGTTTCGCCCCGAAATATAAGAAGAAACCAAATAATGAGTGTGCTTCAAATCATTGCACATTTGTCTCCAAGCTCGATCATCCAACCATCCATATGTGATCCTGGTAGGTGATAGCTTTCCAACATTGTTTTCAAATTTCAATGTGCTACTCTGATTCCATCCATGACCATAGTAGTTATTATTCTATGCATAGTCATAGTGATTTCCCCACTGATTCCATGTTCCATAGGCCGTTGTGTGACTCTGATTCCATACCTAACCATAGTAGTTCTTTGGCTTCCATGCATAGCCATAGTGATTGGAAATCTGATTTTCTATATAGCTAAAATGATTGTTGTTATGACACTCCCTCACCTGGATCCATGATTGTTTCCTCTCATGATGATGTGGGTGTCTATATAACTCAACTTTTTTTTATACTTTGACCCTATCAACCTTTACTTCTAGCTCTTCCACATTTTTCTTCATTGTCTCTTAAGTAGATGAAGTGTTGATTTCTGATTGTAGTGTGTCTTTATCTATGTCATCTGAATCTTCCTCATGCTCTTCATCCCCTATTTCAATCTCATCCTCATGATCTACCTTGACTGTTATTGATGTCTTTCCCACTATGATATTCTGTAAAGTGACATTTTTCCTATACCAAAACTTCATGAACTTTTTTTGAACATTAATATTGATTGTTCCCAAAGTATCTAATAACCATGGATATCCAAGAACCATATCCACATCATCCATGTCCAAAGCATAAAAATTTGAATGCAAAACATGTTTTTTCATAATGAGCTTCAAATCTTCAAACACTCGAATATTCTTACCATCTACTTGAACCTCCTTGATATTCTTTGTTTGAACATGTAGATGCTTGGCCACAATCATGTTGATGAAGTTATACTTGTTGGTAGGGTTTATGGACACAACCTTCTTTTGAATACATCCATGAATATGAAAATTGATTCAGATTTAATTGGAGCCAAATTATTTTAACCCTTATCATCCAATTCTTCTTTTTCCTTGAGATCCTCTACCTCTCCTTCTGCACCATCTGTAACATCATTATAATTATGCTTGATTTCTTCTTTTTCATCATCACTCGCATGTTTTTCCTCATTGTCATTATTTTCTTCCACTAAATTTTCTTCTTCATCATCTCCATTATCTTCTTCATTACCATCATTATTTTCTTCCTCTTCCTCTTCCTCTTCCTCATCCTTTTTTTCTTTTATATCCCATCGATCTAGGAAAATCATGTTCCATTTCTTCCCATGAAAAATATCTTTGTACCAAACTCAACTGATTAAATCAATGTTGTGCAGGCCCAGACAAAGAGACAAACATATTTGCCACAAAATTGTTTGAGTATTATTTTCCTTAAAAAGGATCCACCATTCTCTAACATCAATATCATTATCTCCTAAAAATACTTGCAACTTCATGATCCACAAAAAAAATTAGAATCCACAAAAAAACTAGGGTTATTGAAATACCCTAAAATGTCAATAACTTATTCAAAACGGATCAAAACAGTTCCAAATTTTAATTGTATGTTTTCCTTATGATAGTGGAACTTCAATAAAAAATTTGTAAAAAAATTCCACAAATTTAGACCTATAGAGCGATTATATGAAAAACCATAAACTCACAATAAATCACTCCAAATGACTCAAAAAAATCTAAAATTGTCTGTAGCTTTCTTGTATTATGATACAGCATCAGAAAAAATTTCACAGACAAATTCTTTATATTTTGGAAGATATGACGAAATGAATACAAACACTAAAATATCAATAACTCCCTCAAAACTGATCAAAAGGGCTCGATTTTTTTACTGAGACTTAAAATACTCTTCATATCCAGTAAAGAATTGTGCAAAAATTCGCAATGGATTGAAAGATATTGATGATTCCAAAAAATTAGGGTTACGCTCCATACAAATTGCCCAAATCAAAGCTTTGATACCACTTGGTATGATCCACACTTATAATAATTGAAAAATATGCAAAATATAATGTAGATCAACACCACACAATAGATATTGGTGGACCAAGATGTCCAAATATTCAATATATGCAAAAATAGAATACTCTTAAAGTAGGGCAACACCATACAATACTCATTTAGAAAGGAATAACTCCACAATGTCTCTTCAAGGGGACAACCTTCAATATCCTCTTACAATATAAGACTCAATTCTTACTTTCTTTAAAATGATATTCACCTTCTTTATATAGACCTCTATCTAACTAACAATGGATGGGTAACCACATAATCCCAATGTAGACCGACCATTACTCAATGCACCAATTCCAAAAGTTAGTCCATTATACTAATATATTGGACCCATATAACTAAGGGGGATGTGTGCCACATGTCGACATCTCCATGAACCCATATACATCAATATATCATACCCCTAGATACATAGCAGCATATGGAGACAAGTAATGTTGAGGTCAGTGTAAAGCAAAGATATTGGTGAGCAAACGTGGCATGGCAATGCCACATAGGCATGCATGTCTTATTCATGGACCCTACGCAAGAAAATTGGCAAAGCTGCCATCACTGGCAGCAAGTTGACTTGGCAAAAGTGCGAATGAGGCACGGTGATCAAAAGGTAAAAATAATGTCTTTTTGCATTAAAATATGAGGGAAGCCCTAAAATGCAAAAGATGAAAAGCCAAGTTCGAGCCAAAAGGGTAAAAAAGGTAATATAACTTAAGTTTTGCATTTTTTCATCTGCTTCGCCCATCCGAGCTCCTCCATAGGAAAGATATTGCAAGTTACAAAATCAAAGTGGGCCACTCCAAGGAAGATCTCCAAGCAACCATGAATCAAGAATATTCTCAAGCCATCATTACAATAGCAGGTTGTTCCATGGCGTGCATGAGGGAAGGGCAGCAGTCCAAGAGTTTTCAAATGTGCAAGCAAGTGGTCCAGGACATCTTCAGACAGTTCCACATAAAAACAAATGGTTTGTTTGCCCTCCACCACAAATATTCTACTTCCAACTCATGTGAAAGGCATCTCCAGCCATGAAATCAAAGGATATGCTCCAAATCTTCATCACTCCTTGTAGAATCAATTGTAACAATGATTTTCCTTGCAAATACATGAAAATTTCAAGCATGACAAGGGAATATTTTCCAGTTGAAAGCATCTTGGCGGACTTAAAAGTTTGTTTTGCAATTTTGAAAATTGTGACCCACAGTCCCAGATTTGAAATGGGTAAAAAATGTATAAATAGAGAGTTTCTCCTCTATTCCAGAGATTGGTTGGCCATTGTGTTGATCATTGTGTGTGGGTTGTTGTTGGTCTTTGTTTCTCTCCAGGTCCAAGCTCTTCAAAGTTTTGGGATCACTGTTGTGTGTGATTTATCTCTCTTGCTAAGGTGGTTGTAGTTGTACAACCATTAGCAAGCTTTGAGAGCATGTTTATGTCTACCTTTTCAAAAAAATAAACTCGTCATGCTTGTCTCCTTGGCAATATTTTAAACACTGATGTATGTAAGGTTTCTTTTCAAGTTAATGAAAATGCTTGTGGTTCTTTGTTGTTCCCTGTTGATGAAGTGCAGCGATATGTTTTACATGTTCTGCTGATTGGATATTTGGGTTTGTGTTCATTACTGGTAGTCATTTTGAGCATGGATCTAGGTTATAAATCATCTTTTGTAGTTTAACTTGGAAGTATGTTGTTGAATAACTTGTTAGGACACTTAGTTTATGTTATAAAGCATCTAAAAGCTTAGTTTCAGTTTATGTTCTAATATTTCAAAGAGCATTTGGCATTTGCTTTATCTTGTATTTGAGCTTTCCCTACATCTTTGCTAAAGATATTGTAATGAATATTGGAAGATACCCTATTGTTTGAAAAATTTCTAGCACACCACCACGCCCTTCCTCTTCACTATTATCTAACTCGTCCTACCCTACAAGTAATACATCCAGTTGCATACTATGAGGGTTGTTTGCTAGCAGACACATAAGATATTGCATACTTAACATGTGTTTGTGTTTTGTGCCTTAAGTTTTAGCATTGCAGTGTTTTATTCACCCCCTTTGTTGTTGAAAATTCTTTAGAATGAAGGTTGCAATCACTTTCATATTTGTCTTCAGTAGCTTGTATTTGACCTAAAGCATTTGCTCATTCCGAGTGACAACCCTTCTCGGGTGGAGTGAGCGAGTTTGATTGTGTTCTGGTCAGATTCGTGTTCCCTTATGCCAATAATCCCCATGGCGGTTGAATTGCATAATCACTTCATGTGAGCAAGCTACACCGTAAGTCCTCTCACCTTGGTTCAAATAGAGCCAAAAGCAGCAAGGCGCTGACCATATCCTTTGTAGGTGCGTCTCAGTCATTTCTACATTCGGTTTAATCTTGATGCCAAATCTTTCTCCAGCGACAACATACTAGCGAGTTTTTCATCATTGCTTGCCATCTTCTCTCAAGTGTGCAAGGCCGAGTGTACGATGTGTACAACTGGGACCCAACACTCAACTGGCGTCATTGCCAGGGAGAAGCTAAGAACCTTGGCCCTTGTATTGCCGAAGACTCTTGCAGAGAGTTGCAAGTATTTCAAGTTTGAAGGTTCTTTGATTGTTATTTGCTACGGTCGAATTATCTTGGCCGTCAACACCGCAGCACTCCACTGGGGACGTGCCAGGATTTGAGATATTTGATACTTTGACTTTTGATGCATTTATTGCAAAGAGTTGTTAACATTGTGTGTTGAAAGGTGTTTTGTCCTTTTTTGAACATTATTCTGAAAATTTCAATGTCTTTGCTTTCTATTTCATTAAGCTTCAGCAAGTTTAATTTTAGCATGTATCATTGTCAGTTCGTTAACTATTATATTCTAGAATTGTGATTCTAGTGGCGACTTCGATTTTTATCCCCTGATTTCAAGAATGATCAGTGCCTCTTCTGAATATTATTCTGCTAACTTTCAGCTTTGAGTATTTTTCTGTTTGCAACGCTAAAAGGATTGAGATCATCTTTCAAGGTGACCCGTTTAAGAAACTTGTTCCACCCTTAAATATTCCTCAAAAAAGAGGGATACAAGTTTGGAACCCTGTTGAAGCGCAAAGCTCAGCTACTAGGGGTTGTCAAAATCCTGATAATCTGGAACATCTTGTTGAGATCGTCATTATTGAGGGCTATCAGAGCTCTTCTACTGATTCTGACACCTATAGCCTCGTTTACTATCCAACTCCTCAACCCGCTGAATCCCCTCCTAAGTTTGATCCACCAAGTCCACCTCATTCACCCCCTCATATCCCTTTGTCATTTGTTCTTGAACCTCCAATTGAACCAATCATGAGGCATAGGGGCCCAAATGAGAATGAACATCTTGCATTCCGTGTTTCCAGATTCAGGCTATAAATTTTGCTAACATGGAAAGTTATCCTAATGAAGTCCCTAATGAAGTAAGGAAATGTCTTCCAAGATTCCAAGGGAACAATGCAGTGAGTGGTGATCAGCACCTGAGGGCTTTTCACAATGTTATTGAGGATTATGAGGTTGAGCATGAGGATGTGTGCATTAAGTTGTTTGTGCATACGCTGGAGGAAGACACTCGTGAATGGTTTAATTCTCTTCCCAATGGATGCATTGATTCGTGGGAAGAAATGAGGAATGTTTTCAGAATTCAATATGGTGATAGAATTGATCCAGATTCCCTTTGGTTGAATTTTAAAACATCAAGAACCCCAATGAGTGTGTTCAAGGCTTCAATACACGGTTCAACAAAGTTATGATGCGACTGCCCGGAAACATCAGGCCCAGTGATGCAACGTGCTTGATAAAGTACTGTGATGCCTTTGACAAGAAGGCTGCGTACTACTTGAGGCACAAGGCTTCCACGAGCCTTCGATTGGCATTCAATATGGCTATCCAAATTGAAAAATAACATAAACGCTGTGGGAAAGCCCATGAATAAGCAGGTTGATGTGAAACTGGTCAATCCGGAAAAGACAGTCCACAAAGACAACCAACCTTGAGGAGACTTAAAACTTTGGCCTATGTTGTCAAAGAAATGTCATATAAGTTGGCTAGAGCTGAAAAAGAGGATCCGTCATGTGTCTAACAATCAAGAGCGGGCTCCAAATCCGAATCAAGCACAAGGAAGGCTTGCTTTCCACCATCGAGATAATGATAGAGGCAAGAGGCTTGCACGTGAAGAAAGAACGGATAGAAACCAGAACAAAGGGGATGGGAAAGAAGTCCCTAATCCGTTAAACACCAAGGTGAATGCTGCAGATTATGACATTGATATTGATTGGTGTGACAAGTGCTTCCTTCCACATCCTCCATGTAATACAGCTGAGCCGATTAATGAAGATGCAGATTAACTTGAGTCTGCATCATCCGACGATGAGATTTTGATGTTCAATTGTCAAACCCCCCAAAGTAGAATGCCCACCTTCAAGGAAATGTTGAATGCTACTGCGGTTGATCAGTTTTGGAACGTGGCCGAAATGGAGTGTCCCAACTTTTGACTTTGCTTGTGATGTTAATATGGCACAAGTAAATGAATTGTCCATTCATGATTTTGATCTCTTACACTATGATAATTAAGAAATATGACAGGGGAATTCCATCGGTTGAGGACAAGCCGCTGTCAATTAATGCACCAGCTGCCCGAAAGAAGTAATATTACTTGAGAAGTAGGCAACCAAGTGTTGTTGCTCAAGACACTGCCCCTACAAATCCAAAAGCATGGGATGCAAGCAAGGAAGCAAAGAAAGCCACAGCAGTCCCAAAACCTTCCAAGATAGCACCCATTTCCCAATTTGCTAAGCCTAGAGGTGCTCCAACCAAGAATAGGGTACTCATATTGTCTAGTATCCCTAAGAGTGTTGATCATGCTAAGGCAAATCCGCCTTTAAAGGTTGTTGTTAAGAGTGAAAATCCATCCTAGCGTACTTCACTTCAGACATTAAGTGATTGCATCCTCGCTGAAGGTGTTGTTACCCTTCCACCAAATACGTCTCTTCCTCAGTATAGCATGTATGATATGGCCCAAGTGTTGAGTCAAATAAAAATCACCGTGCCACTTGTTGAGTTATTAAGAATACCTGAGCATAGGAAGAGGCCATTTGAATAATTGAAATCTGGTGAGAAATCAGCTGCAAATGAAATTGAGTTACCCCAAACACCCCCGAAAAGTGATGAAGAATCAGAAGAGGTTGTTGAACCCGCTCCGAAAGTTTATTTGGGGACTGCACTTGTAAAAAGTCAGTTGAATGTGAATCTGTTTTACACTACTCTCTTGATCAATGATTTGATTGTTCACAACTGTGTATTTGATTCTGGAGCTTCTTGCAATGTGATGCCTCTGGGTGTCCTAAACAAGCTCAGAGTGAAGATTATGTCAACGTTTGGCAAATGTTATGCCATAGACTCACGAGAGGTACCAGTTGTGGGACAAGTCAAGGGATTAATTGTACCGTTGGCAGTTCATCCTGATAAGTATCTAAATATGGATGTGGTAGTTGTACATTCCCTGCCTAAGTGAGGGATGTTGCTATCACGAAAATGGGTTGTTAGCATGGGTTGAAGTGTACAGATGGACTTGTCTTATGCCACTATTTTGTTGGAGGGTAAGATGGTCAAGATTTATAGAGAGTCGAAGATGATGCATGTCATTGAAGATCTAAAACATGCTCTCAATGAAGTGTTGTACACAGATGTTGATTTGGGCAGTTTTGTTGGGAATGTTGATACTAGTGAATAGTCTGTTGTTCTTGATACTAAACGTGACAACGAAGGTGCAATTTGGAAGATGCGTTTTGATGGGGCTTGCTCCAATCTTGGAAATGGAGCTGGGGTTGTCTTCTATGCCCCCAATGGTAAATGTTTTATGTTTTCTTTTTAGCTTTTTTTTTAGTGCACGAATAATACTGCTAAGTATGAGGCACTCTTGCTTGGTTTAAGGATTCCCCGGGAATATGAAATTAAAAGTTTGATTGTCAAGGGCGATTCTGAATTAGTGGTGAAGCAAGTCCGCAGTGCTTACGCCACCAAACATAAAAGGTTGAAACAATATCGGAATGTTGTTCGGGATTTGCTTGAATTATTTGATGCATTCAACATTTGCTATCATGATAGAAGTTTCAATGAAGACACTGACAAACTTGCAGAATTAGGTGCTCAGTTTGATATTACAAATACGAGCCCTCATTGTCAGTGCCAAGTGGAGGTGTTTGTTAGGCCTTCAATCCCAGACAATGTTCATCATTGACAAGTATTTGATGATGAACAGATTAAGAGGTTTTTCAATTGTGACGCTAAGTTCCATGATCAGCTCATAGACTTGGAATCTATAGTTCAGGTTTGTGATGGAAAAGAGACCTTGTTTAGGAAGGACATCATTCAACTGAAGACAAACACGCTCCCTAGAGGATTGGTAAGTTTAGAAGCATCTTTTGATGGAGCTGATAGAATCAAATCAAAAGACTCATTCATCTCAAAAGACGTGACCGAATGCGATTTGGGTTCTCATGAGAATCCAAGGAAGGTTTCGCTGGGTACTCACCTGAGTGCAACTGAGAAGAAAATTTACACGCAGCTGCTTAAAAAGTACCAAAATTGCTTAGCATGGTCTTCCTCTGAGTTGAAAGCATATAGAGAAGATTTGTTTCAGCATGTCATCCCATTGCAGCCTGACAGCAAGCCTTTCAGCCAGAAACAGAGATCTATTAACCCCATCTTGGCCACCAAAATGCTGGATGAGTTAAAGAAGCTAAGGGGCGGTGGTATTATTCAACCCATTAGGTATTCATCATGGGTTGCCAATTTAGTCCCCGTGCGAAAGAAAATGGTGACATCCGCTTATGTGTGGATTTCCAATATTTAAATAAAGCTTCTTTAAAAGATAATTATCCTCTGCCCAACATGGACAACCTGTTGCAAAGTGTTACAAGATCAAAGATGTCCACTTTAGACGGTTTCTCAGGATATAATCAGGTTGTGGTGAAATAATACGAGAGACCCAAGACCGCGTTCACAATGCCTTGGGGCACGTATGTATATATGAGGATGTCTTTCAGGTTTATGAATGCTAGGGCAACGTTCCAGTGAGCTATGGACGTCGTTTTTGAAGGGATAATTATCCAGTTCATTGTTGTGTATCAAAATAACATTACTGTGTACTCCAAGACTAGAGAAAAGCATTTGGAGCATCTGAATAAAGTGTTTATCATATGCAGAGAGTTCGGCATTTCACTTAATCCTGAGTGTCACTTTGGAGTACAAAAGGCCAAGTTGTTGGGACATATAGTGTCCAAGGATGTTGTCATGATTGACCCTGAGAGGGTAGAAGCCATTGACAAAGTCCCTATCCCACAGTCCAAGAACGGAATTCAGTCCTTCTTTGGACAAATTAACTTTGTAAGGAGATTTGTGTCCAATTTTGTAGAAATTACTCTGCCTATTACTTTCATGCTGAAGGACCAGATCATCAAATGGGAGAAGGCCGTGCAAGCATTCAATAACATCAAGAAAGCTTTAAAGTCTGCTCCTATTTTGGTCAGCCCTGATTACACAAAGCCGTTTCAGATATTCTCTTTTGCATCATGTAATATTGTTGTTGTTGCCCTGTTGCAAAAGAATGAAGATGGTCACGAGCAACGTATAGCTTTCTTTAACAAAGCTATGCAAGGTCCTGAGCTGAATTATACCATCATGGAAAAACAAGTTTTTGCTCTTTTGTTCAAAGAGTGTTGCTTATGTCCCGCATGCCATGGTGAAGGGCATCTTAACTCAAACTGAAGTATCCAACAAGAGATGCAGATGAGTTAACAAGTTGCAAGAGTATGACATGGATATTCAGACCATCGAGTTACTAAGAGGGATGGGTCTAGCCAAGCTTATGGCTGAGACCAATTTCCAAGCTGTTGAGGTAAACACTGTTGTTTTTAATGTTGATGATTCCTTAAGTCAATTCAACGCGTCTCCATGGTATAGAGACATTGTTTACTACTTGCAAAATATGAGTTGTCCACCTAACTTGGACAAGAATCAAAGACTTCTTAAGCTTGTTTCCCAAAAATACCTCTTGACTGAGAATGGACTAGCATGGAAGAACACAGCTTGGGTTCTAAGATGTGTGCTAGAAGAACAAACTGTTGACTTGATTGAAGACTTCCATAGTGGAGTATGTGATGGCCATATTGTGCCTAAGGTTACAACACATAAAATTTTGAGAGCTAGTTATTGGTGGCCATCATTGTTCAAGGATGTTGCTCAGACAGTCAGAAAGTGTGAGAAATGTCAATGCTTTGTTGGGAGAATGAAAGCTTCAGGTTCTCTTCCCTTGTAGCGTGTGATGATTGAAGGCCCATTCAAACAATGGGGAATAAATTGTTAATTCGTCAATCACTGAACATAGGTGGATACTAGTTGCAACTGACTACTTCACGAAATGGGTTGAAACGGTCCCTACAAAAAAGGCAACACACCAGGAGTTATGGATTTTTTGTTAAATCATATTATTTGCAAATTTGGTGTGCCTGTTAAAGTTATTGTTGATAATGCCATGAGTTTCAAAGCTAAACCTTTAGTGGCATTGTGCAAAGAGTATGGGATTGAATTGACCTATGTTTCCAATTACAACCCTCAAGGGAATGGGCAAGCAAAATCCAGTAACAAAAACTTGCTCAAAATCATTAGACGTACTTTGGAAGCAAATAAGAAAAAATGGGGTGAACAGCTGAAGTTTGTTTTGTGGACTAACAAGATCACACCTAAGAGAGCTACAGACAAAAGCCCTTTTGAGCTTGTTTATGGAGCTCAAGCAGTTTTGTCTATGAATTTGCAGTTGCCCACTTATCAGCTCGTGCAGCAACTAGAAGATGATGAGCAAATCAACCACTATTATTGAGCTTGATGAAGTTCAAAGACAAGCTCATGAAAGACACCTCAAGTTCAAAGAAAAGCTAAATAAGATATTTGATAGGAAGGTTACTCCAAGGACTTTCCAAGTAGGTGATCTGATTCTACTTTAGGACAATAGGTATGAGGAGAAAGGAAAGCATGGCAAATTTGATGCCTTGTGGATGGGTCCCTATTCCACTGACTGCCGAATTGGGGAGCAGACTTTCTTCTTGAGAGACTTGGATGGTGAAAAACTAGAGATGTCAATCAATCGCAAACATCTAAAGCACTTTCTGGATTGAGTCCATTTGCAACTGTGTACATATTATAGTGTTTTGTTGTTTTGTCCTTCTGTTGCTTTGTCGCCCTTTTTGCTTTGGGCCTTGTTTGTATAGTTCCTCTTGTCTTGTGTTCGTTTTCAAATCCTCCTGATCTGTTTTTGTTAAGTTTGCTATGTTTTGTTGAGTCTTCATAGGTCTCTTGCTAGTAAAATGTTAAGTCTTGACTTCATGACCCAATGGATTGGCACCTGGTCTTACATTTTGGGGTTCTTTGCACACCCACAGGGGGAATGCATCCCCGAACAAGTGCCAGTGTTAGTGCCCAAAATTGCACTGAAGCAATTGGGCTCTTGTCAAGTATCAAATCCTAAGTCCATAGCCCAAGTTCTATTTTTGAATGTTCATGTCAAAGGTCAAGTTTCGTGTTAAATGGCTAAGTCTTACTTTGGTCTTTACTTAATGTGAAATAGCCCTTAGACTTTTTCAGACTTTTTGCACGAACACTTTGCCCAACAAAAATAGGTTTTCAGGCTTTTTGTCAGTTTTAGTTTGGTCTTTACTTAATGTGAAATAGCCCTAGACTTTTTTGGACTTTTTGCACGAACATTTTGCCTGACAAAAATAGGTCTTCGAGCTTTTTGTCTCGGACAAAAAGTCTGATGACTTCCGTTGGGCAAAGTGCTCACACAAAGTTCGAAGAAAATCTATGTTTTAGGACAAAGTCTTGTTTGTTTTGGACTTTTTGTCCATGGCAAAAGTCTGCGAGTCCATTTGTTTCGGAATTTTTGTCCACAGCAAAAAGTTTGAAGAGTACTTTTCCTTCCGGCATTTTGTTGGTGGCAAAAAGCCAGACAAAAGTCATTTTCTTCAGCAAATTGTTAAGTCCAAATATTTCGGCGAAAATTTGAAGTTCATATGTTGCGGGGAAATTGTTTCAGACATTTTGTTCGAAACAATTGTCACGACAAAAATCCTGAAACAATTCTTCCGAAGACCAAAAGCCGAAGACAAAAGCCCCGAAGAAATTCGTTCAAGCAATGTAACGGTCGTGCAGATGTCAAAATTAGGCTCAGCGAACAGCCATTGGGGGTTAAATTTGATGATCGCGCGGACATCATTGACAGTCACGCGAACGTCAAATGATCGGCATGCGGATATCAAATTTAAGCCATGACAACTATCCATTAGGGCTTAAATTTGACGGTCACGCAGATGCCATCGACGGTCACACGAAAGTCAAATGACGGGCGCGCGGATGTCAAATTTAAGCCACAGTAATTATTCATTGGGGCTTAAATTTGACATCTGCATGCCCGTCATTTGACATTTGCATGAACATCCAATGACGGGCATGTGTACATCAAATTTAAGCCATAGTGGACAACGAATGGCATTTGAGCATTCAGATCTGGATCGACGGTCCGCATTCCATTGGGCTTCAAGATCGACAGTGCAGATGAACGCTGACTGGTCAAAAGACTTGGGCCAAATAAGGAGCAGCGACATGGCAAAAGAACGTTAGTTTGAGCCAAGATTGACTGTGCAAGATGCAAAGAGCCCGTGGAGCTGCCAAGTGGCACCATTTCGGTACAACACCTGTAGACAGCGAATGGCATTCAATCTTTTGGATCAAGATCAACGGCGCACGTTTGCTCGGGCAAGCAAATCCAACGATGCAGGCCAAGATGGACTTTTCAAAGGGCTCGAAACCAATAAGATAGCAACACATGCCCAGGTTAGAGCCAATGAAGCGGCCTAGTCAATTTTAAGCCTTGTGAGTGCCCAATTGAATCCAATGTGGCAACCAGTGAAGTGCTTTGTGGATGAACAAGAAGTCCAACCACATATGGAGACAAGTAATGTTGTGGTCAGTGTAAAGCAACGATATTGGTGAGCAGAGGTGACATGGCGATGCCACATAGGCATACAAATCTTATTCAAGGACCCTATACAAGAAAATTGGCAGAGCTTCCACCATTGGCAGCAAGTTGACTCGCCAAAAGTGCGAATGAGGCACGGTGATCAAAAGGTAAAAATAATGCCTTTTTGCATTAAAATATATGAAGGAAGCCTAAAATGCAAAATGTGAAAAGGCAAGTTGGAGCCAAAAGGGTAAAAAATGGTAATATAACCTAAGTTTTGCATTTTTTCATCTACTTCACCTATCCGAGCTCCTCCATGGGAAAGATATTGCAGGTTACAAGATCAAAGTGGGCCACTCCAAGGAAGATCTCCAAGCAACCATGAATCAAGAATATTCTCAAGCCATCATTGCAAGAGCGGGTTGTTCCATGGCGTGCATGAGGGAAGGGCAATTGCCCAAGAGTTTCCATATGTGCAAGCAAGTGATCCAGGGCATCTTCAAGCAATTCCACATAAAGACAAATGGTTTGTTTGGCCTCCACCACAAATATTCTCCTTCCAACTCGTGTGAAAGGCATCTACCGCCATAAAATCAAAGGATGTGCTCCAAATCTTCATCACTCCTTGTAAAAGCAGTTGTAACAATGATTTTCCTTGCAAATACATGAAGATTTCAGGTGTGGCAAGGAAATATTTTCCAACTGGAAGCATCTTGGCGGACTTGAAAGATTGTTTTGCAATTTTGAAAATTGCGACCCACAGTCCCAGATTTGAAATGGGTAAAAATTGTATAAATAGAGAGCTTCTCCTCTATTCAAGAGATTGGTTGGCCATTGTGTTGATCATTGTGTGTGGGTTGTTGTTGGTCTTTGTTTCTCTCCAAGTCCAGGGTCTTCAAAGTTTTGGGACCACTATTGTGTGTGATTTGTCTCTCTTGCTAAGGTGGTTGCATATGTACAGCGATTAACAAGCTTTGAGAGCATGTTTATGTCTTCCTTGTAAAAAGAGCAAACTCACCATGCTTGTCCCCTTGACAGTATTTTGAAAAATTGATGTAAAGTTTCTTTTCAAGTTAATGAAAATGCTTGTGGTTCTTTGATGTTTCCTGTTGATGAAGTGCAGCAATATATTTTACAAGTTCTGCTAATTGGATATTTAGGTTTGTGTTCATTACTGGTTGTCATTTTGAGCATGGATCTAGGTTATAAATCAATTTTTGTAGTTTAACTTGGAAGTATGTTGTGGAATAACTTGTTAGGGCACCCTAGGTTTACGAATCTAATAGGTAAAAGCATCTGAAAGTTTAGTTTCAGTGTATGTTGTAATCTTTCAAAGAGCATTTGGCATTTGCTTTATCTTGTATTTGAGTTTTCCCTACATCTTTGCTAAGGATACTGTCATGAATATTGTAAGATACCCTACTGTTTGAAAAATTTCCAGCACACCACCACGCCCTTCCTCTTTACTATTATCTAACTCGTCCTACCATGTCCTACCCTGCAAGTAATACATCCAGTTGCATACTATGAGTGTTATTTGTTAGCAGACACATAAGATATTGCATACTTAACATGTGTTTGCATTTTGTGCTTTAAGTTTTAGCATCGCAATCTTTTATTCACCCCCTTTGTTGTTGAAAATTCTTTATAATGAAAGTTGCAATCACTTTCATATCTGTCTTCAGTAGCTTGTCTCTGACCTAGAGCATTTGCTCATTCTGAGTGACAACCCTTCCCGGGTGGAGTGAGCGAGTTTGGTTGTGTTCCGGTCAAATTCGTGTTCCCTTGTGCCAATAATCCCCATGGAGGTTGAATTGCATAATCACTACATGTGAGCAAGCTACCTCGTAGGTCCTCTCACCTTGGTTCAAGCAGAGCCAAAAGCAACAAGGCACTGACCATACCCTTTGTAGGTGCCTCTCAGTCAGTTTCTACATTCAGTCTAATCTTGATGCCAAACCCTTCCTCGGCTACGACATACTAGTAGGTTTTTCATCATTGCTTGCCATCTTCTCTCAAGTGCGCAAGGCCGAGTGTACGAGGTGTACAACTGAGAACCAACACCCCCCAAGAGAATGGCTAACATCTCCTTGCTATATGTTGACATCTAACATTCCCCATCATCTAATTTCCTTATTTCAAATGCGATGGGATGGTCATCTATATAATGTACTACACCAATTCTAGATCTAGAAGCATCACATTCAATGACAACGAACTTGGAGAAATCAAGAGTTGATAAAATTGGAGTAAAGAAATGAGCTTGTTTGAGATCCTCAAATGATTTTGTGCTTGAGCGAACCACTCGAAGGAATCCTTCTTGGTAAGGTTTGTCAAAGGCCAAGCTATTGTGGATAAGTTCCATACAAACATTCTATAAAATCTTGCCAAAACTAAAAAACCACAAAGCTACTTAAAAGTCTTGGGCACAAGCCAATCACATACGACCTTGATGTTTGTTGGATCAATGTGCACCCCCTTGGTAGAAATAATGTGACCAAGGTATTCCAAAGATGCTTTAGCAAATTCACACTCAGAAGCCTTGGCATACAAACTCTCCTTAGCCAAGATATCCAACACAATGTCTAGATGCTTAATATGGGACTCCAGTGAATTGTGTAAACCAAGATATCATCAAAAAATAGAACAAACATAGTAGGAATTTACTGTAGACCTTGTTCATTAATGCCTAAAATGTAGCTGAAGCATTGCTTAGACCAAAAAGACATGACCCTAAATTGATAGTGCCCCTGATGAGTTTTGAATGTAATCGTCACTTGGTCTTGAATCCAACCTGGTATCTGATAGTATCCACACTTGAGATCTATTTTTGAGAAATATTTTGCCCATGCAACTCATCATACAAATCATCAATCCTTGGCATTGGAAATTTGTTTTTATTTGTGATTTTGTTCAAGGCCCTATAATCAAATATAGAGTCTGTATGACCCATCCTTCTTCCTAGCTAGGACCATTGTTGCAGCGTAGGGGCTCTTACTAGGGATTATGATACCTTCCTCCAGGAGTTCCCTCACCAATTTTTCTATCTCATATTTCTGAAAATACCCATATTTATACCAGTGCACCACAATTGAGCCCTTGGTGTTCCAATTCCCTATGTCATGTAGCAAGCTCCTTGGTAGATCTTGGAAAACTACCTTATATTTGTAAAGCAGCTCTGAATTCCTTGGGACTTGTTCATGTGGGCTAGAAGAGTCTACATCCGTATAGTTAAAAGGTGAGACATAAGCCCAAAATGCCCCTTCTTTAGAATTTTGTTCATTTGACTAGAATCAACCATTTTGATTTCCCTCGAGGGTAAAGACTTGATAGTATACTCACGGTCATTTTCCTTGAATGTCAAGAATCTCTCTTAATGATTGGTGATGTTTCAAGTGAATATAACCACTAAAACCCTAAAATAACATACACTCCCCCAATATCAAAATCATAGAATTTATTCTTGACGGCATAACTTGCCGCTGAAAGTTCCACATTGTGCACTACTCAAATGAGAAAACTCTTAGAGGTGTCTACATGGAGGCCTAGGCTATGGACTTGGTTTTTATCCGGAATATTAAGTGTACTTCCTGGATCAACCATGACCAACACCCAGGCTTGCTTGACATGGGAAAAGAACTTAAAGGTGTACAGATGGTCCAACCCTATCATAGTAGAAAGTGGCACTGATGGTTCCCCCGTTTCTAATACAAGGGACACGTTCTGTAGTTCACACTCTACATCAAGCTGATCAAGGGCACCCTAATTATCAAACTCAAACTCTGGCTCAAATAGACACCCATCTTATGCCATATAATTTTATTTTTGTGTTATATACATGGCCCATGGTTGACAACACTTACAATAAGGGTTTATAATAGCGGATATACGGGCAGACTGATGACCACGGATTTTAGACAATGAAGACTCAAATTTCCCCTTATCCTTGGGTTTCCTATCAAAAGTAAAAGACTTCCAAAACGTAGTTCTTACCATTTTATTTTTCAGCATCAAAATATTTTTCTACTCTTCTAACTACAATTACTAGCCCTTTCAAAAGATTTTGGTTCAAACATCCTCCTTGTGTTCAAATCTCAGCGCGCCGATTGGAAATATAGACCTTTCACACCAAATTAAAAGAAAGCTTGGCCTTAGATTCTAAAACTTGGAATTTTTCCATGTGCTCTTTCACGGAAATCTTTCTAAAAAAGTGAATTCACCAAGGATCATACAGCGCATCCCAATTACAATCTGCTCTCCAAGCTAGAGCATTGGAAAAATCAGAAAAACTCCCAATCAGGATTTGTAATAACCCATCTCTCCCCCCACATATGGGTCCACATTCAACTTGTCATGTTGTAATTTAATCTTTTGTGTTGGATTGGAAATGGAGGAAAACAATAATATATTCAATGTAAGCATCTGATTTATTTTTGTACAAAGGTAAGCTTTAAAGCTTACAGGAAGATGAGTTGACTACAAAACCAACGGGTAAAACAACCCAAACAACCAAAAATGGTATTACTAAAATACTTTGAATAATAAAATAATCCAACAAAATCCCCCTTGATCCAAAGAGGTATATAAAAAAAACACTGGAGCAATGACTCTGAAGTCATCAAAGAAACTGTCACAATTGCAACTAGTGCACTATACACCCTGGTACTAACCAAAACCAATGTCACTCCATACAAAAACCCACCCTTGAGTTGTGGCATAAAAAGTTGATGAACATGATCAAGGCCTACTCATCCCCTGTGGTCATTGTATCGTACTACAGTAAAACACGATCAAACCCTATTCAACTACATCGTGACTCACATAAGGTCCCACACAGAAACCTGTCCAAGTAACAACCATGTACTTTGTATGACACATCTCCCTGATGTCCAATAAACGTTGACCTTTGTTCAACACTGAATGTGCTAGCAACCCCTATCAACTCGTACTGTCACTGACAACTGATCGAGGGCCAACCAATGTTAAATCTTCTCTCCCTATCAGGCAAGAGGTGAGAAGCTGCACAACAAGAGAAACAAAATCAAACAATCATGTTTGCTCCATGTCATGAATATCAGATATAGAAAGCCAAAAATAGAATTGAAAACAAGAATAGAAGCCGAAAAATGCTACTACAATAGATCTCAGTCTTGAGCCTAGTAGCTCGCACAAGACAAGTGAATCATTGATCACTCAGAACAAGTTGTCAGGTCCATCGGGACCATAGACCTCGGCCATATAGGACGCCCCCTGATCAGAGGATGTGTCAAAATAACTGGAGTAACCAAAAGATCTACTGCTAGAATGATCCACATAATTTGCCTTAACTTTCATTTTATGTGGAGAACGGGGTCGTTGAAAAGGACATACATCTACAAGATGTCCAATACCACCACATTTGAAACATTTTAGCTCTTCCTTGTGCCGACGAGATCTAGAAAAAGTTGAATCACTAGAAGAACTACAGTAGTGAGAAGAATGCCGAAAGTGATGTTTGTGTTTTGAATATTATGGAGAGTGTCGGTGAGAACGATGTGGAGATCGTCAAGAATGATGTGGAAAATGTCTTTGAGAGTGTTTCAGAGAATGCTTCTGAAGCTATCACTGTACGTGGTGATGATTTATGTGTTGGGACCTGTTATGTACATAGTGAGCCTCTTCAATAGACGTACTTTTCTTTTTTGCAAATTGTCTCTCATGCTGAGTCAACAACTCACTGATGGAGTCAAATGTGGCACCATTAAGCTTATCACTAAGCTATAGCATTTCAACAAAATTAGTGTATGTAGAACTAAGGCCATTTAATGTTGATGGAAATCAACATATCATCAATTTTACCCCTTGTAGTACAATACTCTTGTTTCAGAGTTTTCAGGCGAGAAAGATATTTAGAGACATCTTCGTTATTTGCTAGTTTATTGTTCAAAAGTTGCATAAGATCAGTTTTCTTGTATGCAGGTTGCTTGTCATACAAATTCTTTAATGCTTTCCACACTTTCCATGCACCAATTTTAACTGCCTCAATATGAATGATAACATGTTCAATGCAAGATGATTTCAAAAGTGTGAGTGCATGCTTATCACGTTTCTAATACTCAACCAACTTCGCAGCTTCAGTTGGTGGTGTGGTTTATTTCTCTGTAATTTCCCATAAGTCATTAAAAATTAAGGTGTTCTCCATATTTCTACTCCATTCTTTATAATTTTTAAATGATAATTTACCATTTTCCAATATCAAACTCATAATTTTTGCCATTATGCAACAAAAGAGAAAAAATCGAGGAATACTATTGGGGTTTGGGCTTAACCACTAAATAGATTTCAATTTACAAATAACCCTGGGACTTGTCAAAAAAAATTACACCTTATATCACCTTGACAAATTTAATTTAGATCAAAAAGATATTTTGATCAAAACATATCACCAAAGGAATTATAACCTCTTTCTTGCAAAGGTAAACTTCCCAATTCGTCTACAAACAAGTTTTGAAATGTAAATAAACAATAACCGAAATAACCTTCAATTTTTCTATTTTCACCAAAAATATATTTATATTTTGCATGAAAAAACAAAAGTGAATTTAATTTACCCCCTCTTTTTCTTATATGAAAAAAAAATCCACTTCACCGTCCTCCTTTTGTGGGACCCACTTCATCGTGGAAAGGGCAATATTAGGTTTAAAACATTGAAAACTTCTCTGAAAATTATCCGTTAACTTCTACGATATATAATCGAGTCTTTTGATTTTAATCTCGGAAAAAGAAAACATGGCGGCACTTACTTTGAAGGTTCTGTCTTAAGAGCAAGGCCATCTTCACATCGCGAAGAAAACTTGCAGAGTTTCCTAATACCGGCGCTTCTATTGGATCATGAGTTCTTTTTCTTTAACGGTGTTCTACTAGCAGCGGTAATCCAAAACTTGTATATGCAAGGGCAAACTGAATGGTGAGATGTTGACTAACCAAGAAATTGTTGTGTATGATTGTCAAATCCGCATTTGGGTTGGAGATGCACAAAGAAGATTAATCAAATCTCATGTCCTAGTTATTGGATTCACAGGTGCGACTGCAGAGCTTGAGTGGTTGCTTGCCCTATCTTGTGCAAGTTGGGCTTCAAACTTGTTCTTCCCTTTCCTGGGTAGCGTCCATCATTCATCTGTTTCTTCTACGCCACTGGAAACCTGTATCAATCCTCCGGATTGAAAATGGAAGAAAACAATAATATATTCAATGTAAGCATATGTTTTATTTTTGTACAAAAGTAAGCTTTAAAGCTTACGGGAAGATGAGTTGGTTACAAAACCAACTAACTGGCAAAACAACCCGAACAACCAAAAATGAAATTACTAAAATACTGTGGATCATATAATAATCCAACATTGTGCACCCTAAAGCCCAAGTTGAGCTTGCTCAACCATGTGAGGTCCTTTGTGCCACCTCCATAGCCATATTGTGGGATATTCATTTGTAGGTTAAAAGAGAGACGTTGCAAGGTTTCTTCCTCTTCTTCTTCGTCATCTAGTGTGTCATGCTTAGGACCCCCAAGGTTAATATCCTCGTCTTCATCATCTGGTTGCTTCAGTTGTTTTCCCATGGAACAAATCTCCTTTTGATCTTCCTTGGTGAACTCAACCAACAACCCCATGATCTCATCCTTGGTCATGAACATTGAGTTGCTTCTTGGATAAAATCCCTTTAGCATTTTGGCAATAGCTACAAAAATCGAATGAAGCTCTAATACCAAAGGGATGTTACAAGTTTTCTTCCTCTTCCTCTTCCTCTTCCTCTTCATCATCTGGTGTGTCATGCTTAAGATCCCCCCTAAGATTAATATCCTCATCTTCATCGTCTGGTTGCTCTAGTTTTTTTTTCAAGGAAAATCTCCTTTTAAACTTCCTTGGCGAACTCAACCAATAACCCCATGATCTCATCCTTGGTCACGAACTTTGAGTTGCTTCTTAGATAAACTCCCTTCAACATTTTGGCAGCGGCTGTGAAAACCAAATGAAGTTCTAATACCACTCGTTACATTCCAAATAACAAGAAGAAATGTAACTGCAAAATATAAATGGAATAAATGATAAAAATAGAAAGAATGGGGACACCTCCTCACCCAAGAGTGGATTGCCCCTGCAAATCCATCTATAACACATGTTCTCTCACACAACAGTGGCTCCTCTATTTGTATTAAAAGTTGAATGCTAAAATGATACATTCTTTAGTATTTTTTAACCCTTTATATCAAACTGACAAGAAACCTAATTAACTCATGACCTAACCCTTCACTAACTCTAAACATAACTTGATAATAATGCTAAGACTAAAATGGAAAACATCATATGACATGTGTTGTGCCTGGGTACACAACAGATAACCAAGAGGAGTTGGATAAAGATATTGTGATGTAGAAGAAGAAAAGAGCATCAAGGAGAGGAATGCAGGAGAGTTGGCAAATTTGGTTGAAATGACAATTGCCAAGCAAAACCAAATGGTATTCCAACAAGAAAGTGAGGATGAAATTTTCTCTCCTCATGAATTCCTAATCTTTTGGAGACCAAAAGCTTCCTAACTGGGGAGGTATGATCCGAATTTGGATCATGAGTTGTTAGCAAGATAAGCTAATTAATCCACTACTCTCAAAAAGATGTAATATGACACTTGTAACACTTCCTAGTACTTGTTTCCTGTGAAGTTTCAGTCAAGAAGGTTGATCAGATAAGTACAATGGTATCTACAAAGCCAAAGTCAGCTATGGGGTGCTCCAGACATCTTAGATGAGAAGACATCAGTAGATCTCTGTGCACAAAGGAGTTTCGTAGAAGGTTATGAAACCGCCAGTTCCTGCAGGGTAATGGTTATGTAGCTGCCCCAGCGGTTACATAACCACCAATTAAAGCACACAACGGTTACATAACCACCCACTTCATTAAAAAGCAGTTTCGCCCACAGCCAACACACAAGTAGAGTAACAGTTGCAAACATTTTTTATTCCATTTCTAGGCCATTTATTCTTCCTTCTTGAGCTTCTCATGTTGTATTAATGTAAAAGAATGCTTTTGTGGTTAAACAAAAGGACACAGTGAGTGATTCAGTGATGATTTGGGTCAGGCAGTAATTCATTCATGCATTCATTGATGTTCCTAGCAATTCTTAATTGATTTTTTTGGGTATTGGTTTTGTGCACGGGAATGTGAGTTCAGAAAGTGTGAAGAGTAGTGTACAGGATTTTGGGCAAGATGTATTGTAACAAACATCCCTGAAGGCAGAAACCCTGTAATTACAGACGGAGATAGTGGAAAGAGGAGGATATCCCTCACTCTTCTGGAGTTCTCCCAAGTTGGGTTTCTCCAAGGTAATCTTGTGTCTTGGTAGCTCTGCTTTTTGTGTGTTCCTTCAGTAGTTTGCTTACCCTGCATTCTATGTTCAGTTTCCTTTAAAACTACATCAATTTCCCAGCTTAGTTATAAGCACCATAAATACCTGTTTTAAGTATATACAAAACAGTAACAACAAGCTAAACAATCAACTTTTGTTAGGTCAATTATTGGATTCGTTTTGATAAGTCAGTTATGGAATATCTATACTAATTACAGATCAGTGCACAATAAAAATTGATATTTCATATTTTTAAGAAAATTGAAAAAGAAAATAGCACCAACTGAAAGCTACTTTTTGGAAAAATACTTTACTAAAATATCTCTGCTAGCACTGCAAAGTTCTAGCATCCCATTGCAAGCAGCAGCTTAAATCCTTCTCCTAAAAATAGCTGCTCCACACTTTCAGGTAAAGATTCTAAAATTTTTAGTTTTCCAAATAAATAAATCCCATGGGACCACCCATGCAGTAGAAATAGCAGCTGCAGTCCCCCTCCATAGGACCCCACTGTTACAAGAATTTTATCTTAAAAATATGGATGCTTCCATGGCAGGCTGTAGTATGCTAGTTCCCTTATTAAATTTCAAACTATACAACAATAAAGATCTCTGAAACCTATCTATAAATGAACGTAAAAGAAAAGTCAGCTAAGTTCAGAAGATATGGGAAAATTTCCTAGCTGAAGAATAAAATCTTAAAAGTGAATATTGAACCTTTAATCAGGCAGACTAGTCATATTATGCTTACCAACATGACTGGCAGATGAATTAATCAAGCTACAACGGCATCATTTGAGCAAAGTACTGACCCTTCTTTACTCCCAAACACATTTTTATCATGAAATGGATGTCAAAATCAGAATATCGTAATCCTTATTTTATGTTAAAATCATCTAAAACAAATATCTGAAACACATTTCTCCATGATATCAAATTGTTAGGGATAGCCTAACGTTAGTGCTCACATTTGTATATTTACTGCCAGGTAAATTACTATTTACTGAATAGTAATTACCGTATGGAATGTTAGTAGTTAGTTTCGTTGATATATTAACAATATATCACGTATAGTTGGTTAGTAAAATATATTGTTTATAGAAACAATATATTTTACTTATACCCGTATTTCTATTAACGGGTTAGTGGTTTGTTAGTTTGTTTATGAGAGATATTGGTGAAGATTATATCTCCCCAATTATAGGAAATAGCTTTCCTATATAATCTGTAATATTCCCATATGGTTTGTAATATGCAGCAGAATATTATTATGGTTTGTTGAAATATTTTGTCTCTGTGGATTCGGCTTTTTATTAATTGTGCTCAGATCTAAACCAGCGTTATTATCTGGTATCAAAGCAGAGTCTATTCCATGAAATGGGAATTTAATGGATTCAATAGGGGACATCCCTCTGTTCTTCATTGCCCCTATATATGGTAATTGTTTTGAAAGCATAAGAGTAGCGTAGGTGTGAAATTTAAATTCTGTTTTTTTGTAAGAGAGGGAGAGGCGGTTGTCAAAATAGGTTCATTTTTTGTAAGCGCCTTACCCAATGTTTAGTTTGTTTGTGAATCATTGATATTGGAGGATTTGGTATTTGCCTTTGGAAAAAGTTTCAAATCTTGGCCTTACTCTCTACGCATCTTCATAAGTCTTGTGCCCATTCTGCCTCAGTTGTATATTTATGTATGCAGATCTGCAATGGGTTTAAATTCTGTCTATTTGATCTTGATCTCATAGTGTAAGCGTGATGTCCTAATTTAAGAGACTTGTGCCGAGACTCGTGCTCTCAATAGCATTCAGTGTAATTGCATTTCCAAATCTGCCATACCATCGAACTTCAAAGCTTTAATCTCAACAACTGTCCACTGTGCCAATTGCACTAGACTACGCATTTGACATCGCCATAATTTTGACAACATATTGCCAGTTCGAAAGCTTATGAACCGAAGGAGAAATTCAATCTAAATCTTTCAACTAGAGATCAAGTTGGGTTCAACAAAGGAAGAGGTCAATGTCATTGGCGTCATTTAAATTTTGCATTCATCATTTGGTACGTGTTTCATAGCTTGGCGTCAGATCGATTAAATTTGAACAATATTTTAGTTGAGATTTGCCTAGATCTGATCTTCATCGAATTCTATATATGCACCTATAGAGATATATACTACAGAACAAGCCTTATATTATAATTCAAAGCATCATTTGTGGGCATACTAAATATAGCTCGGCCTGCATACTTGTCTTCCCACGTGCATAGCCTTCCTCGGCATGGCACGACTTGATTTAGTCTTGTTGGACTCATATGTGCATTTTGATCTTGATGGAATGTTCGAGATTTGTGCTCTGTTGACCACACATTGTCTTCAAAGCTCTTTCATCGTTTCTGCCATCCAAGTGTGAGTTGTTTGTTTTATGTATATCTTAGGCATTATTTTAAGTTTGAGTCGATGGTCTTTTAGAAGTAAAGCGTTTGTTATTATGAGTTATAGTCATTTAAAATTGTGTCTCGTCATCTGTTAAGTTTTAGTTTTGATATGTGTTAATGCATTTTCATAGAGTTTCTTTTATTAAAGAAATCTATATTATGCATATATTTTAAAAGTTTGTTTATATAACAGAGTTAAAAGAGTCAAGTTATTGTTTAAAAATTAATTCTTTCCTTTATTACTTTTTAAATGTTCGTATTGTCAAAAGTCATGTTTTTGGTCTTAGCCAAAATGTGAATGTGTCAATTCAATTAAAGTATAAAAAGTCAAAAAACTTAAAAGTGTCATGTCTAGAGTCAAAAAAATTTGGGTCCATTATCAAAATTGTAAAAATAAAAAAAAATTGTCTTACAAACGCATTGTTCGGGCAACCTCGACGTCCTCAGTCAAATGTCGAAAATATCAATCTTAAGGGGGGAACTCTATTCCCTTCAAAGCAACATGAATATGAACTACATCAACATATCAACCAAATAAGCAGCTTCTTCAACTAGAGGAAGGAAGAAACAGAGGTTGGAGGTTCCAAAGCCTCTCGTCAGTCACCAACGACAGGGCCAAAATGATTTGGTGACATATGTAGTATGGTGTGTTTTTCATATTTTTCTATTGTGTGTGCAAATAAGAACAGAAGTACATACATGTTCAAGTATTGTAAAAAATGAGCTGTCATTTCTGTATTTCTCCTTGAGGTAGAAATAATGATGACAACTACTAGAATGTTGTAACATTATGTAGGTTGTGGGTTAACCTGTAAAACCTTTTGGATATTTTGGGTTGTTGGTTAACCACATGTAAAACCATTCTTTGTTTGTAGGTTGGTGGTAAACCGAGTGTAAAACCATCCGATGTTTGTAGATTGTTGGTTAACCGAGTATAAAACCATTTGTTGTTTGTAGATTGGTGGTTAGCCGAGTGAAAAACCATCATGTGAATTTTTGCGAGAGTTGCAGTATAGGATGATGTCTTCCCATGTTCACACTAAGGGGGGGAATGTTAAGAATAGCCTAACGTTCGTGCTCACATTTGTATATTTGCTGTAAGATAAATTACTATTTATTGAATAGTAATTACCGTATAGAATGGTAGTAGTTAGTTACGTTGATATATTAACAATATATCATGTATAGTTAGTTGGTTAGTAAAATATATTGTTTATAGAAACAATATATTTTACTTATACCCATATCTCTATTAACGGGTTAGTGGTTTGTTAGTTTGTTTACGAGAGATATTGGTGGAGATTATATCTCCCCAATTATAGGAAATAGCTTTCCTATATAATCTGTAATATTCCAGTATGGTTTGTAAAATGCAGCAGAATATTATTATGGTTTGTTGAAATATTTTGTCTCTGTGGATTCGGCTTTTTATTAATTGTGCTCAGATCTGAACCAGCTTTATTACAAACAATAAGAATTTCAAATCAATTATAACAACTATAAAATTACCCAATATTAATCCAATTTAAGGTGTATAACCTATATACAGGCAGATCTAAGCACTTATGCCATGTAATAATGTCTAGCCTGTAATAGAAGTATACAGCTTGAGCGTGTATATGCCAGAATCAAAGCATATGCAAGAGAATAAACAGTGTCAAAAAATATCTTTAACCAGAAAGCAAAACATGAAATATCATTTGCGCTCTGAGTGATATAAATAATACTCGAAATAAGCAAGAAAGCTAGTAAAGTATTTGCATACAGATGCATGAAGAAAATAAATTGTATGAGGAACATACCAACGACAAGAAAGACGCATGGTTGACTGAAAACAAATGCTAGTCAGTGTAAAAATGCAATGAAAAAAATGAAAATATGAAGGCAACAGGTGTTTGATAAAGAACGAATAGTTATAGAACATGCAGTTTACTGAATGATATTTTAACCACGACTGGTCAATAGATTTTTTAAAGATTTCTGAAGATAGAATGCACAGGCCAGCATATAACATACAATAACATCTGAAGACTAGAAAAGAACCATGCCACTTGAGAAATTTCAAATCTTGTCACTTAGGTTCACAACATCAAAATCTTGAGTAATTGTTGTTTCCTTAAGATCAAGTCAAAGACAGATTTAAAATCAAAACCCAAATAGTGTGAGCATGTAATTAAGCAAGAACATCTCAATCAAGTGCAATAGTTAAATAAATAGTATAAAGATCCAAAGACAATGTTTCCAAATTGGATGCCAACTTTTATATGCAGTGTTCAATTTGAAGCATTGATTCGGAAGAACAAGACCACACACAGCACACTTTTTGAATCATGCGTATTCAGATTTTAAAAATCATTGACAAGTCCTGAATGACGAGATCACTTTTTAAAATTTTAAGCTATAATGTTACACAGAGAACCCTACGAGATATGTACCAACGACAAAAGCAGAAAGAACATAAGTGAGATTGGAATATAAATTATGAATAAGTTAGTAAGAGTGTAATCCCAGATGAGAAACAATGATAAAAGCGAATACTTGATCAGAGACCTTTTAAGTCGGAATTGACCCAAGTGAAATCCATTTTATCTTTTTAAATCAATATCGTCGGTATTCTTCAAAGGGTCAATGGGGCAATACTTCTTAAAAGCCTACCATACCAAAACCCTGGATACCTCCTACTCGGTCTCGAGGAATGAGACGCAGCTCAGAGCCATGTTTGAGAAAAACATTGCCTGCAAAAAACAGGAACAATTTTTCACTAACCAAATGAATCACGAAAGCATCCTAAAACAATTTGCCTGTGCAAAAGTATTTCATTCTACGACCAATAATCATAAATTAACGAAAAAAAGACCTACATAATTGAAAAATATACCAAGTGCCAAAGTTTTAAATTCAAAAAGTTCTGCGAATCTCTGTTATGATAAACATTATAAAGAAGAATAGGACGACTAAAAGGACAAAAAATTGAAATGAAAAATATGACCACTAAAAAGACAATTTGATTACAAAAAAAAAAATGAGAACAAACCTGCACTTTGCTGAGGATTAATCCCCACACCATCTGCAAAAAAAATAGAAAGGACTAGCATTTAGAACAAAAATTATATTATATAGAGAATGCTTCTGGATATAACTGTGTGAATATTTTTGAATCAAAGTTTCGGATAACCCTCCCTGATCCATCATCAAGATGAGAATTATGGCATGGCAGCTCAGTAGTGAGAATTGCATGACGCAGGTGCAGATATAAGCGGGCGTAAATTACTTATTGTAAAAGAAAAACAAAGTGCCCTATTTTTACCTGGTAGAAACCAGGCTAGTAGCAAAGCAAAGTACAGTAAGCAAGATGGGGTTGGGCGTACCATTGGTTATGATAGCGCTGGTCTGAGGCGGAACTTTGAACTCCTCTGCCGCAAACTTCAGCACCGCAGTGAAAGGCGCCTCCTCTGGTACACCGAAACTGCCAAACCTCATCGAGAGGAAGAATTGAAAATAAAATTCATCTGGGAAGAGGAAGACAGGAAAACAAAATTTGGCAATACACTCACACTTTAAATGGGAGCTTGGGATCGGAGGTCAATGTGACCTTGAATTGGACCTTTCCTCCAGACCTGCATGTTCAAGAGACACTAGGGTTTCATTTCTAATTAAACATTTAGATTCAACTCATATACAAAAACATTTCAAATCCCTCACATTGTTTTGGCTTTGATTGCAGATTTAGCAGATGATCAAAATGTCCCAATTCGAACCCAAATAATTCCCGAGAAATTTTTCTGCCGTAGCCCCGTTGAACAGCTCGAATATTTATCGTGTCAATGAAATCAGAGCCTGGCGGGTTCTACGCATGAATCTTTCCTATAACTCATTATAAAATTTGTGTGTTTATATTATTTTATTATTTTAATGTGTTTAAATCAAACAAATAAATTATACCTTTTCAAATTGTATAATATTAAGCAATCGATTTTTGGGTGAAAGTGTGTGCGTAATTTTGTTTTTATGTGTTTTGAATCACTCCTTGTGTTTCCTTGATGATAAGTCACGGGTGGTGATTCGAAATGTGTCGGATCAAAATTATGTACACAGTTTCACTAAAAAATCGATTACTCACTTTCATGGACTGTGAAAACATAAAAGCTCTTATTTATATAATATTGGTTCAAATTGTATAATATTGGTTTTTTTGCCAACTTTTTTAGAGCACCCTCAATTCATTTTATCACTTCGGCCCCATTGTCTTGACCACATACTATAATCATGAGAGTGTATTTGGACTAAAGTGTATGGTCCATACAATTATTTTCCTTCTTCCCTTTTTTCTAATGGCCATGCATGTCCCTTCCTACTTTTCTCATTTCCAGTCTTCGAAGGTCAACATATGTATCAATATTGTAAAATTTGAATTCAAAATCATATATAAATAAACAATAATAGTAATTCATTTGTACATAGAGGCATTTATTATTCTCTAGTAAGCATTCTACTATAGAACACTTTTAGTTTAAAGTTACTTCTTTTATATAATGTATAATTTTTCGCTATATTTTTTTCCCAACCTATAGACATGATAAATTACTGGCATCCCATTGAAGATAGGCCCCCTCCACTTTGTTTTTCTTAATACTCTAGTGCAAAAAAAGAGTCAGATATTATAGGTACATAGAAGTCTCTTCGCAAGATCTAAGGGTAGGGAAACGAAGGGTGAAACTAAATGAACAAAACCTAAAAGTTAGATTTTAATTCTAGACATTTTGTTTGGATTTCAAGTTCAGTCTAGAAATCATCCAAAACAGAATGTATGATCCAAACAACTATCCAAATATTTGGGTTGTGGTCTTCTTAGCTCTAGTAGCACATTTCCATACTCAAATTTATATAACAGGCCTCCTACAATGTTATACACACATATATTAGTTTTATCCATATGAATTTACTATATTGTTATTTTGTTTATTAATTAGGCATTATTGTTGTATTGTACATATATCATGATGCTTAGTTAAATTATTAATTTATTTAATTAAATATGTTTTGGTGAACTTGCATTGTCTTACACCTTCTAAAACTAGATCTCACATCATATTGTGTTAAATCTCATATTTAGGGGGTAATTTTATTAAATTCCTATAGATATTAAATTTTAGTCCAATTGAATACTTTATGTGCTAGATCTCAAACCTTTGGTCATTTTTATTTCTAAAAATTACTCAAACCCTAGTGTGTTGATATGGTGTGTTTGTTCACATTTAATCTATGACACCAAAATTGAATATATATGAGACTTTAATTACTAGTGTTGGAGTCAAGCAAAAATGTATTCATATTGCTTAAAAACCTCTTGCTATATCTAAAAGAAACTTGAAAAACTGTTGGCCCAAAATCTAGTTAAATTTCCCTAAGTATAGAGCATTGATATTATAGCACCAAAACATTCTCAAGGGAACAATGTTGATCAAGGGTGAGGCATAAGAGATCACAACCCCACTACTAGATTGCCAAAGGATAGGAGTGTCGATAAGGAGGAAGGATACATAAAACAAGCACATATGACATCTAACTCAAAGAGACCACAATTGAGAGGTAGATAGGAAGATTAACTATTGACCATGCAGGGTAGAAGACAAGAGGTTGTGACTTAGTAGTTGCATGAAATAGGTGTCTCGACACATGCAAACACCTAATGACCTGCATGTTTCATGTGTCAATGTTCTTTATCTTCTCTTCTGTAAATATGTGTATCCATTTCCCTGAAATGAGGAGGAATGAACATAAGGGGAAATTATGCTCACTATATACTGTAACATAATGTAAGAAAAGACTAGATTTGGTAGATGATTAGTGGATGGGCTATATAGATATAGGTTGTACATCATTTTTGGCAAGTTACCTTGATGAGGAAATGTATTTATAATCATGTCTACTTATCTAAATGTTAAAATTAATGGTTGTATGTTGCAACTTGATTGAATGACATTGCATGTTTACACATTATGGATGCTTTGATTAGTCAGATAGATGGTTATAGTAAGTACTTGTTAATATAATATATATGGAGTTCTCTAACTACATGCTATGAAACTCACTTGGCTCTTTAAAGAACTTTGAGTGAGAAATCCTACAAAATATGATGTATACTTAAAATGGTAACACGTCTGTATTTTTTAGTATGTACGAAATGCATGGTTTTTTGGTTAAGTGCACCATTGGGTAGTGTAAAAATATCCAATGTTTTGGGTTCCCTTACTGGGACCATTTCTTCTACCTACTGATGACCCTTGTGATAGAGTTGGTCACCCAAAACATAACATGTATTAGAGTTATATCGTTGCAAGGCTAAACCCTCCATGTTGGGTGGTGATAAAGCAATGATGGATGGTTTGGCCAAAGCATATGTCACATTGAGATGGAAAGGTTTACACCAAGATAGAGAGGGTTCACACAAGGGTTAGAATAAATAGTTAGAGGTCCTTGGACACATAAATTGATAGTGGTCAAAAGGATCTCTTTTTGCTTTAAGGAGGTATCTTGGGAAGATTTTGAGAGAATGTGCAAAGGGAAAGAGGTAGGGATGCCCCTATAAAATTAAGGAGTGGTGAAGTTCACAATTGTAGTGAATAATTCAAGGATCAAATGTTGAATCCTAGGAAAGACTATAACATGAAACTGGTGTTAAAAGGTAGTGTATACAAATCACTAAAGTTCCTCTCAACACTAAAAGCACTATGTTGCAATCGTGCTCTTTCTGATAGGAAGGAAACTCTATAATTATGAGGGATAATTAGATTGTGAAGATATCCAAGAGAATAATAATGATTCAAAGGGTATCAATGCATAAGTGGAGCCCAAACATTAAACATATATAAGTTTGTGTTGTTGAATTGCATGGATTGAGTGAACATTGAGGAACATGTTCAAAGGTGTGAAATCATCTGGAATACACAAAGAATTTGGGTACTTATGAATAGGGTTACATAGTTCACAACAACCTTGTAGGAGTATGCCCACACATGGGACTGCTACTTTGACAAAAACAAACTTGCATTGATTATGCAACATTTCACAAAGGATTTTAGTATCTAGTGAGTAGGAAAAGATATGTTACCAACTTTAAAGAGATCCAACTGAATATTTTAGAAATTATGAATGAATACAACTCATAATACACTGATATGGTACAAAATTTACTCTTTAGATTGGATGATGATTAGATCAAAGAATGATTTTTCAGTGGGTTATTGAGAGAGATTATGTGGTGAGTAATCAAAAATATTTGAAACACACTTAATATAAACTCTTAACGATCACCACCAACACAAACCTAAGTGAGTCGTGTATACTTAGCACAATTGAAGCACAAATATTGGAGATGATGTAATGCATAGAGCAATTGAGTGATACCCAACCCCAAGATTATAGGCAAGAACTATGGTGTGTCAATTGTAGGAAGGAGGGTCATACAAAGAATGATTTCCAAAAAAGAAGCAAATCTATGGCATGCTATGTCATTTGCCAAAATGAGAGTAATTTTGAAGCATATTTCCTAATGTTGAAGAAGTCAAGGAAGATCCCTTTTAAAGAGTGGTGTGTGGTATGTGAAAGTAACAAAACACCAATGATTTCTAATTCATTTATGGCATGCATAAACAAAAGAGTGTGCCCTACACTTGTCCAATTCCAAGAAATGGAGACTTAGAAGTTGGAGAGACCAACTAAAAGTCAACCCACAACTAAGCACAAGGATAAGATAAAACACAGTATATGTTACAACTTGTTGGGTGAATATTTTGTCACCAAGGAAGATTGGTCGGCCAACCGATGAACAAAATAGGTCTGATCAACCACAACAAGGAAGATTGGTCGGCCAAATGTGCAGGTTTACCATATCAAAAGGGGATAAATCTCTCCTCTCATCAAGGGGAGGTTCCCTATAAGTATTAAGGGGCTATATATATGCTAATTTACTATAAATAAGTTGAAAATAACACTCAGGGGTAGGATAACACCATCCATATCTCTTTTTTTAGAGATGATATTTACAAATCAAAGGGGAAATCCTGATGAAATGACATAAGGCACTCCTCTTCTTTCAGAAGTGTTGTTCAACAGACAACAGGAACCTTTCAGATAGTGACAAGTAACTGTAACAGGGTGCAGCACAGAAGGATGAAATGTAGCACAAAGTCTCCACTTCAACTGCCAAAGAGTGAAATACGAAGGATAATGAGGGCACAAAGTCATCCCAAGATCCTTTACATAAAAATAAAAAATAGACAAACTAAAGACAATTGTGGTAGCACAAAGACTCTCCACAGCCAGCTTCAAGACACCTTCCTGATTACTTTCACTAATTATGCTTATTTAATTAAATGGACAAAAAATGTATTAAGAAAACAGACACAAGAACAATTTCCCCAACAACCAAGCTATTCCAGCACAAAGTCTGGAAAGTCACTTGTTTTCTTGTTCAAATAACGAAATATGATCAACAATCTGAGCTCAAAGTCTCAGTAATGCCTTTCAATTTGGGCAGAGTTTTGTTTTTGATAATAGAGAGGTCTCCCTAAAACCAATAAGAGAGAGTCCAATATATAGTGCTCCAAGAAAGACTTGGGCACTTTATTTCACAAAAATGGCCTACGATGCATTCAATGCCTTCAATGCATTTTAAATTTTGTCCATGGTGTTAGGCTGTGGAGCTAAAAGCTTCACCAGGATGCAAACAGGGGAAGTTATGGAGGATGCAGAGTTGCGGGGAGTTGCAGAATCAGTTGCAGGGAAACCGGCATTGGTCTGATCAGCCGACGTCGATCAGATGGCAGTGAGGAAGCAACCGATGTCGGTTACCAGTCGGCCGACATCGGTCTTGGAGGTGCCAGCGTCGGCAGCCTGTGCGTGAACAGGCAGTTCGCATGTTGATCCGAGAGAGTCTATTTTTGGACTGTTTGTTTGCATGTTGAAGGCTAGTCTTAGTCTTGAGTTGCGTGTCTAATTATTATAATTATGATAGTCTAATTATTGTAAGCATGAGATCTATATATGGACTCATGGGTTGTATTGTAAAAGTGTGCTAGAAAGCCATAGAGCTTTTAGAGAGAGCTAGTGTAGCTCCTCCTAGTTCCAAAGGGGTGCTGAGAGTGTATGATTAGGGAGAGTTGCAAGGTCTGCAAGGTCTAGGAGCTGATCCACCGGGGTACTGGTTGAAGAATCATAAGGACTTGGTGAGGCAAGGACAAGGGTTCTTCAGGGGTGTAGAGATATCTACAATGGTGAGTAAGGTTTAGTGATTTACAGGTAGCAGAGAGCTGGAGATCTACTTGGAGTACGGTTGTGTACTTGGTGAACTAGCAGCGCGTTACTGACTGGTTGGAGAGGTGAACATCAATTCTACATTGGAGTTGATTGTTGGGATCGAGAGAGAGAGGGAAGGTCTTGAGGTGTGGCGAACCTTTGAGGTGGAGGAAGAAGTGGCATCTTTCTTATTGTATATTCTTCTGAGTGATTATTAATACAATTGTGTATTGTCTCTCAATTCCTGTGTTGTTTCATATTTCTAGTTACTTATTGATTCTGGTTGAATTCCGTGTTTAGTTGCTAATACAAGAAGTAATCATATGTGCTCTAATTGGTAGAGCAAGATCCTGACTGAGTAGGCATCGGAGCATGTTTATTGTTCTAGGTTCCTGACAAGTTGGTATCAAAGCTTTTGGTTGGGTTACTAACAGGTGGTTTCAAATCTGGTAGTGTTTGTTGATTACAGATTACTCACAGGGGTTTCTGATTGAGTGGGAGTATAGCAATGGCAGAAGGAAGTAAGCTACGAATGGAGAAACTGAATAGCACGAATGGTCTGATTGATGGAAAGAAAGAGCAGATAAATAAAGATTGTTGGTTGGTTGCAGATCAACAGGGAGGAGTAGATGTTGCAGCGGATGTTGCACAGGATGTTCTGGATAAAGTGGAATCTTGGTTCACAGATTATTTTGCCTCTTTCCATGCAGTTCGAAATAGAACATCTTTTCATGGGTATGTCTTTGGAGACTTTGGAGAGATTTATTTAGGAGCTGGAGAGCCTTGTCAGATTATTGATGAAGGGAAAGTGAAGCTGAAATTGCAGACGGATGAGACACAGTGGTTGAAGGAAGTCATGCAGGTACCAGTCTTGGAGATGAGTCTAATTTCTTCAAGAAATTTTGGTGATGGGAGATGTACTGTAACTCTCACAGCGGATACACTTGAATTAGATGGTGGTAAGAAAGTAGGTATCCCTTATCTATCTACTTATATTGCTGATTCACCTTCTGTTGCAGAGATGTGGCTTCATAGGCTTAGTCACATATGTAGAAGGAAAATGCAGGTTTTGAAGCGGAAGACAGATGTCTTTGACAAGCTAAAGAACTGGAAAGCCTTGGTGTTCATGGAGGAGATGACGGACAGAGATCAGGTGAGGGAACTGAATTATTCTGAGCAAGGCTATGTTGATTTGATTAGGATTTTGATCCATGGAGAGCTCACGAATAAAAAGTTATCACTCACAGACGAACACAGGTACCAGCGTCGATCAGACAGTAACCGACATCGGCAAAATGAAGACCGACGTCGGTCATGAAGTAACCGACGTCGGCAAAAATGATACCGGTGTCGGCCAGGGAAATGACGTCGGCAGTCAGGGTTAGTGCAGGAAACCAACATCGATCGGGAGCAGACTGGGAGATGGCCGAGATCAGTCACTGGAACGGACAGCTAGCTGTCAACAAGTCTCAAACGCTCATGTCGAGGTCAGAAAGGGTAAGTGAACCTCATATTCGTTGTTCACCTTCTTTATATTACTTATTGATGGTCAAGAACTAGGAAGATGCGAAGAGGCAATGCAAGTAGAATCCAGATACAGTGGGAGCTTGGCATGGATGAGGAGTGTGAGTCCTTGGAGAAGAACCAAACAGGTATTTGTTGGTAGAGTTGTCAGCTGGAAGAAAGCACTAAGAGACGGAATGGATTCCCGTTTTAGAGAAGAGAGTGGATGGACACAAGAGACAGAAGGCCAAGGTATATGGTCTTGAAGAAGCTGCAGGACAGTGGTACAGGTTTGACAGGTGGATGACTAAGCATGGCTTCAGTCAATGTCAGTGTAACTATTGTGTTTATCTTACCAGGTAGATGATGGTCGCAACATCATTTTGTTAGTGTATGTGGGTGATTTACTAGTAGGTTTGTACATACAGGTATTTGATGAGCTAAGGGTAAGGTTAGTTCAGAGGTGTGTCATGAAGAATTTGGAGCAGCAAAATTCTTTGGCATAAGAGTCATGAAGATTTTATCTCCAGTGGGAGCTGATGTGAAGACGGTGTTGGCAGAGTTCATGATGCAGGATGCAGAATCAGAAAGCACACCAATGGCTGGACAGTTCAAGCTTAGCTTGAAACAGGGTTCGAAATCACATGAGGTCTAGTGTAGACCTGAGTTTTTCCAATCAGTGGGGGTTGTCAGAAAGTATGGAGCCAATTTGGGGAAGGCGTACTGGAGGGCAGTTCAGTGGGACTAGCAGCAGGGATTCTTGTTATGCAGGGTCAAGTTCTTCACTACATGGATGTGTAGGTTCGGATGTGGCAGTTTACTTGAATGACAGGTGCGGCATCACAGATTGTGTGGTGGTTGGTCTTCAGAATGGATCTTGAAGAGGGATACAAGCCAGGGAATAATTTAGACGGTGTACAGGTACAGGTGCAACTATTTATCTCCAAGTGGGAGATTTTTAGGTTGTGGAGCTAAAAGCTTCACCAGGATGCAAACAGGGGAAGTTATGGAGGATGCAGAGTTGTGGGGAGTTGCAGAATCAGTTGCAAGGAAACTGGCATCGGTCTGATCAGCCGACGTCGATCAGATGGCAGTGAGGAAGCAACCGGTGTCGGTTACCAGTCGGCCGACATCGGTCTTAGAGGTGCCGGTGTCGGCAGCTTGTGCGTGAACAGGCAGTTCGCATGTTGATCTGAGAGAGTCTATTTTTGGACTGTTTGTTTGCATGTTGAAGGCTAGTCTTAGTCTTGAGTTGCATGTCTAATTATTGTAATTATGATAGTCTAATTATTGTAAGCATGAGATCTATTTATGGACTCATGGGCTGTATTGTAAAAGTGTGCTAGAAAGCCATAGAGCTTTTAGAGAGAGCTAGTGTAGCTCCTCCTAGTTCCAAAGGGGTGCTGAGAGTGTATGATCAGGGAGAGTTGCAAGGTCTGCAAGGTCTAGGAGCTGATCCACCGGGGTACTGGTTGAAGAATCATAAGGACTTGGTGAGGCAAGGACAAGGGTTCTTCAGGGGTGTAGAGATATCTACAATGGTGAGTGAGGTCTAGTGATTTGCAGGTAGCAGAGAGCAGGAGATCTACTTGGAGTATGGTTGTGTACTTGGTGAACTGGCAGCGCGTTACTGACTGGTTGGAGAGGTGAACATCAATTCTACATTAGAGTTGATTGTTGGGACCGAGAGAGAGAGGGAAGAAGGTCTTGAGGTGTGGCGAACCTTTGAGGTGGAGGAAGAAGTGGCATCTTCCTTATTGTATATTCTTCTGAGTGATTATTAATACAATTGTGTATTGTCTCTCAATTCCTGTATTGTTTCTTATTTCTAGTTACTTATTGATTCTGATTGAATTCTGTGTTTATTTGCTAATACAAGAAGTAATCATATGTGCTCTAATTGGTAGAGCAAGATCCTGACTGAGTAGGCATCGAAGCATGTTTATTGTTCTAGGTTCCTTACACATGGGCTATGTTGGAATTGAGCGTCAGTTTTTAATATGGGTTGCCTGATGTCAGGATCTTGCTCCACCAAAAGAGCACAATATGATTACCAAACCAAGCAACTTAATATGCGAAAATAAACCAGATTCACCAAGTAACTAGAATTCAGAATAACACACGATATGAGAGACAATACACAAATTGTATTAACACTTTATACATAAAAGAATACAATAAAGAAGATGCCACTTCTTCTCCACCACCTCTTCAGAGGCTCGCCACACCTCAAGTGAACAGTAATTCTTCTCCCCAAAGCTCTCCCTCTCAGGTCCCAACACCCAACTCAAATACAGAGTTGGTCTTCACCTCCCGTGCTCCACGCACACCACAAGTGCTCCACGCACTCCACAAGTACTCCACGTACTCCACAAGTACTCAAGGTACTTCAAGTAGATCTCCCATGAACCTGCAACAACCTACAATTCAACAGACCATACTTATGGAAGGAACTCCCTTGCCTTCCTCTTTGCTCTATCCGAGTACACACCTGTACTCCAAGTAGATCCTGCCTGATACTGCTCCCTGTTGTGTTGCTGTCTATATGATCCTGCACACCTACAAATCAACCCAGTTCTGCGCCCCTGTGAACCTTGACCTTGCACACACATACACTTGCAGATCAATGATCTTACTTACCATGTAGATCTCCTATATAGGCCATGCAACTGTGACCAAGATCCTACACACCTGAAGAATCCTGCTGACTCTCCAAAACCAGCACCTACACCTGGTACTGTGGAACTAGGAGGAACACCCTTGCTCACCTCACACACAGAAGGAACAAACTTTGCTCAACTCAAACTAGAACACTTTTCCAATACAACCATGAGTCTATTATATAGATCTCATCCAAACAATGATTAGACATCTAATTACCATAATTAGATTCGCAGCTCTCAGTGTAAAAATAGATCTAATCATGCAAACACTTGGTTCGTTAGCTAACTGCCCGTAATAAGCTCGCAGTCGAACCACACAGGCGACCGACGTCGGTCCCTGTCTGCCTGGAGGTGACCGACGCCGACCGACCCATGATCGATGTCGGTTGCTTCTTCTTTACTGTCCTACCGACGTTGGCTGATCAGACCGACGCCGGTTTCTCTAACGCTCAGCAACCTTCAGCAACCCCTCCAATGGCCTTCTCCGTGTCTACATCAGTGAAGCTTTTAGCTCCACACCCTAACACCTGATGTGTGCACAGCTGTTCGCTTTACTCAATACAAAAAAATAAGCCGTGCCAATGAATGTTCACACTCTTCGATGTCCACCTGGTGGGCTGCTCTACCTTCTAGAAACATATCCCATGCATAGATATTTTTGATCTTTCTCCATCGTTCCCCCTTTCCTTGTTGTATTTTGTCCTTATCTGTTCGATCTGAGCTCTCGAGCTATCTCTTTGGTTGGTCATTGAATTTGTTCATAGGGTCTACGACGTATTTGAAAATCGATGGATATTTCATTATCTTAAATTTGACATATGTGGGGACATCAATGGTTCATCCGCTTCCCTGGTTCAATCACTTTTTTAGTTCAATTGCTTCCTTGGTTCAATCGCTTTCTTAGTTCAATCGCTTTCTCGGTTCAATTGCTTTCTTGGTCTTTGATTGAACCATCCCTTTATCCGGTGCTTCCTTTGATCTTTAAACTAATGTTCTCTGCCCTCTACAAGGGCACCTGCCCTTAGTTCACTGCCCTCCACAAGGGCACTTGTTTTTTCGGCTTTGGGGCACTCCTTTGAACCATCCATGTTGAACCTTTGAACCGTTGAACCATTTTGGTTCAAAGTTCAACGGTTTAATGACTTTCTTGCTTTTCGTCTGGAGCTTCCTTTGAACCATTGAACTTGTGAACCTTTGAACTTTTGAACCGTTGAACCATTTTGGTTCAAGGTTCAATCGGTTCATTGGTTCATCCTTCGAGCTTCGCGAAAGGTCCATTTTGCTCATCACCTACCCTCTACAAGGGTACTTTGCCCTGTGGGCTTTGGGGCAATCCTTTAAACCGACCACTCAAACCTTTGAACCTTTGAACCACTTTGGTTCAAGGTTCAACGGTTTAATGGTTCAAGTGCTTTCTTGTGTTCCACTCATTCACTTGACTACTTGAACCAACCGCGTTGAACCTTTGAACCTTTAAACTCTTTTGGTTCAAAATTCAATGGTTCAACGGTTTAATGGTTCAAGGGTTCAAGCCTCTTTTTTTTTGCTAAGTCTTTTCAAACCATTGAACTTGCTGAAGCGCTTAATTATTTAAGCTTGTTGACATCGTTGAACCCTTGAACTTGTTGAACCTTTGAACCATTTTAGTTCAAGGTTCAATGGTTCAATGGTTCAATCCTTTGTTTGAAGTTTGTTTATGAACCTTTTGGTTAAACCTTGGCGTTGAACCAACCTTGAAATTGCCTAAGTGTTGAGAGCTTATTTCTTTCCTGCAGAGTCCGTAGAAATGAACCTGCATAGTCCGTAGATATGAACCTGCAGAGTCCGTAGAAATGAACTGATGGAGTATGTAGAATTGAGTACATAGATTCATGCCTAAAGAGTCCGTATAAATGAGTCCATAGATTTATGCCTATAGAGTCCATAGATTTAAGCTTGCAAAGTCCGCAGAAATGAACCTGCGGAGTCTGTTAGCTAAAAAAGCTTGAAAAATAGAGAATTTGAATGCCCAGAACAATTTTTTATAAGAGAATTTTGGCCTGCAAGACCAAAATAGTTCATATGTTGTCCCAAAAAAGAGTGACAGATTTTGAAAACAACAGCTGGCTCCAATTGGGGAACTTCTTTCAGTTGAAGACTTGGAATAGCTGAGAGAAGCAGAAACCAGAATCTCTAGTGCCTTAAAGTGTGCCACTGGGATACGGAGTCATGCTATCCAAAAAGAAAGGTGCCAAAAATGAAAATGAAAAGTACAAAACATAACTAAAGACTATACAAATATACATATGTACAGGTAATCTTATCTGATACTTCAAGAGTTGAAGTGCTTCAGATGCTGCCCATTGTGAGGCAGAGAAAAGGATGTGCCATCTTGGTACTTCAATAGGAAACTATTCTTACCATTGAGATCATGGATAGTGAACGGGCCTCTCCATAGGGAATCAAATTTTCCATTCATTTCCTTTGGTTTTCTTCTCTTGTCCCATAGCAGGACTTGATCTACAATCTAGAAATCCTAGTTTTTTACTTTCTGGTCGAAGAGTTTCTTCACCAGACTTTGATGCTGCACAATTCAGTCCACCACCATAGTTTGTTGCTCATCCAGCTCAGTCAAGCACACGATCTTTGTGTCAATGGAGCTTTCATATGTCTGATCTTCAACTGCCTTTGCCAATTTTAGTGCTGACAACTCCAGGGTGATTGGTATCTCTCCATTGAGACCATAAAGAAGTTGGAAAGGTGACATACCTATTGCCCTTTTGGGCGTAATTTTGTCTACCCATAAGCATCAAACAATGCTTTTTGCCAAGTTCGTTGGTTGTCATCTACCAGCTTCCTAATGATGGTCACCAGATTCCTGTTGCTCGATTTTGCTTGGCCATTTCCTTGTGAAAAATAATCAGAAGAGTGGGAGAGAGTAATCCCATAATAAAAATAGAACTGAGTGATCTCATGGGAAGATAAACAGACAACATTGTCCATTACAATTTTGATTAGGACCCCAAACCTAAAAATGATGTTCTCCTTGAGGAAATCGTAAACTACTTCTGAAGTAACATGTTTGGTTGGAATTGCTTCCACCCATTTGGTGAAGTAATATGTGGTTGTGAGGACATAATCATGTCCAACACTTGAATATGGGTTTACAACACCAATGAAATTGATTCCCCATTGCTAAAATGGCTCTTCTATCACTACTGGCTTGAGAGGCAGGGCAGCTAACTTGGGTCTTTCAACGAACTGTTGGCACAATTCACACTTTCGTACCTATTTGTATGCATCCTGAAACAATGTAGGCCAATAATACCTAGCTCTAAGAATCATGTGGGCAGTTACAGGAGCAAAAAAATGTCCTCCACAAAATAGATTGTGGAAGGATTCCAGAAGTTTGTTCTGCTACTCTTTATCCATGCAGCGAAGGAACACTCCATCAAGGTTCTTCTTATACAGGCCGTTGTTCCAAAGGACAAAATTAGCAGCTTTCAATTTAACAGTCCTCCTTTCTTTACGAGATAAGTGAGCAGGACACTCACCATAAGTAAGAAAATGAGCAATACTTGAATACCACTCATTCATGGTGGAGACAAAGAGGACTTTTGGTGTGTCTTCTACTTCTTTTTTTTCATGCCTTGCTTCTTTGGGTCTATTATCAGCAATCAATTGACATAGACCCCTTCCTTACACCAGCTTTGTCAGTTTGATAACTAGATCAAACTCTTGGATTTTAGCAATCCAATTGCCCCTTTTGGTTCCAAACTCCTACTGAGTTAGTATGGATTTGACTGTGGTATCAGGAACCAGGGTAGTAACACATGAGTTCAGGATATAGAAATGGAAATGCTTCACTGCCTTGACCACCACATAAGCATGCTTCTCTATGTTTAAATATTTCAGTTCATGAGCTTTGAGAGGACAACTCATGAAGGAAATGGGAGATTCCACACCTTCATTCTGCTGAACCAGAATGGCTAAAGGTGTGTGTTCAGAAGCATAACTATACATGATGAAATCTTTGGTATAATCTGGACAAACCAGAATTAGGGCATGGGCAATGGCTGTCTTGATGTCTTGGAATGCTAATTTGCCTTCTTCAATCCATCTAAAAGTGGTCTTTCCTTTCATCATATCTATAATATGATGAGTCTTCTCAATGAACTCAGGAATGAACCTTCGTAAGAAATTTACTTTTTTGAAGAGTGAACCGCAGTCTTACTCGTGGGCAGAGTAAGCTCCTAGATGGACTTGACTCTTTCTGAGTCAATCTTTATGCCTTCTCTAGATACAATGTGTCCGAAAAGCTTCCCTTTTGTTACTCTAAAAATAGACTTCTTAGAGTTTAGAGAAATGTCATTTTGGTGACAGCATTCCAGCACTTGTTGCAAATAGCACACATGGTCAGGGTGATGTTTGGAAAAAATGGTCAAGTCATCAACATATACCACAATGAAATTACCTATTTCATCTTTGAAAGCAAGGTCCATTGCTCTCTAGAAAGTAGCACCAACATTTATCAGGGCAAATGGCATCCTTCAATATGCAAAGGTGCCCCAAGGTGTGGTGAAGGCAGTCTTGTGTTGTTCTGCGTCACCAACTTCTACTTGATTATATCTTGAGAAGCTGTCTAACATTGATAACATCTCGAAACTGATCACTATCTGAAGTATTTGGTCCATGATGGGCAAAGGATAGTTATCCTTTAAGGATGACTAATTCAGATTCTTGAAATCTACACAGAGGCGAATTTCAACATTCTTCTTTCTCACAGGTACTATGTTGGCAATCCATGTGGAATGATGGATTGGGAAGATTATCCTGGCATTCAACATTTTCTATATTTATAACAGAATAGTACCTGATATCTTCGAATTGTGCTACCTAGATTTTTTCTTGTAAGGTACTGAATCATCCTTGAGAGGAATGTCATGGCAGATTTCTTCAGGTTTGAGTGACTTCAGATCATCATAGGAGTATGCTAGGACATCTATGTATTGGCAAAGTAGAGCAGTGAGTTTGAATCTCTCCTCTAGAGTACAGTACTTTCCAATATTCACCATTTTGGGATTTTCCTTGGTACTCAAATTTATCTAATCAAACCCCTAGGAGGATCTTGAATCCATTTGTTACTGTTTGATGAACCTGTCGTGCTTGTCAAACAATGTTTCAAGAGAAACCAGTCTTTTGGGAATTTTATTCCCTTTTAGCTGCAAAAATTCTTCACTTGCATCTGAATTTGATTCATGGACTGATTCAAGCTTCTTAGGCTCACTACCTTCAAAGTGCAACTGTTTGAAGCTGTCTTTTTGCTCTAGGAAAGCAATGATTTAGTTGTCATTGTTAAATACCTGCCAATGACTGGCATTATCAGGTATGTTTGGTCGAAAGACCAATTCGATAGTGTACCTATTTCTTGTGAAGTCTGGGTGAGGGACTAAGAGAGTTGCTGAAACCACTAGTGCATCAGCTCTGTCATTGAATTCTCTGGGTATGGTAGAGATGTTAAAAGCATCAAAGCTTTCAATTTGATCCCAGACTAGATTGCGGTAGTGGCGTAATCTCTCATTTTTGGTTTGATACAAGTTCCTTACTTGACAAACTACTAGTTCAGCATCTCCTTTAGCATGAAGGAGCTTGATGCCTTTATCTCGAGAAACCTTCAATCCAAGCAATAGAGATTCATACTTAGTTGTGTTGTTGGTGTTGTTGAACTGCAATTTGTATGAAGAAGGAAAAATATCTCTTTGTGGAGATATGAACATAATCCCAGCCCCTGAGCCGGTAGAGAAATAACTGTCATCAAATTCCAGCATCCATACCTTATTTGAAATTAATCTTCTATTATATTTTGTTTTGTTAGAGAGGAAAAATCCTTTTTTATCTGTACTGCACCCTACCAATTCTTCTGATGTCTCATCTGAGTCAATTCCTGGATCACCACCTACAAGACTTTCATCTGCTGAAACATGAATATCCTCTATGGTTAAGAAGTAATTACCCATGCCTAAAGACTCAAACAGAATTTGAGCTTTAGGGGCCGATGTTTGAGTGACCACATATTTTGATTCCTTTTCAGGAAGCAGCTTGTGCATGATGCCTTTGATAGGGATCCTCACTTCAGACAAGTCCATGCTCAAATCTCTACCAACATCTTTGCAAAAATTTTACCTAAGAAGGATGCCATATGATGCTAGGATGTCGGCCACTAAGACAGTCATCTTGATTCTCTTTTTTTAAAAAGCGGCAAATGCAAATTGGGCATCATTGATCTGTCCCAGCAGTGGCACTTGTTTGTTCTCCATGGAGAAACATCTCCCAAATGTCTTGGTCAGTGTGAGACCAAGAGATTCTACCACTTTAGCAGGCATGACGTTGTCAGATGCACCTGAGTCTATAATACAATTGCTCAGTTTGTGACCATTTATCAATAGGGAAACATACAAATGCTCTATTTTCCCAGGGGCATTTGGACGAGTAATGACAATATTGTTTGGGATAGACATGTTCTTTGGGAGATCATGAGTTATCTTTTTAACATCTTGTCTTGTAGGGATGGCTTTATTCTTCACACACTGAATTAACCTATCCAACTGCTTAGGATTGCATTGCAAGAATTCATATTCAGATATTTGAATTTTAGTCTTCTTGACATGGTCGATTATGTCAAATAATTGAAATGGATTAAGAACAGAGAAAGGCAGTTCATATTTCTAGTTTTTGAGAGGGGTGGAACTGGTCTGTGGAATTGAAGTTGAAGATGGAGGAATTCTTGATGTACTTAATTTTTTATTACTCACTGGGTCCTTTGGCTAGAAAGGCATAGAAGTTCCTCGTTTGGCAATTGAAATTGCAGGCTGAGAACTTTCTCTTGTTTTTACTTTATCAACTTGCTGGGCTGACTAGTTCTGGGACTAGGTGAATACAACATATGATCTATCAACTACTTCACCTTTATCTCTAGGTTCATCTTGGTAATTCAAAAAACTAATGTTGGAGTCACTAGCTAATTATTTTTGGTCTTCTACAAGGAGATTAGCATCATTTTCTTGGTTCAATTCAGGATATAAAGAGAAATCATATTTTGTTTCGAGATATTCAACTACTGAATTGGTTGGGGGTGTTTCAATGGCAAGCTTCCCCTGTGGGGGAGGAAGACGATTTGGCTATCTTTGATTCTTAGCAGCATTGCCTTGGTATGACTTATTGGGGAATGTCCTCCTTGGCATATCTATGTATGAAAGAGCTAAAGATATCCCTTACACCATTTGCTTCCTGAGAGCTAGCAACTCATTTGCCAGCTTCTGCACCATTAGATCAGTGGTACCTATAGATGGATATTCAAAAGATGAAGAAGATTTACCTCTATTAGGATCTCTCCTTATCTTTCTTACTAAGATAAAGTCATCTTCCACCTCAGTGGCCAAATCCTGAGCTGCAGTAAGGTCTATTTGGCTAGCACATCTCAGCAGAAAACTCACTTCAGGCAGCTGAGAGTTGATGAAGAAACATTTGAGATTCTCAGCTGTAGGTTGAGAAATTATAGGAATCATGTTCCTCAACTTGTCAAACTTGGCTATGAAATCCCTTATTGGTTTATGAGGCTCCTTCTTCATTTGTGTGAGTTGGCTAGCAGGGCATGTGAATCTTTTGCAGGTTTAAATCTAGCTTCAAATTTGGCTTTGAGAGTGTTCTAGTCAGTCACAGTCTGGGCCTGCAGATGATAGAACTAGTCTGCAACAGTACCTTGTAAAGTTTCCATGAACAGCCTGACTGTTACATCCTCATACTTCACACCTATTATGCCACATGCTATGCTGAAGGTTGCAATATGTTCATCAAGATGAACCTTCCCATCACCATAGAACTTGAAGAATTTTTTATTGAACTGCGTGGTAGCTCATGGAGAGGTGGAGTTAAATTGAGTGGGCCAAAAGAGTTACCCAAAAGTCCTTGAATTGCCATTATATGACTATGGAAAGGTGGAATAACAAATCTCAGAGGGGTAAGTATTGACAAAGCTTTATTAATAGCAGAAATGGATGCTTTGTCCGGTAATGGAGACTTGATTTTAGTAGGAGGAAAGCTCTTGGTTCGTTGGAGGTGAGATGGTGAAGGAAACAAATCAAAATTACTTTGTTGTACCAACTCGAATACAGGATCAACAATACCTTTAGCCCTTTGGCTTCGCGTATACCGTGGATCTGCTAGAGTGTAAAAATAAAAATGGTAAGGAACTAGTACTGCTTTAGCTTGAAGCTTGAGGCTTCAAACTGCGCGTTCTTTATAGTAGAATAAATGAATAAGGTTATAATGATAATGGGTAAGACCCAGATGAGAGTCGTTAGAGTATATAATGGATAAGGATAGGAACTGCTTATTCGAATCCCCAGTGGAGTCACTAAAAACTATTGGCATGTAGCTGGCAGTGTTCTTACCTACTTCACGTTATTCCTCAATAATATGAAATGCTTCGATTTGAATAGACTGGAAAAGGACTAGAAATTCTCATCGATCCTTAGCGGAGTTGCCAAAAACTGTTGGGTGAATATTTTATCACCAGTGTACTGATGAACAAAATAGGTCTGATCAACCACAGCAAGGAAGATTGGTCAACCAAATATGCAAGTTTACCACATCAAAAGGGGACAAATCTCTCCTCTCATCAAGGGGAGGTTCCCTATAAGTATGAAGGGGCTATATATATGTTAATTTACTATAAATAAGCTGAAAATAACACTCAGAGGTAGGATAACACCATCCATATCTCTTTTTTCAGAGATGATGTTTACAAATCAAAGGGAAAATCTTGATGAAATGACAAAAGGCACTCCTCTTCTTTTAGAAGTGATATTCAGTAGACAACAAGAACCTTTCAGGTAGTGACAAGTAACTGTAATAAGGCGTAGTAACATAGCAAGATGAAATGTAGCACAAAGTCTCCACTTCAACAGTCAGAGAGTGAAATATGAAGGATAATGAGGGCACAAAGTCATCCCAAGATTCTTTACACAGAAATAGAAAATATACAAACTAAAGACAATTATGGTAGCACAAAGTCTCTCCACAACCAACTTCATGACACCTTCCTTATTACTTTCACTAATTTTGCTTATTTAATTAAATAGACAAAAAATGTATTAAGAAAATAGACATAAGAACAATTTCCCCAACAACCAAGCTATTCCAGCACAAAGTCTAAAAAGTCACTTATTTTCTTATTCAAATAACGAAATATGATCAACAATCTGAGCTCAAAGTCTCAGTAATGCCTTTCAATTTGGGTAGAGTTTTATTTTTTATAACAGAGAGATCTCCCTAAAAACAATAAGAGAGAGTCCAATGTATAGTGCTCCAAGAAAGACTTGGGCACTTTGTTTCACAAAAATGGCCTATGATGCATTCAATGCCTTCAATGCATTTTAAATTTTGTCTATGGGCTATGCTAGAATCGAGCGTCAGTTTTTAATATGGGCCGTCTAATGTGTTTCCTGATGTGTGCACAGTTATTCGCTTTACTCAATGCAGAAAAATAGACCGTGCCATTGAATGTTTGCACTCTCTGATGTCCACCTGGTGAGCTGCTTTACCTTCTAAAAACATATCCCATGCATGGATATTTCTAATCTTTCTCCATCATTCCTCCTTTCCTTGCTGTACTTCATCTTTATCTATGCGATATGAGCTCTCAAGCTATCTCTTTGGCCAGTCGTTGAATTTGTTCACAGGGTCTACATCGTATTTAAAAATCAATTGATATTTCATTATCTTAAATTTGACATCTGCGAGGACGTCAATGGTTCAATCGCTTCCCTAGTTTAATTGCTTTCTTAGTTCAATTGTTGCCCTAGTTTAATCGCTTTCTTAGTTCAATCACTTTCTCGGTTCAATCGCTTTCTTGGTCTTTGATTGAACCATCCCTTTATCTGGTGCTTCCTTTGATCTTTGAACCAATATTCTCTACCCTCCGCAAGGGCACCTGCCCTTAGTTCACTTCCCTCCATAAGGGCACTTATTCTTTTGGCTTTGGGGCACTCCTTTGAACCATCCATGTTGAACCTTTGAATCATTGAACAATTTTGGTTCAAGGTTCAACGGTTCAATGCCTTTCTTGCTTTTTATCTGGAGCTTCTTTTGAACTATTGAACCTATGAACCTTTGAACCTTTAAACCGTTAAACCCTTTTGGTTCAAGGTTTAATCGGTTCATTGGTTCATTCTTCGGGCTTCAAGAAAGGTCCATTTTGCTCATCACCTGCCCTCTGCAAGGGTACTTTGGCATGTGGGCTTTGGGGCACTCCTTTGAACCGACTGCTTGAACCTTTGAACCACTTTGGTTCAAGGTTCAATGGTTCAATGGTTCAAGCACTTTTTTGTGTTTCGCTCATTCACTTGACCGCTTGAACCAACCGTATTGAACCAACTGTGTTAAACCAACCGTGTTGAACCAACTACTTTGAACCAACCGCGTTGAACCTTTGAACTCTTTTGGTTCAAAGTTCAATGATTCAATGGTTCAATGTTTCAAAAGTTCAAGCCTTCTTCTTTTTGCTAAGTCTTTCGAAGCCGTTGAACTTGTTGAAGCGCTTAATTCTTCAAGCTTGCTGACGTCGTTGAACCCTTCAACCTGTTGAACCTTTGAACCATTTTAGTTCAAGGTTCAATAGTTCAATCCTTTGTTTGAAGTTTGTCAATGAACCTTTTGGTTGAACCTTGGCGTTGAACCAACCTTGAAATTGCCTAAGTGTTGATAGCTTATTTCTTTCCTGCAGAGTCTGTAGAAATGAACCTTCAGAGTCCGTAGATACGAACCTGCAGAGTCTGTAAAAATAAATTGGTGTAGTTCGTAGAAATGAGTTCATAGATTTCTGTCTGCAGAGTCTGTAAAAATGAGTCTGTAGATTCTTGCCTGTAGAGTCCGTAGATTTAAGCCTGCAGAGTCTGTAGATTTAAGCCTACAGAGTCCGTAGATTTAAGCCTGCAAAGTCCGTAGAAATGAACATGTGGAGTCCGTTAGCTAAAAAAGCTTGAAAAATGGAGAATTTGAATGCCCATAATATTTTTTGAGAAGGGAAGAGGGAATTTTGGCCTACAAGACCAAAATAGTTCATATGTTGTCCCAAAAATGAGTGACTGATTTTGGGAACAGCACAACTATAAATATGAAGGTCACAACAAGAGGCAATACCCAAATTTTCTATACTAAAATGCCTGTAGGGATAAACATAAATTAAAGACTATTTAGGTTTGGTGTTGGAAATATTGTCATTGATGTCAAAGTTCTAGCATTATTGGTGATAAAGGCCCCACTGCATTTAATGGTATTTTTAGTATTCATATCTTAGCTAATGTGTGTTAATATTTATTTTATATTAATGAATATATTTTTGGTTGCATATAAGTCAAAAGAGGGACCATGGAGAAGTCAAAGAGTCACGGGGTAAAAGACAAAAGATGAATGGGACGCATTTTCTCATGAAGAGTCATTTTAAGGAATTCCAAGAGTCACCATGTGAAGATAAAAGAGGTATGGCACATTTTTTCATGAAGAGACATTTTGAAGAATACGAAAAGTCACCAAGATAAAGACAAAAGAGAAAAGGATACTTTTGCTTATGAAGGGTCACCATATGACTTTTCAAATGTAAGGATACGCAGGGTCATGTAAGTTTGGCACCATTTTCCATGAAAATTGAAGAGTCACAAAGGGTGAATGCCAAAGGTCTTTTGGAAAGCTATAAATAAAGGCTTGAGAAGCCATTTGTAATATGTAAGAGAGTGCATGGTTTGTATTTGTTTTCGAAGATAGAAAAGTAAGAGATATTGTAGAGTTCTATCATTTGTTTAGTAAGCAACATTGAGAGATAGTTGTGTTTTATACACAAGAGGGGTAGTGTTTCTATAGGTTGGTGCTCACAAATAGTTACTATGTTGGTGCTCGATGAAGGGGTTGGTGCTCTTACAAGTTGGTGCTTACAAACTTTGTATTTTGAGTTGGTGCTCATTCATATACATGAGATTATTCTCCATGGTTTTTTCCACTTTGGGTTTCCACGTAAAAATTTAGTGTCTCTCTCTCTTGTGTGGTGCAAATTATTATTTCAGTTTTATTGCATATCTTAAATGTGTGATTAAGTGGTTAAAAAAAAAAGTCAGATTAAGTAAAAAGATATATAATATACTGATTCACCCCCCCTCTCAGTATATTTTGTGCTTAACAATTGGTATCAAAGTAGGGTCCTTTTCAAAAAAGTTTTATAGCGTGAAGGTAGATCGGGAAAGCATGATGGTTGGATCACATGAAAGATTTTCTACAAATAAGGCACCTTTGTTTGATGGGATGAATTATGTTTTTTAGAGCATAAAGATAAAGACTTATTTGATGGCCCTTAGATTCGACATATGGCAAGAGTGGTGGAGAAATATGAAGAACCATAAACACTTGTAACTACTCCGGCATAAAAGAAGGCAAGTGAAAATAATACTAAAGCTTTAAATGTTATTTTATGTGGTTTATGTGAAACAAAATTTGTTAAAGTTATGCAATGTAAATCTGCTCATCAAACTTGGGTAAACCTTGAGAATATTTACAAAGGTGATGGAAAGGTTCAGCAAGTTAAGCTTCAAACTTTCAGAACACAGGTTAATAGTTTGAAGATGGAAGAAGAAGAAAATATAGCAAGTTATCTTTTGCGGGTTGATCAAATAGTTAATCAGATTCAAGGTCTTGGAGAAAATTTAGAAGAATCAACTATGGTTCAAAAAGTTTTGAGATCTCTACCATTGAGATATGATGCCAAAGTTTCGGTAATTGAAGAGATGAATAAATTAGCCAAGCTAAAGATGGATGAGCTTCATGGTATTCTTACAGCATATGAGATGCGGACTAAACAAGATAAACCCTCAAAAAGAGAAGCTGATTTCAAGACATCAAAAAAAGAGAAGGCTAAGATTCAAGAATCAAATGATAGTTTTAGGAATGATGAAGATGACAACAGAGCTCTATTCATTCGCAAGTTAAAAAAGACATAGGTAAATATTAAGAAAAATTACCTTTTAAATGTTTTAATTATGAAAAGATTAGACATTTTGCAACTAAATGTCCAAATAAGGGTAATGATGACAATGAAGAAAGAAAGTCTACATACAAGAAGAATTTCAAAGGTAAATTCAAGAAGGGATTCAAGAAGAGTTTGTATTCTAAAGATCCTAGCTCAGCTGAAGATAGTGGAGTCAGTGATTCAAAAGAAGAAGATATTGTATTCATGGCCATACATAAAGATGCCTCCACAAGCAAACATATAGATGATCAACAAGAAGAACATGATGAAGCTAAAGTGAATTTGGAAGGAGAACTCATTTGTGCCTTAGAAGAGTTAAAAGCTCTTGAAAATAAAAATCAAAGATTAAAGCTCTAGATCAAGAAAAATGAAAAGGAGTCAAAGGAAATAATTGAAGATCTACAAGCACACTTTAAAGAAGCCAAGAAGAATGAAGAAGATCTAACAACACAGTTGAAAATAGTAAGTAAAGAATGTGAAAGGTATGTTATTGAAATTACTTATTTAAAATTAAATCTTGAGAAAACAAATAAAGCAATCAATGATAGAGCAGCCAATGATTCAAAATTTGAGAATAACACTAATATGTTGAATAAGATATTATAAAATAAAAGATCAATGTCAGATAAGATAGGGATTGGATTTAAAAAAGAGAAAGAGGAGGTCACTACTTTCACAGACAAGGAAAAAGGAAAGAGCTATGCTGAAGCTCTTACAAAAGAAGAAATAAAAAGGAAAGAAGTTAAGAATACAAAGGACATCTCAAACAAAGAAGGCTGAAGGGAACAGAGCTACAAAAGGCAATCAGGTCAAAGATACACAAATAGGTCCTATTTTTATAGTCACTATTTTTATTGTAATGGATATGGTCATAAGAAAATAGAATGTCAAAAAAGGGCTAACAATTTCAAAATTAAGGAGATGGAAATTCATACAGAGTCAAGCAGAAGCCACAACTCTTTTACTCCTCTATTAGGCTTTAATGAAGAGGCCATAATATGTTACAAGTACAACAACTTTGGACACATAACTCAGTACTATAGAAACGTGTTCGAGTCAGTCAAGAAAGACTAGAGTTTCAAGGCTCCATTCATCGAGAAGAAAGTTTAGACAGGTTCATGGCAAAAGAAATAACTTAAAAAATCTATGTTGGTGCGAAATGAAGAAAAGCCATAGTTCATTGATAGTGGATGTTTGAGGCACATGACAGGAGATAAGAGCAATTTCATAACCTTGAAGAAGATCAATGGTGGCATAGTGAAATTTAGAGACAATACTAATGCCATAATTATTAAAAAAGGTACACTAAGTTTGGATAATGATAGAACTAAAAATAAAAATATTTTCTATGTAGAAGGTCTTAAGCATAATCTTTTGAGTGTAAGTCAAATGTGTGATCAAGGGCACACACTAAATTTTTATGCAAAAGGTTGTGAAATTAGAAGAAAAGATTCAGATGTGTTGGTTACAGATGCTCAGAGAACAAGCAATAATTTGTATATGTTATCAAACATCAAAGGTCAAAGATGTTGTTTGAGTCAGAATTGAAGAAATTTGGCTATGGCACAAGAGAATGAGGCACATAAATTTTGATAATCTTGTCAACATCAACAAGAAGTAAGCAGTTAAAAATCTTCCAAAGATTACAAAGCCATTCGACACACTTTGTGAACCTTGTCAACATAGGAAGTAGGCTAGAAGCTAGTTCAAAACAAAAGAGTACTCGACCACTCAGATGTTAGAGCTTGTTCACACTAATCTATGTGGACCTATGAGAACTCAAATTACTCAAGGTGAAAAATATTTCATGTTGCTTATTGATAATTTTTTACGTATGACTTGGGTAATGTTTTTTAAAAAAAATCAGAAGCTTTCAGACATTTCAAAGCATTCAAAGCATTAGTTGAGAATGAAACTAGTTTGAAGATTAAGTGTCTAAGATCAGATCGAGGAAGAGAATTTATGTTAGATCAATTTATTGAGTTTTGTGAAGACCAATAAATAAAGATATATTATTCAATAGCCATAACTCCATAGCAAAATAGAGTCATTGAATGAAAAAATAGAACAATTCAAGAGATGACGAGGACAATGCTAAATGAATCCAAGATAGCAGATAAATATTAGAGAGAGGCAGTTGTTATAGTAGTGCATATTAAGAATAGAGCATTATTGAAAGTCAATAGTGACAAGACTCCTTATGAGCTATGGAAAGACGAACCAACAAAAGTTGATTATTTTAGAGTTTTTGACAACAAATGCTTCATAAAAAGAATAGATGAAAAACTTGGTAAGTTTGAATCCAGAGTAGATGAAGGTATATTTATTAGTTATTCTTGTAAAAGTAAAGCTTATAAATGTTATAACAAAATAACCAAATAAAATTATTGAAAGTGTAAGTGTCAAGATAGAATAAGATGGAACACAAAGAATCAGTGATCCAGTAGACATTCCTGAAATTATTTAAGAGAAAATTTTTGAAGAATCAGATGAAGATGAGAGGAAAGAGAAAAAAGACACCAAAACTCCATCCAAATATGTTTAGAGAAATCATTATGAAAGTGACATCATCAATGACATAAATGAAGGAATTCACACTAGAAGAATGATGGTAAATGAATCTGAGCAAGTTAATTTCTCTTTGTTATCCAAAATTTAGCCTAGAACTTTTTCAGAAGCTTAGACATGATAAGCATTGGGTTAAGGCTATGGATGAAGAATTAAATTAGATAGAAAAGAGTGATACTTGGGAATTAGTGCCCAAACCAAAAAATCATAATGTGATATGAACAAAATGGTTTTATAGAAATAAGTTGAATGAAAATAAAGAAGTGACCATAAATAAAGCAAGATTAGCATGTAAAAGATATGCTCAGATTGAGGGAATAAATTTTGAAGAAAAATTTGTACTAGTGGCAAAGTTAGAGGCTATTAGAATGTTTCTTGCATATGCAATGTTTAAAATTTTTAAAGTGTTTCAAATGGATGTCAAATCTGCCTTCTTAAACGAGAATCTAGAAGAAGAGGTCTACATTGAGTAGCATGAGGGATTTATTCTCTTATATATTAGTAGACATGTATGTAGATTGAAGAAAGCATTGTATGGATTGAAACAAGCTTTTAGAGCTTGGTATGCAAGACTTGATAAGTACCTGCAAGATCAAAGTTTTAAGAGAGGATTTACTGATAGTAATCTCTACATCAAAACAGAAAGTGAACATCAATTGACTATTGTGGTATATGTTGATGACATCATTTTTGGAGGAAATATTGAAAAGATGACAAATGAATTTGAGATGTTTATTCTTGGAGAATTGTCATTTTTTTTATGATTGCAAATATTTCAATCAGATAAAGGAATTTTCATATCTCAAAGTAAACATGCTAAAAAAATGTTGAATAAATTTAGTTTTGAGGATTGTGCACTAGTTAGCACACCAATGTGTATAAGAAATAAAGTGAGCAAGGATGAAGATTCACCTGTTACAGATCAATCTTTATATAGATCTATGATTGGTAGTCTTTTATATTTGATAACATTGATGCCAGACATCATGCATGCAGTAGGTATGGTTACAAGATATCAGTCATCTCCAAAAGATAGTCATGTTCAGTTGGTGAAAAGAATATTCAGATATATCAAGGGGACATTGGATTACACATTATGGTATTCCACAAGTAAAGATTTCACTTTTGTTGCTTATACAGATTTAGATTGGGCAGAGTGCTTAGATGACAGAAAGAGTACAAGTGGAGGAGCTTTCTTTCTTGGTGATAGCTTAGTATCATGGCTAAGTGAAAATTAGAATTTAATATCACTTTTTATAGCTGAAATAAAATATAAAGCAACGGTATTATGTTGTACTCAATTGCTTTGGATGAAGCAAACTTTGGAAGATATCAAGGTAAAATATGATGAACATATTTCTATTTTTTGTGACAACACAAGTGCTATTAATATTTTGAAGAATCCAGTAATGCATTCAAGAACAAAACATATTCCCATTAGTTATCACTTCTTGAGAGAGCAAGTTGCAGATCAACAGATTAAGATGTAGTATATTAGTACTACAAAGTAGATTGTAGATTTTTTCACAAAGGCACTACCAAAAGACACATTTGAGTATCTATGAGAGAAGTTGGGAGTAATTTCTTTTACTTCCTGCCATTGAGGTTTAACATCAGTTGAGGGGGAGCTAAGTGTTAGCTCTTAATAGGCCCTTTGCCATTGATTTCAAATAGGGAAAATAATAGGTACAAGTATAGGTGTAGAAATAGGTACAAAGAACAGGTACATGTTGCTATAGTAAGGGGGAGTTACTGTATGTTTTTCAAATGACAATATGTGCAGATTTTAGGATGTGGCAGTTTCAGTTTGAGGTTGCCATCAATGACAAAAGGGGAGATTATTGGAAATATTTTCATTGATGTCAAAGATCTAGCATTATTGATGATAAAGGCCCCATTGCATTTAATGATGTTTTTAATATTCATATCTTGGCTAATGTGTGTTAATATTTATTTAATATTAATGAATATATTTTTGGTTGCATATAAGTCAAAAGAGGGACCATGGAGAAGTCAAAGAGTCACAGGGTAAAAGACAAAAGAGGAATATGACACATTTTTTCATGAAGATTCATCTTGAGGAATTCCAAGAGTCACCATGTGAAGACAAAAGATGTATGGTACATTGATCCACATCCCTTCTCAGGGATATGTCTCTCCTTAGAGATAATCAGACCGCCATGTGTTCTGATTGAGAATCACCTCAGGTGTCCTTGTGGCTAGACATATAGGGATCTAGAAGAGGACCCAGATCACTCTGAAGCTTTTGGTGTGACGGCCAGTCCTTCTATTGGTATCACAGCTAGGTCTCGAGGTCGAGACCTACAAAAGCTAGTGGGCATGATCCACATCCCTTCTTAGTAATATGTCTCCCCGTTGAGGCAATCATTATGCGCCACATGTCTGACTGGGAATCACCTTGGGTGCTTCGTGGCTGGCCATATAGAGATCTGAAAGAGGACCCAGATCACTCCAGAGCTTTTGGTGTGATGGCCAATCCTTCTGAATATGAGGACTGGTCATCACACCAAAATCTTTGGAGTGATCTAGGTCCTCTTCCAGATCCCTATATGGCCAACCACAAAGCACCCAAGGTGATTCCCGATCGGACACGTGGCGTGTGATTATTGCCTCAGCGAGGAGATGTATCCCTGAGAAGGGATGTGGATCATGCCCACCAGCTTTCATGGGTCTCGACCTCGAGACCTAGCTCTAATACCAATAGAAGGACTGGCTGTCACACCAAAAGCTCCAGAGTGATCTGGGTCCTCTTCCAGATCCCTATATGGCCAGCCACGAGGACACTTGAGGCAATTCCTAGTCAGAACACGTGGCAGTCTGATTATCTCTGAGGAGAGATGTATCCCTGAGAAGGGATGTGGATTAGGCCCACCAGCTTCTACGAGTCTCAACCTCGAGACCTAGTTCTGATACCAATAGAGGACTGGCTGTCACGCCAAAAGCTCTGGAGTGATCTGGGTCCTCTTCTAGATCCCTATATGGCCAACCATAAAGTACCTGAGGTGACTCCCGATCGAACACATGGCGTGTAATGATTACCTCAATGGGGAGACGTATCCCTGAGAAGGGATGTGGATCATGCCCACTAGCTTCCGCGGGTCTTGACCTCGAGACCTAGCTCTAATACCAATAGAAGGACTGACCATCACACCAAAAGCTCCAGAGTGATCTGGGTCCTCTTCCAGATCCCTAAATGGCTAGCCACGAGGACACTCGAGGTGATTCCCAGTCGAAACACGTGGCAGTATGATTATCTCTTAGGAGAGACGTATCCCTGAGAAGGGATGTGGATCACACAGTTTTCCATAAAAAGACATTTTGAGGAATACAAAAAGTCACCAAGATAAAGTCAAAAGAGGAAATGATGCTTTTGCTTATGAAGGGTCACCATATGACTTTTCAAATGCAAGGATACGAAGGGTCATGCAAGTTTGGCACCATTTTCCATGAGGATTGAAGAGTCACAAAAGGTGAATGCCAAAGGTCTTTTGGAAAGCTATAAATAAAGGCTTGAGAAGCCATTTGTAATATGCAAGAGAGTGCATGGGTTGTATTTGTTTTTGAAGAGAGAAAAGTAGGAGATATTATAGAGTTCTATCATTTGTTGAGTAAACAACATTGAGAGATAGTTGTGTTTTATACACAAGATGGGTTGGTGCTCCTGTGGATTGGTGTTCACAAATCTTTGCAAGGGGTTGGTGCTCTTGTGGGTTGGTGCTCCTGCAAGTTGGTGCTTGCAAACTTTATATTTTGAGTTGGTGCTTATTCATATACTTGAGATTATTCTCCATGGTTTTTTCCACTTTGGGTTTCCATGTAAAAATACGGTCTCTCTCTCTCTCTCTCTCTCTCTCTCTCTCTCTCTCTCTCTCTCTCTCTCTCTCTCTCTCTCTCTCTTGTGTGGTGCAAATTATTGTTTCAGTTTTATTGCATATCTTGAACGTGCGATTAAATGGTTAAAGAAAAGAATTCAAATTAAGTAAAAAGATATATAATATACTAATTCACACCCCCCTCAGTATATTTCATGATTAACATTTAGTCACGAATATATTGGAGTGTAAGACACAAAATGTAACTAACATAATTTATGCTTACTGGTGATAGTTGACCGAGACACATATAAGGACCTTTCCAGTCACATTAGGAATAATACCTCCATTAAAAATTACCATGGGATCTAAAATCAGCTATGGAGTGGAGGATGTGGTGCCCACACAAATCTAATACTAAGAAATGCTTTAGGGCAACAAAATCAAGCTTTGATAGAGGTAATGAAGACCATAAAGGAGATTTAAAAGGAGTTGGTGGTTGTTGGAAATAGGAAAGTTGTTCTATACTAACTCAGTACACATGAGAATGTTGAATTGTAAATCATAATGTTAAGATATATGTTTACATTGTCACATAAGGAAGGAGCAATCATTAGGCTATAAGATTGATTGAAGTATGAGAATTGAGAGGGAACATTGTTGGCTTAGAGTTATGAGCTGTGTCAAGTCAAGATCACGAGGAATCCATCATATCACAAAGATTATAATTCACACAACAATCATTGGGTTCAATGTGAGTAACACCTACACAAAAGTCCATGTTCCTATCAAGCGAACTTGGATGGCCATGTGATACCTAAAGTTGAGTTATTCTCTACATGTCATATTCATGGTAAACAAGATGATGGAATAGTTATTTGGGATATTGAAGAACACCAAAGTTGACATAATGGGTGTAAATTTTGTGGCATATTTTTAAGTAATAAAACTAAAAAAGATAGATGATTATCTTGCCCTACTAGGTAGACCTTAGTGTTATGTGAACAAAATGGATATGTGCTTTAAACAATGGCATGATGAGTTTTGAAAATGATGCACATAAAGTTGTAACTGCTTTATATACAAGATAACTTGTTGACGTGGTTAATATAGAATAATATTTAAAGCCACATATGCAATGAGAAATAAGGAACCATACACAAACTCACTTAGGAAGGTGTGATACCTTTGGATGATTACACCTCTATTGGAGGATTAGAAGAGAGTCATAAAAAATATGGGTAGTTTTGGGCTATGGATCATATGATAAGGCTTACGCACATAAGAAGGTGTGATAGGCTGTAAAGTAACATCTCACCCTCCTGCTCTCCCACTCAAAAGAAAAAAAATAGCTACCCTTGGTGCAAGTATTGCTATGTTGCCTTGTTCCAACCAAAGCCTCAGTAAATGCGGACTCTAAACAAGGAAGCTCAATCACATTCCAATGTTATATTTAGGTTGAGTAACGGTTGTTTAAAGAAGCTACTAATATTTGATGGGTTGAAAGAAGTAACAAGTTTTGTGGCCACCATAAGATGATGAACATTAAGAGAAAATGATTGGCAACTAGTCTTGACCCACGTGATTAAGGGTACACCTACAAAATGGTGGACAACACACAAGTCAATGCTAAACATCTAGGATAGGATAAAGGAAGAAATGGTTTTGTAAACACTTATTTTTTGGATTGGCAATTTAGATGTTAGTTTTCATTGATTTAGGGTACTTGTGTATGTGTGAATTAGCAATTCAAATTAGGCTTTTATTAACACATGTTTTCTTAGTGTTGGACCATGTTTCTTCCTCCCTTTTTTTTTTCTCTCTCCCCACTATTTTCATTATTTTCCCATGTTATCCATGTTATTATCTAGATATTTCTCTAGGAGTGTAATATTATGCCCCTCGTTGACTAGGAGCATAACAGTGCAATTTTGGTCCTTCTAAGATCATACTGCTACACTCCTATCTTAATTTGGATCACATATATCATGTGAATAGAAACAGGTCTCTATACACATGAAATAACTACCTCTATCTCAAGATCATCACGAGACTCTATGACCTTGTTATTGCAATCCACATTAGCATTGTGTGCCTCAAGCAAATATATTTTCAAATGTAATAACCTAAAAATGGTATTTGAGTGCTACTTGAGACTACTTATTTCTAGCTTACCCCTATACCTATCTTAGAGCCTATTATCACACTTATCCACCCTTTGTGTGGGCCACAGGCATCTTTCGTCAACTAAAATGCAATCTAAGACCCTCATTTCTCGATCTTGGCCCTTTGTGCCTAGTGTTTTAGTAGTTAAACATTAGCACCACATTAAGGACACTAAAGCCACGTGGCATTAGTGTCCCCAAAATGGCACCTATGTCCTTTACCCTAGCTTTCCTGAATGAATATATTTTCAAAGGTAAAACCCTCTTAAGATCAGCCTAAACATCTTTTATTATCCACACAAGCGATAAAACACTATAAATACATGAATTTTAGCCCTCTATCCACTGGATGGAAATTATATGCAAAATGCATATTCAAACATGAAATATGTTGAGTAAAATCAAGGTTATTAATCCCTATTTTGTCCTACTTCTATATATTACCATCTACAATAGCCCTAAGCTTGTATTTTATAGATTTATAATCTCAAGCACACTCAAGGCACTCAAGAACACTATCATACTAGAATCACTTTCACTTGCACCAAAACTTAGGTGGGGAGAACTACATCGTGCTTGATCCCTCCTTAGAGTATTAGTATGTAGCAATTCTCTTCACAATAGGGTATTGAGGATGTCGAGCTTATCCTTCTAACGAACACACTTTTCAAATCATACCTTACTTGCAAGGAGGAATAGGGTTTGCATCACAAATCAATCATTATAGACACAATACAAAGTTTTAGACTTTGTGTGCACATGAACAAAACCTAAAAATCTAGACATAGGTACACCTAGAAGTTTGAGACAATCTTGCACAAAGGACACTAACACCAATATCAAGACACTAAATCCACATGGTGCTACCATCCAAATGTGGAACTACTATATAAGAGGGGTCCTGACATAGGGATCTAGTTGACAACATTCGTACTTACATCTATCTCAGTTTCCAACACTCAAATCATTCATATCAAGTGTTTTCCAAATAAGTATTTATTTTCACATATTTATTACCATTTTTACAAAGTCAAAGCTAGTCAAATTTGTAACAAATCAATGATTATTTTATGCATATTGTTTCCCTAATTTAGTCTACTTAGCCCTTTAATCAAACAAAATATTTACATAAGCTAAACCTTAAAAGGTTAAAACATTTGGTGAACCCAACTTGCTTTAAACATTGCTCAAACCCTAACCCTAGATGCTCCTAGCATTTGTATCTTTTTTTGCCTATTTTCATTAGCTATTTTAAATTTTTTAGATTTCATATATTCTATTTTAGCAGTGCTATTCCAATTTGTTTACTATATGCCATCTAAAAAAGCTATCTCTCTTCCATTAAGAAGAAGTGCTAAGCTAGATGGTAATCCTATAGAGCATATTCAAAATTTTGCTATTCGAGCTTATAACATGGACAAGGGACCTATTGTAACTCTTGTTGTTGATCCTTCACACCTTGATTATGTGGATTTTAATGATAATGCATCCGAAGATGAACAATATAATCAAGAACAAGATGATATACAAATTGAAAATCGGGACACTCTCCTTCCACTTAACAATGATAACATAATTGTCAATAAATATGAGGTCTTACAGAGCTTCCGAGATAGAATTTAAGAATGGCCCCTTGATCATGCATAAATATTACAAGCCATATTGGAAATTAATAATAAATCAAACAATGGTCAATATTCAACTCCTCCAATTAATGACATTATCACACCTATAATGGGGCCAACTCAGCTAACACAACCTAAAATTGTAATTCAACAAGCTTCAGTGACAGCGACACCTCTTATGGCTAGTTCCTCCACTCCATATGTACAATCGCTTATACATGAGTTTCATACTATATAGGCTAAGGTGTTACATCTTGAGAAGGGAGCCACTGGGACATCACACGCCTTGGATTCTAATATTATCCTACATACACCTTTGACACATCACATAGCAACAACTCCCTTGCCATCCGGATTCGTGGCACCTAAGCTTACATTATATGATGGCAAGGGTGACCTAGAACACCATCTCTGAGCTTTTCACATAACATGTTTAGACAATGTGTACAATGATTGGCTTCTCACAAAGTTGTTTCCACACAATTTAAAGGATTATGCCTTGCATTAGTTTTATGACTTGTCGAGTCAATCTATCACATCATTTGATCCTTTGGTAGACATGTTTTTAGCACACTTCTCCATCAATATCAATAACAATATCTCATATGCCCAATTTACAATATTGAAACAAAAGTCAAATGAGCCTATTACAGAATACATCTTACGATACAAGACTATATTAGCTAAATTGACTAGCCCCATGGCAAATAAAGAGTTTTAAGACATCTTCAAACATAGTCTTTTACCAACATTACATGAAGTTATCTTGTTTAAGAAGTTTCCAACATTCACAGATTTGTGCCACAGTAAAAGAAAGAGACGTCAAACTTTTATCAATGGGCAAACTAAAATATACCAATGGATCAGAATCAATTACTAAGAGTTAATATGAGCTTCCATACAAGATAAGGGCCACTAAGAACAAGAGTGATCAAAAGGCCACAATTAATTCAACTTCAGAGCCATCTCTTCATTTGGTTTTATCTGCTCCTCAATGTTGAATATTCACCAATCTTTCAGAGTCACCAACATAGGTTTTACAACAACTCTTGGAATGCAATGTCATATCTCTCCCTCCCATTAAAGAGGTTGATACTACACAACCTCTTCCAAAGAACTATGATTTCAATTCATTCTACGAGTATCACAAGGCACTAGGGCATACAACAAATAGATGTATAAGCCTAAAAACATAAGATACAAGATTTGATTGAGGCTAACATTATTGATGTGGGCACACCCATAAAGGCACCAAAATTACAACAAATGAAAGCTAAGGCATTAAATATATTCTCAAATCCATTTATAAAGCACATAACAAATGAGGTAGGGAACACATCAGGGGTTCACTACACATATTAGGCAGATCCACCCCCAGATTCATATCATATTATTACAGAGGAGGCACACCCATTGCACAATATCATTGACATGTACCACACTATAGTTGTAATTAGACCACTCATCACCTTCTCAGACCATGAGATTGTTGATGATGATACATATTTACATGCACTCTTTATACAAGCATACATAGATCATCATCCTATGAAGAGTGTTATGGCTGACAATGAGTCAAGCATTATCATGTGTACTATGACACTTTTACAACATTTGGGGTATTCATAGCAGGATATATTCCACATAGACATAGTTATTAGTGGTTTCATTAGTCACATTTAGAGCTCCATCAGGGATATTATGCTTCCATTACAGGTTGGACCAACACATATAGCCACTCGGTTCTTAGCAATACCTAGTGTAGGAGTGTTTGATATGTTATTGGGTAGGCCATGTATACAGTAGCTATGGGCCATCCCATATATAGTACACAGATACCTAAAATGCATACATGCAAATCAGGTAGTCAAAGTTAAGGGTCTCCCATATGAGTATCTTCTACCCATTCCACAAGCATTTATAACATAGTCACCAGTAACAGTTCAAGCATAGTTACCATATATAGCATGGTTATCAATTATAGCTCAGAGCATAGTTCCTATTGATACATTACATAGTTTAGTAGAGCCACCAGGTTAGGCGAGGTCTACTCTTACAATATCGACACGTACACTACTCTCCCATGGAGACCATTATTAGAGAGACCCCTACATAAGAGATATGTCATATATTATAGAGGGCCTTCCTCCACTCACTTTTTGTCGAGATCAATATTATTAGGTTCTTAGTACAGGGCACATATTTCACCTATAGCTTCTTCTACTAAATGGGTTCCTAAGACTCCTATAGTTCACAAGACACCACAGTTATTGCCATAGATTCCTAAGACTATTAACACATGCCAATACAAATATAGATCACTCAGTATAATAGATTATGGGATCACAAGTGCCCTTTCACACAACACGCATGATCATAGGTCATAATGATAGTGAGTCTCTCATGACACTCATCAGTTAGTATGGTTTCTCTTTTCTTGTATATATTTTCCCGCTCTCTTGCTCCTCACACATAGTTCATTTTCATGTTGCTTGTACATATCTTATTTCTAGATAATACAAAAATAATATAATATGTCAAAAACACAAAAACATTCAAATAATTACTCAGAAAACATATAATTTATAGATTGCATGCATTGGTATGTTTAAATTTCTTATATTTTATAGACAATACATATGCTAGATATCTTAGTCCAGTCAATTTTATCATACATACATGCTTCACTTGTTCTTTTTGAGTGCTTACAAATTGCTTACAAGACTTAGGTCCACTGCACTTATATAGACATGCTATTATCTACCCACTAGGGACTTATACATTGATCCATGGTTATTGACACATTTGCTCACTTGGGGGCATCTTATACATAGTTTCAATCACCAGTTTCTATCCTTACATATTTTGCATTCCAATTTTAGCATTGTTATATCTAGATATGGAACATTGCTATTCTTACTGAGATTTTTTGCTGACTACTACTACTTTAGACTCAACACGTGTAAATCCTAGATCTTACACATATTTGTATTACATACTCATGCATGTTTTTATTTATATCTTTCATAATTTAGATTTTATTATACTTTTATGCTTCTTCTATTCAAGGGAATTTGAATATGCCATTGTTCCTTGGCTCTATGCCACTTTTATTCACAATATGTCTACCTTGGACATGTGCCCATGTGTCCCTTGTGTGTGCCTTCTTAATTGTGTATGCGAACATTTAAACATGCCCTTATATCTAACTCTAAGCCAACTTGTTTGTTACTTACATATGTGGACATTTGAACATGTCCTTGTATGTCTCATTTTCTCAAATTTAGTGACATGTGCCCATGTCCCTTGTATTATGGCCCCTTGACCTATTTTACTTGCCTCATGTGTTTTGTATGTATGATTTATTGTATGTGTCATGGCTATGACACTTGTCTTTGCTTGTTACACATGTTGATTTTTGATGCCATGAAAGACGTCATGCATCTACCCTTCTTATTTGGGTGTCGTGATGGATATCATGCCCCATCTACCTAGGTAGCTACTTAGTTTTACTCATATTTGTTGTTGCATACATTTATTGAATCTATCTTGACACCCTTATGCTATGATAGACATGACATACATATTACATTACATACTTATGCTTAGATCATATTACATTTTGATGTTATGTATGCACATTATATTGGATTATCACGTAGTTATCATAAATGCTTCGACTAACACAGATTTTGTAGACCTTTTTATTTTGAGGATAGTTATTTCATAGGTTTTAAAACTACCCTCAAAATAGAGAGCATTCATAAGGGCTTGTCACAAAGAACAAGCTCTTATATTGCACACAAGCTTAGTTATAGAAAATCAAACACATGTAAACACAGTGGGAAAATAGTGACTCATAAAGCACTGCAGCAACATATAATTCATACCAGAAGGACATTAGCACCCAAATAGGGACACTAGTGACACATGGTGTTACCATCCAATATGTGGTGTTATTGTGTAGTAGCCTCAGTTTTAGAACAACTCAGATGAGCCAAAATAGTACAATAGGTATAATACAAGTTTGCACAAATCTAGTTATAGGTTTATTGATTATACTCAAATTTTGTTCGTATTCATATCAATTTGATCGAATTAATACTAATTTGGTTGGATTTGAGGCATCATGTGTGACATGAGCATTCCCATTAGTTCATATACTTAGATATAATTATTACAACTCAGTCCAGAATCAATATACTCAGATACCAGATTGGGGGCATGTGCATGACACATTGATTTCATATACTTAGTTACACACCAATTGATCAGATGGAATGAAACATTCCATGTCATTTTCTACATTATATACACTTGACATCATATTCTAGGTTATCCCCAGTTTCATGCCTTTCCCCATCTACATTGGTTGGCATTCTCGAGTGGCCTAGAGCCACCTAATGTACTTGAGTGGTCATGGAGCTGACATACATAGTTAGACATTTTTAGTACTTTGCACAATTTAGTTTCAGATGCATCTACTACACATGGGTGGGAAATGATGGAGTCATAGCCTACTTTAGTTTTTGATCCATCCACATGAGAGGGTTGGACACACTATCTGTATACACATAATATTTTCAAACTTTACCACTTACTAACACTTTCTATCTTGTAGAAACCTATCGAGTCTCAATATCTCCAAATGCATGCCCTAATGGATGCACTGGGAAAGGAGTGGGTAGACCATTAGTGATTCATAGGATTGTTATCCCTTTTGCCACTTGATATCTACACACTTGTCTCCTAAAAACCATTCCCCTAAGTTTTGCCTCTTATTTTGCACCCTCCACTAGTCGTTTAACATCTTCATTAGCCCTTTATCTAACCTAAAAACCCTTTTTGTAGTTTACATGACTATGTCAACCACATTGACCCTGTATTATTATTGACAAAATCTTACTAAAAACTAAGTTGGCCATGGCCAACATAGTTCATTAACTAGTTAGTTTTTTGTCAATTTTAATACTAAGTCGATCAGGTCGACCTTGTCAGCGTAAACTTTCAAAAGTGTTTAGGGTTAGATATGACTATATAAATACATTCATTTCACCATTTCTAAGAGAAAAGTAGAATAAGTAAGATATATTGTACATCTGCTTATCCACCATTCTACTTGAGGAGCAAGTTTAGGGTTTTATACTTTCTTTGGAGATACTGATCTTGTCCTATGGAGAAGTCTTTTAGATGCATTGATACGTTATGTAGCCTAGAGATGATTTATCCTTGTCATCCTTACATACCACAACAACTTATTGCAAAGCACCTTATCCAAGGAAGAGATTGAGGCTTGGTGGGTTCGTCTTCGAAGGTAAGTATTTCTAACTTTGTTAATCCTTTATAAGAGTAGATATATGTGCATTTGCTCTTCTCTTCCATGCATTAGGATACTTTATACATTGACATGAGTACATGTATTTTATGCATGTTTAATTTTTAGTATTTATTACCCCCACTTTATGCCACAAGCTTTGGTGAGCACTAAACTAGATTTTGCTTTACTTGTTATTAGTTTAGTGAATATGAAAACATATGACCTAGTTAGGGTTATTGCGTAGTTTTACTTGACTAGAGGCTTTGGAACCCTCTCTAGTGATAGTATTGTGGTAAGATATCACTTGGCTAGGTTTAACAGATCCATATTGGTCATGACCATGATTATCTAATGTATCTGCAATCGAAAGTGTAAGTAGGATCTATCTTCTCTGAGCTAGGATTAATTTGTAGATCTGCTATATTTCCCATTACATACATTCTAGTGAACATGACATGAATCTAACCCTTACAAGTTTTTTTATTATTATTTAATTTTGATAATTCTATTATTTTTCTATATTTGTGATGCTATGTCGACCAGGTCGATATAGTTTTAACTTTTATGTGCATGTTTAACACATAGTCACATCAAATTGACTCTATTATTTTTGTGTAGATCTTCATCAGATACATGTTACTAGATTGGATAGGTCGACAAACTATTATTATTCAGTTACAGATAAAAACTAAGTTAAATATGTTTACTTAGTCTTCTAGTCAGCATCCATAACTATAAACTAAGTCAACCAGGTCGACTTAGTCTTCTAGTCAACATCTAGAACAACAAACTAAGTCATGCAGGTCAACTTGGTCTTCCAATCAACATCCAAAATAAAAAACTAGGTCGTGTAAGTTGACTTAGTATTCCATTTAGCATCCAAATCACAAATTAAGTTATGCAGGTCAACTTAGTCATCTTATCAGGCTTTAGCAAACAGGGTTTCATAGAACTAGGTTGAACCAGTTGACTTAATTTATAAAACTTGCAAGCAACATTCAAGGCACTAAAACAAAAAATTTGCAATCTTAACCATCTTTCAACCCACCAAGGTTCCTTTCTTTATCTTTCTTTCGATTCAGTACTTCATTATAGTTTTATTTTGTGCAAATTTTTAGCCTTCAAAACTATAATCCTACAACAAATTAAGTCAACCTAGTCGACTTAGTTCTGTAGCCTATCTTCGGTCTAAAAGATTACGTTGACCTGATAGACTTAGTTATTAAAGACTCTTGCTTCTATAGAATATTAGTGAATCAATCGACTCTATTCTATATTGTTTACATATATTGTCATTTGAATCGACTTTGTACTATTATTAATTTGGGAATTAACAACTATATGCTAATAATTAATTCACACTTTCATTTTCAGTTATTTGCATGTTTATAGTAGCTCAGATAGTCTAATTAGGTGGTTTTTCAAATTGTTGATTAGTTCTACTTTTTTTCTCTTTTTACACACACTACCAAATCACATAATACTCAAAACACATTTAACATTTGTCTTCCCAAGGCCTACCTACTTGGATTTCATCACCAAGGGGGAAGATGACTTGGTTTTCTGGCCAAGTATAAACACGTGTTTAATGGTATATATTAGAAAATCACCTGACACCTTATTATTATGGGATTGTGAAGTGAGGGAGTAAGACTTAATACCAAACCAGTACCATTGCCAACACAAATCCCTTTCAGCCTAAAATCCTAAAACTATCCATAGATTGTTTTCTAATTCCCTATTTTTAGCCAACTTCCCTACCAGACTTAAAATAACACTTTCTAATAATCTAACAACACTCAGGATGACCTTTAGTTATCACTTACTTTTTAGTTGATTTCTTGCTCTCTAATCATTATATGTTGTATTGTAAAAACTTGCATTATCCAGTATTGGTGTAAGGTTTTGTGTTATGTGCCCCAGTTGGATCATTCTCATTAATCCAATTGTTTATGTGTTTGATTTTATTTATTTCTTAAATTACATTGCAAAATCTTTCCCTCTTTTTAGCACACTATCATTTTATTTGACACAATCTCTTATATACTATCTTTTTCCTTGCCTTCAATATTAAGTTGCCCTGGTTGACCCTGTACTCTTTTTTGTCAGTCAAGTTATATTACTAAATCAACTTGTTCGACTCTGTATCCTTATCAGACTATATTTTTACCTATCTGTAATACTAAGTTGACTTGGTCAACTCTATATCCCTTTTGCCAATCATGTTACACTACTAAGTCAACCTGGTCGACTCTGTATCCCTTTTTGTAAATCAAGTTACAATACTAAGTCGACCTCGTCCACTATGTATCCCTTTTGCCAGTTAGGTTATAATATTAAGTCGACCTGGTCAAATTTTTATCTTTATCTACCTTTTGTCCAATAATACTAAGTTGACCTAGTCGACTATATACACCTTGCCTGGTACTATTCTGTGTGTGGTTATCTAATCTTATTTCATAATGATGTCATCTTTTCAACCTCTATTTAGTCAAGAACATTGCATGATTAAGGATTTAGATCATGACCTCACATTTTTAATTACTTTAGATGAAACTATTCACTTTATTCCTTCATCTTTTCCTAATCTAAAACTAATCATTACATAATGTAAAGCAGTTGAGGTCCTTCATCCTACTCCTCCTCCCAATACTAATGTTGGGAATCCTCTACCCAATACCCTTCCTCTCACCAACACTAATAATCTCCATCCTAACAACACTAATACCCCACCTTCAAATACTAATGCATAAATAGTTCAACAAATGAATATCATGCAAACAACTAATCATTCCCAAATAATGCAAATGCAACAACATTTATTACACATGACTAGTCAACCAACTCAAGTCATCATGTCTCAACCAAATACTTTTTTTTCCCTTCCTCCTCTTAAAGACATCAATGAAAATATCATCCCGCAACCTCTAATGGATAATAAAATGCTTAAACATCTTTAAAATGAACCTTTACCCCGATTCATTGCATCCATATATATTGGAAACATTTCTCTAGCTATCACATATGATGGGACTAAGGACCCTACTATCTTTCTTAAGTCTTTTGGTAATCTCTATAACTCTTAGCCAAAACCTTTGTTGGTGATGCACCTAAATGGTACAACCAACTTCTTAGACATTCCATCCCACAACTAGAGGATTTAATCAATGCTCTAGTGAAGAAATTCCAACATGATGACCTTCCTGAAAATTACCCTAGCCATTTCATCAATGTCAAGAAACTTCCTAATAAATTTGCTCACAGTTTCATTAAACAATGGAAGTCTCCATCTCACAAAGTGGACCATAACATGAATGATGATACTCTTTTAAAATTATTCGTTACCACTCTTAAATCTCCCCTTTAATACAAAGTTTGAATCTTTTCCCCTAAAACTTTAAAAGAAGCCTTAGACTAAGCAAAAAGGCAAGACTATCTTATGACTCAATTTGAAACACCTCAAACAACTACTAAATAACCTTTCCAATCATTTTCTCATCACATTGATTCATCCAAACCTCCCCAACCTAAAAATGGAGCATCTAATACAACCAATTTTAACCCAACCCACCCTCCCTTGTGTCTAGAACAACTTAAGAAGAAATTGCCACTCTCTAAACCCATGAGCTTTGATCCTTCCAAACCTCCTCCAAAATGGTACAATCCTGATAACTTTTGTTGGTGGCATGCTACTATAGGATAGTTTCATGAGTCTTGTCATGATCTTCATTGATTTCTTCTTGCTTCCTTGTTTGGTCCGCATTTTAATGTTAATACTCTCACAAAACAAAATTATCAATACTATCTTCAAGCTTCTCAAACTCAATCTAAAGAATCCCAATCTCATCAATATCAACTACGTAATGAACAACAACAATTATCCCGCACGTACACCTCATCCACTAATGTTTTTCAAACCATAGTTGATCCTTATTCCTACACCAATAAGGAAAAGATAACTAATATGAATAACTCTAATCATATCATTGTATCCATTGAATTTCAATCTCTTAGGTCACATGAACCAAAAGAGTACCTAGTTCAAATGCCTGCTCCAAAGTATATCAGACATGGTCCTCCTTTACCCCTTCACACCTCTCCTACACATGCCGTGTCACATTTAACATCCATAAAATCTAACAAACAAACACATTACCTATTTTCAAATGCACCTACCAACCCAATGCAAATAATTTTAATGGTTCAATGTTACCTCACTCCACCTCACATGTTAGGGCATCTTACAATGCCCATCCACATGTCCCTTCAAACTTTGGTGCATTTTGTGGTGCCCATCCCTACATGTAATTACCCATTGGGGCATCTTACGATGCCCACTCATATTCTAAAATGCATAATAACGAACAAATTCAACTTTGAGAAACCTTCTGAGACTTATAGACTTGTATTTCACATGTTCATCTTTGATACATACATTAGCATAGATCTTTCTTGTTATTTTTTGTCTCATGTTTTTTTATTTTTGTGCACTTTACTTCTTTTAGTTTCACTTTACTAGAATCATTGTTTTCCTTTACATTCTTTGGTTTTCTTACACATTACATTTGGCATTTATTTTCATTTTGGTTCTTATATATCTCTTTCATTTTTGTCTTTTCATGTCATTTTTTACCTTAGTAGCTTTATGATTATTTTCCCCCTTATTTAGCATTCACCTCACTGGTGTTCACATTGTGAGTTGAAGTGTAAAACCATGAATAAAACCAGGCCTTCCTCACAAATGATCACATTAAAACATATTTAAACCACTTTTTTTGGATGACTACTTTCATTGGTGCTTGTGCTAGATCTGTTGTAGGTTAGTATGGCTTCTCTTAGTGACATGAATATCATAGCATAGCCCAATCCCTTTTATAACACTATTTTACCTCCTTGTGATCAACTACAAGCATATTCATCATTGTGTCACTTATTACATAGATGGATCTCTCATGATCCCCATATTTCTCGTATTTCCTTTCAATTGAGGCTCACATCAGTCAAATTTGAGATTGCACACTTACTTGTGGGCAAGTCTAAGAGTCTTTAGACACCTTGGTCTTTATGTTATTTTATCTAGTAACCAAGTATAAGCTCTATTGTGTTTGTCACCTATTTCAATCATGTTTGGTTCTTTTAATCCATATGGAGGAAGAGGAATATCAAAACCCAAAAAAAATTAAAATCTAAATCATAAAATACAAACAAAAGGCAATGATCAAAAGGTAAAAACAATCTTAAAATTTAGATCACATCAAAAGACATGATTTATATTTGGCACATCTCTTATCTTAGTCTAAGCTCAAACTCCACAGTTGGCCTTATGATAGATTCAAAGTCAATTGGGGTGTAATAGGCAAGTAGACTAGGGTAGGAGGTCTCATTATATCATATACTATATAGTGCCACCTACTTTCTTATGCAAGTACCCAATCTTCACAGTAGATCGATGGATTTGTAAGGGGTCCTGAAGAATGAGGAACATATTATGGGAAGGTAGGTCCATTTTACTTTTCATGCATATAGCCTTCATTGTTTGATCTATGTACTTCACTTGTTAGCCCAAGCTTTGTGTTCATTAGTTAAAATGTCCCAAACCTTGGTGTTGATAGTTCTTAGCCTTTATCACTTACCTAGTGTGTCTCATTCTTGTTAAGGATGTTAACATCACCCATGTGGCACCTCACATTCCTTATTTACATCATATTTTCCTTATATTCCCCTTGTTGGATATTGTTTTTAGCTAATCACATCTACATTATTACACCTCTTGGTTTATAGTTTGTGAGTTGCATTGTAAGACCTTAGATAGGACCAGACTTCCTCACAAACACCCTTACACCATTTACTTACCACACCATCTCATTGTCATGCTATTCATGTCATTAGGTGGTTGTGTTTTCTTACATTGCATCTTAGAACAAGCACTAAGTTCAAGTTTTCATCCTCTAGAGCTATTTATTTTCATCTATTTATCATGTTCTTGTTTGATTTTTGTGGACTTCACTTATCTTACATATGACATTTTACACTCTTACATGTTTCTCTTTTTGTATGATTTCTTCATGTTTGTTTTATTTTCAATCATTCATGTTTTTCTTTATGTTTGATTCAACATGCTTATCTTATAAGGGGTTACTTGTCACTTACTTACATATCTTTGTTAGAGTTTTCTTGCATTGATATTTCATTTGTCATTTATGTTTTACATGCTTCCCAACATGATTTAGTATGTTCTACATTCCTTTTTCCATTTATGTTTTACATGCTTCCCAACATGATTTAGTATGTTCTACATTCCTTTTTACCATTTATGTTTTGCATGCTTTTCAACATGATTTAGTGTGTTCTACAATCATTTGTCAATCATTTTCCATTATTTTATCATTCATTTACCTTCAATATTCTAACCTTGCCTTAACAATCCTAATTTGCCAATTTTTCTAAGTCCGTGATTGCTACTTTAACCACCCTACATATGCACACATTGCTTGTATTATTAGTTTTTTATCGCTAGGGTTTCTCAAATGCAGGTACTGCACCCTCCATGATCAAGACTAGGATGTTTACATGCAATCATTTATTAGAAAGGTAAGTTAGGATATGTATATGGTATTTTCAATTATTCTCATTTCATGTTAACATTACTTTTTGTATGTCATTTTTAGTTATCTTGGTTTCATGTGTTTCTATGTTCTTTCTTGAAGCATCATCTCCTATTACACACACATGACATATGATGAGCTTTGAGTGGGGCATATGTATACACATATTATTTTCAAACTTTACCACTTACTAACACTTTCTATCTTGTAGGAACTCATCGAGCCTCAATCTCTCTGACTGCATGCCCTAAGAGGTGCATCCAAAAAGGGGTGGGTAGACCATTGATGCTTCATATAATTGTTGTCCCTTTTATCACTTGTTATCTACACACTTGTCTCCTAAAAACTATTCCCCTAAGCTTTGCCTCCTATTTTTCACCCTCCTCTAGTCATTTATCATCTTCATTAGCCCTTTCCCTAACCTAAAACCCCTTTTGGCAGTTTATATGACTATGTTCACCATATTGACCCTATATTGTCATTTACAAAAGCTTACTAAGAACTAAGTCGGCCATGGATGACATAGTTCATTAACTAGTTAGTTTTTTGTCAATTTCAATACTAGGTCAACTGCGTTGACCTTATCGACCTAAACTTTTGAAAGTGTTTAGGGTTAGATATGCCTATATGAAGACATTCATTTCACCATTTCTAAGCAAACATAAGAACAAGTAAGATATATTACACATTTGCTTATCCACCATTCTAATTGAGGATCAAGCTGAGGGTTTCATACTTTCTTTGGAGATACGAATCTTGACTTGTGGAGAAGTATTTTAGATGCATTGAAAAGTTGTGTAGCCTAAAGCTGATTTATCCTTGTCATCCTTACATACCACAACAACCTCTTATGAAGCACCTTGGCCAAGGGAGAGATTGAGGCTCGACGGGTTCGTCTTTGAAGGCGAGTATTCCTAACTTTGTTCCTCCTTTATAAGAATAGATAGATATACATTTGAACTTTTCTTTCATGCATTAGGATTCCGTATACATTGACGTAAGTATATGTCTTCTATGCATGTTTATTTTTTAGTGTTTATTACCCCCACTTTGTGCCACAAGCTTTGATGAGCACTAGATTAGATTTTGTTTTACTTGTAATTAGTTTAATGAATATAAAAACATAGGACCTAGTTAGGGTTATTGTGTAGTTTTGCTTGACTGGAGGCTTTGAAACCCTCCCTAGTGATATTATTATGGTAAGAGAACCCTTGGCTAGGTCTAGCTAATCAATATTGGTCATGAACCTGATTATCTAATATTCTCCAATCAGAAGTGTAAGTAGGATCTATCTTCTCTGAGCTAGGATTGATTTGTAAATCTAATGTATTTTCCATTACATACACTATCAATCCAATCCAAGTTATTCACAGGTCATGATCCCTCAAATAGGGGTGGGAAATGATGGAGTCAAAACTTGATTGCATTCTTGAGCCACCCACACATGAGGATTGAGCAAGCTAGCAACTCAGTCCAATCTATTCACTGATTGATCACTATATCCACACACACAAGTTGTCACCAGGTTTATGCATTAGTTTGTGTACTCAATGAGGTATATTTATTCTTTTCCTCTTTCCTATCTCTTTACGTAATTTTACTCAGTTACTTATTTACTCAACAAAGTCTTTTGAGTTTGATATCTCTTAAGTAGGGACTGATTTATGCACATTTCATTTACAGGACATTTTTTGGATCATGCTTCATATACGCAGACCTAACTTCACATACTTAGACTCAGCTTCATGGGCTTCACTTCCTAGGTAAGTCTAGGGATGTTTATTTTTCCTTTATAATAGTCATTTTTATTTGATACATTTTTAGCATAAAGGCGGGGGGATAATATAATCACTTAAAAGTGGTGTTTGAGTGCTAAGAGTGCTACTTGAGACCACATATTCCTATCTCAATCCTATAGCTATCCTAGAGCCTATTATCACACTTATCCAACCTTCGTGTGGGCTATAGGCATCTCTAGTAAGCTAAAATGCAATCCCAAACCCTCATTTCCCAATCTTAGCCCTTCATGCCGAGTGTTCTACCATCTGGACATTAGCACCACATTAAGGACACTAAAGCCACATGGTGCTAGTGTCCCCAAAATGGCACCTATGTCTTTTACCATAGATTTTCCGAATGAATATATTTTCAAAGGTAAAAGCCTCCTAAGGTTGGACTAAACATATTTTATTGTATGCACAATCAACAAAATACTATAAATACATGACTTTTATCCCTCTATCTAATGGATGGAAATTAGATGTAATATACCTATTCAAACATGAAACAAGTTAAGAAAAATCAAGGTTATTAATCCAAATTTTTCCCTACTTCTACATATCACCATCTATAACAGCCCTAAGCTCAAGTTTTCTAGATTTCTAATCTCAAACACACTCAAGGTACTTAAGGCCACTATCATACTAGCATCACTTGCACTTGCACCAACACTTAGGTGGGGATAACTATATCGGGCTTGATCCCTCTTCAAAGTATTGGTATGTAGGCAACTCTCTTCATAGTGGGATGTTGAGGATGTCTAACCTATCCTAATAATGAACACACTTTTTAACTCATGCCTTAATTTCAAGGAGGATTAGGGTTTGCATCACAAACCAATAATTATAGGCAAATATAAAGTTTCAAACTTTGTGTGCATAGGAACATAACCCAAAAATCTAGACATAGGTGCACCTTGAAGTTTCAAATGGTCATGCACAAAGGACACTAACACCAATATCAAGACATTAGATCCACATGGCGCTACTGTCTAAATATGGCACTAGTGTCTAGGAGGGGTTCTGACATAAGGATCTAATTGATGACACTCAAACCTGCTTTCATCTCAGTTTCCAGCACTCAGATCATCTGTATCAGGTGTTTTCTAGATACGTATTTATTTGCACATATTTATTACTATTTTTAGAAAGTCAAATCTATAACAAATCAATGGCTATTTTATGCACATTATTTCCATGAATTAGTTTAATAAACCTTTTAATCAAACATAAGATTTACTTAAACTAAACCCTAAAAGGTTAAAACAACAAATTATGTCATAAGAACCTAAGGTTAAAATATAAAGGTCCAAGGTGGTGTTCAAGGATCCCATATCCAACACACGACAACTCACAATGACCCTAAAAAGTAGTTGACCTTTATTGTCATCTCAACTTCCTAACACTTAGCCTGGCTAACAACTACCAACTTGCATCGGTCCATAACCAATGGAGAAATAAAGGATCTAGATGTTCCACGATCAAACAAAATGAATATAAAAACACCATTGATCAAAACCTAAAGTCTTAATAACATTAGCAGGATGCTTAACTTTATGGTTATCAACCACTGCATGAATCATGTACTCATGAGACATGCCACCAATTTTATACATAAAAGTAAGTGCCTTCTACCTAGAGGCATTTATGGATCTATGAAGGAAATCCTAGAAAATTGATCTACACTTCATAGATAAAACAAGCACCAATTGTGCATCACTCTTCCTCTAACATCCTAAACCACTAGTGCCTATAGGCCCTACCCTAAAGGACTATTGAGTTCGTGTTAGCCCTACAGTTTATTTTTGATCTTTCATTCCTTTGTTGTGTCTTTGGTTCCTCTATCCCTTCTTATGGTCTTTTTAATCCATCTATAGTAGGAGGAATTTTTTTACTAGTTTTAGGGTCTAAGTGCAAATGGTGGTCAGGAAACCTCCCCTCAGTGGAAGTTGAGAACCCTTCACCCTATTGTCTTGGTATGTTTGGATCATACCTTTAATATTCTCTCTCATCTCTTGTATTTTGATCATGTTCTCCTCAACTACGTATTTTTTCTTCATCGTGACCTCCAAGGTCAAAGGAGAAATAAAATGAATGGCTTCTACAAAATCTATGTTCAACCTCCCAATGAATATTTTTTTCTCGAATTTTTTTAACCTTCAAATAATCTACATATTATGTAAGGTCTAAAAAATGACTCTTGTATTATGCTATTATATTACCTCTTTATTAAAGATCGTGAAACTCATACATACATCATTACACAAAATTCTCTGACAAGTAACAGGGTCGAAATGACTCTACAAAAAACTACCAGGTGATAGAATCAACATCTAGACATAGCTTATTCTCCTCATGCTTCCACCACACACGAGTTGCTTCTCTCAAAATATGAATTCTAAAGTGACCCTTGAAATTTTGCTTATAAGTGTAAAGTCCAAAACAACTACCCAAAATAGCAAGCCAAGCTTCAACCTTGAATCATATGTGTTAACTGATAAAATAGATGGTTAAATTATCAATAAGTCTATGGTGATGTCACCAATCTCCTATTTGTTGGGATGTGACGCATCTCAAGCCTTAGGCATCTTTTGGTCTTGTAATTATGATTTATTTGACCCTACTCCTCTTCATCATTACATATCTACTCATCATGCATACTATCAGTCACTATGAGTCCTATTTGATCCTACTTAGTCATTTGGAAATTTCCCCAGTCTTTGAGCACCCTTCTAGGCCTTCTCACACTCTGTCAGACCTTCTAACACTTCTTGGGCCTTCCCAAGCTCTGTGGGGCCCATTTTAGAACTAATTTTGACATTTTATTGGCACAGTTTAGCCTAGGCCACCATTTTTTTCCAAAAACTCATGGCCTAAGCTGCACATTTTTACCAAAAGTTTGTAACCTAGGCCACAACTCTTTCATAATGTTGTTTTGGCATGTTTGTCTTTTTCCAAATGATCAAAAATGACTCTTTTTGGGAGATATATGCCTTGGGTTTCCCTATATGACTCCAAACCATTCCTCTTTACCCTCCTTCAGCTTCTTCACTCTTTTGGCTCTCTCTCCTTGAATCTCTCTTGATTCATTCTTGGTGATCGAGGCATCCATTGTGATAGAGGTCTATCTACATTTTTACATAATGAATTGGAGATTCCATTGCTACTTCTAGTTTTTCCTACTTAATTGTGGCTTACTCGTAGATTTTACGATTAACATTGCACCTCATTTGTGCACTTGGCTTGGGCTCACACTCCGACATGGTCATGCTTCGCCTTCTCATTATTTATGGGCATTGGTTTGCATAAAGCCCCAATAATCCTCTATAGCTAACTAAAACATGGATTCTTGGTTTGTAAAACAACTGCACTATGCTTTTGAGCTTGATCTTAGGGTACCTTGCTTGCATGGTGAACCTCATTAGTTGGTAGAGTAGTGTATATGTTAGGGTTTAGTGTTTTTATGCAAGTTTAGCTTCATTTGAACATGCATTAACTTATATTTTTGAATTTTATGCATTATCTTCCTTTAAAAATGTACTTTGATTCAAAATCATTCTTCATTTACTAGATTTGCATGCTTCTTAATCATATTTACTGCCTAGTAGTGCTTATTTGTTCAAAAAGCATAACTTTCTTGCTTAAATTTCATAGTTTTACCCCCTTTACTACTTGTTATTATGTGGTTATACCCATTAGAGATATTTGTGTCCTTTATGCACTCAATTGTGTTAACCCTAACTTGGTTTACAAGTGGATCTATAATTTAGTGCAAGTCGATAAAGCCTCTAGAGATCCCTAATAGCCCATAGTGCTTTTTCACCTAGTAAGTGTTTACTAAATACCTTGTGTACTCCTCTATGAAACCTTAGTAGCTCATTTATATTATTAAATGTACATTTTGGCATGCCCAGTGGGACCTTATACAAGGTTTCATGTTAGTTCCATCTTGTTTAGAGATCTCCTGGCCAATTTCCCACCAATCATTGCAAGGCTTTGCTTTCAATTGTGTTTTAACTCCCTCTTTAGTTATTTAACCTTGATTTGGTTTTGAATCCTTCTCATCATTGGTTCTTTGGTATTTTACCTCTTCCACTGCCTTCATAGTTACTTTTGTTTCATTGCCTCCATGTCCAACCTCCCACCTTTGGGATGCCATTCTCACTAGATTCAAGGTCTTGTCCTTGAGCTCACTCATGAGTAGGCTAAGGCTGTAATGGAACATCATAGACACCTTAGGATCCAAGAAGTAACCTTGCTCAAACATAGTGACCTTGACCCTCTCATGTTCTGCAAGGAACAAGATTGGCAAATCTACAACCAACATGCTCGCTAAATTTTTTAGCAGTCCAAGCTTTGCTTGTCTAAGGATACCTCTTTGAGACTTGAGATTGATTTTCATTTCCCTATTAGGGGTGAAGATGACCCCCTTTCATGATTGAGGCCTAATGAGTTAGGCATAATCATTGATGATTGTCACAAGAGACTTCATGTGAATGAAGAGCATATTTCTTCCCATAGGAGTAGGCAACATGATTCTTCTGGAGACAGAGATTGCACCTAGTTTTGTTTGAGTGCCTTGACCAATTCTTGCATGAGTCCCCCACCTCTTTCCCAATAGGAAACTTTACTATGAGAACCCCCTCATGTATATGCTGAGATACATGGGCACCCTGACTCGACTTGCAATCCACCTCTTATGGAGTCTTCCCATCCTCCTAGTCCTTCTTTTAGGGCCTCAAATGAGTGCATTGATTTTGATCATCATTTGCAAACTAGGGATCCATGGAATACCTATCCCAAACATCAACACCCTCATGTGGACCCTCATATTATTATGCATGTACAACACTATGAAGATTTAGTTCATCATGACCACCCCTTGATACATGTTGTGTCATTTTATCATCCCCATATGGAATGATACCCTTCTTGTGTCCATTCAACACTACATGATTGGGAGGATCCTTGTCATGAGCATCACCCATATTGGGAGCCACCTCAACACCATCTCCCACATGACCATGGTCATGATGACCCCTACTTGTGTAGACAACATCATGACCCTTATGGGCCTCCTAAAAGAGATCATCGCCAACCCATTATCAACCGTGCCTATGCAGATCTCCATAGGAACCCTCTATCCCCTTGGGTGTATGTTATTCTCCTTCCTACTCCAATCCCTGAACTACCTAAGTTTAATGGAACTCAGGATGATAGTCCTATGGAGCATATCATGGTATTTATGATGGCATGTATGTATTGTGAACAAGATGAAAGCATGACGTTGAAGCTCTTTACTCATTCCCTCTGAGTTGAAGCTCTTGTCTGGTTCTAAAATTTGTTGCCAAATTCTCTTTCTAGTTTTCAACTCCTAGATGACTTGCTCCAATACTTTGATATCTCTAGATCGTTTAACCTCGACATCCAATCACTCACCTCTATGGTTTAGGCCGAGGGTGAGTCTAACTTTGACTTCATGCGTAGGTGGTATTCAACCATCCATACGTGTATGACAAGGTTCTCAAATGATCAAATTTATGACATGTTCATGAAAGCATCGAGGTAGGATGTTTACCTTGAGGTCCTCAAGTGTGAACCCACAAGCTCTTACAATGAGGATATCAACGGGTGTTCAAAGATCAAAGTTTTTGAAGTGTGTGCAAGCATTTAGCCAGTGCCGACTCAGAATTCTTCCTACTCATGTGATCATAACCATAATGCGATTAATAATGGTGTCATTGATCTTTTGTAAAGAAGAAGGACAAGAAGGATGGATATGAGGTCAATGCTTAAATTAAGAGCAAAATTGAAAAGAAAACCCCTAAAAAGAGTGCAAGAGGGTAGTGAATGACGTATCCCTATGATGTTTCTAAGTTCTACAAGTTTCACCAAATGAAAGGCCATTATGACAAGAAGTGTGTTGCCCAAAAGTCTAGTACAAAGGCCTCACCCGTCCCTCAAAGCTCTCCATTTGTGGAACCCAACCACAAGTTGAATGTGTTCAAAGAGCCTCTTCCTAACCATGACAAGGAAAATGATACAAAGAAGAAGAAATCAAAGTCTAAGCCCCATCACTCTCCTTCTCGCTCTTATACCTCTTCTAGTTCCTCTTCACTAGCTAAACTAAAAGGGAAGGCTAAGCATGAAAGTACTAAAGCCATCTTTATTGTTGACATAGCCTCTACTAGGTATGAGTGCTTTATCAACACGTACTCAGGTCAAGCGATCGACCCCATTGGAGAGACTAGTAGTGAGGGGCCTATAACTCTGACTATGGGAATGGGAACCCCAAAGTCAGATTTGACTTTTGGCATAAGATCCCTCCTTAAGCTAGACAATGTCCTTATTTTGTTATAGAGGAGTTGTAATCCCTTTCTATTGGGATCTCCATTTGGGACCTTCTTTGCCTTTGCCCTGAGCAAAGGGGACTCATTTTTTATGAGTTTAGTCTCCCTCATGAGGTTTGTTATGAGATGACATGGAGGTATTTTTTAACTATGACATCCCCAATCACCCTCATCCTCCTACATTGTCCTTTAACCCTACCTCTTTGCTAGACACTTCTATTCTTGTAAAGAGGGTTAGGTTTTCACTCTATATCAAGACCTTAGTCGATGATTTTTGCATCAATAAATGTATCATTGATGAGAGAGTTGTGTTGAACATCATGCCATTGTAAGTGTTCAATGAGCTCAGGATTAGCTACAATAAGATTGATAATGCCTGCCACAACTGTGTTGGTTTCAATAATGATATAGTTGTGATGGTGGGAAATTTGAAGCTTCGTGTCAAGTTCAAACCCAAGATAGTTAGGATTGAGTTTTGTGTGTTAGACTTAGATTTATCATACAACATGATTCTTGGTCATCCTTAGACTACTACCATGTAAGTCATCACATCAACAACATTTTGCATGGTTCAATTTATGTATGAAGGTGAGGTTCACACCTTGGATGCGAACCTAGATCCTTGGGCATTACTTTATCGTAAGATAAAACCCTATGATGAGGCCTTGGCTATCTCCTTGTGGGGCCTTGTGGTTTCACCTAAGGCTCTTGCCACTAAATTTTACTTTTTTAAGGATGAATAGTTTGACCCTGATGAGTATCAGTTGGTTTTCACTCCTCTTATGCCCATTACGTGCCCTTTGATGCCTCCTTTTAGGAATCAAGCTGGATCTTCATTCTTCAAAGACCTCTTTTAATATGTTTCACTAATTGTAGATCCTCACTCTTTATCATGATTATCCCATTATGTCATTAATACTCTCAATGCCTCTCTCACTAAGGTTGCTAGGGTTACCGAGTTGGATCTCCAGTGTTATTCCATACATGTCATAGCACACAACCTAGTCAATGAGAGGAGGGCTTACAATAAACTCATACCCATGTGTCACACACATTATTACCCTATTACTTGCATAGGTTCAAAGATCTTGTTCATTGAAAATGACCCCAACTTTAAAACTCTCACATTTCGGGTCATGACTTGTGAGTTAGATGATTTGGATGCTTTGTTTCCTTCCTCTTGTCTGTTTGGCCTCTTTTCATGCTTTCCCAAGGCTATTTTATCCCTAAGAGGGTAGGTTGTAGCTTGATAGGTCAAGCAACTATATGCCTCAGGGACATTGTCAGGATCTTACAACACAATTGATTACTTTTGTGTAAGCAACTAAACACGAAATTAAACTATAATTAATAAGTAACTAGAAATCAGAAACATCAAAGAATAAGAGATATAAACTCTTCCATAAGGAAATACAATTGAAAAAATCACTCTTTCTTCCACACCTCTCAGATGTACAGATCTCTTTCCCTCAAGAGTTCTCTCTCTCACAATTACAACCAATTCAATCCTTAAATTGTCTACCATTTTTCTCATACAAACTATGAAGATCTAACCCTATTATATAATACTAGGATTCATGAGCTATGCATTCTCCACCGTTAGATACACCTCTTAATCAAAGGTTCAAATCAGTCCTGCCAAAAATAGAAACGCGGACTCAATACTAACAGTTACTCTTTTCATGCAAACAATCTATTCTCTCTCAAAAATAGACTTCTAGAATGCACAGGTGACCAACGTCGATCCCTATCTGTCTACATATGACTGATGTCAGCTGATCCATAATCGACGTCGGCAGCTTCCGGTCGATCCTTGACCGATGTCAGCGACTGTGTAACTCTAGCAACCTCTGCATTTGCTCATCTGGTAAAGATTTTAGCTCCACAACTCAACAATCTCCCACTTAGAGATAAACAACTGCACCTGTACCTGTACAACAACATCCTCTAGCTTGTTTCACCATCTTCAATTTCAATCTTGAAGACCAAAAAAATTTGAATGAAGATTCAACTTCTCCTTTGTTACCAGCTTTGTTAACATATCAACAGGGTTCTTATCTGTATGGATCTTTTCTAGCTTCAACTCACCATCCTCCAATACCTATCTAATGAAGTGGTACCTAAGCTGTATATGTTTGGTTCTTGAATGAAAGGCTGAATTCTTTACCAAATGAATTACACTTTGACTATCACTGTACAATCTGCAACTCTCTTGCTCCTTTCCCAACTCTTCCATGAACTGAGTCATCCAAATCATTTCCTTGCTAGCCTCTGTGACTACAATGTATTCTACCTCTCTAGTAGACAAGGCAACAATCTTCTACAACTTTGAAATCCAGCTAAACGCTGTTCAACCAACAGTGAACACATATCCTGTGGTGCCTCTCCTGTCATCCAAGTCACCTACCATATCTAAATCTACATACCCATGTAGAGAAGTGTTTAACCCTCCATAACATAAATGCCTACTGTTGGTCCCTCTCAGAAATCTGAGAATTCACTGAACTGCTTTCTAGTGTTCCTTTCCTGGATTGGCCATAAACTTGCTGACAACTCCCACTGCTTGGGCAATATCAGGTCTAGTACATACCATTGCATATATCAAGCTCCCAACTGCTGAAGCATATGGAACTCTACTCATGTACTCAACCTCATCATGTGATTTAGGACACTGTTCTTTACTCAACTTGAAGTGTCCAGCCATAGGTGTGCTTACCGATTTTGCATCCTGCATATTGAACCTCTCCAACATCTTGTTCACATAATCTTCTTGAGATAAAATCAAATTGTGATTTTTCCTATCTCTCTTAATACTCATGCCAATGATTTTCTTTGCTGCTCCTAAATCCTTCATGGCAAATGTGTGAGCTAATTTTACCTTAAGCTCAGTAATATCTTGCATGTGTGAATCTGCAACAAGTATATCATCTACATACAGTAACAGGATAATATAATTACCATTATCCAATCTGTTAAAATAAACACAATGGGAAGCCATACTTTGTCATAAACCTGTCAAACCTCAAATACCATTGTCTTGGAGCCTGCTTAAGACCATATAAGCTTTTCTTCAACCTGCACACAAGTTTCTCCTTACCTTTGACCTCAAAACCTTCTGACTGATCCATATATATTTCTTCATCCAAATCTCCATGAAAAAATGCTGTCTTAACATCAAGCTGCTCAAGATGCAAATCCTCAATAACAACTAAAGACAATACAGTTCGAATAGAAGTCATCTTTACTACAGAAAAAAAAATTCACCAAAATCAATACCTAGTTTCTGTGCAAATCCCTTTACTACCAACCTGGCCTTATGTCTCATTTGTCCATTCTCTCCTTTTAACATGTAAACCCATTTGTTTTTTAGTGTTTTTTTTCCGGCTGGCAAGTCTACCAAATCCCATGTTTGGTTCTCTTTCAAGGAATCAATTTCCTCATTCATGCCATGCTCCCACTGTTTCCTGGATTCTACCTACATTGCCTCATCAAAATTTTCTGGTTCTCCACCATCAGTGAGCAACAAGTAATATAATGAAGGGGAGTAATGAATTGGAGGTTTACTTACCCTTTCAGACCTCCTGATGGGCATTTGAGACTCATTCACAGCTTGCTGTCCGCCCAAATTCTCTGTTAGTGATCGATCTCGGTCATCTTTGGTCATTCGCTGTCTGTACCTGACTGACGTCGATTCGACCTGACTGACGTCGATTACTGTCTGACCGACGTCGATCACTGTCTGACCGACGTCGGTTCTTGCCTGACCGACGTTGGTGTCTGTATTTTCCTGTGTGTGATTATTTTTCACCGCGAGCTCATTTTGGATTATAATCTCATCCAAATCTACATTGCCCTACTTAGAATTATTCAGCTTCTTAAGCTGATCACTATACATCACCTTCTCATTGAAAAAAACATCACGGCTTCTAATAATTTTATTAGTTTCTAAATTTCACAATCGAAATCCAAAATCTCCAGAGCCATAACCAATAAAAATGCACGGCATAGATTTAGCATCCAGCTTCTTTCTATTTTCTTTATCAATGTGCACAAAAGCTTCAGAACTAAAAAATCTGAGAAATGAAAGATCTACCTTTTTACCTATCCAAGCCTCTTTCAGAATTCCACCATCTAGTGCAGTAGAGGGTCCTCTGTTAATCAGGTAAACTGCAGTATCTACAGCTTCTGCCCAAAATTGTAAGGGCAAACCAGCATGCAACCTCATACTCCATGCATGCTCTTTTATTATTCTATTCATCTTTTCAGCAACTCCATTTTGCTGAGGTGTCCTTGGAACCATCCTTTCTCTGCGTATTCCACTCATAGAACGGTAACTATTGAATTTATTGCTGTAGTACTCACCACCATTGTTAGATCTAAGGCACTTCAATCTCAAACCTGTTTCATTCTCAACCAAAGCTTTCCATTTCTTAAATGTGTCAAAAACATCAGATTTCTTCTTTATGCAATAAATCCATACCTTTCTTGTAGCATCATCAATGAAAGAAACATAATACCATGATCCTCCAATAGAAGCTACCTGAGCTGGTCCCCACACGTCTGTGTGAACAAGCTCCAACTTGTGCTTCTTCTTTGTTGACCCAATTTTGAGAAACCTTACTTTCTTTTGTTTTCCAAAAATACAATGCTCACAAAAATCTAGATCTATGCTTTTCAAATCTGAAAGCTTACCTTTTGAGTTAAGAATATTCAATCCCTTCTCACTCATGTGGCTAAGCCTACAGTGCCACAACTTTGCATCTACATCTGAAGTAGATAAAACAAAAAGAAAATAATCAGTAATATAATTACATAGATAAAGAGTACCTACTCTCTTACCTCTGGCTAATACAAGTGCACCCTTGGAAACTTTCCAAGATTCAGCTGTGAGAGTTACTATGCAACCCTCATCCCCCAACTTTCCTATAGAAATCAGATTCCTCTTCAGGATGGGTACATGCATGACATCCTTCAACACCCATGTGTTGCCATTCTGTAATTTCAGCTGCACTTTTCTTTTGCCAATAATTTTACAAGGCTCATCATCCCCTAAATAGACTATTCTAAAATCTCCATGGACATAATCATTGAAAAATTCTCTATTTGGGGTTTCATGGAAAGAGGCATCAGAATCTAAAACCCAAGATTCTATTTTATTATCCAAATTAATATAAGAGCATCTTGTGCAACAATACCTGTAACTTTTGCTTCTTCTTTACCTTCATGCTGATTTTTTTAAACTTTTAACCAGCAATCTTTCTTTGCATGCCCTTTCTTTCCACAATTCCAGCAGATTATATTTCTTCTATTTCTGGATTTAGATCTACTTCTCATCTTTGACTTTGACCTTGATCTCTCTTGCTTGCCCTTCTCTCTTTGCCTTCCCCTGCTTTCAATACTTAAAGCATTACCTGATGTTTCCCCTGTGCTTTTTCTGCGAGTTTCTTCATTCAAGATTACACTAACAACATCATCAACTTTCAAGATATTTGAAGCAGATGCAGTATTACTAACTGCCATTACCAAACTATGCCAATTTTCAGGTAAAGAGCATAAGATTAAGAGAGCCTTAATTTCATCATCAAAAACTATTTTGACTGAATTTAACTGATTTACTATTGCATGGAAATCATTAAGATGACTAGATACAGATCCACCTTCCTGCATTTGCAAATTAAATAATTGCTTCATAAGATATACCTTATTCGAAGCTGAGGGATTTTCATATAAATTTGTCAAAGTATCCATTAACTCTATCATTGTCTTTGCCTGTGATAAGTTGGAAATCACAGAAGATGCCAGGCTCAACCTTATAGATCCAAGAGCCTTTCTATCAAGAACATTCCATTCTTCATCTTGCATATCTGTGGGCTTGCTTGAAACCCCACCCAAGGGTAAGTACAGATCTTTCTGATAGAGATAATCTTCTATTTTTATCCTCCATAATTGATAATTTTTGCCATTAAATTTCTCCATTCTTAGCTTACTTTTTTCTGCCATTGCTTTAGTCCCACTCAATCAGAAACCCCTGTGAGTGAACTTGTAATCAATAAACACTAACCCGCTCTATACCAGCTGTTAGTGAACCAAGCTCTGATACCACTTGTCAGGATCTTACAACACAATTGATTACTTTTGTGTAAGCAACTAAACACGAAATTAAACCAGAATTAATAAGTAACTAGAAATCAGAAACAACAAAAAATAAGAGATACAAGAAACAACGAAAACTTGTATTAAACTCTTCCAAAAAGAAATACAATTGAAGAAATCACTCTTTCTTCCACACCTCTCAGATGTACAGATCTCTTTCCCTCAATATTTCTCTCTCTTACAATTACAACCAGTTCAATCCTTGAATTGTCTACCCTTTTTCTCATACAAACTATGAAGATCTAACCCTATTATATAATACTAGGATTCATGAGCTATGCATTCTCCACCATTAAATACACCTCTTAATCAAAGGTTCAAATCAGTCTTGCCAAAAATAGAAACGCGGACTCAATACTAACAGTTACTCTTTTCATGCAAATAATCTATTTTCCCTCAAAAATAGACTTCTGGAACGCACAGGTGACCGACGTCGATCCCTGTCTGTCTGCATATGACTGATGTCGACTGATCCATAATCGATGTCGACAGCTTTCGATCGATCCCTGACTGATGTCGGTGACTGTGTAACTTCAACAACCTCTGCATTTGCTCATCTGGTAAAGCTTTTAGCTCCACAACTCAATAGACATGCCACTAGTTAGGGTCATGTAGCAGTGTACCTTTTGAGGTAGGCGTCAACCTAGGCTTACATTGTCCTAGTGAGCCCCAAATCTTGTAAGAACACCTTGTTTAAGCTAGTATTTGACAAATTATCCATCTTACAACCTCTATTGTCAGACTTTGTAGGTCTCTTTGGCCATTTGGCTAGTGCACTCATCCTTTGATGTACCTCAGGATAAAAGCAAAGTCTTTTACTTCTTTTAGTCAGTAGTGTTACTGCTTGCTTGAAGTTGGTCCTCTATTGACTCCCTTTATCCTTGATCATGGTTTCCTATAGCTAGTGTGGGTTAGTGGTTGTGGTTACTCGAGACTTGCTTTGATCTTCTATGACTAGTCTTCATCTTGGATGACTATCTTACCACCCCTCTTCACCCCTCACTATGGTCAGCATTGGTCTCTTTCCCACAATTATGGATTTTTCACATTCCTTTTCTCCCTTGTGTATCTTTCTTGGCCTACTTTGTGCCAAGATAGTCCCTTTGTTGTTGTGTCTTATGTCCTTGACCCCCATCATGGTGCACAACTCACTGATGATTCACACTAATGGTGATAGTTAAGACAACCCAAGACCTATGACTGCAAATTGGACTATTCATGTTGCATGAGGCCATGATCTTACTGTAGATAGTTTATTCTTCCCAATAAGATGAGAAATGTTGTCAAGTATCACACAGTCTTTGGGGCCCTGACTAATGCCTGTGTTAGGCCCGTGCTATCAGTAACATTCTCTAACGCACTCTTAGTTGTGTCTCAGCTCACTAGGGTTTGGATCTTCCCTCACATTGATTTTCTCTCCCTCTTTATGAGGAGGCACATTCTTTGTTCTCTTCTTTTGAGGATGTCTAGACTTTCTTCTATCCCCCTTTCCATTGGCTTGTAGGCTTCTTTTTGGACCATGTCAGGTAGTTTTGGAGCCTTTTAAGGTTAGGACTAAGGTTTTCTTGATAACTTAAATCTTGGAAGTGGGTTAGGCCATGGGTTTTTGACAATCTAAGGCCTAATACACCCCTAGGATATAGGTTTACCCTAAAAATGCATGGCCTAGGCTGTGGGCATGCAGGCAAGCCCTACGGCTTACTAGAAGCCCACTCTCAACCTCCATTTGGTTCCTCATTGAGTCTCTCTTATGTGGATCTTCCCCCAGTCATTTTTCCCACTTTTTATCTCAATACATCCTTCGATTTGAGAAAAATCTAGATGAACTACCCATAGGGCCTCCCCAAAACCCTCAAAACTATTTTTTTAAAAATTAATAGTTAGAGGACTTACACGGACCATGGTGATCACTCCTCATGCACTCTCATGCTCTTATATCTCCTCCAAGTGGTTTTATAGGTTCTCTTGGTTCTCTTAAGGTTTGTGGCAAGGTAAAAATGGTTTTAAAGGAGTCTTCTCATTCTTTTTACCTTTTCACTTTCCCCTTTTCATGCCCTTTTTGGGTCTTTTTGGGTGGGTTGTCTACCATTGATATTAAGGCCATGAAACCTCCACCTTTGGGATTTTGGCCCATTCTAGATGTAATGGGGCCTTTGTTTCTATCCCTAGGAATTTTTTGTGCACATTTTAAGACTGTTCTAGTCACTTAGACCCCTGGGCTCCCTAGTTTCTCATGCCTATGTACTCCCTTTCAAATGCACCTGGGATAGAAGTTACTTTGTTTATTTATTTTAGTCAGTAGTCAACCTACTTATTTATAGTTAATGCCTTAACAACTCCCTCTCCCTCATTCATTATGGTTTTTGTAAGTGTGTTGGTTCGTGTTTATGGTTGTTTTGAACTTGTTTTGGTCTTCTTGGGTCAATCTTCATCTTTCATGAGCTTCTTATGACCCTTCTTCACCTCTCAATGCGTCTAGCATTGGTCACCTCCATGATTGTGGCTTGGTCACATTCTTTGTCTCCATTATGTAGTTTGCCTTTTCTGCATCGTGATGAGCTAGTCCTCTCACATTAGTGTCTTGCATCCTTGACCTACATCATGGTGTATCATCCTATGGTGATCCATATTGATGGTGGCAATCGAGGCAACCCAAGACCCATTATTGCAGATTGGATTATTGATGACCCATGGGGCCATGAGTTTGTTACAATTGGTTATTTCCTTACCAGTGAGGTGAACAATATTGTCTAGTATAATATGATTATTAGAGACTTGACTGATGATCATGCGCTAGGCCCGTGCTATGTGTAGTTATTCTCTGACTCACTCTTGGCTATGTATCAACTCATTGAGCTCTGGAATATCCATAACATTGAGTTGTTCCCCCTCTCATCAAGGTGGTGAATGCTTTTCTCTCCCCTTTTGAGGACTTCTAGACCTCCCCCATCCCTCATTTCATCTTGGATTTTTGGGTTTGATGTCACTTTTTATCCCTTCTTTTTCAAGCGCTGGATCTGCAGTTGGAGCTAGAACTAGTTCATGCAGTACTCAAATTGGTACCCCTTGGATTGCATCATCAAATTTTTATCCATCGCCATTCCTATCAGGTGAGGATAGGTGATGTTCTTTGTTTTCTTTTTTATATCTTTCTTAATTTTTATTTTAGCTTCTAGGTAATACACAACACTCCTTATTCTGTTAAACACTGACTACTTGTACCTCGAGGGCATGTGTAATTATGATCCCTATGACCCTACTCCTTTTAATGATTACATATCTACTTGTCATGCATACTACTGGTCACCATAAATCATATTTTATCCTACTATGTTATTTGGAGATTTCCCTAGCCTTTTAGCACCCTTTTAGGCCTTTTCACACTCCATCGAACCTTCTAACACTTCCCAAGGCCTTCTTGGGCCTTCTCGAGATCTGTGAGCCTTGTTCCAAAACTGTTTATAACCTTTTTAGCATATTTTAACCCAAGCCATAGATTTTTGCAAAAAAAATGTGGCCTAGGCTATACATTTTTACCAAAATTCCATAGCCTAGGCCACAACTCTTCCAAAAAGTTGTTTTAGCATGTTTGTTTTATTCCAAATAGTTATAAATGACTCTTTTTGGGAGATTTGTGCCTTAGCCTACCCTATATGAATACAAATCATTCCTCTTTACCCTCCTTCAGCTTCTTCACTCTTTTGGCTCTCTATCCTTATTAAATGTCTCTTGATTCATTCTTTGTGATTGAGGCATTCATGTGACATAGGTCCATCTACATTGTTGCATATTGATTTGGAGATTCTATTACTACTTCCAAAAATTCCTGCTTCATTGTGGCTTGATCCTAAATTTTATGATTAACATTGCACCTAATTTGTGCACTTGGCTTGGGATCTCACACTCCTACATGTTCCTTCTTTACCTTCTCCTTGCTTATGGGCATTGGTTTGGATAAGGATCTCCAATGTAACCTAGTCTTTCTCCATAGCTAACTCAAACTTGGATTCCTAGTTGGTAGAACATCTGAACTATGTTTTTGAACTTGATCTGAGGGCACCTTGATTGTAAGGTGAAACTCATTAGTTGATAAAGCAGTGTATATGCTAGGGTTTAGTGTATTTATGTTGGTTTAGCTTCATTTGAACATGTATTAGCTTAGATTTCTGAAGGTTATGCATTCTCTTCCTTTGAAAACATATTTTACTTCAAAATTATTATTGATTTACTATATTTGCATGCTTTTTAATCATATTTTCTTCCTGTTAGAGATTATTTGTTCAAAAATTGTATATTTATTGCTTAAATCCCAATGATCTACCCCCTTTACTATTTTTTATTCTATGGTTATACCTATTTGAGATATTTGTGTCCTTTATGCACTCAATTATGTTAACCCTAACCTAGTTTACAAGTCCATCTATACCTTGGTGCAAGCTAGAAAACCGAATAGCTTCTATAGATCTCTAGTAGCCCATAATGCCTTTGAGCCTAATAGGTGTTTGCTCAATACCTTGTGTACCCCTCTGCCAAACCCTAGTAGCTCATTTAGTTTCTTGGAGTTACAAGTCCAATGGGCCCTCATTTTATTTGTGTCCCATCTCTACCTATTTATTAGATCTCTCATATGATGGACTCTTATATCTCTCTCTAACACGGGATGTTTTATGTACCTTTGGAGAACCATGTGGAAAAAGTGGTGCCTAAATCCATTGGACCCTAAGATAACCACTCATGGAGAACTCCCATTAGTTTTTGTAATCTCTAAAGAATCTATGGTCCCATCCTTGGATGTATTTCCTCAGGAACTGAATAATATAATATAACTACTCTATCTTATGATGTCTTCCCATAAGGGTCCATGTCCCTAATCCATGTAACCCATACATTATTAGATCTTTAAATTGTCTCAATCTACGCACCATCCTATTATAGAAACTAAAATATGGTCTTCAGTTCTTGACAATGGAAAGCTTGACACACATTTATCATGTTTGACTTGAGCACATAAACAAAGTCCTAATCCATATTTTGATTCAACCCTTCTATTCTGTTGTTACAAAGGTAAATATATCATTGAAGCACATGAAATGTGATCACATCAAGGCCTAAGATACATGATATAGATCATGGCAATGTCTAGATAGTAACAATAAAAGTTCAAAAACTAATCAAGCACACACACAAGAGCACTCAAAACCAAATCAAAAGACAATGCTCCAAGGAGACCTCAAACAAGGGGCATGCTCAATTTTTGCACAATTGAAGGAACACGACCTATTCAAATTTCTTCAAGGTAAGCAATGACATATTCAAATGTCCATATAATAATCAATGGCATATTCAAATGTTAAAGTAAGGAAATAAAGGCACGGGGGATGCAAACAATGGAACATATTTAAATGCTCAAACAAGTAAGACAAGACACTTAAGTAAGTGCATAAAAGGAAAACATGGAACCTAAGAAACTAACATAAACACATCATACTAATCCTTGGATATATGTGTTAGCAAAAAATATTAAGTACATAGCATCTCAAGTACACTGTGAAAGACATAAACATGGATAAAGGCATGTGTAAGTATACAAGATCAAACATGATAATAGAAAATGATCAAATAATAATGTAACTTGGGTGTATTGTGATAAAAAAAGTGGATGCCCCTAATGTTTGTATACAATGAGTAGAGGGAAGGCCCAACATCTAAAAATGCATTGGATCATGTGCCTGGGTATACCTGTATCACAATCATAATATGTGTGAAACATTTATGTATATAAAAAGGAATGATATGTTATATAACAATATGAAACTAAGAACATAGATGCCAAGGAGCTAAAAAAATATGTAAATACTGAAAATATTTTTGAATTTTTGATTTTTTTTGGTATTTTTAGAATATTTGGAAGGGCAAGACTATCCTATGATCTCATCCAAGCGATGGTCATAAGTATCTCCCCACTCGGAACCTAGTACAATAAATTGGTGGTAGTACCAATGAGCATGTATATGTGTAATACCTAGCATTGGAGGATTTGTGATGCTCTACAAATGTATAATACAAATTTGTGGTCGTGAGGCAACAATAAAAGGAATGGGCGTTCGTGGAACCCATCATTGAGTGTTTTGTAGTATTTTCAGTGTAGCTATAACTGAAACATGTTTATTTGCTCGTGGGTAATTTGAAAATGCACAAGTTATCCAATGATCTCAAGATGAGGATGAGAATATGAGAAGAGTGGTAAATGTGTAACCTTTTTTGAACAAGATTTGCCATATGTGTGCACAGTAGAATTAAAAATTGTATCACGATCTTTTGGTAAATTTGGATTTGGTATCTGTGTTTCATAGATGTTTTCCTTCGTTGCTAATAACCATGGTTCCCATGTTTTACATTATATTTAGTCAAAAATGGACTAATATGCAACATAGTATAACATGATTACGATTCATGTGTGACATTACATTGAATGGACCCAACACAAAAATCAGATGCATTAGCCTTACTCACATGTTCCATGCCATATCCTAGAGATGTAAAGAATTTCCAAGAACATATATTAAATTCACAAGTCAGGTCAAATATAATATTTTGACCTTATTTTCCATCTATGCAAGGTTCAATGATTTGATGCTTTAAGGATTGATTGCTAATTGATTCATATGAAGGCACCTATTTTACATTATCTTTTGGATGCATTTCTTGCTCTTTTGGTAAATATTCATTTTGCATCATGTTTGGTTCCTCTTGGTGTTTATGCAAGAGATATTATTTTATTTTTTCACTTTTCTTGGACTTGCTTCCATTTGTAGGTTCTTGTTCTTTTTCATAAACAAAATGGATATGCATCTTTCAATGATTTGGATTAGTATTTCCAATATAGCCTAAGCCTTGACGGTCATTCTAATCAGATGTGGAAATAGGATGAGTGATGCCTTGGGAATGTTCTCCCAACCCTTGACCACTAAAACCAAGGTGTTGCAAATATTGCTTTCCAAAACCATATTGTTTTGGAAGTTGAGTATCATTATTGAGAGGTAGATTTGTCTTTTGTATTTTATGCTTCAAAGCCAAACAACAATTTGTTTGATGCCCATACATTCTATGATATGCAAAATAGTATTTGGATCTCCTTATAGGATCTGGAGGTGGTAGTTGGATCACTTTGTTTCTAAGTATCTCCTTTAGGATTTCACTTGGACTCTTAATAGCCTTTTTGGTCACTTTTAATCACTTGTTTTAGATGTGTTTTGTTGTAGCTTTTCATTTGGATATGAAACCTTGTTTGGTATAACATTGTTAGAGGAAGATGCAAACACATTGTTAACACTAGCATATTTTAGATTTTGTAGATATGCAATATGATTTTGTAACTCTTTTATTAACTTTTTCATACTGGTGATTTGATCTTTTAGGGCTTCACAATCACAAACCCTAGGTGATTCAGATTGAATATGCATATATGTACCATTTACCTTACCCCTTGAGGAGTGATAACATGGTCCTAGTTAGAGGGATGGTAGCTATCACCCTCCTTAGGGTTTGAAGGAAGAGGTTCAATATTATTTCAATAAGATTGATAAAGAGAACCTTGAGTTTTATCTAGATTATGATCATTCTTTGATTTGGTTGTTTTGAAATTTATAACAATGTAGACAAGACAACAAACAATGACAACAATGAGATAATGGAAAGAAAAGTGAACAACATATGTATGCATATTAGCATAATTTTAAGAAAATAAATTTTGAACACTTTGAAATTAACAATTAGAATTCATTAAAACAATAAGTTAGGGAACCCTAGGTCAACTAGGGTTTGGAGACCAAAGGCCAAGGTCACCATAATGTGCCAAATGAAGATAAAGAAATATAAAGTGATTGGTTAAGAATTTTTAGAATTGAAATAGTTTTTTAAGATAAACATGAAATGAGACAAACCCATAAAAATAATAAAATAAAAGTACAATGTATGGATTGTAGGTCTAGATTTACTAAAAATAGTAAAATATAAAATTAGCAAAAATTGTACAATATTTTGGCAAACAAAAATAGGTTTTTGTATATACCAATATGAATAGAAAATATGTTTGAGTAATTTTAAAATGGAACTATTTGGAGGCTAGAATATGCCAAACAATGAAGAAAAAACTTGCAAGTGTATGGACATTAATCTTGGCAGCAAGAGGAGGGTAAAAACCTAAGGTAAAGTTTTAGATCTGAAAATCAATCATATCAAGTTAAAACCCTAGGAGATTTGAAACCCAAGATCAAGTTAGGTTTGCAAAGGAAGACTTAGAGGTCGGGTTCACCAAATGTTTAACCCTAAATTGAGATGGATCAATATAGTGTAGGGTTAAGAATATAGAAATAAATAAGCACAAGGGTGATAAATAGATCTATAACAAGTCAATTAATTTTTAAACTTAGATAAACAATATTTTGAATTTAAATATTGAGATATGTCAAAAATAAAAAGTGAAACTATTGATTGATATTACAATAAATTAAAAACAAGAGTACTTGTTATAATGTGCACATGCAAATCTGGGTTGAAAAAGTTATAAGTGAACTAGATCAGTATTCTAAAACAATCATTAGATTTTGAAATTTTGCACATTGTTGCCTTAGATGCATGTGTTAGATCTAGAATGTTGCATTGATGCACCTGTCTAACTTAAACATAGGTGCCCAGGATGAAATATCAATTAGATTTGGATGTGACCACTGAAAATCTTATGGGTTTTCTATCGCCTTTTCTCTAGTGTGCTCAGATCTTGCTCATAGGTTGTTGCTTCTTGCCAGATGATCAAAACCCTAGTTCTTCATCTTCATAGTGACTATGGGAAAAATGGGTTAGTGGGCACATGATGTCAAGCTTCCCCAAAGACCCCTCTGTCAATGGGCATTGTTTACATAGCTAATAGTCTAAAGAGGGCCTCATAATTGTGTATTTCTCCCCTACGTGTTGGTTTATGTGTGCATAAGGATGTAATGTGTGATAAACAAGCACATAGAGTGACCTAGCTTGTAACTTGGAAAATAAAGTTCATGGAATGCTCCTTCAGTACTTCAAACCTGCATGGATATTGCTCCTATGCCTGATATGGAAACAGAGATGAATAAGACAAATTTGCTCACTTGAATGCTTGATTGAGTGTTATTGGTAAGTTGCCTTGTGAGATGCTAGGTGAGTTTTTAACAAGGATTGGTCATGCATATGTATCATTCCTTTCAAGAAATATTTTGCATTAAATCACTTAGAACGATCATAAGGACATGTTTCAATTTGAAAATTTGATGAATTTAGGGCACTAGACACTTAGTTTGGCACATGACACTTGCGTTCACATAGGAATTAGTTGGGATACAAGTGTCAGGGAAGCTCAAAAATAGGTTCAGGTCTAAAACTTGCAAAGGATGGTAATAAACAAGTTTATAGTATTTTTGAGCAACATAGAAGCCCTAGTCATCATATTAACACATGGTTGGACTAAGAGATAAGCAATCAATACAAGAGATAACAAATGCGAGCCTTTCAGTAGTGAGAAGGTCTAAGAATTAAAGGGTACAACCATGAGAGATACTTGCCAAGTATACAAGACCACTGTGCTATATAATTCAGATTTAGTATCTACACATATTCACCTATGCTAGAGGTTTTTGTATTCACGATTTACATGTGCTTCTTAGGGTATTTCTTGAGTGGATGCCATGCAAATTTACATGTTACATGATATCATACTAAAAATTATTTGCCCACATCCTATAAGGGAATATTCATAGACGACATGTACTATTTAGGGGGCATTGTCATATAGCCGATTTTGCACAGTGATATCTTTCTTTCTTTGTCCTTTATTATATTGAGCTAGATTATATTGGTTACTACATCTCCTACAAAAACCTAGATCTTATATATATCACATGGATATCTTTATTTTGATTGTCACATGGCTACATTGATTGTTGTGCATAAATGATTTCTTGAGTGTTAATGTGTTTTCTTGTTTGTGTGTCCTTGTCCATAGCGGATCCTCTTATCGTCTTGTCTTATGAGTCATGTCTTGGTGTGTCATCTCACTAACTTGGGTGTGGTCACTAACATTGGGTGGTCCTAATTTGAGTGCACTTTTTTGCTTTATTCATTACTTCTAGCCACGATGTTCGTCATGCATATTACTATATATTATGGTCGGTGCCATGGTTTCTATCATGCACTATTTTGTGATATACTTGTTTGGTGCATACATTTCCATGGTATCTACCATGCATTTATGGGGGCATGCTATTTTTGTTTGTTTTCATTTCTATATTTAGCATGACTAGGGGCATATTTGTGATAATTGGGGCATGTTAGTTCCCATTTTGCTTTGCCAAAGGGGGCATCATACCCTTTTACATTGTGCTTGATATGATATTATCTTTCATACGTTGTGACACTTTTACATGGTACTATGGGGCACGACTATAAGCCAATTCACTTGATAAAAAATTTCAAAATTTTCAAAGCACTACGATGGTATCGGCTAATTTCAAATCTCATTATGCATGTTTTAGGATATTAATGATTCAATTATATTATTTCCTAACATATGATGCAATTAACTCTTTATTTTGAGATGAGTGATTGTTGGCACATGTTTGTTCATCCCTCAGCTCAAAGGGTGCATATATCAAAGGCATTTTCCATAATTGAACAAACTTCCTCAAAATTGAACAAAAAATATCTACTTCCTTGATCAAGAAGTGGATTGGGTCCTAATAACTCCTAGAGAAGTGTTGGCTATGTTTTTGTACCTATTGAAAGTCTACTTTTGGAAGCGGTTTGTTGCACCATTTGGGAGAAAATACTAATCAGGGTTATTCATTCTTCTGCCCTCTTTTCAAATTCAAATTTTCAAATTTTCAAAATTTCAAAAATTTCAAAATTTCAAAAATTCAAAATTCAAAATTCAAAATTCAAAATTCAAAATATCCATCATGAGCATTAACTAACTGTAGCAATTGGTGCTTGTTTTAGGTACACCAAAATTCATGTGGCTGGAAGCTTAGCTTGAATGTGCATCACAACCCTCCACTCTTTACTAGGTAGGTGAAGGTACATATTTCAGATTATTTACATTTATACTTGATGCACGAATTCATCTCACTCACAAACCCACGTCAAAGTGGGGATATTATGTAGACACTTAAATTTGGCACAAGACCATTTTTCCTACTATCTTATCTCCAATTTAACTTATTTGTTAAACCTGTGTATATTTTCATATTTCTTGGACTACTCTTCCCCCACATAGTTTTCCATTTAGCCCTTGAGCTTAAAATCACATCTAACACATATCAGAAAGCCTATGTTAGCACCTTCAGATTAAATCTCTTGTTATCATGCTCCTTATCGAGATCTAAGCCTCTATTTCATCCTAGTCAAATTTGTGCCTTGTATGATTTTATCTAGGTCAGACCCATTTTTTGTGCGAGTCTGTCTTGTTTGACTTTGCGGGTTCTCCTACCTGTTGCTACTTATTGTGAACCTTTAACTTCACTTGTCATTTTAAAAGTCGGCTAATGCGTGCAACTTCTGTTAGATCATCCTATATATTCGAGGTCATGTCAAACCATTTATAGATATACAACACATAGAGAGAATATCAAAAGATCAAGCCTAAAAGATCCAAGCATGAAATATCTTCATCCTTCCTACTTCAAACTAAGCTTCGTTGAGTTATCATCTTACACACTTTGTGACATAGTTATTTACCTTGGTCTCTCGTCATTCCCTTTTGCCAAAGGAGGGTATTAGTTTGCATGTAGTTGTATGATCACTTCTAGGAAAGAGAAGGTTCAAAACCCTTGCTCAAGGTATTACATGCGCGCACGCGCGCACACACACACACACAACACTACGTGGAGGTCTAATTCCCAATGTGTTGAATACATAATTTGCTACATCATTTCAGTAGTTGCCCGACTCCATAACCCTTTTTTTTTTTTGGAGTGTCAAGCTAAGTCAAAGAGGCGAAACATCAATTCTCCACATTTTCCTTAGAAAAATGTGAAGCAAAGGTACAAGTAAATCAAAAATCAAAGAGTGCATTAGTAACAAAAAAAATCAAGTTTTGCAACCCTACATAGTTCAGATTCAGCGATACATTAATATATCTGTGAACACGATTCTAACCTACATGATTCGACCCAAGAGGATTCTAAGTTCAGTTACAGAGTATAGTGAATCTACAGAATCACATTCTAGATCTAGAACATCATAACAATATTAAGGTGTGATTTTTTCTTCTCTCTTGTGCTTTCCTTTGCCTAACCTAGTGTCATTTGTTGTTTTGTTATTGTTTTAGTTGCGAGCCTCTTAGATGGATCTTAATTATGTACATTCATTGTTGTATGCTTAGATATGTTTAATTGCAATTATTTTTTTGAGTAAAACTAGAATAAGGGTAAACATTTTTTCTTTTTTTAATAACATTATGAGGGAAAGAGCCCTCACCCAAGTACAAAAAGAAGATTAAGAGCAAAATAACCCAACAAGTGATGGAAACAAAGTTCATAGAGAATTGGTAACAACACTCGGTGTCCCAAAAACAACCAACTAAACCCAAAGCTAGCCTTGATACTAAAAAGTGATTTTTTCTTAATACTACAACAACTTTTTTTATTTTTTTTCGAAAATATTATATACTATTGCCCTTCTACTAAGCTATGACATTAGAAGGGGCTTTCTTATATACCAACAATTTATATAACCCTTACACCTTGACTCGTTAAAACCATAGATTGTAAATTGGATGCTCTCTTTTTCGAATAGTGTAGGGACTCTCGTCCCTTATATACAGATCCACCCATTTACCATTACACCACAACTCTTTTAAGTATTTTAATATATTAATTTAAATAATTAAATCAACAATTTAAAACAAAATCTGATTATATTTCAATCCTTTTTAATTGTAGCAAATTAGTAAAATTTAGTTTCATAATTTATCTATTTATATAATTTTGTCCTCTAATGTATTTTGACCAAGGGGTGACACAATTTTGATTTTATCAATTGATCAATAATTAAAGCAACAAGCAAAAAGACAAAGATAAAGAGAGATAGAACAAGAATGGGAATTGGCGTATGAAGCAATCAGGGAATGTTCATTTTCAACTTGTGGAGACGTGTAAGTTGTTTAGTCAATGCTAGTTGGATGCTTTTGCGGCTTGGCTTTACTTTTCTTTTCTTTTTAAATGTGAATTGTTGGTAGAATGTGTGGTTTGGTTGGTTAAACTTTTAGGATGGAAATACTATTATAAATAAATAAACATTTTGATAGGTTTTAAATATTATTTTGGTCTAACTAATTTTATAAGATATTTTATGTATATTCAATTTAGATGGTGCATAGTATATTGCAGTCCTCTTCAGGAATTAGGTTATAATTGAAAATTTTAGAATGTCACATTCATTATAAAATATATTATCTCTAAAAAGTTTCAAAATTCATAGTATTTCTTTTTTAATAGGAACAATTGAATTATATAGATATCGACATCCTTCCCCATGTACTTGGATTACAAGATGATGAGTAAACACCACAACTTGAGGAATCAGAGTCTACCATTTTTTTCAAATTAGAGATTGACTAGACACCTAGAGTTTGCTAGATCTTATGTTAAGTTTGGCCAGAGGGATTGGGTTAGTTGAAAATATTCTATTACTGAAGTGTCACATCGCCCTTTTAAATTTTGAATTTACAAATAGATAAAATACAATTTGAACTTCCTATATATCAATTCTTATTCCATTGACTGAAACAATACTCTTTAATTTCATTCAGAATTAGCACATTACTATAAGCAAAGTGTCAAATCACAACAATGTTACATTATTCACATGTCGGAATCTATGCCATCAAAACACAACAATGTTACATTATTCACATGTCAAAGAATCCATGCCATCAAAACACAGCAATGTTACATTATTCACATGCCAAAGAATATATGCCATCTATATGTCATGTTGCTTATTTACATACCAAATTGAGTATCTTTAAATGGTCTCATTATTATCATACTAGTAATTAAGTGAAGTAGAGGAGTCTTCTAGATCTTAATGCTTTTCTTAGAAGTCTCAATCCAATTATGCTTCCCTTCCTGGTTCACCTTAAATCACTTTGAATGCACACTTTGTTGAGATGGCTACAAGACATAATAATGATAGAGAATCAGTCATCTTACAACATTAAGAGCTTCGCAGGTTTCAAAGTTTAGCTATGCCCTTAGTGGTCTATAGGAGTTCCATGTCATTGAAAACATGTAGGTTATGTTCATTCACATGGTAAAAAACAAAAAATTACAAACTACCATAAAGGCATAAGCATAACAAAGAATCAATCATATTATAACATTAAGAGCTTAGCAGGTTTAGGAGTTTAAAACAAAGAATCAATCATATTATATCAATAAGAGCTTAGCAGGTTTGGGAGTTTAGATATGCCTAGAGACACAAATTTCAAACTACCATTTATTTAATTTTCTCAATGATTTTAGGGTTTTATTACATTATCTTATGGGAGTACAAGATATTTCATATGTTAAACTTAAGATTAAGTATACCATACATCCATTTCTAGAAAGGATATCTAACATAGGATTTATGCGTTCGTAAGATTACCCATTATCAATCTTATTGGGATGTCTATAGGTATTACCTCTTTCCCCTATTACTTTATTTTTCGTTGTGTATAGATATGATTGATAAGTATATCACTTTTTTAAAAGAGAGGTTCCTATATGAGAACATTTTTCTACGCATTTCTAGATGACTGCATTTGCATTTTTGTCCAGTCTTTTGAGTGAACTAACTTACTCATCTTTATAAGTTTGTCACTGATTATTAATTAAGACTTCTTTCTACTATATTAATTGCATTCTCTTTTACATTTAAAAAAGGTTACAACGATAGAGGACCCAGCATTATTTTGTTTAGGGCTATAAACTTCCTTATAATTTATGTGATATATACTTTTGGATATCTCATAATAACCAAACATGCAATTTAAAAATTGGATGTACTTGAACAACTATAGCATTTTATCTCAAAGAAATGTTGATGCTCCCTAAGAAGAATCCATTAACATAGTTTTCTTGGCCTTAGTTATTCATTTAGCTTCACCTTTTGCAAAGCTTAGCTTAGATTCCAAGAAACGAAACTGTTAAATCCAGACCGACCAATAAGTAGCAAATTGAAACGTCTATAAATGTAATCAAAAGCTGATACTTTAAGATATTTCTATAGCAAACTGATGTATTCCTTTCAACATTCAAATTCCAGTCAAACTGCCATTTTGCAAGACAAGAAATCACAAGGCCCACCACATGCAATTATCTACAATTGCATAAGATTGACTTTTAAGTCGTCAAAACTGAAACATCTATATAAATACTCAGGTAACAATCAAGGGGAAATACATATATGGTATAGAACCCTATTAAATACTACGTGGATGTGTTCATCGACTTAAGATTATCGCAAGATTATGAGAGCATTTGTAACAGTTTCTAGCAATCTGCTGCTAGTAGAAATAATATGCCATGAAAGATTTTGGCATCTTAACCCTGTAACCTGTTACATTATATCTGACCTTTATCTAGCAAGCATATTTATCCAATCCAAGGGGCCATTTCATTCTTGTAACCTTTCCCTGTTTCTTCATAACTCCTCAGTCCCACTTCCCATATCAAACCACACTCTTTCCATGACAAAATAGCAAGCCAAACATGCTAGTTGCAGATTACAATCCTTGTTAAGGAAAGTACCACTCATCTACTATCTTTCTCCATGTCATACCGTGTCTTACTCTGGATATTTTGCAACAACACATGACCATCCCACAAATAGTCTCATTAACAGCCTTTCCAGTTTCCTAGCAATTTTCTATCTAGCTTCTTTCCAATGTGTTCAATTACAGCTTGTACGCTTTTCAGGGGTGACATCTAAATTGAGATTTTTTGAAGGTCGAACTCTTAAATGGTATATTTCCTTACTCCTACAGATTCTATCATGCTCAGCATCGGTAACAATCTATAAGGTTCCTAAATCAAATTCATTTTTTAATTTCTTTGACATTAGCGTAGGATAGCAGGTCATACTCGCTCATCAAACCAAGATAAATCTGTTTTGGGTTAAACCCCATACATTCAATCTAAGCCAGTCACTGTGTAGTTGTAGTAAAGGCAGTAATTGTTGATCCCTATGGCAAACACCAAAGTGGGGGAGAATCCAGACAGTGCCAAAATATTGTTTTCTAACTTCAGTTTTCATATTTCAAAATACAGACAACACCATTTCTTTTTAGCAATGCAGATTTCATTTGGTTAGGTCTACAACTAGTATTTGTAAGGTCATTCAAGCCCATACTCCTACTAATACAGGTGAATAGTCCTCAACGCCACAACAGAAGGATACCCTTTATCTAATATTCAGAATTTCTACTCAAACTTACAAACTCGGTAAGGTTCAGGAAGCTCTATAAGACAAGTCAAGGATTTGACAGTAACACTCAATGTCTACTGATACTAAATTTATTGGCTGTACCCTAAACCTTCATTTATTATTTAGAAAAAAAGCTCCTACAGCTTTTCTGTACCCATTAGGTTTTCAAAGTGAATGCAATAATATTACCTTCAAGCTTTGAGTTGGTTGTAGAACTCTTACAAGCTACTAGAATCATACTGCCCATAAATAGTAAATACACGGTGCAGTCTTTGAATAGGAATCTATATTGAATTATCTAACAATAACCAAGTTCCGGCTCCCCTTGTAAGATGTAATTGGATTCAGTAGAACAGAGTTCCATATGTAAGGCAACAGCGAAAAGTTGATATCATCCACTGGAGTTTAACACTACACCATAATACAAGCTGTATCTACATTCATTAGGCCCTTATAGTCCTACTAGCTGTGAAAAAATCACTTCGTGGTGTAAAGATTTCTATCACCAAGTTAAACAAAAGCTAGATTACTCTGCAATAGCCACAAACATTTGAGAATTTAGCACAATAATCGGGAGAGACAGAGGTGCAATCCATAATAAACCTGAGAAATCATTTGATGAAAAGACCGAACACACAGTTTCTTCATTTGTTTGCATAGCTATTCACAAATCTATCGACCACAACATGATCTATTACAGTTTTCATATACTGTCGAGGGAAATGATTGACTTCTAAGTTTTTCTTCCAGATACACTGCACTCACAATCCAAATGCCACAACATAGAAAATCTTCCTAAAGTAGAGTCATAATTGTGTGTACGCAGAACCTATAAAAAGGTAAAGTAAAAACCACATGTTCTGTCGGAACAATAACGAAATATTCCACCTCCCTCAACAGAGCCTGCTATTGAAGGTCTCAACAGAACCTGCTATTGAAGGTGTATGTCAGGGAAAGGATTAGCACAATCCCGTTTAAACAACATATCAAACTTAATTAAAACAGCATCAAGTATGAACATGGTCACTTACATTCACCTTTGCTAGATTCATTATTGTTGACCAAAATGTAAATTCCAGGATCATCAGAAGTTGTCAATGGGCAGCTTACACAGTTTTCTATACATTCTATTTTGTTTCCTTGTAGATCCCTAGAATGATATGTTCGTAAAACTATCTACGGACAGTTCAGATACCCAAAAGAACTTCATCAACAATTGTATCAATTAAATGATGGGAAACCAATTTCATAAGATAAGCTCAACAACACTCTTCAATCATTACAATGATGATCGATGGAAGCAGGAAATATCATCTCAATGGTCATACAAAATTTTACAAGATTTCGATCTTTTTGTTGCACAGTAGTCTCAATTTGCTCTCCAGAAAGGATTCATATCTCAGGGATTCATTAACACAGCTTTCAAAAATATGATCAAGGAGTGGGCTGCCCTGATACAATCTAGAACTCTTGGGAGTTTTACAGACTTCTCTCCATTTGAACCTTTCTAAACAATATACATCCCAAAATAGAGAGAGATGGGATTAAGGTGGATCTTCAATCTCTTTTCTGCATATCTGCGAATGATCATGCACAAAGGAGGCACAGGCAAGGCAGGGCAGTATTCATCCTGCCAGCCAGAAGCGTCATTCTATAACCCAACGCCTCCCTTTCAAAAACCATGATCTAATTCAGGGCCAATAGTGCATTACCCAGTGTGTTAAGATAAGTTCAATAGTCATATTTTAATAACGCACGAGACAAAGTTTAGACAACAATGATCCACTTAAAGAACATTGAGACTTTCAAATTCACTGCCTAACCTATTGGATGAACTCTAGTAAAATCGGAAAGCGTAAGACAATAATCTCAACTTCAAGCAAACTAGTCACGCAAACAAACCTCAAAATTTAGGTCGATTGGAGGAAAGATGATCTGATCCGTTACACTCAATTTAAGGAGAGGGCTGCAGCCACTATACAGCTTGATTTGTCTTAAAAGACATCAGGTGGAAATTTCATATGCATATCAACATTTCATTCCAGATGGTGGCAATGGAGGTATGAGCCAGGGCCCTGACCTGATTTGGCTTCATCAGGTTGCAGGTGGTAGAAATAGATATTAGGAACAGAACCCTGGCCTAGTTCCCCTTCCTCGTGCACCTTAAGAATCAGTAGCGCCAAGATACAAAATATATCACCAAATCTACCTACCATCTGAACCTCATGAGCCATTTTTTTACCCTCTTCTGGACCCCAAACTCAGGAGTGCAAACTCAGGTCACCTCAGCCAGTGCTGTGATTGGCACAAACATATATGTACTTGACAGAACAATAAAGATTCATATTAGGTGAAGGTGAATTGGTCAAGTCCGATTTACCCCCCGAGCTTGGTCATGAGATCAATTACCCAAGAGCAAATTTGAAAATTTTAAAATTATTTAAAAATCTTAAATTGAGATAATCAAAGCAAGCTTGGGGAATCTATTATTAGCTTGGTCATGAGATCAATACGCAAGAGCAAATTTTAAATTTATTTAAAAATCTTAAATCGAGATAATCAAAGCAAGCTTGGGGAATCTATTATAAAAATAGACAACCAGAGAAACTGTAGTGTCTCAAATGGGATGAATTGCAAAACAAAGGAGATTTTCCTAAATTCCTCTAAATCTGATTTGAAAATTAGTAAACTCTAGATTGAGAATTAAATTCTCAAAACCTTTATTTAATGTAAAAAATCTTAGATGCCAAAAGTGAAGGTTTTGTAGGGAATATCTACCAATTAAATACCTTGAAATAATCTGTAAATAAATATAAAATTTCAGATTTAAATTCTCTTAAATAAATACCTTTTTCTTTCATTTTTTTTGCCATGAAATGATGGACAAATCAGATTTAATCACCAATTTTCTGCTGATGTTCGGAGAATAAAATATCTTCGAAACCCTTGCCAAAATCGCTGCCAACTTCAGAAAAATATAGGAAAAATACCAGCACTTTATTTTGGCATAAAAATCACCAATTTAACCCTCCTAGGTCAATCGCCCCACTCTTAGGAACTCTGAAAAAATAACAGAAAAATAAGACTATTCCAGACTTCCACAAGCAAGAAAATATCCGAAAACTTGTTAAAAAAATTAATAATAATTCTGAAAATTATCTATTAATTTTTAATCTTCAATATCTTTTGCAAATTGTCCAAAATGGCCACAATAATGATTAGAAAAATAAGAAATAATTGTAGATAATTATTTGTGAATATTTTGATCGAAAAAGAACTTCAAACCCTAGCGTCCACCTCTCCAAGTGGTTCGCTCCACTTGCAAAATTAATAGAATAATTTAGCGAGCCAAAAATGCGAGAAACATATGACCAAACCCTAAAAAAAAGCATCAAAACCCTCACAGATAGTTCACTCCACCTCTGGTGCACAAAACAAGCTTTCCTTTGCAAAAGGTGGTGTCAATAGACACCTTTGTAAAATTGATCAATCACCAAACAACGAACTTCTATCGGGCATGCATCCCAATAGCCTTCTTCACGCAGGAAGAACAAGATAACAATTTCAGCATATCCTCCTTGAAGCCTTCGCTATGTATTTATAACTTTCCAAAAAGTTTGATCTCTTTTGGAAATATAAAACATCTTTCCTTATCTTCACTTTAGCTCCCATGCCAAGATCTCATTTTTTGAAAATATATTAAATATTAGTTTTAATTAAAAGTAGTAATAAAAAATACTTTAAGGCAAATATTTTAATATTTATTTCACTTAAGCATTTTAGTGTTAAAAACCACTTTTTAAAAAATATTTAATTAATTAATTAATAATTGTCTTGTGATAAAAATCACTATTTCGACAATTAATAAATAAATAATAAAAAAAACTTTTCCCAAAAAGAGCTCTTTTAGTCTATGGGGAGATAGACTAAAGGTTTTCATACATGTTTTAATTAAGAGGAAAAAATGGAGACATTATAGTCCTCCCCTCCAAAACTTGTTTGTCTTCAAGTAATTGCAAAATCTTGTTAAACACAAAATATACTAAAAGGGGGGTGAATCAGTATATTATATATATTTTTTACTTAATCAAATTCTTTTTCTTTACCCACTTAACCACACATTCAAGATATGCAAATAAATTGAAACAATAATATGCACCACACAAGAGAGAGACATCAAATTTTTACGTGGAAACCCAAAGTGAAAAAAACCACGAAGAACAATTTCAAGTATATGAATGAGCACCAACTCAAATTACAAAGTTCACAAGCACCAACTTGTAGGAGCACCAACTCAAATTACAAAGTTCACAAGCATCAACTTGTAGGAGCACCAACTCAAATTACAAAGTCAACAAGCACCAACTTGTAGGAGCACCAACCCCTTTGTTGAGCACCAACACAACAACTATTTGTGAGCACCAACCCACAGGCGCACCAATCCCTTTTGTGTATAAAACACAACTATCTCTCAATGTTGCTTACTCAACAAATGATAGAACTCTACAATATCCCCTATTTTTCTCTCTTCGAAAACAAATACAAACCTTGCACTCTCTTGCATTTTACAAATAGCTTCTTAAACCTTTATTTATAGCTTTCCAAATGATCTTTGGCATTCACCCTTTGTGACCTTTCAATTCTCATGAAAAATGACGCCAAACTTGCATGACCCTTCGTATCCTTGCATTTGAAAAGTCATATGATGACTCTTCATAAGCAAATGCGTCCTTTCCTCTTTTGACTTTATCTTGATGACTTTTCATATTCCTCAAAGTGTCTTTTCATGAAAAAATACGCCATACCCTCTTTTGTCTTCACATGGTGACTCTTGAAATTCCTCAAAATGACTCTTTATGAAAAAATGCGTCCCATTCCTCTTTTATCTTTATCCCGTAACTCTTTGACTTCTCTATGAGTCTGCTTTTGACTTATAAGCAACCAAAAATATATTCGTTAATATTAAATAGATATTAACACACATTAGCCAAGATATGAATATTAAAAATACTATTAAATGCAATGGGGCTTTTATCACCAATAATGCTAGACTTTTGACATCATTGACAATATTTTTAACAATCTTCTCTTTTGTCATTGATTGCAACCTCAAATTGAAACTGCGATGTCTTGAACCTTGCACATATTGCCATCTAAAAAATATACAGTAACTCCCCTTTACTGTAACAACTTGTACTTATTGTCTATCCCTGTTTTTGCACTTGTACCTGTACATGTATCTGTTACTCTCTCCCTTTAACATCAATGGCAAAGGGCCTAATTGGAGCTAACACTTAGCTCCTTCTCAACTGATGCTGAACTTCAATGGTAGGAAGTAAAAAAAATTACTCCTAACTTCTCTTGCAGATACTCAAATGTGTCTTTTGGTAGTGCCTTTGTGAAAATATCTGCAATCTGCTCTGAAGTACTGATATACTCAATCTTAATCTGTTCATCTACAACTTGCTTTTTCAAGAAGTGATATCTAATGAGAATATGTTTTGTTCTTGAATGCATCACTGGATTCTTCAAAATATTAATAGCACTTGTGTTGTCACAAAAAATAGAAAAAAGTTCATCATATTTTACTTTGATATCTTTCAAAGTTTGTTTCATCCAAAGCACTTGAGTACAACACAATACCGCTGCAATATATTCTACTTCAGTGGTAGAAAGTGGTACTGAATTCTGCTTCTGGATTAGCCATGATATTAAGCTATCATCAAAGAAGAAAGCTCCTCCACTTGTACTCTTTCTGTCATCCAAGCACCCTGCCCAATCTGAATCTGTATAAGCAACCAAAGTGAAATCTCTGCCTGTGGGATACCACAATCCATAATCCAATGTCCCCTTCATATATCTGGATATTCTATTCACCAACTAAACATGACTATCTTTTAGAGATGACTGATATCTTGCAACCATACTTACTGCATGTATGATGTCTGGCCTCGATGCTGTCAAATATAAAAGACTACCAATCATATATCTATACAAAGATTGATCTACAACACGTGAATCTTCATCCTTGCTCACCTTATTTTCTGTACACATTGGTGTGCCAACTGGTGCACAATTCTCAAAACCAAATTTTTTCAACATTTTTTTGGCATATTTACTTTGAGATATGAATTTTTTTATCTGATTGAAATATTTGCAATCTTAAGAAAAATGACAATTCTCCAAGCATAGACATCTCAAATTCTTTTTGCATATTATCAAAAAATTCTTGTCATCTTTTCAATATTTCCTCCAAAAATGATGTCAACATATACCACAACAATCAATTGATGCTCACCTTCTGTTTTGACGTAGAGATTACTATCAACAAATCTTTTCTTGAAACCTCGATCCTGCAGGGATTTATCAAGTCTTGCATATCAAACTCTGGGAGCTTGTTTTAATCCGTACAGTGTTTTTTTTCACTTTGCATACATCGCTACTAATATTTGAAAGAATAAATCTCTCAAACTGCTCAATGTAGACCTCTTCTAGATTCCCATTTAAGAACACATATTTGACATCCATCTGAAATACTTTGAAAATTTTAAACACTGCATATGCAAGAAATATTCTAATAGCCTTTAGCCTTGCTACTGGTGCAAAAGTTTCTTCACAATCTATTCCTTCAATCTGAGCATATCCTTTACATATTAATCTTGTTTTATTCCTGATCACTTCTCCATTTTCATTCAACTTATTTCTGTAAACTCTTTTTGTTCCTATCACATTGTGATCTTTGGTCTAAGCACTAATTTCCAAGTATCATTCTTTTCTATCTGATTTAATTCTTCATCTATTGCTTTAACCCAATGCTTATCATGTCTAGCTTCTAAAAAAGTTCTACGCTGAATTTTGGATAACAAAAAAAATTAACTTGCTTAGATTCACTTACCATCATTCCTTTGGTATGCATTCCTTCATTTATGTCCACGATGATATCACTTTCATTATGATTTCTCTGAACATATTTGGATGGAGTTTTAGTATCTTTTTTTTCCTTCTCATCTTCATCTGATTCTTCAAAATCTTCCTCTTCAATGATTTCAAAAATGTCTATTAAATCACCGATTCTTTGTGTTTCATCTTCTTCTATTCTAACACTTGCACTTTCAATAATTTTCTTTGTTATTTTGTTATAACATTTATAAGTTTTACTTTTGCAAGAATAACCAAGAAATATACTTTCATCTGCTCTGGATTCAAACTTATCAAGTTTTTCATCGATTCTCTTTATGAAGCATCTGCTGCTGAAAACTCTGAAATAATCAACTGTTGTTGATTTGTCTTTTCATAGCTCATAAAGAGTCTTGTCACTATTGACTCTCAATAATGCTCTGTTCTGAATATGCACTGCTGTAGCAACTGCCTCTCTCCAATATTTATCTGCTATCTTGAATTCATTTAACATTATTCTCGCCATCTCCTGAACTGCTTCATTTTTCCGTTCAACTACATTTTGCTGTGGAGTTCTGGCTGTTGAATAATGTCTCTTTATCCGTGGTCTTCATAAAACTCAATAAATTGATCTGACATGAATTCTTCTCCTTGATCTGATCTTAGCCACTTAATCTTCAAACTGGTTTCATTCTCAACTAATGCTTTGAATGCTTTGAAATGTCTGAAAGCTTCTTATTTTTAAAAAAAAATATTACGCAAGTCATACGTGAAAAATTATTAATAAACAATATGAAATATTTCTCATCTTGAGTACTTTGAGTTCTCATAGGTCCACACAGATCAGTGTGAACAAGCTCTAACCTCTGAGTGGTCGAGTACTTTTTTGTTTTGAACCGCCTTCTGACCTACTTTCCATGCTAACAAAGTTCACAAAGTGTGTCGGATGACTTTGTAATCTTTGAAAGATTTCTAACTGCTTGTTTTTTACTGATGTTAACAAGATTGTCAAAATTTATGTGACTCATTCTCCTATGCCATAGCCAACTTTCTTCAATCTGACTCAAACAACATTTTTGACATTTGATGTCTGATAATATATATAAATTATTCCCTATTCTCTGAGCATCTGCAATCAACAAATGATTTTTTTCTCTTAATTTCACAACTTTCTGCATAAAACTTTAGTGTCCCTGATCACACATTTGACTTATACTCAAAAGATTATGCTTTAGACCTTCTACATACAAAATATTTTCAATTTTTGTTCTACCATTATCTAAACTTAGTGTACTTTTTCTGAGAATTCTGACAATAGTATTATCTTCAAATTTCACTGTGCCACCATTGATCTTATTCAAAGTTATGAAGTTGCTTGTCTCCTGTCATGTGCCTCGAACATCCATATCCATTACAAAAAAAATAGTAACCATAAAAATAAGATCTGTTTTGTAGCTCTGCCTTGATTGTCTTTTGTAGCTCTGTTCCCTTCAGCGTTTTTTATTTGAGATGTTCTCTGTATTCTTAACTTCTACCATTTTTATTTTTTTTGTAAGAGCTTCAGCATAGCTTTTTTCTTTTTCTTTGTCTGTGACAGTAGTGGCCTCCCCTTTCTCTTTTTCAAATCCAATCCCTGTCTTATCTGACATTGATCTTTGATTTTTTAATATCTTATTCAACATATTAGTGTTATTCTCAAATTTTGAATTATTGGCTACTCTATCATTGATTGCTTTATTTGTTTTCTCAAGATCTGTTTTTAAAGAAGCAATTTCAACAACATACCTTTCACATTCTTTACTTACTATTTTCAATTGTGCTATTAGATCTTCTTCATTCTTCTTGGCTTCTTCAAAGTGTGCTTGTAGATCTTCAATTATTTTCTGACTCCTTTTCATTTTTTTCGATCTAGAGCTTTAATCTTTGATTCTTCTCTTCAAGAGCTTTTAACTCTTCTAAAACACAAACGAATTCTCCTTCCAGATTCACTTTGGCTTCATCATGTTCTTCTTGATCATCTGTACTTTTATTTACAGAGACATCTTTATGTATGGCCATGAATAAAATCTTTTCTTCTGAATCACTGACTCCACTATCTTCCGCTGAGCTAGGATCTTTAGAATAAAAATTCTTCTTCTCGAATCCCTTCTTGAATTTTCTTTTAAAATTTTTCTTGTATGTAGACTTTTCTTCTTCGTCATCGTTACCCTTATCTGGACACTTAGCTATAAAATATCCAATCTATCACAATTAAAACATTTGAAAGGTAAATTTTTTTTATATTTACCTGTGCCTTTTTTTCACTTGCGAATGAGTAGAGCTCCGTTGTTATCTTCATCATCACTAGAACTGTCATTTGATTATTAAATCTTAGTCTTCTCTTTCTTTGATGTTTTGAAAGTAGCTTCTCTCTTTGAGGGTTTCTCTTGTTTGGTCCACATCTCATATGCCGTAAGAATACCATGTAGCTCATCCATCTTTAGCTTGGCTAAATTCTTCATCTCTTCAATCGCTGAAATTTTTGCATCATATCTCAATGGTAGAGATCTTAAATTTTTTTGAACCACAATTGATTCCTCTAACTTTTTTCCAAAACCTTGAATCTGATTAACTATTTGATCAACCCACAAAAGATAACTTGCTATATTTTCCTCTTCAATCTTCAAACTCTCAAACTATCTTCTGAAAGTCTGAAGCTTGGCTTGCTGGACCTTTCCATCACCTTTGTAAATATTCTCAAGTTTTACCCAAGTTTCATGAACAGATTTACATTGCATCACTTTAACAAATTCCGATTCACATAAATCACATAAAATAGCATTTAAAGCTTTAGCATTATTTTCATTTGCCTTTTTTTCTGCCAGAGTAATTACAAGTGTTTGTGGCTCTTCATATTCTTCCACCACTGCTTGTCATATGTCGAATCCAAGGGCTATCAAATAAGTCTTCATCTTTATGCTCCAAAAAATATAATTTGTCCCATCAAACAAAGGTGTCTTATTTGTATAAAAACCTTCATGTGATCCAACCATCATACTTTCTTGATCTACCTTCAAGTTGTAAAACTTTTTTCAAAAGAACCTGCTCTGATACCAATTGTTAGCACAAAATATACTAAGAGGGGGAGTGAATCAATATATTATATATCTTTTTACTTAATCAAATTCTTTTTCTTTAACCACTTAACTACACATTCAATATATGCAATAAAACTGAAACAATAATATGCACCACATAAGAGAGAGAGAGACATCAGATTTTTAAATGGAAACTCAAAGTGGAAAAAATTACGGAGAACAATCTCAAGTATATGAATGAGCACCAACTCAAATTACAAAGTTCACAAGCACCAACTTGTAAGAGCACCAACCCCTTTGTCAAGCACCAACACAACAACTATTTGTGAGCACCAACCCATAGGAACACCAACCCATAGGAGCACCAACCCCTTTTGTGTATAAAACACAACTATCTCTCAATGTTGCTTACTCAACAAATGATAAAACTCTACAATATCTCCTGCTTTTCTCTCTTCGAAAACAAATACAAACCATGCAATCTTGCATTTTACAAATGGCTTGTCAAGCCTTTATTTATAGCTTTCCAAATGACCTTTGGCATTCACCCTTTGTGACCCTTCAATCCTCATGAAAAATGACGTCAAACTTGCATGACCTTTCGTATGCTTGCATTTGAAAAGTCATATGGTGATCTTTCATAAGCAAATGCGTCATTTCCTCTTTTGACTTTATTTTGGTGACTTTTTGTATTCTTCAAAGTGTCTCTTCATGAAAAAATACACCATACCCTATTTTGTCTTCACGTGGTGACTCTTGAAATTCCTCAAGATGACTCTTCATGAGAAAATGTGTCCCATTCCTCTTTTGTCTTTACCCTGTGACTCTTTGACTTCTCCATGGCCCTCTTTTGACTTATATGCAACCAAAACTATATTCATTAATATTAAATAAATATTAACACACATTAGCCAAAATATAAATATTAAAAACACTATTAAATGCAATGGGGCCTTTATCACCAATAATGCTAGACCTTTGATATCAATGACAATATTTCTAACAAATTCAAGTGGGTGCCCCAACACTCCTTATCAAACAATGTCCACATTTTCTTGTTTCCCAATGAAGGAAATCCTCACATGTCTTCTTCATATTGTTGTTCCTGTACTTTGGGGGTTGCTCCCAAATGCTAGATGTGTCCTCATGGCCTTCCAAAGGCTCCACATGCTCCCAACCAAACACCCATTTCAATACCAAGTGGTGGATGAGGAAGCTCCTTTCCCTTATACCCTCTAAGGAAGTGATATGTGGACAAAAGTTAAAATAAAAAACATAATAGAATTTGATTACCTTGTTGTCCCGATGGTAATGACTCCCCAAATGCCATGTTATAACTTTTCAATCATGCAAAAATGAATCGACTAGGTACCATCTTGTAAACTTACCATGATGTGAGGTATCGAGGTAGTACAATTCAACATATATGGACTTTCTTGTGCACGCCATATGTCCTACCAAAGGCTGCCCCTTATCAACACTCCCATGTATGTATCTAACACTCCATGTCCCCAAATGCTTATCAATGAGAGATGTACCCTCTTCGTGCATGTGCTACTTTTATTACTTGCAAATGGAACACAAACATGCATGTTTTCAAAACCTTGCAAAAGATGGAATGTACTCCAAAAATCAATTTTTTCTCCTTCACGATAGTGTTGTGAGTGCATGCCTAATTCTGATTTTTGATGATGATAAAATTTAGAATTAATACTTATGCTTTCTCCTCTTTCCAAGATCAGGGGGATGCCGTCATAACTTCTTACCTTGCCATACTTGTACCTAGTATGCTGCTCAAGAGAATTCAATGTGTTATGCAACTCAAAATTGTAGCTCTCATACCTCTTATCATGCTTCGAACTTATTCAAAAGGTCCCCTTATGAGTTGAAACCTCTCCCCATAGATGGTGCATACATATATGTGGATTGTCATAGTAAAACACAGACATGTCTTTACTCAGAAATTTTAATTTATTCATTACCAAGATGATCCTTAATGGGCTCTCTAATTCCATGTTTCCCCAACAAACCATCATGGACTTATTCCCTATATGAAAAATATTAAGAATGTAAAACTGAACCAATTTAATATGCTTAGCAAGGCTGCCCATAATTAAATTCATCTCATGGAAAAGCATTAGAGGAGGTGTGCTCCCATAGTGTGCATTCCAAGGTGTGTTAGGACCTTCCTTATACCATATCAATCTTTCTTCATCTTGAAAATGTAGTCCTTCCATTTGTAAAAAGAACACAAGCTTAATCAAATTGGAAAAAATACCTTGTAAGTGCACAATATAATCATCTAAACCCATTGGTAGGGATCCCCTTATGTATGTCCTCTTAGCTGCTCTTTGTTAGCTTCCTCACACATGTATGCATCATCAAACAAACCCCACCAATACTGAATTTTATCTTTTTTTATAAATTGTTGTTACGTGTCCTTATACTTCCCCTTTTTCCTATGTAGACTGTGACCCCAATCATTGATATGTCCAGAATTTATAGACTGCTGAAAGTACATAACAAAATCAAACATATTGCCCGTGTGGAAGGGTTGTAATAGATATGTAAAAACTAAGTTTTCTGATTGTACCAAATCAGAATTACACCTAGCAATATTTTCTTTTGTCACAAGTGTTAGAATGCTCCCAATATCTGATTTCTTATGCATGATAGGTGGCTGCCATAGGTTGCTCAACTCAAAAGTTTTGGGAGTAAAGTTTTCATACCTTTCACAACTACTTTTGACTTCTTAGTTGGCTGCCCAATATCAATTGTGCTTCTCTCTATGGGGTTCCAAGGCCCAAAATGTTGCCAATAATTTTTTGAATCTTTCTTCATTCCCACGGAAATAGTCATAAAGAATTTAAAATCATGATTGAGAACCTTTGTAAAATTTAAAATTTACCAGGATCCCATACCTCTTGGTGCCAATAATTGTGAACTTGAATCAAATAATCCTCATGCCTCAATTTGCAAACCATATCCTTCTTGATTGTATGTAAGTCCATCATAGTGTTCTTTTCCTTCAAGCATTCCCTCATCTCATTGTGCATTGATCTATCAAGAGGCCCTTTTGTGCCATCCAACCTTGTCAAAGCTTGCACTCCCTTATTTGTGATTGAGAATTTTTCCTTCCAAACTCTTTCTTTAAATCTAGAGTCATGCAACAAATTTGAACAATTATTAGATACCAAACAAAAATCATCATTCAACTCATACTTTTTTATAAATATCTCGGTTTCTTTGGCTTCTTCAAAATCATCTTTTGGAATACCAAATTTTAGGGTACTTGGCTGCCCCAAAGCACCTAGCATCTCATTTTTATCCATTATTTGCAGCCTCTCTTTGCTGCTCCAAAAACTCAGATTTTTAGTTTTCACAATTTCCCACTCTAGGCTGCCCCAAAGTGTCATCTTTTTGTAGCTCATCTTCCTCCTTCAAATCTGATTTTTCTATTTCATTGGCCTCTTCATGAAGGGTTGTCCCTTCATTCTTTTCCTCAAACTCTCCATGTAGTTTGGTCCTTTCTTCCTTCATGACTCCTTGCCTTTCCCCTTGATATAAGTGTCTACGGGGCTGCTTGTTTGGTACTCCATCCTTCATCTCACAATAATCCCAAAAAGACAATAATGCTTGTGTGGCAAGGCTTAGGGTTGCATGCTTTTTCTAACAAATTTTTCAAATATCATCCCTTGGCGTCTTTTTCTCTATGACTGGTTTCTTCTGTTAAAAGGCGGTCTTGAAGAATTTTTGAGGGGGGTTAATAAAAACCCTCTCATCATTTTTTGAATGTTCTCCATTGGAAAAGTGATCTTTCCTTGGAATAGCATCTTTCAACAAAGTTGCGATTTGCGCACTCAAATTTTGTTGTTCTTTTTGGCTTTCCTTGATTAAGCCATGCATAAGCTTAAATTGTTCTGGAGAGAACCCTTGCTCTTGGTCCTCCATAGTTTTTTTTTTTTTGTACTTCTTATCTGTTTGTATCCAACAACTAACGCACAAGTTGACAAGACCGGTGCTCTAATACCATTGTAGTGTCCCCAAATGGGACAAATTGGAAAACAAAGGAGATTTTCCCAAATTCCTCTAAATCTAATCTGAAAATTAGTAAACCCTAGATTGATAATTAAATTCTTAAAACCCTTATTCAATGCAAGAAACTCTAGATGCCAAAAGTGAGGGTTTTGTAAGAAATATTTGCCAATTAAATACCTTGAAATAATTTGCAAATAAATAGTAAATTCCAGATTTAAATCCTCTTAAATAAATACCTTTTTCTCTCATTTTTGCCACGAAATGAAAGAAAAATCATATTTAATCACCAATTTTATGATGTTCGGAGAATAAAAGATCTTCGAAACCCTTGTCAAAATCGCTGCCAACCTCAGAAAAATATCAGGTTTTCTTTTGGCATAAAAATCGTCAATTTGACCCTCCTAGGTCAATTGCCCCACTCTTAGGAATCCTGAAAAGATAATAGAAAAATAGGACTATTCTAGCCTTCCACAAGCAAGAAAATATCCGAAAACTTAGAAAAATTAATAATTCTAAAAATTATCTATTAATTTTTCATCTTTAATACCCTTTGCAAATCGTCAAAAATGGCCACAATAATGATCAGAAAAATAAAAAATAATTACAAATAATTATTTGTGAATATTTTGATCGAAAAAGGCCTTCAAACCCTAGCGCCCACTTCTCCAAGTGGTTCGCTCCACTTGCAAAATTAATAGAATAATTTAGCGAGCCAAAAATGCGAGAAACATATGACCAAACCCTAAAAAAAACACCAAAACCCTCCCAAGGAGTTTGCTCCACCTCTAGAACACAAAACAAGCTTTTATTTGCAAAAGATGGTGTCAATAGACACCTTTGTAAGATTGATCAATTACCAAGCAACAAACTTCTATTGGGCATGCATCCCAATAACCTTCTTCACGCAAGAAAAACAAAATAACAATTTCAGCATATCCTCCTTAAAGCCTTCACTATATATTTATAACTTTCCAAAGGGTTTAAACCCCTTTGGGAAGATAAAACATCTTTATTTATCTTCACTTTAGAACCCATGCCAAGATCTCCTTTTTGAAAATATATTAAATATTAACCTTATTTAAAAAAAGTAATAAAAATTACTTTAAGGCAAATATATTAATATTTATTTCACTTAAACACTTTGGTGGTAAAAACCGTTTTTTTTTTAAATATTTTATTAATTAATTAATAATTGTCTTATGATAAAAATCACTATTTTGACAATTAATAAATAACTAATAAAATAACTTTTCCCAAAAAGGGCTCCTTTAGTCTATGGAGAGATAGACTAAATGTCTTCATACTTGTTTTAATTAAGAGGGGAAAATGGGAACATTAGAAAAACGATCTTTGAATTGGAGTTTAGGCGGAGTTGGTAATGGGATGTTTGTAAAGTCGGTGTGGAGGTTTTGGGTTTAAACCCCTCTTCCCTTTATAACAAGCTAAGTGGAAACTATAACTATGCATATGAGTGCAATGTTGCCTTTCAATACTTTGAATATTACTCCCAATGTCTCTGATTTGTAAAAGTTTAGTTTACTCCCAAGCTTGTGATGAGGTTGAAACCCAAGGGTTCAAAATGTGAACAATATGATCCATAGAGTAAAAGATTTAAGCAATATATAAAGTAGATGGAAATCCTCTTATGGACTTCCCCAATAAGGTTTTCACATGGCAAACTGCATTTGGCTTGGCTGTTACCCAAAAATAACCTTTACCTTTTTTAATTTTACCTTCTACATCAAGATTATGTGTAGAAGTAAATCGACTTTAAGAGAAGTACTTAAAAGCAGGATGGTTTCAAGACTAGAATCAATCTCAAAGCCAACCACAATGTATAAGCTCCAGCCCACAAATAAGTACACCAATTTAGAAAAAGTTTCCAAAGCAATGCCCAAATTGGAAAGCAACAAACCAAGGAGAATCATTACACCATTGCCATTGTTAGACCTTGAGCCAAAGATTTCAGTTGGATCATTACTTATCATAAAGCTCACAAACAATTAGAAGACAAAAAAATCAGACCGCTCTAAGCAAAATTCCCAAACATTCCTTAGGTCTCATGGGTCAACAATGTGGCAATACATAAAGTACAATTCAAGCAAAAGAGAAGATTTTTTTGGACTGAGCAAAATGAGGGGAGAAGATAATTTTCCTCTTTTAATGAACAAAGGTTAGGGTTTATGGACCTGATCCATATAAATTAAATCACTCCCTGTCATAGCTTCTAATTTTAATAAATCTACCTACGTTTGTGGAATGCAATGGGATAAAAGAACTTTAGTTAGGATCTAGGACTAGAAATTTTAGCACTTTGAAAGCCTCCTATAACTTGCAAATAAACCAATAGATCCATGACCTAGTTCATATACCTACAAAATATGAAAGCTTCAGCATGATTTACCTCACGCACAAGGTTTAACCGATGTATGGAGGTATTGGGTACTGCATTTATGCTCTTGATGTAGATCATAGATTTATGTTCTAAAGTGGATGCCTTCTTAGTTTGAGGCCCAACCTATGACACCCAATTATTATTAGTCCATAGAAAAATCGCTTGAAGTACTATGCAAAATTAAAACCACATTCTATTTACTAGTTCTTCCTATAAAATAGAAAATGAAGTGTTAAAAGATGGTTTCAGATTCTTGGCGTAACACAAGTTAAAAGATGATATAGGAAGCAGATCTACATTCCTGATGCTCCAAGCCCCTTGTTGCAAAATTTACAAACCATGCCTGGTTACAGATGGTAAGTCCCCTCTTACACAATTAGAAGAACGATACTTAAGGAGTCAATGGGGCCATGGTTCATTTGGCAACAAGAACAAAATAGTAAATACATGTGTATTTTCCCACTTTGTGGATGAATGCATGTATATAGGCTTTTACATCATAATTTTGCAGAATAGTTGCATATTCAGCATTTGATCGAGCATCTCATTTAGAAGTGAATTTATTCTACTTCAGGAGTTAATTTACTGTTTGGTAAAGGATTATGTTACTCTAATTTAGGAGTTTACTCTGAATTTGGAATGTTATAGTTCAACATATTCATAGATCCTTGTTTGGATTAGAAGGCTACAGTCGAAGAATTTTGTTCTGTCAAAAATCACCTAGACTAGTGACCCACATTATCATGGTGTGTGCTTTAACATGGGAGCATGACCAGTGGCGCTTGAACCCAGGCCACGATCATGGAAAGCCTTTAGACCATGGCCTGCTGGGAAAAGCAGTATCTAGGTTTAAGAAAATACTGTTTTAACATTTTATTGGTTTCCAGAGTCTAAATTCTCTCAATACGGTCAACTTTGATCAGACAAGAAACAGTTTCAAGATGCATTTAAATTCATATTTCCCAACCCACTCTAGTTTTTCAATTTTCTCTATTAACTATTCTCTTTCACTATGACTCTCCCCTTGGTTCAACCCCATTAATGGACAATTACATCTTCTTTGAAGAGGTTTCTCCGAGCAAAGATCGCTTCCACAGTATTCAAAAGAATTAAAAAAAACCGACAGCATGTTAAAGAGAAAAATACATCCATAGCGTATAGTTGACTCACAATATCACCAACTAGGCTGCATGCATGTGATCCCTTGTTTAGCATACGGCCAAGAAAACCTTCATGGCTTAAGCTAATCTTATAATATAGAGATTCCAGCTTAAATAATAGCTTTTCAAATCTGGAAGTTTTTTTATTTTTATTTTTATGAAATATATCCATATATTAACTAAACAGAAATATACAAATAATTCACAAAAAAATAAAGGCGGTATGAAAGCACGCCAAGTCACACTAGGCAGAGCCTAGGAGCAAAACCAAGAGTTCAAAACACTAGGCAGAGCCTAGGAACAAGCCACAAAGTCATAAAAAAGATAACTATTATGCAGCAAGAGCAAGGCCGGAATGCAGAGGATCCATATCATTAGGACCCCGGCCCGAGCTTGGCAAATCATTGCCATTTGGGATAGGTCCCAGCCAGTAGCTTGATCAGTGTCCCTGTCCTCATCTTTTGCTTGTGTCCGAGTGGGCAAAATGGCCAAAGAAAGCTTGGGGAACTTATCCAATACGTTCGATCGGCCTCCAGGTGGCGCCCCCCAAGCATCTGGGCGCAGAGGAGGAGCACCCCAGCCACTGGGCAAGGACGCAGCAGCTGCCACCCTTGTTGCTGCCCAAGAGGGGAAATGCGCTAGTACGGGGTGCAGTTGTGAGAGCGACGCCTGGAACAGCTGTGACAATGCCCACCACAGGGCGGCCAAGGCACTCTGTCATCCAGTCTGGGATCCCTGGGCGGAGAAGGAATCCTTTCCTAAATTAAAATATGCTGTTTTACAAAGAACAAGAACAGTCTTTATCGCATGCATTCCTGATATATCACTGAATTTTCTCAACTTTGGAAGAATCTTTCACTTCTAATTCAATTTTTTAAAATTATAATTACTTCTTGAAAAGGGACTGATGTTGTCTACAAAATGCATAAAATGGTAGTTTTGGACATTCGGATTTCCAAGGCCTCCAAACCTGCTGGTAAAGATGAACAGCCTTAAAATAGCCATATTTGGAATACCCTAAAATAGGCCTCCAATCCTGCTCAGAGCTGGCATTCAATGATTTTATGTTGCCAAACAATACTGAGAATTTCCACAAGTTTTTATGTTATGTGCAACAATCTAAAAAACTAGGCAAGTTGCACTTAGCCATGGATATACCATATCATCTTCCGATTTAATTCTTATCGTAAAGGCTTGAAATCTATGTAACAATGGGACTAGTCCAAGATGAGGCAAGTTAGCCTTGACTCTGTTCATTGTCCTCTTTAATAACTTTCCCCTTTTCTCCAAATGTGTTGCGTGCAACTTTTGTTCCTTCTGACTGATATATTGTTTCTTTTGGTTTTTGGATGATTAGTATGAATGCAACTACCAACTACGTATTCTTGTTTGTTTATGGCTTTATTGAGCTCTGAACATACTCCGTCTTATGGAGGGTTGCAAAGTCAAATATAAGCCTATTTAAAGCAAGTCAGAGACACGTTCAAGGACAACAACTTAATATGTGATTACTTTGCAGAACTTGTCACATTTCATGCATCACGGGTTAGCATTTGCAAACACTATTAATTTTTGAGCTGCTATCTTCTTGTGTTCAAATTCAGAAAAATCCTAGCTTTCACAATTGTTTGTTTTGGTGGCTGTGTAGGATTCATAATAGTGATATTATTGAAATCATAATTGACGTGAACATTTGGTTCCAACATCACCGTGATCTTCAGATAGGCTTCTTAATACTTTCATTCCAAAAGATTGTGAGAAGATAGCTTTTGTGGATGATGAAGCTATTGATTATTTTGAGAAAGTCGGAGGGTAGGCCAACATTGTATGTAAATGTTGGACGAACAATACAATGAAGATAAATTTTTGGGATTAGTTACTACCATTTTTAACTGTCATGTTCAGAGACAACTTTGAAAATAAAACCAATCACACAGACTTTCTGAAGATTTTAAAGATGTACAAAGAGGGAAGAAATTCAATCAATGCAGTTTGCCAAAAGTTACCTACAATATTACATTTATGGGACATTCATTTTTTTTCCATGCTTGGTATATCTTGGTTGATGTTATGGTCCCCAAACCCAGTCGAGTTTCCAAGGTTGGAACCATTCGTGAACCTCCTCAATATATAATGTTATTTACCTTGCCTATAGATGTAATGACTCATCGGCGTACTATTTTTTTTTGGATAAGTATGGCTCTTGAGGGTTGTAAAATATATAGTCACGAAGAACTCCACTATAAACTATCACTATCTCTTACATCAAACAAGACTGAGTATTACTTCCATTTTGCTGTGATCAAGCTTCCTGCTGAGTCGGAAATTTAACAATACCAAGCTCCTACCTCCAGGTGGAATTCTTGAGTTCTCATTGTAAGGACCCTCTGTGATAAGGTCATGCAAAGTTGTGAGATTGTAATCTAATTAAATGACACGCACCTGATGGTTCTCGTTTTTATACTAAGTACAGACAAAATGTAGCATTTTGATGTTTTGCCGCCCTTGACTCAACCCAAAACTATTCGTAAACTGTATTAAATGTTTTTGCATCTAGCGATAACAATACCTTCCCCATTATGATCACTATATTCATAATGTTTTCACACAGTCAATAGAACATTTCAGGATCTTCCAGTTCAGTTACATATTTAACTATGCTACAAAAGCATGAAAAGAATGTAATTAGAGCCTCTGATAATATGCATTGATTTTTAAAGATAAATAGGTTCAATCAGTAATCATCAAATAAACGCCACTGCACCATTCCATATGCAAAATTATTGCATCATCCACATTTTTTGTAAACAGCAAACTTTAGACCTGGGACTAAACTTCAATATAGAACATCTAACGCAAGTAATGTTTTCAGCAACATCAAAACTATAGAATCCAATCTGTTATAAGCCATTTTCATTTACATAAATCTCAGTATATTATTTTGCTACTAAGATTCAAAAAGGATTGCAATCTTCTAATATAAATGCCACCATAAATACTCTCAACCACAATGAGCAGTTATAAAATGTAAACTAAATGCAGCAGTCCCAAAAATATATTTGACTTTGTTTCAAATATAGGTAATCTGCAGAGCCTGGACAAAACATGTCAACAGACAAATTTGCATACCATTCAGGCTTCACGATCTTATTTAGTTCTAGCACTACTCTACAGATGCCTCTAATTGTTACACTTTTTGAGTATCTAAATGGTAGAAAAACCAGTAAAATTTGGCACTGAATTGAAACTCAGTTCAAGAAAAGATGGGAGATGAAAGAATAGATTTGATCCAAAATCTCAACATAGAAGATAATAATATTGCTGCAAATGTTTATGAGGATGACACAATCCCTAAACAACCTCCTTGCCAAAGAGAAGCTTGCGGATCTGCGTAAAAGGATAAGCCATTCAGAATATATAAACTGGTTACCTACCTTATAGATACTGCATGTGGAAACCAACAAAAACTATCCTAACCAACAAGGACTACTTGTTAGGAGTTTCGATATATTTAAGCAATTTGATTTACAGTTCAAAACTTTATCAGGCAATACCTATTTTGGTTATAATCCATGTATCAAATTTCAATGACCGCACAAGTAATAAAAGTGAAAAAATACCTCTGGAAGTTTATGCCTAAATACAACATCTAATCTTGCATCAAGTGTGTTCTCACAAACAATTCGACCATCTTTTGATGCCAATACAACACCTCCAGCACTAAAAAAATACAGCATGTTAGTTCCATCTATGCAAATATTAATGTACAACACATTAGCAGTACAGTTCCTATTACCATGTACATGGAAAATGCAACATATCAAATATTACCAGGAACGGCCAACTCCATCAGCTTTTGGTGCAGGTGGAAGATAAGTCTGCTCATCAACAAATATTTGTGGAGCGTGAACCTTTGCCTTTTCTGCATATTTCTCTTTTGCTTCTTCCAGAATGGATTCCACTAACCAGCAATCAGCCTCTCGGCATCGTAGTAGTACAGCCGGTTCCTTCAATCTCAGGAGACCCTGAAGCAATATATGTCATTCACAGTTAGCTACTATCAGAGGACATTTTCCTGAAAGTACCTTGCTATTATTTACCTGCACGATCAGATCTTTGAGTAGACGCTTATATAAATGGTGGTCGTTACAGACATCCAGAAGTTCCTGTGCCGCAGACTCTCTCATTGCTACAACCAAGTCATCTTGGGCTTGAAGCACTTTGAGACGTGATGCATTTAGCTGCATTGAATACTCACTGCCAAATGTTGTCGTATAAGTATCAGAATATTTATATTTAAAAGCTTCATTACACAAATCATAATTTCTTGGACTTCACTGGTACCATAGTAACAACATTCAACCGGACCTCAAATTTTTAAGAGGTTCAAACCTACTGGAGCAAATCTGCAAATGTCAGGTAAGCTATGTTTTCTAGCCTGCGACGTCATTTTTGTCATGTAAGCTATGTTTTCTAGGCTCTGTGCTTTGAAAACCATGATGGACATAGTGAATATTGTAGTGTTAGCACATATGCATGGGACCAGGGCTAGCACTAATTGTAATGATGATGATGAATTGGACATGCAGCAAGTTTTTATTTTTAATATGTTTATATTGTCATTTTAGATCCTAATGGGCCTAGGGCGTAAACTATAGAGACTGAAGACCTGCCACTCTCTAGATGTTGTCTGCTAATAATATGTATAAACTTTTGGACTATTTGTGAACATTCGACATGGAAATATTTCTTTTATATCATTTTTTAATTTTTATATTCTATTTTTGTGACGGCACATATTTTTGTATGTTGTATAGCTTCAAATCTTTCTGAAATTAGAAACACTAGCAGACCTTTAACCTTCCTGAACCTACCAAACTTTTTTAACCTTGTTACCGTGCTTAACAGCAGATGAATTTCACCATACAGACCTCTACATGTGAAATTCAAATTAATGAAGTAAAAACCATGTTAATTTAAAATGATGTAAACATGTGCATGTTAACAACTTTTTGCACTAGAGATGCTCCTATAATTCTAGAACAAGAAATTGCAGGAAAGCATCAGACGTCCACACATAATGTGCGAAAGAAATCCTCTTGGGGTAGAAAACTCCGCTGGGAAACGATGAAACATATTTATTCCCAGAAAGGTGTGCCTTACATATTAAACAGAGATATTGTTTGCCTTGGAAAATATAATGCTGCAATTCTCCAATTCTTGGACAACTATTGCAATCACTCGGCACTGCTCCTTCAGTGGTGCTGGAAAAATAAATCCTAAAACTTATTATCAAGAGAAGAAATCCTTGTATTGAAATTATCTACAAAGAATGGGAAAATGTAGAAATGATGCCTTATCTCAGAAAGATGAGGAAAATATTATAAGTGCCATATCAATATCGATTATAGAGTGAATGGATGATGTAAAAGATGAGTGGCAGTTAAAAAACAAAAATACAACAATGAATTTATGATTTCCAAAATGGGTTTCAAGTGCTGATACAATTTTCTTGGATCTTTGACATCCTTTGGTATAACGATCGAAATTATTCAAGTCCTAAATCTCAGCTTAATGGGAAGAATCCTTTGAGAGCACATTCCATTCTAGAAGCATGTCACTTTATATTCTTTAAAACTTATCATCAAAGTTAGCACTAATTGTAATAATGAATTAGATCATGCAACGAGTTTTTATTTTAAAAAGTTTAAATTGTCATTTTAGATCTTCATCACCCAAGAGCCTAGACTATGGAGATTGGAGAGCAAGTGCCACTCTCCAGATATTGTATGATGATAGGTTGTATTAAAATTTAAAATACTGCAAACATTGGACATTGAAATGTTTCATTTAAATCATTTTCATATTCTATTTTTGTGATTCCCGGTTGCAACAAATGCAACAGTCAGGCCCCATTTCACGTTTTTAAGGTAGGAAACCTGTCCGCAACAGAAAACGGCCATTGCGGACAGGTTTGGCCGTTTTCTTCCTGCTGTGAAATGTTTCTGTGTCCAAGTGAAACGGTCTGCCGTTTCTTGGCTCTTCAGACTGTCAGCGGCAAGCAGTTTGAGAGGATTCAGCAGAAGACGCATCATCCTGCTTCGCTGGGAATAATATGGAGACGATAAAAAATCTATAAAAGAAAGCAACGTGTCTCTTTTATCATCCTTGTAGTTAAAATTTCTATCAGTTTAGTGTTGCTAAACATGCGAAGTGAGGTTTGGTTTTGATGGTTGATTATTACAGAGGCGAAACAGTTTGCCAGTTATGATGCCAGGAGATGACATCCCAAAGTTCATGGCAATGCCATCTCACGGATTTGCACCCCAATATAGTGGAGGCAATGGCATGCCCTTCTCCCATATCATTCAATTCAAAAAAAGCCACCCTTAATTACAGCTATGGAAATTATCATTTCCAGACATTACCTTGGCTGTTGTTTTCTTTGTTAGCATACAGAGACCGATAATACACAAAATATTAACATTGGTATTTTTACTGTTAAAATTGACATGATCTATTATACCATGACTTCGGTTCATTTAATCTTACACTTTTTTTTTTGGTGGAGTTTATCCAAGGACAGAGTTCTGTTTGGATACAGACTTTTCTTTGAATGAAGTAGAAATAGTTTTGGAGTTGTTAACTAGTTGTGTCCGCATTGAAGCTTATCTGAAATATGTATAAAAGGTTTGCATTTAGGTGTGTTTGTCCCTAGGTTTTCAAAGGACAACATTTCATATGGCTTTAGCAAAGAGAGATCATTTATTTTACATTATTAAATTGCACAGGATTTTACAATAGTTAAGTGATTATTTTAGTGAAATTTTTGTTTATGTACCTTTTTAAATAATCATAAGGTGAGCAGACCCATATAATACATAGTATTGGTGAGTAGAGGGAGACCGAGAGGTGAATGTTTAACTGCTTTGGACCTCTTACCCTCTAACCTCTTTTCTTCATTCATGCCGTAGGATAATGAATATAAAATAATCACACACCCATAAGGAACAAAGCATGCGATAGTCTCACTTGGAATGCACAAATGCAATGGCATCAACAGAAATGTGCAAATGCCAGATTTCTAACAAGAAAGAGACAACCAGTCGTACTTTGAGGCAAGAAGATGGTCTATTATGATATTGTGAGTGTAATATATATGTGTACGAAAAGCCAATTCTAATACATTTCTTGTGCAACCTCCACCAATTCTCATTTTCCGTCCAGTTTCTGTTTCTGTTGCATTTCCTGTTTTTCATTTCTGTAACATAGTTGTGATTATATATGTTTTTGGGTGTTACATAGCTTCAAACATTTTGGCCATTAAGAAATTTAGTGGACCTTTCACCTTCTCTAACCTACTGAACTTTTCAAACCTTGTTACTATAAATGCAGGTTAACCTTCAATCTTAAATTTTGGATAAAAGATGATTGAACTAGAGATGTGAAAACAACATTGATCTCAATACAATTTGTTTTTTTTGTAGAAAAACACTATTATACTTGAACAAATATTACAGACTATTACAAATCAGGCTAATATACAAAAAGCAGTTTTAAGAACAAAGAATTTGTGCTAATATTAAATGATAAAATGAAAAATGATTATCAAGAGGAATGTATGGCATTACATTTTCTTTCGAACCTCAACCTGCTTCTCCTTCCGTTCATATTCTTGCTTAATTTTATCCTTTTCAATTTTTACAAGCTGCAACTTCTCAACATTGAATTCCTGAAAGGCCAAATTTCCTACCGATAAGTCTTAATGTGTAGAATATATTGTCTAAACAGAAACAGAAGATTGCACTCATGCATGATCACTACAACTCCCCTTTTAAACTTTTTTCTGCTAATAAACAACCGCTGAAATGTAATTCCACCTTCAATCTAAAGGACTACTTATTTGATTAAAAAAAGGGGTACAAGAAAAGTCTATGCTTACATAAACCCTCTTCATATGAAAATCATATGCATCACCAATTCGTAAACATGACTGCATGTATTTTAACGCTTTAAAATTCCAGATTTTACCTTATGCGTACAACAAGTTTTCAGCCATCAAAGGGTTGGAGAGAGAATGCAAACGTTTACCAATGTTAAACGGCATTTACTGCTAGCATACACATCAAAGTATACGAGCCAAAATTTCAGAAGCAAAGATTTGAGATTAGAAGGGCAAAACTGAAATGAATATAGATATTTATATCATGGACTCGATCTTTCTGTGAATCAAACTAATCAGTTAGGTTCTTGTTGAATATGCGATCATCGGTGTCCTCAGTCAATAATATATTGATTAACCATGCACTCAAAAAATGACTCCTGCAATTTCCAAAACAATAAGAAACTGCATTTGCCAAAACAAGGAACTGCATACGGGTCAAATCATACACTTTAAACCTCATCCAAAATTATGTCAGAACTGTGCTCCCCGTCTTTTAATATGGGATTTTCCTTGCATCCTTACCAAAATTAGTATCAAGGGGATAATTAAGTATCACTTGGGATAAAGGTTACAGTCGTTTAAGGGGACTACTGACATGCCAATTGAACCATCGGTGGCTTGCTAAATTTTTGTATAAATTAGATCGAAACTTGACCTACCTCTTCAGCAGAGATGGCGATCTCATTCGATTTCTCCTCGGCCTCTTGATGAATGAATCTTACCATCTGCTGGATCTGCTTCGACACATCTGCGTCATTCATCTTCGCTAATTTGCTGCTGCTTCTCTCCACAACCTTCTAGGGTTTTAAGCAATATGTCCGTAAACAGACGGAAGAAATAACCGTTGACTGAAAATCCTTATGGATGCATCTCAGTCTTCTATGGCCTCTGGCGCTTTTTCTGAGCCTTTTAGACTACACATGTATGTGACATAAATTGTTTGCAATGGAGTTTCTGAGAAAATTTGCCTCTGAAAACAGTGAATTTGCTGGAGCGGGGAAGGGGAATTTTTCCAATTTCCAATCCAAATTGCTGAGTTTGAGCTTCAACCGTGGAGGGGTCTTGGGCATGGCATCTAAAATAGTGACAAATATTTGATTTAACTCGGTGCCTGGTAAAATAATACGACAAGTTTAAGCAATAATCTAAGTTTATTGCAGGGATTATTCATTACATTTACGGCATAACTGTAGGTTTTCTCAACGAATTTTTCATTGGTTTTATGTACCGACACCTGTTATTCACGTGCGGAGGAGGAAAAATGTGTGGTCTTTAGTTCACCAATTTTCTCCCCTTTTTAATTAAATTAAATGAAATTAAATATTTTAATAACGTCCACAAGATCAAGGAGTCTATCTCATTAAAAGCTCTAACAAGTTTGTTTTATATTATGCAATTACTTGACACAAGAGTTGTCTTATAAATATTGTGAAAAAATTAATCCATATTTATGTTGGTTCTTCCACTGAGGATCTTGATTAGAAAACTTCTTGTTTTGTCTAGCCTTGCCTCCTCAAACAAATCAATTAGATTGTCTACTTTCACATTATCGTTGTACTTGATACAAATATCACTATACTCTGTGCACTCCATGATGTAGTCCCATTATGTCTCCACTACCCCCTTGTCACAAAATAAGCATATTCTTGTTTCCCATACCTGCTTAGGCATTGTTCCCATAGAGTGCCACCTATAAAATGATGTGAGCTAGTCTTTAACTGAGCTATCAACATTTTCACTTTCCACTTGATTTATGCTCTCATGTATGTCTTTCGTCATGGCCCCGTGTGGGATCAAACTCTTTAATATAGTATGCTTTCTTTCGTCCTAGATGTTTTGTCTACATGGTTGGTCTGCGTTTCTCTCCCACATACTTTTTTTTTCCTCGCTAATGTTTGGACATTCTTGCATATTGATGCCCCATTTACTCATCCTTTTTTTCTCTGTTTCATCAATATATTTTTCCTTTTACTTAGCTCTTCTATTTTTTGGGCCATCAAAGAGTCTCCATACTTTGTGTCTTTTTTAAATAACTTCATGTGCAAGTCATTACCGATGCCTCCAACAAAAAGGTACATGTTTCACCTAATATAATCTCATATAGTACTGATGCTTTGACTTTGAGGTTGTGTGTGATTAAATATTTTTGGATTCTCTTTATCTGTCTCTATTTTAGGTTAGATACATGTTACCCCAAACTTCCCAACCATATAGGACCATATGTGTGATGAGTAGGTTGAATAAGGTTCTCTTGGTCTTCTAATCTCATAATTCTACATTGCTACATGTGTTTTACAACGAGAATAAGGCCTTCCATCCCCTTGTACTCTTATTGCCCTGTAGGTCTCCCAATTAAGCTTCTTGTGAAAGTCAAGCTCAAAATACTTGTATTCTTCCACTACTTCTAGCAGGGTTCCTTCAAAAATGAAGTTAATCTGTTTCTTTTTTCTCCATAGTGAAAATATCATGACTTTTGTTTTGTTGGTAATCATTTGCATTCTTGCCTCTTGGAAAAAGAGTTATGGAGCCCTCAAGTTTTCTCTCAAATTATGTGTTGTTTTTATAATTCGAATAAAATTATCTGCATATAAAAGTAACTTTACAACATAGTTAGTTATGTGAATGCCCACTCCACCAACTTTATTTATCCACTCCTCCAGATTATCAATGTATGACACAAAGAAAGTGGGAGATAGAGACCATCCTTGTTTGACATCAATGTTGCTTCTAAAGCATTCTAACATTCCTTCACTTGTTCTGATTTTTGCCCTGATTTGCTCGTAAAGTCTACGCACTACTGCTCTATACTCATCTGGAACTCTATGCTCCTCCATCCGGTTCCAATTTTTTCCTCTATGAACTCTGTCAAGTGATTTTTTGAACTCAACAAAGTAATAAAAAGTTTCTTATCCCTAAGTATCCCATACTTTCTCGATCAAGTGCCTAAAAGTGATGTAGTGGTTGATATTGGAATTCTTCGACTTGAAACCTGCTTGTCATTTTACTCTTTTTCTACTTAGTCATTAATTATGTGATCTATCATGCTCCCAAGTAGCTTTCTAAGGAGGGGATTGGGAATGATAGTGTGATAGATAGAATTGTTATTACTAATTTTATAGAGAGGGATAATGACATTAGTTGCCCAATTTATTGAGAAGCCTTCTTGGGTGATACCATTGAATATACTTTTGATGTTGTGAGGGCTTCTAAACCCCATTTCAAATATTTTGCTTGCAGCCCATCTATGCCTTACACTTTAACCCTTGCTAGTAGCTTTATGACTAGAATACTACCCTCTATAGGGAAGAGTTTAGTTGTTGTCTTCATTATAGGGGGTGTCTTTAATCTAAACCCGTTCATAGGGTAGCTTTACATATTCTAACCATTGGGTGTCTATGATATTATTCTTTGTTTGTTTTTTCTTTTGTTGTGGTTCTGTCCAAAGCCTCTGGGGTTGTGTTTTCCAAGAGAAATTAGTTTTTTTTCTCCTTATGTTCATGTAGCTTTCCTTTTTAGACGGTATGGTTCTTTCATAAGCCTTCTTATTTTTTTTGTCCATTCCAAGTTTTCTCAAAATTCTCTTTGTTGCCTTGCACTCTTCATCATACCATGGATTTGTTAGAAAACTACTTGCATTTCTCTTAGGTCTACTTCGTTTGCATGCGCTGAGAGCTCTTTGAATTAAGGGAGTCAATATATTATTGTTTATTGGACAATTTCCCATATATGATGTATTATTATTTACTTCCTAAAATTATTATTCAATAGCTACTTTGAAGGGTTATCAATTCTCTTGAGTCATGAGGATTTTACCTAAAGATGAATCTTCTTTTAATTGTGGTGGGCTTGTTCTCCCTGTTGATTGTTTATGTGCATGTTGAAATTTACATATATCGGATTGTGATATGATTTCAACTATATAGGTTAGTCCCCATCTTCTAACTCTATCAGTATCAGGATAGAGCTTTGTAAGCAAATAAAATAGTCCACCACACTTTGGCCATTGTAAGTTTTACAAGTGATGTTCCTTAAATTTGTCCATGTTCTAATGTCATTATAGATAACCATGTCATATGGACAACATAACCCTAATAGTTATACTCCATAGTATGTAAATCCCCCTTTTTTGTATTGTGATTTCTTTTTCCAAAGCTATAAGAGTGGGATATGCCCAAGAAATTTCTCAATGTGGATTCACATCAACCACAAAAAACTCAATAATTGACAAATAAATAATATTATCATTTATCTCCAAAAAATATTACAATATTCAAGAGAGGTGGTCAATATATAGTAAAAGCAAGAGTTTAGTTCCAACTTTGTTTTGGACTAAGTAAATCAAGAGTTGTGACCCAACTTTGTTGCCTTATCATGTCTATCTTTTTATTCTCTTATTTACATCTAGAATTGTTTCTCTTTTATCTATCTTCGTTTGTCTGAAGGTCTTCTTATTGTTTGTGCCCAAGACTTGGCATCCTCGATTTAGTCTCTCAAGTTACTTTCTTTCAATTCCATGTTGCAATTGTAGATTGAATCTCTTTTATTTTCGGTACTTTTGGTTTATTTCCCTTTGTTGTCTTCAATTGGTCTAGAACTTGTTTTATCATGATTAACTCTTCTTGGCCCTTTTATATGGTGTTCTATAAGTTGTTTATTTGCTTCTCTAGTAGTTTATTCTCTCTTACTAGTTTCCAATTAGATTATGTGATTTATTTCATCTTATTGTCCCCATATCGTTCCTTTGCTCTTAAAGCTTCAAGCCTCCTTTTCATGTTCATGAACTAACTGACATATAGCTTTGGTGACCATATTAGTGGTGTTGATGTGGGTCTATATAGTTCCTTGTTTTTTTGGCTATCTTCATCCCTTTCCCTTTTATTTTTTAAGTATGTTTCATTCTCCCTTTGTTTGTTATAGTAGTAGCCCCGTATATCCCTTTTTATCATTCTTCTTGTCCTTTGAAACACACCCATTTTTTTTATGTGTATTGTCACTCTCATGTTGTATATGGTGGGTGAGTTGAATGTATTTCTTTTGTAGACACATAAAATTAATCACCAAGTGCTTTAAAATATTTATTTGTGGCATCCTTACCCTTACTTGGTCTATTTGCAATTTTCACTAACTCGCAATCCATAAGAGATCATTATTTTTTAAGCAAAGCAAATATCATATAAACATCCCTATTTTAATTCCATTCATCTATATTCAGCCAACACACTCACGTCAAACCTATCCCAACTATCTCTAGTCTTCTAGGATAAGTTCACACTAGTCAGACATGGATGCATTGTGGCCTTGTCCCCTAGTGCAGCTTTGTCTCCTGCATTGTCACAATCATTCTTTTTAATATAGACATTTCACAATGGCTCTCCCATGCATTTGGTAAATTTAGCAAAATTATTGAAAATATTCTCTTATAAAATCACATAAAGACCACTCATTGTACACCCACTAGATCTCTCTAGTAATTACATTGCACATTGAGCAGAAGAGCACTAATGCTTCCTATTTCAACTTTACAACATTCTAACAGTCTTAATCCAAGTATGAATATTATTTAGTTCAACTTAAGGGCATCCATTATCAATCATTTCAATTAATGTTCTAGCTCTAATAATTTTATTTGCATAATCATAGATCAAACAATCACTATAGGAGTGAGAACTATATCAGCCTAAGGCCTATGTAGGCAGTGCTCAATTACATGGGGTTTCTGAGGCCTGCTCATCTATTCCCCTTACTTGTTGCTCCCCCTTTTTAGATTTGATCTTTATCTTGTTTCTTGTGCAGGATATAGGGTTATCTCTTTTTTAGGTCTTCTATGTGACAACACAAAACACATAGTTCAACAATCAACTCTTGCAGGTGATCACATAGACCTAGATTTAAAAATTGGGCATACAATCAACTAGGACACAACCGCAGTAGCTAGATAAGGTCATAATGTGCCCCTATCCCAATAGATTATGAATTAATATTTTCTAACATGATTATGTTTGTAGGTCTTTCTACACAATTTGTACTTACAATAAGCCTGCATAGTCATATCTATTTTAGTTTTAAGGGACACTCTTTGATCTTAGTCCAATTTACTATTTTTAGCAAGTTTCTAATTTATGTAAAATTTGTAGCACACTGTATTTGAATGTATTTTAATATCATATATATATATATATATATATATGTATATATATATATGTATATATATATATATATATATATGTATATATATATATATATGTATATATATATATATATACATATATATATATATATGTATATATATGTATGTATATATATGTATATATATATATATATATATATGTATATATATGTATATATATATATATATATGTATATATATATATATATATATATATATATATATATATATATATGTATATATATATGTATATATATAAACATTTCTATTTTAATAGTTTAATGCCATTAGTTTAAGATCACTTAAATTAAAAGGATTAAATATTCTGGTGAACATGTTATTTTTAGAACATTGCTTGTTGTTTTCCTTGATTTTTGGGATAGGCTTTCTTTTAATTTTTTGTAAATTCCTAACACTAAAAGAAAACAACCCTCAACCCTGGATAAAATCTAAAACAAAATGATTCAATTTCTTTGACCTTGGATTAAATCGACGCTAAAGAAATTATCTTGTTACTTTAGATCATTCTGACATAGAAGCTCTTTCTTTCGACCTCATGTTGAAATTTTCTTGATCTCTATACATAAAAACATTTCATTTTTTTTCCACTTTATTTTTCATTTGCATTTACTTTTTTTAGAAATTGTATTCTGACAGTTTTCAAACTAATTAGTGTGTGTTGTGAAGGGCTACATGGTGTTCTATTTATAGACATCATGACATGAGGGGTTTACCCCAATACTCAGAGTTATAGTACAACACTAAACAAGGATTTTAGTTTCCACATATCTCACAATATATCGCAAATGCCTAGGGCCCCTTATTTATACCATATGAAGTCTCTTTTAGTTATTTAAATTGTGGTGTACCTAAGAGGAACATATCACCTAGGGAATTTACTCTCACGATACCCTCGAAACTGAGGTTAATGGATTACATGCATGGTTCTACCTCTATAGTTAGTTCTCTAAAACATTGAGCTGACACTAATCAACAAATGAGCAAGTATATTTGAGAGCCTACAAATCATTCAAACCCTTGCTTAGATCACCCTCATACCTTGATTTTTTATTGTATTGTATTCATAGTCATTAGCATTGCTTCATTCATATTATATTGTATCCATAGTCATTTGTATTGCTTAATTTATATTGTAAATATTGTTTGATTCATATTGCAATATAATGGGTTCAATGAATGAAAGTCTCTCCATATGTCAGATAGGATTATGCAATTTCTTGTAAATTATTTTATTACTTTCCAAGATGATTTTCATTTCACTTCTACATGCTTAAAATTCAGTAATATACCAAAACATACTTTAGAGAAATCTCCACTACATTGTACTTCATATTGTTATAACATTCAAAGAGCATGTATACAATTTTAAAAAAAAAATCAAAATGTTCATTACATATCCACATGGTAAAATACACTAATGTCCAAACCCATGATTTTATTCTTTCAAATAGTTGCAATATAATATCACATGGTACACTACATTTAGTTGGTTCATCTATAGATTTCAATTGATATGGTTTTGTATTTACATATTTATAAAAATACAAGTATACCATTGGACAAGGGTTGGGTAAGTATGCTCAATGAATTACCCATCCTATTTATCATTCTACTCACAAGGGGCACATAGGTCTTGGGTCTGATGTTATACCCACCACTCATGGACTAAGTCAAGTTAAGCCATTTTCCAAGATCATTTTTTCTACAACTACTTATTGTTCCAATATCCAATCTTATAAGACTTGGAATCAAGAGAATGGCTCTGTAAAGTATAAATAAGAATAGAGAATGCATTGCTTATATATTTTATTTTATCTATTGTACTATGGTGCCATGATTCATGTCATGCATTACTTATATACTCTATTCTTACTTTAGTGCCATGATGCATATCATGCACACTTTGATTCCATGCTTCAATGGTATATCTTTCTAACACATGCTTCATATGCTAATTCGATGTTATATTCAATACTATGATGCAATCAATTTCACAAATTCAAAGTGTTACTACATCAATAATCTTTCAAATATGATTTCTTATGAGATAAGTGGCTAATAGGCTACATCTCTCATCTCAAAAGGGGGGAATCACAATGGGCTTGCTTGGAACTTTCAAGCCTTGTGAGCAAATAAAAAATCAGATCTATGGCAATATGCAATTTTCAAATAACAATATGATTCAACATTTTTTAGGTTATGGGGGCTGTGTTATACATGTGCATTCATCACCATGGTTTAAAATTACAAGTTTCAAACAGTTCAAAAGTTACAAGTTGCAAAGTTTTCAAAAGTGGTAAAAGCTCAAAAGTTTCAAAATTGTAAAGTTTTAATTACAAATTCAAAATAACATTTCAATATAGTACAAATATAGGGGGAATGATATTCATTCATGTTCATTTTTATACTATGGCATTTTCAAAATTCTCCAGTTTCAAGTTTCAAAGTTTTAAATAGAATCTAGATCTATTTGTAGCAATGTGATTCGTCTCAATTGCAAGTGGGAATCATTAGAGTCTAGTGACACTCAATGTCTATGTTTGCACTTTCTAAAATATGTATAGGGCCACAATCCATGGTTCTGCCTCTTCAAATATTTTATAGATTACTCTATACAGTCAAATGAGAGTTGGAGCATACAACCTTTCCAACTCAAGAATATTCAATGGTTTTCAAAATGAGACTCAGTCACTCTCAATTCACAAAAATTTTAAAACTTACCCAAATGCCTCAATAAGGGGCCATGAACACTTTTCCATCTATAAGTTATAGGTAAATTATATTGCACTCTTTTTTTGCTCTCTTTTCAAATTAGAAATAATAAATTTTCAATGTGAGAAAATATTACTTTCAGTGGCATTGTTGTGAGTTTCTTACATTAAGGCATCTTGCACAATCAAACTTCACACCCAAAGAAAAAGTTTGTACACACACTCATGTTCACATCTAATTTACACTAGTAGTTTCACTTTGTGCATCACTGAAATAAAGCAGGGGTAAACGTAGACACATAAAATTAATCATTGAGTGCTTGATAATATTTTTTCTTGAAATCCTTACCCTTGGTCTATTCACCATTTTGCTAACTGACAATATATAAAATATCCTTCACTATCTTATAAGCACTTAAAATATTATATAAACATGCCTATTTTAGTTACATTCATCTATTCAACCCATAAGATCCTTTAATACCTATTCCAATTGTCTTTGGTCTTTTGGGACAAGTTTGCACTAGTCGAATAGGGACACACTACAACCTTGTCCCCTAGTGTAGCATTGTCTCTTGCGCTCCAACGATCACTTTTTGGAATCAAGACATTCACAATGACTCTCCCACATGTTTGGTAAAGTCGATTATCAAAATTATTCTAAAGATTTTCATATAAAATCACATCAAGGCCACTCATTATACACCCATTGGATCTCTCTAGAAATTGCACTGCATATTGAGCAAAAGAGCACTACTTCATCCTATTTCAACTCTGAATCATTATGAAATTCATAAGCTAAGTATGGATATTATTTATTATAGCTCAAAGGCATCTATTATTAGGCATTTCAATCAATTTTCTAGATAGAGTCACTCTAATGGCATAATCACGGATCACACAATCACTATAAGAGGGAAAACTGCATCGACCTGAGGCCCATTTGGGATATGTAGGTAGCACTTAATTTCATGGGGTTTTTGAGGCCAACTCAACTATTCCCCTTACTCATTGCCCCCTTTTTGGATTTGATCTCTATTTTGTTTCTTGTGCAAGATATAAGGTTTTCTCTTTTGTAGGTCTTCTATGTGATAACATAAAATACATAGTTCAATAATCAACTAATGCAGATGATAACATAGACCAAAATCTGAAAATGAGGCACACAGTCAACTAGGATGTGACCATAGTAGCCAGATAAGGTTGTAGTGCACCCCTAATCACTTCTGTGGACTTGTACAAATAGACTATGAATTACTATTTTCTAACATGATTGTGTTTGCAGGTCTTTCTACACAATTTGTACTTATAGCAAGCTTGCACAGTCAAATTTATTTCTCTTTTGAGGGACACTCTCTAATCCTAGTCTAATTTATTATTTTTATCAAGTTTTTGATTTCTGTAAATTCTGTAGTGTATTATATTTAACCATCTTTTAATATCATGTCAATATATATTAGCATTTCTATTTCAATAGTTTAATAACACTTAAATTAAAAGGGTTAAACACCTTCACAACCTACTTTGGTTCTACTTCATCTTGAAGCAATATACTCAATTTTAACTCTCCTCTTTCTTGTCCTTGTCTTGCTTGTATTACATGTGTTTTTTGTATTTTGGCAGTGACTATTGGAGTGTTGTGGGTTGTCCTTCGCAAGGTGACTGAGTTTTTTACTCCTAGATTCCTTCACTTTCTAGGTTTACATGCACCTTAAAATGCATTTATATTGTTTTACATTTACATATATCAATATTTCTCCATCGTCAATAGATTAGTTTGTGGGTATCCCAACATATGCAAGTGAATGTATGGTCCCCACACACTAGCCATTATGCCTATGTAAAGGTTGACATTGGTAAATGGGTAAGTGGTTGACTATCCTATGGAATGGTGTATGGTGTAGTCTAGTAGGATTATCAAGCCTGCTTAAGACATCATTCCCATTAGTGTCCCTTGTGTTTGTTTCCCTATTTGAGACCCTCTTATTGATTCGCTATTGGTGATAATATGTTTATTTGGCACTAAAATTATAGTGCTATTTCCATCCATGAAATGTTACTTATGAGCAAGGTATAGCATATCCCTAATCCTCTCCTATTGTTCTTCCATATTATCTTAGGTTTGTTTGACTCAATTTATCTTATTTTTAGAAGGATATATTGTATTTTTAAATTTTGCTTGTGATCCGTGCTACGGGGGCCTAGTACTAGGTGTGTGGGGGATAACTGCATGTTAGAGGTAACTCACACTTAAAAAATGTAATGTATGTAAAGGAATGTATATATAATCAATATACACACATTTAAATGGAGTAGAAGTCTTACATTTTAGAAATGCAACTTCTATTCAATATGAATGAATAGGGGAATGGTATAATGTGATATAATGCATGTATGATAGAGTATATACATAAAACATGATATTTATCATTAAAACTATGTAAGGCATCGACACTTGGTTGGATGCACATGTTAAATATTTATAGATGAATTACAAAAGGTAGTTACAATTATTGTTGATTGCAAAGGAGATAATTATGAGTTGTGTCATCTTCCCTACTAAGTGATAATTGGTCTTCTAGGTACATAGTGATGAGATACTGACACATTTCAGGCTGAAAGTGCCACTTAGAAAGCCATATGGTCAAATCAAGTTGACATATGGTGCTTATGAAACTTGTGTCGAGTGTCTTCATGACTACCGATGACACCACACACTCTCCCAGTAAGGTTGTAGTCACCCTATGCCCAATAATCATAGGCATTATTTGTAGTATCAAAGAGACTATGCATCCATTAATCATAGGATGCCATCATGGGTGGGATTATGACATTCACTTCCTTGAGCTATGACATTGTATATGTGATTAATACGTCATCAATGTTAATAGGCTCAACATATGGGGGTCCATGTGCTTAGTCTAATGGGATGACGATGTGCTGATCAATATTTTCAAATCTGATATATCTCTTCTTGAATCTTAGATCAGTGTTATTAGCATAACACTAAGGATGACCCAATAAGGTTGGGAAGTCATCGGCCTTAGCCAGTTTTAGAACTTTAAAGTTAGCTTTGAAAGGAACCCCGAGGATATCCACAATGGCATTTTTAAGAATGTCAATCGGTAGAGCACGAGTCTTATTGGCCATGAACAATACATGAGGTGAAGTTTGTCAGGCTGGGAAAGCCATCTTTCACCATGCATCCTCTGTGAGGACATTGATCTCAGTGCTAGTGTCGACTAGAATGTCCCAGATTACCCATCCATCAATGGCAAGGTTCACCAATATTTTTTTGTTCTCTTGTGGGCTAGACTAGAGTATCTTATCATTAAGAATGATTTAATCAATGATAATCAATAGGCCTTGGCATCTATTGCTTAATCCATTTACATAATAGGGGTATAATATACTCATCTAATAGGCACTTGCAAATCTCTTGGAAGTCATCTTGTGTTGCATTTTGAGAATTTGTGGCCTTCTACATATCAACACATTGAGCGACATCATGATCTTTAAGAAATTGGATCTCACCTTGTAGTTCTCTTACCAAATTCATTATATCTTGGAGCACTTATTTTTGTTACTGAGCATCAGGATATCTATTTGCATGAGGCTCTTCATGTTGTACCTTTTCAATAGGTGGAGTGGAAGTAGACAGGGACTGTCCACCACTATGCACTATAATGTTCACTTGTTGGGCCATTGGAGTGCTAGTGCATGGTCACTAGTGTGGATTCTCAATGCATATCATACTGACACTCTTTTCATTCCTTTATTTTATGATGGCCATGTACAAATCAGGACATTCTTCCAAATGGTGCTCATTTTTACAAAAAAGCACATGTTGGATAGGTTGGGTAGTCTTGCTGGTAGTGGTCTAAAGAACCATATTTATAGCACATCTATGGTGGAAAACATCCACCTCCTCATCCTTGACCTTAGCCTCACCCATGATAACCACCATCATCTTAATTATTAGAGAAATAAGCTTGTGTACATGTGTACCTCATAAATATCACTGACAAGATGATAATCATTAGTGCCATGGGCATATGCATCACATATCTTACAGTAATTAGACACTTTTGACTATGTGACCCATTGTAATAAGGGAAAAGATTGAAAATCATGTTCATGTTGGCATATCTCACATGATTGCTTTAGTACAACACGTATATCTTTATGAGGACAAACATTTCTATTATGGTCCTCAAACTCACAATTAGTACACCATAGTTTGCTATGAGTGTCATGAGCATTGTGTGCAGTCAAAATTTTTAATTGGGATGCCATTGTCATGTTTTGAGCCTCCATAAAAAGGCTAATTCTCATATCAATGCTTATAATAGCTTCGATGTAGAGGGCCGTTTCTATGGCCTTACACGGGCTGGTAAAGGTTCTCTAAGACAATGTTCATTTGAAGGGAAGCAATAGACCTCCCAAGAACTACTGAGCATACTCAATGACATTAATCTAAAATGAAAGCTTAGACAAGAGTGTCTTGAACCATGCATCATAATCATGCACACTCTCAGTTATCTCTTATTTTATATCCTTCAATGCAATGATACTTTATTTCTCAAATTATGGAATATCAAATTCCTAAAGGAATGTTGTCTTAAGTTGGTCATAATCAACTACTAATTGTTATGGATCATATTTCATATACCATTTATGCACTCACTCCAAGAGTGTGGTTGCAAATTATGTAGCTTTTCACTCAGAGGAGGTTATCCCTCACGCTCTCCAAACAAGTTCACACTTGTGAACATGTTCAATGACATTATCCACACCTCAATATTCTAGAAAATTGAGTGTCAAAAACATTTCATAATACATAATAGGTGGTTGAGGTGCTTGAATCGGTGGTTGCTAAAAACCTCCAAGTCCTCCTGTTCCTTGGGGGTAAGTCCACCACTTCCTCTTGTGTTACCTCCTAGTCCACCAGATGAACCATCACCTAATCCACCTCTTATGCCTCTATTTGCAATAGAAACACTAGAGATATTAGGTGCTAAGGCAGGTTGATTCACTATATTTAGGCCAATACTTTGCCCACTACTTATGTTGGGTCCACAAGGCATATCAAGTTGGGCCATTGAATGTATATTGTAATAGAAAAGAGAGTCAATATACAAGTGTCTAAAACTATCTCAGCTAAAGGTTCTCTTATAGGGTCAATTTTTGATTCTATGTTATCTATATCCCAATTATGTATAACTAGTTATCTAGCTCAAAAACATGAGCTTGCACTATGGTTGGGGAACTGGGTTGGCTCAAGTTGGGTTCTTTAGTCTCCACTGCCTAGCTTGTTTCTCCTACATACACTAGAGTTGGCATTGGTTATGATTCAAAAGTTAGAGAGTCCTTGTGCTCTTCCACTTCCTTGTAGATCCTGATATCACTTCCTAAGTCCTCCCATCCACTTCTTACGTCACTTCCACCAATAGTCCTTCACCAAGCCTCATCATATTTACACTTATATAATTCTCATCAACTGACTACCATTCTGAATCAAAAATCATTTACCAATACCCCTACATTTCCATACCAACCGTGCTTCTCATTTAAGGGAGAGTTTAGCCTTCCATGGGAAAAACTTAAAGTCTAGATTCAATAAACAACTTCTTCACCTCCAGTGGGAAATGTTTGAGATACCAACCATGTGATTCTCAGAAATATTGGAACTTAGCTTCTTCTGGACAAGAATAAGTTGTTATGGTGTACTCCAAGATGTAATTATTCAACACCCCTCTCTAAACATTAATAGCTCGCATCCATGGCACTGCCAAGTATGTTAAAGTAATTTGACACTCTATTGTCCATGCTATCTTCGTTCCAAGATTTCTTAACTAGTCTTGAGCATAAGCTATGATCCAAACAAGCAAATAAATAAGAACTTCCACAAAGAAAGTTTCATACAAGGAAATAGAGTTTTTGTTCAACCCATACATGCATAAAAACTCCTGATTCAATAAATGGAACTAAAATATTATCTGACATTGGTAAGCCATCATTCAATATTTTTGAGAGATAATCACTCAAGAATTTTCCATCATTATGAAACAAGCACTATGGGTCTTGGCAATGGAACCTAAATGTTGTGTTATTTTTTTATCTAGACCTTTCTCTAAGTGCACACTGAAGTAACTAGTACCCAATAAGCTAGCACATTGACATTTCATGGAAGACTATGTTCTTGTGTGCTCACCTGAAACACACAGTGAGAAATTAGTTCCTGTGGGTTTTGTCATGAGGAGGTGTACTTGTCATATATTGGTGCTCAAAGATATACCTTATTTAATGACTGAATAGAAAAAGAAATACACAGATGTGGACCTAGATTTAATTAAGTGAATAAATATGATTAAGATAACCATTACCATCATATCTAGAGTCCACATTGATCATGTTTAGATAACATATATTCTATTCATTATTTCCATATTATATCCATAAGTTACATAATAGATGTATAATGCAACTCAGTGATACACATTAGCTATAACTAGACTGCAAAATCAAGATTATAATGATTTCTATGATTACACTATTCATCAATAATCAATCATTATAAAAAATGATCAACATCGTTACAAAGCTCTAAACATGGGTATTTATACTTGGTTCTCCTCGATAGTTATGACACTTTAATGACTAGCCAACGATTTCTAGTGAATTGAGAGTTGTGGCAATCATCTACATTATCTTCCTAAGGACTTGAGACTTTGTACCCCTATATTCTCATTTGGTGTTGGATCCTCATTCCAAAGTGTCTGTCTTCACATGGGTTGATGCTAAACTCATGGATGATTGAATTTTATTCCATCCCTAAGAATCGATCCTTAACCATTCCCACTTCTTTCTCATTCCCCAAGTATTTCATTGATATTTTGAGTCCTTCACTCTCAGGTTCTCCATTTATTATGCCTCCCTTTTGATTGGGTATTCTCACATCATGATCTCATGTGTCATGGTATTTTACACTTGTATAACTTTCATGTCATGCTCCTTTCATGCAATGCTTGTTATACTCCATGCTTATTTTATGTCGCTACCAAAATACTTAGACAAAATTTGGGGTCCAACATAATCATAAAAGAAAAAAAATCAAATTAAGATACTTATTTCATCAAAACCTATGGGAATATGCTGAGAGATAAGAAAACCTACATAATCTAAAAAGAAAGAGGAAGAATCATAGTGATCAATAAATATGAAGTTAATATCCAAAATCTTTGTATAATGTGGGTTGGTATTTATGAAATAGAGAGATGCCTAGAAATAAAAATGTAGGCATAAAAATTGAATATTCAAAACCGTGAGAGGTTGTAATAACCAATAGGGGTAATAAATATTGGAAAATGAAAGGATAAAGTAATTGAGATATAATAAGAGGAATCATAGGATTGTAATGATAATGTTTATCCCAACATCCATCAACATGAAGTTATAGTAAATAAATCAAGAAAACAATGTAATACAAACAAAATAAATATAAGGAGAGGATGGATTACTTCAATGAAGAGGAAGTATAAAACTTAAAACAAATGCTCAAGTTAGTTAGAACCCGAGGGTTATTGGAGAAACCAACATATTTTTGAAAATATTAGAATAAAAAAGAAATGGAATATATAATACAAAGGGTATAAAAATGAAAAACTAAAACAAATAAACATGTATGTATAACTAGCCACAAATGGAAAAAGACAACCATATTGTTTGATGTGAAGGTGAATGGGAAAGAGGTGAAAAATGCATTACTAGACTTAAGGGCATACATCAATGTCTTACCTAGGAAACTTGGGAGGCCTTGGGGAAATCAACATTAACTACAATTACTTATGATAAATCCATGATATATGGCACACCCAGGTTAGTTGTAGGGGTGCTAAGAGGAGTAGAGGCAAATTTCATGGTCGTCAAAGTGAAGGTAAACTTTGAAGTAATATACATATAAAAACAAAATATATGGTATCTAATATTACTAAATATATATTGGTTTTTATATTAGAATGTGATTTTTAGTTATGAGGATGAATAAATCAAATTTAAAGGCAAGATCCTAGTAACACACTTTCCCTTAGAAATAGGCATAGTGACAGCCTGGACAAAATAATTGTGGTTGAATGAGGAATGTAGTGGCTATGATGATTTACCAAGTGTTTATGCTATTAAAAATCAAACAATATAAATGAATATTTTGAACCTAATGAAGAAGGTGATATAACATTAGGGAGAGAATACATAGATTCAAAATTAGAAGAATACATTGACAATGGTTATACAATGAACCGAAATGTAGGGTGCTCTTATTTATGGGAATGATACAAAAATCATCCTTAGGACAAACTTCAATCCCAATTATATTATTACAAAGCAATAAGCTTTTAAATATTGATAAATGGGCCTCAAATATTAGGTTTCCCAAGTTTATTGGTATAGGAAACATAGAGAATTATCTCATAAAAATGGTAAGAATATTCCCTAGGAAACGAAGGAGGATGAATGAATCTATGATACCCTAATCATCAATGCTGAAATATGGTGGAGAACACATAAGGAAAACATACCAAATTGGAGAGATTTTTCAATATTTTTAAAACATGATATGTAAAGCAAGATGGATACATTTGAGAATTCATCAAGTGCATGTGAAAAAAAATCCCAAAGCTTAAAATTCTCAATTGTGAGAAACAATGGTCTAAGAGAGGTGAAATAGATAAAAGATTGTTAGTGTAACTTTTATTAGACATTGGAATTTATACCAAGAGCTTGGTACATGCACTAAAAATTTTGGAAGGCAAAAGAAGATTAGGAATAGTTGAAGAAAGGCATGCATAAAACTTTTAACTTTAGGATCTAGATACAAGAGTATGTTTTACCCTAAGAAAATTCAAATCATTCCTATATATGTTGAATGGTGCTTTAGTCACCCAATTCAGTAAGATAAAAATAGAGATAAAAGGGTTAGGCAACACTAATGTTTAGGAACAAATTATATGCACAACTAGACATAAGAATGTAGTTAAAACTGATTTGAAAAAAATGGAACAATGTATTAAATATTCAATCCTAAAAATAGGAAATTGTCCCACTATATAAACGTCATTAAGAAAGAACAAGATCATGATGATGAGGAGGTGAATCTAGAAAACTTGAAAGTAAAAATTAAAGAGAGAAAATGAGAACTCATTTTAACAAATGAAGACAAAACATATTACTTTTATCAACTGCTAAAAATAAAAGAAGAGAATATAACCATTAAAGGAGATACTATGTTTAAAAATAGGGAAACATTGGGAAGAACAATTTGAAAATATGGTATAACTGTTAAGGGAATATGAAGATTCATTGCCTAGAACATTAATATAGTTAAAAGTAATAAAATAAGAATCTAACTAAAAGTATATTCAGATTAAAGACTATGCCAAACCCAAAAAGAAGAAATCCTATCACCTAAATCCTAATGTAAATGTGATGGTTAAGGAGTTAGTCAAGATGTGGAAGGAAAATATATCACACCAGGCAAAGATTCAAATTGGATGAACCCCGTGGTCATAAAAAAATAAAAAACTAGATAAATAAGGATTTTTGTTGACTATAGAGAACTCAACAAGGCATGCATTCATGATCCATTTACAATGCCATTAACTAAATAAGGTTAGAGAACATAGCAGAGAGAGAAATTTATTCATTCACAAATGGATTATTGGGGTATCACCAAGTGAAGGTGCTACCATAAGATAAACTAAAGACCACATTTGCAACATGTTTAATTTATGTATACAATCATGTCATTCAAATTGATGAATGTACAAGTTATTTTCAATTGCATAATAGTCTAGTCTATGGGTTATTAAAGAATTTCTTACATTGAAATTAATTTTTGAAAGGTGTAGGTAATTGACCATATCTCTAAACTTAAAAAATGTGTCTTTACAACACCTTTTGGGTCACTTCTAAGACATATTATATGCAAGGAGGGCTTCATGGTGGATCCTTTAAAGACTAAAATAATCACAAACCTATAACTTCCAAGGGTATAAAATGATGTTAGGAGATTATGGGGATACACTGCATATCATCATAGGTTTATAAGAATCTATGTAGAAATTAGTGCACCTATAGAAGAGTTTTTGAAAAGGACAAAAAACCAAGGGATATATTGGAAAAATAATTCCAAAAGGCCTCTGATACACATAAAAATGAAATTACATATACACCTATTTTAGTCTTCCTAGATTGGAAGCTACCTTTTAAAGTAAATGTTAACACATCAAGATTATCCATAGGGACGATATTGGCACAACCAAGGGGGAGCATGGATCACCCCATATTATTTACAACTATAAAATTGGTAAGATTTGAGTTGAATTATTATAAAATGGAGAGAGAAATAGTAAAAATGGTTTATACCCTTAAAAATATCAAAAATTAATTATAAGATACTCCCTTTATATACATACATACATACATACATACATACATACATACATACATACATACATACATACATATATATATATATATATATATATATATATATATATATATATATATATATATATATATATATATATATATATATATATATATATATATATATATATATATATATATATATATATATATATATATATATATATATATATATATATGAGGCATTGAAGAATTTGTTAAATATTCCAGTGATACAAGGTACACTATGTATATGGTTGAAGCTCTTTCAAGATTTTGATTTCAATATGTGGTGAAACTAGGCAATTATAATAACATACCCAATTATTTATCAATAATAAACACAATAGAAGATAAGGGGTCCATTGATGATGAGTTTCTTTGTGCACATTTTTTCAGAATAAAAGTGGTACCCTAGGAGATGTCAAACATTGCCAAAGTTATGGCAATAAGGGAATTTCATTGAGGCTATGGCAAGACGAAACAGAGAAGGCTTTTAATTTAATAATTTCAATTTACACTCATAGAAGGAGTTTTTAAAAATAAAGGGAGAGATGAAATATTAAGGAGAGTTGGATACTTATGATCTAATCTAATAAAAAAGAGTTTCATAATATGGAGAAGCAACTCAATGATGCTTCCTACAAGTATGATTCTAAAATAAACCCCTCATGAAATGAGTGATAAATTCTATTGTAATTATGAGTAAAAAACTAACGAATTGGAATGGGTTCAATCATCACTAAGATGGATGAATATGGAACCCTAGTAAGCCTCAAAATAGAGAAGATAAAAAAATCCATAGCAAAATCAGAAGCTACCTAATAACTTTATATGCTTAGTTGGTTCCTTAAGATATAGTTGGACCTGCCATAGAGAATATAACAATTGGGCATAAACTAAAAATAGAAACATTGATTCTACTCAATTAGGATGTCTTTCAGAGGAATTTGGATGAGAAATATACAAATATTTTCCCTAAAGATTAGCAAAAATAACTTTTAAAGTTATTAAGGAGAGTAATGCTTTCCCTTAAAATCTAGTTGGGTGAGTCGAGTGGAGCTATTACATTATCTCATGATATACATCTAAGTTTTTGGTTGTTGATTGTGTTACACTCCTTAAGAAGATTTGAAGGTATTTTGTAGTATAAGGTAAATGGATTATTTTGGATTGGTTTTTCCAAATTCTTCATAAATGTATTGAGGATGAGATAACATTATAAAATATGGGAAAATATTGGTATACTTCTTCAACAACATAATATGAAGATATACTGTAAAGGCTTCATAAATGTCACAAGAGGAAAAATGTTGACATATTGATGGAATAGAGGATTCTACCTTTATATACTAATTTACCTCATATAAAACTTTGTGACACTTCCAAGTGGACTACTTGTAGAGTGGGCATGACCTAAAAACATGCCCATTGGTTAGATAAAGGTATTAAGTCAGTATCTATAATGCACCATTGTAATAAGTAATATAACCATGAATAATTTAAGATACTATGAGTAAATGTGTATGAGATAAGGAGGCATAAAGTGATATTGAAATAGGGAGAGCATAAGTGTAAATATAAAGAGTATATGTGGAATTGTAATAGAATATCGATACATGAATAAAAAGATAGTTTAGGAGAGTTAATAAAAATATAGTTTAGGAAAGTTGTGTTATGTGTATGAGTTATATGCATAACATTCCTATGCCAAATTTAATATTTGTATGCTTAAAATACATAATATAATTAGTTCCCAACACTAATCACCCCTATGCAACATCACCTCTAATCCAAGTCTCAAAAACTCACATAAATTTATACACATTACTATATTATATGTGAACAAAGTTAGAGTCTAAGCCTTCCCCACCAATTATGCATTTTGATTCATTCTCAATATCATTTTGTGATATACACCCTTATTATTCCCATGTAACTTCCTCACTCAGGGAATCATCCATGTGCATATCACCACAATCATATAAGCATCTCTCTCCCTTATGTGAAATAATCATGTTCCCCCCTACTTCTTTTGGGTTCTAACACATGCATCTAACTTGACCTTCCCTTCTTCTTGGGATCCTTATTAGAGACCAATTTTTCTCTAATCTCACTATATCTATGCACTTTATCCACCCTTTCACTAGGAGAATACATAACATTGGGAGTTATTATTTTCACACAAACTTAGATTTTTTAACCAAATCCTTACTATAATAGTTGTTTAGCCCTTACACGGACCAATTTAGCTCCTCATACTCATGTCTATGTAACATATTAATTTAGATAGGAATTTATGCAATAAATGAGCTTCTAGGCTCACGTCGGAACTGGAACTGCTCTTTCAAATGTGAGTAATTTAAAACCAAAAAAATAAAAAATAACTATAAAATGTGCCTATCCATTAGATGTTGACAACTTTATTCCACTATTCATCTATATTTTTCAACTTCTTTAATTTATCCTTAGTTCCCATTATTATTCTAATTTAATCAAACTTTCATTGACCCTACACATGTTTGGTGGTGCAAAAAAAATAGACAAGCACTTGAAACTTACAACACTGACATATTACTTAAGATCAAAGATGTAAGCACTCACCAAAGGTGTAAAATATATCACCAAGAACCCCATTGAAATAAATATAATTTTGAATTATTAAAGTACATATCATTAAACATATACTACCACATAATGCATATTCATATTAGCTAACATTCATGATATTTATCTACAAATTTTATATACAGTTCACCTCTTTCATGTATGCAAGCATCATTACAATAATGCTCAAAATAATACACTACAACATTTTATATACATTACAAATCCTTCACCACATAATACATTCCTCAAAAACCTAAGTTGATTCCTCACTTTGCTTCTTCACCTAAAAAAATTCCAAATTCCAATCATGTTTCTAATGAGAGGTAAAGGTACCTATTTATAGGTTTACTTGGACCCATTTCTAGATCATCCCCTTTCCAACTGGTCTGCCAACTATTTGGTTTTTTAGTTGTTCGTGCATATTCCCAGAATATTCTCTTAGTCTTACAACTTTAAGTGCATATTATTGGGATATACTTCTACCCAGTTTGATCATATTGCATTTACAAATTAACTTATCTAGTGTTTGACACTTGTACGGCCCTTAATTCCATCTAATCGTCATATGTGTTTCTTTCCATCCTAGCACTCCTTCAAATGTGTGCTTCTTTTCTTGCATGCATTGCACGTCATCCATATTGCATACCACACATAAGCTTTGATCTATGCATCTTTCTCCCCTTTTCAATATAATTTAGTATGGTTGAGTGTGTTTCAATCTTTTCCTTTAATACATATCCAAAAATGAGGGTCAACATTCCCCCTAATTCATTGGTTGTCTATCTTTAAACAACTTCCTTCTTCTCACATTTGGTTGTGCTTGAAAGTACTTTTGGAATGATTTATTGTATCAATTTATCAAAATCATCCCAAACTACCATTGTTTTACAAACTATTCTTCAATCTTCTTGCACATTTCTTTTTATCTCTTTAATTTTGGAAATGTATTCCTTGATTTTTTCATATATCTTATCAAACTTGTCTATTTATAGCTTATATTGTGAAACAACTATGCATATTTTATATTCCTCCATTATACCAATGCTACATGCAAGTCTAAAATTTTATCCTCAAATGAGGTTCATTGCTTTTTCAAATTAGCTTTATATGCATTTAACTAAAACAAATTATTTCTCTTTCCTTTTGCATCTATCTCCTACATCATAATAACATTTAACTCTTAAATTTTATCACTTTCCTACTTGAACATGTGTCAACAAATCCCTATTTTTTTACCATGTTTAACAAATGTAGATTAGTTTTCACTTTTTATGTGCTTATTGAAGCACCTATTTAAAACCTTTGACCTATTCATATAATTATTTTCTAGGTTATGGCCATTTTTTCAATTCGATGCCTTTTCCTCCTATTCAATCTTGCACTTCCTTTAATTTCTCTTCCTCTTCAATATTTTTCAGATTATCCTCTAAAGGTTACATAACATCATGACCTTGGGTATCACTTACTACTAAAGCTTCATTTAACATCGTTATAGTGGTTTATTCTAGTTTACTCAATGGCTCCATTCCATCCATATAAATGCCATCCCTAGTTATGGTATTACTTTCTCTATAGTGGTGGTCAACTCCCCAACATTTTCCATGATGCACACCATTTTTCATTTTTCCTTCTTTACTCTTTGTTGACTCTCTCGTGAGTCTATTTTTGAGGTCATTTCCCTTATTATCCACTTACAAATTGTATTTTACTAGATTAGTAAATAGTTGTATCACTTCCAAAAATGATTGTTTGACATCCATCTTGCATGGATCACAAGTGTTGTTTGCCGCTCCATACTTAGGTTCTCATTTAAAAAGTGTGCCCTCTATTTGTATCTAAAATGTTGGGTCTAGTGATTTGGTACCCAATAATCCTTGAATATTATTCTACATTTCATCCTTTTCCTCATCCCCTATTGTGTAATTTCCTTCAAACAACAAGACTTGAAGCTCCTCCAAATTTAATGAAGCTATCCCCTATTCTTGGGGTGTTCTCTTTTCTCATTTTGATGTGATTCCCTACATGTGCATCTCTGAAGGGCCATTTAAAATAATATGTTCTTATTACTAGTCCAATTCCAAAAAAAAAATCAGTTTTAAGTTTACATTATTTGAATATTTCTAGTTTGAAATTCTCTCCAATATAATATATGGGGAATAAATCCAAACTATTACCATAATCCTAGTTGAATTTATATAGCTTATATCAAAACTTATTTTTGGTGTAAAATTCTCTTTAGTTTAGTTTGGGGGGCATAAGTCCAGATTATTTAAAATGGTCCCTTATTGTTTTATCTCCACCTTGATTTCCTCCAAGATGGTTTCCAATTGATCAAACACCAAATGTTGTCTCTTTTTCTTCTTCTTCTTGACTTTCTTTGTGCTTTCTCCTCCTATTTTTCTTTTCTTAGGCATTTTTGTGGAATCTTTATTTGGTGGTGTCTTCTCTACTTCTTATTCACCAACCTTTACTTACAATTTGTGTACAACCTATTTTTTCTATCTTTGCCTTTCCCTTTTACTTATTACTTTCTTCCTGACCCTGAACTCACACAACATTATTTTTCAATTTACATGCTATAAAATCATCAATATTTGTGGGTTTAATAAATATGGGCATTTTTGGAATTTTTTTTTTGTGAAAAATCAATATCTAATGTATATAACATTTGTATCCATCATGTATTTCCCAATTGTGGTGAAATATTTCATAAGGTTGATTCTTTCCTTTTCAACCTTGTCCAAAACAACAATTTCCTACATTATCCCTTGTATCTTTACTAATGCTCATTCCATGTAGTACATGGAAACTACACGTGGAAACTTCATCCAAGATCTCCATGTTTCATTTTGCTCCTTGATCTTTCAAAGCTTGATTTTTTTTATCACACAAAACCATGCATGTCATTTGTATGCATCCACCAACCTTTTGTGTAATTTACATTCTGTGAAAAATGAAGAAACCACATTGTTATACCTTGTAGTCATTTTTTACATAAAGGTATCATTCATTTTTTTTCACATCGATGCAATGTATGCTTATCTTCTCATGACTTCACATCCTCTTACACTTTAAAAGTTTTGCTTTCTAGAATTCCTACTTCTTCTAGTAACATCAAGGGAAAGTATATTCCCCATATGAATATACCTTCCTCTTAGCATGCATAATTCATAGCTTGGTTCAACTCTTCAATTATTAATTTTGAAAATTTATATTTCACACCATTCTTTTCAATTTCACGAGCCAAATATATAATGGGGTTTGATGCATCATCCCACTACATGGCCATGAATAAATTCACACTAATTATATTTGAAACTAATTAGGTCATAGGTGTAGAGATGTGTCTCAACTTCATTGTGTAACCCTACCATTACAACTGTGACTCTATTTTTTATTTTTTATTCTTATCCATCTCCAAAAATATGGTGCAAATATCCCCTCATTTTTTACCATGTGATTTGGATTATATGTGCATGTAATATATTTATATTTACACTTATGAATTATAGTCCACCCTCTTGCATTTGAGCCAAAATATTTTTAGTCAACTCCTATGGCTTTCCCAAGTAAAATAGGTCAAAAAACTCCAAGATAATTTTACCCTACAGGTGTTCCCTGATGTTCATGTAATCATTCTCTTTGTGAATTAGTTTAACTTTTTATTCTAGCACTTCCATAAGGTTATTATCCTATGATTAAAGTCTTTAATCAAGCAATCTATAGTTTTTAACACCAAATCCTCCCTTTCAAAAAATTTATCTACATATTTCTTGAGGTCTAAGTCAAAAACATTAATCCTTGATGGTTGTTTAATACTAGGAGATTTTATTAGCTCATTGATTGACATGTGTTGTTCTTCTTCAAATTTCATCTTACTATCAAATCTTGATTTTGATTTTACACTATCTATTCTTTTTCCTCCTCCTTCTTCATGACTAGAGGCATCATGATTGGTATATATTTATTCTTTACCATTGTTGCTAAGCCTTAGTTCTCCACATCTTCCTATAAAAAATAATATTTCTACACACAATCCTTTTTTATAGACCAAATAAAAAAAATTCTATTTTGTAACTAATCCTCTAGATGCACCCCTTCAATGGCACTTAACACTTTCACAGTAACCATAACTTTTCTTTTTTTATTGCATGTATGCCCTAGGTTTCTTCTCTTCAAAAGAATACTAGAGATCTTCTCAATTCTATTGATTTTCAAATGATTTTTTAAAGGTTATAAATCCTTATTTATAACCTTAGGTGCATTAATTTTTCTACCTACTCATGAACAAATTTATTTATGACTTCTCCAATGGAAAAAATCTAAACGTTTGAAATTATGACTATTTCATGCCTTTTTTCCAAGTGACCTATCTTGTCTTTCGAATATATATATATATATGTATGTATGTATGTATGTATGTATGTATATATTATGTACCTTTAATTACAACCCTTGGATTTGTGAGTTCCATCACATGCTATACTTTTATCTTTTACTTGCACATCTTTACTTCATGCACCATACTTTTCTTGTGCACCATACATAATGTGTTGAATTTTATACCTTATTAAATTTTTCAACGTCTTCTTATTGAACTAATTCAACACATACACATACCTCTTCCCCAACCATTATGCACCAAGTCCTCGTATTCATCTTTTTACTTTTTACAAACTTATGATCATATGTATCTACAAGGTACTATTAAAAATGATTATACATCCCATTGATACTTAGATGTCTAACAAAAAGATCTTGAAAGACCCCTCACTCAATTTATTCAACATGATTTACTATATACCATGCACTTATTACCCATACAATTTTAAAACAAGCTAATGAAACATATATAAAACATGAAATGTTTTTTTGGAACATTTTCACAAGGCCAATGACCTTTACATCTACATTCAATGTGGTTAATTAAAGTAGGCTTGAACATTCTTCCATTCAGGTTACCTTGTAAAAATTCACCATCTAACCTATGCAATTTTCATGCTCAAGTTTCCAAAATACGATGAATAATGTATGACTCCATACATATTATGTGGAGCTTCCCTAGGTTCTTTGAATATCTAGAATCATATAAAAGCACCTTAACATGAACACATAGTTTAATATTGTTGATGGTTCTTTGAATATCTAGAATCATATAAAATCACCTTAACATGAACACATAGTTTAATATTGTTGATGTGTATGCCATGTCAAACCTTATTGTGATAATTCTCAACCACCTTGATCCATCTTGAAAGTAGCATATTGACATTCAAATTTGTAATTTATACTAGTCTCTTGTCCAATGATTTCCAATACTCTAGTCCCCCAGTAAATGTAATCCTTAATATAGGAATCAAGAATTCCATGGCAATACTTACTCTCTTTCATAGACTATCTAGCATGTTGTATACTTGTTAAATTATTTGTATACTATTCTATATGCACATAACATGGATGAAACTCTATCATCCCAATCCTTATGAACAACCTCATAAATATTAGTGATCACAATTCTAAAAATATTTTTAAAGGCATATAATCATATTATTATATACAACTTGGTGTTTTCTTGTGATACACAACCATGAATTCCTTTAGTAATTTATGAACTATTTCAATAAGGAAATGATTCCCTCCAACACAAGTCAAACTCAAAGGACACCCATAAATTATGATGATGTTTTCCCAAAATAACTTAATTGTAGTTCTTTTATAACAGTCTCATGTTGGCACAACATTAACCCATATTTTAAGTAGTTAGTTGTTATGATATAATATGCGCCACTATGTTATGCAATAGGGTTAATTGGATGCACAAAATCCAAAATCCATTTTTTAAAGGGTTCCAACACAAAAATAAAGATCAATGGAATTTCACCCATCTATTAGGCTTACCTACCATTTGAAAATTATCAAACTTATTTTTCTTTTTTTTTTAATTTTTGTATATGAATTTTTGTATATGTTAGCCACTAGTACCCAAGCAAAATGATCTTGCATGAAGTTACCTCTCCTATGTATTGTCCACCAACAATACCTTCATGACATTTTCACATCATGTCTACATGATCATGCTCCATTACACATATATGTAATATTCATCTCTCACTGACTTGTATAATTATGTTGTTATTAACTATATGGTGTCTACCTCACCACCAATTGATTCTTTTATTTAACCATCCAATCATTTGTAGCTAATATCGACGAAGAGAATGGATAAATATCCACCACTTATTTAGGAATCATTTTAATTTTGAATATATATGCATATTGCATGTCATATTTAATAGGATGCATAGACTCACCTATTTTAATGTTTAATAGATGATTTGGTTTTGCATTGAACCTTCCAAGTTTCACTACCACAAAAAAATAGGATTCTTGGAATAAAATTATCCAATAAAAAATATGATCATGTAATATTTGTTTATATATCAAGTATTTTAGTGCTTCATGGTCAATATGAAATATATAGTATTAATGAAGTACTTCCTAAATTTATGTAGCACATACACCACTACAAGCACTTCCCTCTTTGTTTGGTATAATTCTAATCAACCTTCTCCAACTTCCTACTTGAAAAATCAATAGGATGGTTATTTTTTACTTTTCCTAGTTGTGTCAATATTTCCTCTACCCCAATTACCAATGCATCCACATGCATGTGAAATGGGATATTCTAATATGAAATTTGTAAAATTGGTACACTAGCCAATTTCCATTTTAGTTCCTCAAATGCCTCATGTTGTGCTTTCATTCACCAGAACGGACCATCTTTCTTAATAAAATTATCAAGAGGCCTTACAACATGCATAACTATAAATAAACTTCCAATAATATTCAAAATGTCCTAAAAATGTTCACACCTCCCTTGGTGTGCACAATGCTTCCAATTGTAATATCACTACTACTTTCACATGATCAACCAACATGCCTCATTTTTAGATTGAATCTCCTAACAATGTAACAAATATCACTAAAAATGCATAAGTTATCAAATTCAATCATATGTAAACTTTTATACACCTTTCAAACATTAGATGCAAGTTAACATAGTGATCCTTCGCTAAACCATATACAATCCAACCATTTAGATACACTTAATGAAACTTACATATGATCTCCTTGATTAATTATGCCATGATCTACTTGAATACTTATGTATCCAAAGGGCATCACATTGTATATGAAGGACCCCCACTATTTAGTAAAAGTTATTTTTGACTAGTCTTCCTCTGCAATCTAAACATGATGATAGCCTAAAAATCCATCTATAGAAATATGTATTTCACAACCAACTACTCCTTTAAACACTTCCTCTATGGAAATTATTGGGAATTGATATTATACACGCATATAATTTAATAAATTTTAGGTCAAGCACTCTTTAATCCATCCATCCTTATTTATATTATCACCATAAGAGTCACCCAATAAAATTATTCAACTAGATAGATCACACCAATTTTGAGCATCTTTTATATTTCCTTCTTAACCTTTGCTTGAAGGTTTGGGTTTATCCTATATATTATTCTATTTATAGGTCATATGGACTTGTGAAATTTAGTGAACATTTTAATGGAGTAATGAACTCCTATCATTTGATGGTATTTACTTAGAAATATATCTTTGAACTCCTTAATGAGTTTGACAATGCATGCAAACTTTGCATGTATCCAATAGTCACCCAAAATATCCATCCTTGGATATTCTTATGTTACCACAATTTTTAATTTTATGCACAATGGATTAAATTAATAATTCTCTTTATACTTTAGTGCACCTTCAACTACTCAATTCCTTTTGGGGTTTGGTGATAGTTCTATAAATTATAACTTAAATTTCACCAAGAGTACCATTAACCAAGCCAAATTAGATGCAAGCATACTTATTTTTCCTTTTGATAGAATAATTTTGGTATCTAATTTCTCATCATCAAAATATTTAAATTTTCTTTTCATGGTACATTATGCATTATTCCATGCGATCAACATATTTAAATATTTCAACATTACCTTGTTATGTGTTGAAGCTAAAGTATTTTTCGTATATAAGTGAATTTATAAATGAAATGAGATTTTTTCTTAAGAATAAAAATAGTTATCTATTTGAGAAATTAAAAAATTCCAGTCCTCAACTATTGGTTCAACATTTTGTACATTCAACATCATATTTTGGAAAGTTGCCTAGCATGGGTTGGAGAATTTTTGATGGAATATTGTGTGTAATGCAATAAAAATGTTGAACATATTCAAAAGGTTTGAACCATTTGATGTTCCAACATACATTGGTATATCATGTACTAGAGGAATCTAATCGAAATCACTAATGAGAATAATAAATCTTACACTAAATAGATCATTTTTGTGTTTGGGTAGGCCTCTTGCAAACATTGATCAATATGTTTCAATATATTTGGCCCTATGTAATTAATTTCATGTATTAGTATGTATTAAATATATTGCGTAGACTATTGTAAAACTACAAATGCTTTCCCTTTCAATGGTTTAATATCTTTTATAGGTATGTGAAGGCTTGAATGGATTTTTGAAGCATTAATATCAAATGCTACAATATATATTGGTGAAAGTAATAGTAATGAAAAATTATTCTAAATTTATAGTGAATTCAATAAAAAAAATATTTTTTTGATAATATATGATTTTACCATACTGGTAATACTTTAAATGACCATTTTCAATTCAAACATTATGGTAAACTAATTGTAGTGGTGCATAATAATATTAATTTTTTATTTGTTCTGTAGATAATGCATTTAAAGTGGATGAATCAACATAATGGAATTCATAAATCTAGTAGGTTATTCAATTAAAAATTGTATAATTCTAGATATGATGTATGTCAATGTCATGATGACTATGCATATCAAGCTCATTAAGTTGAATATCATTGCTAGGATATAGTTGTGATAAAATTTATCATTCATCAAGTTATTCAAAGTTATAATGAATAATGTCATCGTATGAAACTTCAACATCTGAAAACAATTCATTTAAAAAAAATATATGGTAAATTTTCAATGGTTGGTAGGAATTTTTCTTACTATCACAATATTCAACTATTTGTTTAGTAGAACAACCAATGTCTACAATAATGTTTTGGAAAGGTTTATGCAAAATAGTTCAATCCAACAAAATAATGCATAGGTGGTAGAATATTTTGAAGGAATTACAAATAACTTGGGGAAGACATGAATAATAGATAACGCATCTTTTTTCCATTTTTCATCATGAGAATTTTTCCCATGTTACCAATTTCATGCAAATTCTAAAAGTGATAGTAGATCTAATGAAATAGGTCAATTCATGTATGCATTAATGAAGGTTGAATTAACAACCAAATAAAATTCATTACGAGAAACACAACACATGATTTTCTCTCTAATATTTAATGAGACAAATGATCTGCTACATATAAAAAGTGTGAGTTTTTGTAAAAGATGGAAAATATCTCGTGGACTAATGTAATGATTAATAATATAGTCAATTCAAAGTTTCATAAAGGCATTTGAATATGGTTCATGTGAGCTTTCATTTTATAATATTCTTGTTAGCATATAGTAATGGATTTCAGATCATTTCTCTTCTTTCAAAGCATATTTTTAAATATATGTCTATTTAGCTTAATGTGAAAGAATAGGTTGCCAATTGACATTTTATCACCAAATAGAAGAAATAGATAAATTATGAATATTCAACCTATCATTGTTATTATAAAGATTTTATTTTTTGGCTCAATTATTTTCAAATAATATGTAATATTATTGATGCAATTCCTAAGGTGACTTTTACTGGCATTGAAGAATCATTCCTTTTTTAATTAAGCATGTTTCTTATGTGCACTTAATATGCCTTTGAACATAATTCAATCACTCCTCATAGTCAAGAAAATGATTATTTAAAAGTATGTCTATTGTATTTAATAAACATGGATCATCAAGAATATAAAAATGAACCATTTGATTTATATGAAAGATATCAAATGGATTTAAAGCCAATATATATTTGTAAAAATATGATTTTAGATTTACAACTATAGTTTGATTTTCTCAATCCAATGTATCAATCTCAGATGCATCTTTTAATCATAAAAATGCATGAATGTGTGTAGAACCTATATGTTTCCATTCATACTTGACAATAATATTTATTTATATTAGTTTTAATAGAATATTTTTTCTTTTGAAAAATTAAAGATGAACTGTAGCAATTTATTGCATAACTATATCAATAGCTTTGTGCTTCTAAGTGATTTTATGATACTTCCTCGCAAAATATTGTAAATATATGATGCATATAAAGGATTTCACACTGTGGAATGGATATAATATATTTTATTTTCCATTCATACTTGATAATAATATATATTTTTATATTAGTTTTAATAGAAGAATTTTTTCTTTGGAAAAATTAAAGACAAACTATAGCAATTTATTGCATACCTATATCAATAGTTTTGTGCTTCAAAGTGATTTTCTGATACTTCCTCACAAAATATTGTAAATATATGATGCATATAAAGGATTTTACAATGTGGATTGGCTTTAATATTTTTTATTATCCAATGATAAGCTTAATGTGGATCTTCAAGGGGATTGGAGGGCATTTTACTATGCAAATCAGGGCATTTGGTGTCAACAACACTTAGTGTGACAAATAGAGTAGATTAACCTAATTGATCAATCATGTCAATTATTTCAAAAGTATTTTTTGTTCAATATGATTTCTTTACCTGTAAATTGGAAGAAAAGCACATCAAATATTTGATAAGTTTATCATCAAGAATTGTATTGAGTTGTTCTCGATGATCTGTAATAGTAGTTGGAAAACTGTCCTCGATATTTTTCTTACCAAGAAGATATCCTTTCCTTGATTATGATGACACATTATCAGATAAAGCAAAAAATACCTAATAATTAGATGATTAATAAATATGTTATCATAATTACATATCAAATTAATTGCATGTTCATGCATCTATTTCTTTTGAAGTAATGTACTCTAAACATAACTTCACTTGTAGGAAACAAAGTAGGAAATTTCATAACAAACAAACCTTCTATATTGTATTCATTTACAAGAGACGTGGTATGTGTTGGTCATGACATAGCATATTGTGTTGCTTGGTCTTTTTAATTAAAAATATTTTTGTATTTATTATATTTATTTATATATTTAGGGGAATAGTGTAGAATGAGGAAGGCAGTTTTATTGTATAGTTAGAACATGCAATTTCTAATCAATCAAAAGCTAGTTTGGTTTGTTGGGATTCTTTAATTTTAATAAACAATATGGAAGCATGGATGATACATATGTAAGTTCAACAAGTAATGATGCCAATGAATCATCATTGAGAATGACATCTTTGTAGTATGTATAATGTGTTATTTTTTATTCTAAAGCATTTTGACCACATGATCTGCTAACATAAAAATTGTATGTTTTTTTGAAGACCTTATCTTTTGACAATCAATATATCTAATTGATCATTTTTTCATGGAAGAAAATTTTTAATGTGTTATTTTTTATTCTAAATCCTTTTGAACACATGATCTGCTAACATAAAAATTGTATGTTTTTTTGAAGACCTTATCTTTTGATAATCAATATATCTAATTGATCATTTTTTCATGGAAGAAAATTTTCAATAGAACTAATGTTCTATGTGAAACTAATAATATGTGTTTTATATTTATATTGGTCTCCAAAAACATGTTGTACCTTCAAAATTAGATTAACCTATGCTGTACACATTTCTTCAACTTGTGTTAACACTCAAATAATTGAAGGTTATTCTCCAGGATTCATATTTCTCCATTTAAATAAATGATGAGGATTTAATTCTAAAAATATCTAAAAACAAATTAATACTCCATTTGATATTTGAGTTTTCTTGCTTGGATAATCCTTCATGTATATAAAGCATGTTTAAAGAGATGATAGTTTATCTAATCTATGGTGAAATCACTAATGTGTCTCAATAAGGTTTGAAGTACATGTATTATTAGCAAGTAAAATGTTTGCCTTTATTTTAGAAATAATAAATGGATAGTTGGCATGCATTTATTTTAATATATTATACAAGGTTTATTTTTATGCAATTTTCATGTCGTTCGTGTGTTTGCAAGGAATAGGATCAATATTAATTAAATAATCACATACATCTTGAATTTCAGGGAGTATTACTTGATCGACAATAAGTAAATATAATTAGATACTCGAGTAATGTTTTTCCCCTTCAATATTTATTGATAATAACTTTTTTGAGTTGGTATCAACACCATTGCTTTTATTTTAGATGTTCTTTATTCTTTGCATAATATTTGCATGCTTTTTATTTCCTTTGTAGAGTTGACATCTACAAGTTTAATTCATTTTTTTACCTCAATAAAATGGATGTAAAATATATATGGAATAAATATTTATTATTATATAAAAACACTATCACTAAATGAAATATTTAAAGTACAATAAAAATAAATTTGGTGTTCAATTGAAACTTTAAATCATTTTAAAAGAAATATATATTTTTTAAAAATTTGTCAAGTACAATTAAGAATAGTTTTAAAAAATATAGACATGAGAATATGTTTCTAAAATACAATACAATTTTTAGGCTATTTAGAAAACACAAGAATACAATAAAATAATTTTTATGAAAACTTAATGCAATAAAGTAAAGAATGGAATTGATAATGCTAAAATTTTAAAATATATATATTTCGAAAAAAATATATAATTACATGATAACAACTTCAAATGAAGATATTATTAATGAACACATTTTATTAGTTATAACCTTAATTTAAAATGAAATATAATATTTAATATATTTCTAAACTAGAATTAAAAAAAAAAAGTTTTTTTCATATTCATTAATTAAAATTAAAATGATTAGTTGTTTACATTATTTATAGACATCCAAACATAAAATTTATCTTTTAAAATGTAGTACAAATCCAAATTATATATGAAAATAATGAAAAAAAAAATGATTCTTACCAAACTATACAATCACAATAAAAGGAAATTCATATAAGAAAAAAATGTTTATGAAAACATAATGCAATAAAGTAAGACACATATTGATAATTCTAGAAATTTAAAATATATATTTATTAAGAAAACAATCTAATTACATGATAACAAATTAAAATGTAATACAAGTCCAAATTACATATGAAAAAAAAGAAAATAAAAAAAATGATTCTCACCAAATTATACAATCATAATAAAAGAAAATTTATATCAGAAAGAAATGTTTATAAAAACATAATGTAATAAAGTAAGCAACATATTGATAATTCTAGAAATTTAAAATATATGTTTATTAAAAAAATAATCTAATTACATGATAACAACTTAAAATGAAGATATTATCAATGAACATTTTTTTAGCTTAAATCTTAAAATTAAAGTAAAATGAAATGTAATATTTAAAATATTTCCGAACCATAGTAAAACAAAGATCAATAATTTTCCATATTCGTTAATTAAAATTAATAAGATCCATTATTTATAGAGTTTTTAGACATCCAAACATCAAAATAGTATTTCAACATGTAATACAAGTCTAAGGTATATACAACAAGCAAGAAAAAAAATGATCCTTGCCAAACCATACAATCATAATAATGTAAAAGGTATGCCTTAAAAAAACTAGTAAGTATAATAAGTGGAAAATAATAGTCAATTTTAAAGGTATATGATTAAATCCATGGTTAAAAAATAACAAGTGAAACGACATCATTTTAGCTTATATGGTTATTTTGTTAGAGGTTATTTACATCAAAGATGACATATTTAATTTGATTTCCCCCATTGTAAACCATACAATCACAATAATGTAAAAGGTATGCCCTAAAAAAACTGGAAAACATAATAAGTGGTAAATAATATCTAATTTTAAATGTACATGATTAAATCCACAGTGAAAAATAAGAAGTGAAACAACATCATCTTAGCTTATATGGACATTTTGTTGGAGGTTTTTTGCGTCAAAGATGACATATTCAATTTGATTTATTCCATTGTAGTTTTATATCTATATTAATAATTTAAACATGAATTCTTGACCCACAACATGATTTATTATTTTTTATGTAGCTTCATCATCGATAGTAAGAAATTATAAATATTTTGTTGTAGTACCTATTATTGACTTTGTAATTTTATAAAAGGCAACCGATGTTTTTATCTCGGTTGTCAATTCACTTATTGCCAGTTGAAGAGAATATTTGTAATCACATTTTGTGATGTCCACAAGACATTTAGAACAAGTTTAAATAACACATGTTTTTTCCATAACCTTTTTTGTATATGGCCTTTCATCCACCATGAGTGGACAAGCAAAGTAATAGAAGTTATCCATGAAGGCTTATATCACATTTTACTTAACTAAAAGCCATTTCATTTTTTTTTGCATAGTTCCATGTGAGTATTTTCGAAGTGTTGATTTAATAGTCAAGTTCCCTAGTCATTGAAAATATTTATTTGTCAATGAAGGTGAAGGAATTTTTGAGTTTGTAGAACCTAGTTAGTGGCAAAAAATTTAAATCTTTGAAATTAAATGATTGATAAAACATTTATATTTGAAAGTAGTCTCAACAGATGCTCCACCAAAATTTGATGTTAGGGTTGATTTGATAATAAGAATAGGTACAATTGAGCCACAAAGTCCACTTATTTCCATGTTTGTTGAATTGAGATGCTCCCCCCACAATGTCTTGGAAATGTTGTTTCCTAATATCTCCTTGCTTTGAAGTGTTATTTTTTTCCCTTTGAGCCATCTTTATTGACATGGGATAAATTGACATGACCACACCGATAATGTGCACCTTAGCTCTATTTCTCATTTGTGAAATGTCAGAAATATTCTTAAAATTGAATTGATGCATTATTATACTTTTAATATTTTTAACACAAGAAATTATTTTCAATGATAATTATAATATTATTTCACATGAATGTTTGAAATGATCATATATCTTATTTTTATTCTCTAATAATTCTATTTGACCAACCTAGAAATAGAAAAATTTATGCATTGTCAAATATTTGAAATGATTATATATCTTATTTTCTTATCTAACAATTTCATTTGACAACACATAATTTTTTCCATTTTCAAGCTGGTTATAAAATTCATCTACAACCTTGTTGAAACATGTCACACATATTTTTAATTTTTTACTATCAACAAAATCAAATCTAAACAATCTTCAACATTTTTTTTTATTGTCATATTCTTGAAGGGCAATATTTGCTAACACTCTTCCCTTTATTGACAATTATTGTTGCCATGTAATTAATTCAATAATAATAAAAAATAGTTTTTGAATAATGATACCCATGGAAAACATCCCAATAGGTTTTGGTGTACTAATTTTAGTCTATGAAGAAATGGCATTTTCCAAAGAAGTTTTCTTGCACTTGTTTCTTGTATGCGTTTACTATACATGTGGGTTTATAATCTTATTATGTTTGGATTCAATAATTTTTAAGTCAAATATCACAATAGTCATGTTTGAAAATAAAGAACATGATTTTTTGTGAAAAAAACCAATTACTAGCTTTAACAAAGGCACATATGCCTAGATTCCCAGTTAGAGAAATGATGCCATGCAAATATTTCTCTACACCGATCATATCAAGTTTCTTATAACTAAAAATAATAATAATTAAAGTTTTAATCACTAATTCTAAGGTCCTCGCTTATAGATTGTAATTAAAATAATCACAATGTAAACAAAAGACCTATTTTAAACAAAAAAAGTTCAAATATATGAAGTAACAAATTTATTAATTAAATAGACATTAATTTTTTTCTAGAGTTTAAAATAAGAAACCAAGAAAATAAAAAAATTCAATCTCATAGTTAAAGCTAAAAGGTAAAGTTTCATAGTTTTAATCTAAAAGTAGAAAGAATTCAATCATCTCACCATGTTGATTTTGTTGTACGCACACTAATGCATGACTATACTCTAGGCACAAACAATTTATCATCAAATAGACCCTGTTGATTACAACATTTTCTCACCCAAAGTATTCAAACTAACAATAAACTTATTCTCAAAAATTAAAAGAACAAAGCAAATCATTTTTTTCATACTCTTTATTTCTATGATGGTTGATAATCATCGCATTGGATAAAATTATGTTTGCTCGATGTATTTTTGTATGAGGCATATAATGAGGTTGTTTATGGGTTAATAACACATCAAGTGAATCTTTTCATTCTTATGCACACATCAAAATAAAGCAATGAAAATCAATAACATTTATTTACAGAACAAACTTACCATCAAATGCCTTACCACATGACCACATCTTTATGGACATAAATAAATATACTTAAAAAAGGTGTTACATCCCGATTTCTCATTAAGAAAACTATTTAATTATTCATGGATATTTATAGTTGACACATTTGATTTGGTTATATTTTGACTAAGCTGTAAGATATATATTATTATGGGATAGTAGGATATTACTTAGATACATGATGGTACATGTTTGCATTACTGTGAATTAGTTATAGTGTATATGTTTACATTATGAACATGTTGATGTGTTATTTCAGTTATATTTTATGTTGTAAGTTTATTATATTGATATGATCTAACTACTTATTTTTTTTGAGGTTGATGCAAGAGAACTCATCCGTTAGAGCGTGTCGAAGGGAGAAAATCATTGAAGAGGGTGATGTAGATAGAGATATCAAAGGACAATAGAGAAACTGACAAGAAACCTACACACACCACAATAGTTAGCATATGTTAGAATTCATAAAAAAAAAAATTGCACATTGTGTTTATTTCTACTTGCATTGAAAATTTGACTTCTATGGTTTTGTCAATATAGTTTAAATAACTTAATGAATTCGTTTTGCATAATTGGTATATTTTATTATTAAAACTAGTGGAAACATTATTAGCATAATTAGATTTAAAAATTTGAATTATTAGTTGTTGAAATTGTCATTTAATTTGGTATAACATTAGTGGATGTTAATTAATTTAGAAATTACGTATTTTTTATAAATAATGTTTAAAAATAAATAAAATTGGAGATTACCTTGGAAAAATAAAAAAATGGAAAAAAGACAAAAAAATAAAACGGAAATGATTAAAATTAGGTATATATATATATAAAATAACAAAAACAAAAAAAACAAAGAAAAATATTTTAAAACAAACACATATACCATAAATAGAATTAGACCACAAGAATTTAAATAGAGATCATACAAAATACTCAAGTGTGATGACAATAAATACATATCACATGATATATCACTAATCTCCAATATCATGATAACTCAACATAATACAAATGTAGAAAGTAATTATATTAACTCAAGCACAATTGATACAAGTTTACAGTCACAACTACCAATGTACAATAAATAAATATTTACAACTCTTAATGGCAATATTCATTAATAAGTATAATACAATATAAGGTACATATAAGATACTTGGCTCTCCCAGAACATAGTTCTCAAACTCGAATATCTATGACAATCTCAAGTGACATCTCGATAAGTAGTACTGTTGTGGGGAGGGAGAGCATCATTCGAGTGCTTTTCCACACTAACCATGAACCAATGATCTCCCACACTAATCCCATTAGGAAATGGCCCTCCCTTCACATATGAGTAGATAGTGGTGGTGTGAAAATCTAGAGAGATAATAAAGTACCCGTGTGTTGTATAGTTTCTAAAACTAAACATATAGTGTATCATAAAAAACTCATTCTGTTTCAAGATATCACACAAACATATAAATCATACTCATGAAATGATAATGTCTTACTAAACATATTTTGGTCAAAGTTTTAAGATCTATAGATCAATCAAAATTCATACACACCATTTGATCGAATTACCTTCATCTGACATTGTGATGTTAGTATGCTAGTGAAGTCCATCTCACTTCTTACTCAGTATTAGCAATGCAGATTGGTCAAACATAATTTAACCACAAGATTCATACAATTTACATCCTACTAGAAACCACATCACATAAAATACTAAACATAGAAGTAATCAAATCATACATTTATTCTATCAAATGTATGAACAAATCTTACATTATTATCCATCCCATACTATAAATAATGACTATAGTTAATACCATTTGGATAAAAATACATGTTCAATTATAGATTTTTTTTACCATAGTTAATTTTTAAACATTCTACACCTCATGATAACCCATATTACCATAGTCTAGTGTTTTTAAACATAACTATTAAGTACCTCAATTAGACTAATAAAATAGTCATAAATACATGGAAACATACACTTATATACAACAACTAGATATAGCAAAACAAAACTCAGTTCACATGATATATAGAGTAATCTAATTTAAAATTTGTTTATATTTTGGGGGTTTTGAATGCACAAATTCATTAACTTAATTATATGTAATTCCGTAATATAGTTTATAATCCACTCATAGAAATAAAAATGTAGTATCACACCCCTATGCGCATATATATGCTTTTAGGCAGATTAACACCTATGTTTTCATGTTAAGAATACCATAACTATTTTAATGTTACATTCACATCCGATGTTTTGATTTACAATTTATATGATAAGGAACTCTTACATATCATAATAAATTCTCTATTCATCTCATGACTCATTAAACCATCGAATGATAAATTAACCACACATAACTCTTATAGTTATTGGTATTCTGATCCAAAACTCAAAATTTTTGGTTGACAAATATTTTAAGAACACAAAAATAACACAGTAACAATGAATTCTCTAAGAAGAGATGTTTTATTATTCAAGATCGCAATACAACTATATGCTTATCTCTGGGAAGAGATGTCTGATTTTCATTTCGGGTTACATCTTCATTTATACACATTTTTAAAGTAGGGGGAGGATTTGGAAGGTCACCAATATTAAGGGATATGAATTGGATGGACTTCCATGATTTAAAACAATACAAAATTTGAGGAATTACTATTTTAAGAAACTTACTATTTTTAGATTGCACTACTAAAATTAAAATTTGGGGAACTTATATTTTTTTAAGGGTAAAAATTCATCAAGTGGAGGTCCATGCCATCTCACCATGTTCTCCTTATTCTTAGCTTTCCAACGATTCAAACGGTGATCAATTGGAGCTACGGTGCAAAAGTTATGGCTCTTGGAAGTTCCATCATTAATTGGGGTGGAACCGTCACCCGAATTGTCACATGAATTGTTGCCCGGATCATTACTGATCCAAAACTCAAAATTTTGGTTGACAAATATTTCAAGAACACAAAAATAACACAATAACAATGAATTCTCTGAGAAGAGATGTTTTATTACTCAAGATTGCAATACAACTATATGTTTATCTCTGGGAAGAGATGTTTGATTTCCATTTTGAGTTACATCTTCATTTATACACATTTTGAAAGTAGGGGGAGGATGTGGAAGGTAGGCTGGTAGGTTCAACTCGAAAGCATTTTCTCCAAATTTTTTGGTGATGGTGTAGGGACCATATCGTAGAGGCCAATGTTTTTTGTGTGGGCCTGCAAGTCATTCCTTCTAAATCCACAACCAAACCTTGTCACCCACAACCTCTACATCCTCCCCCTACTTTCAAAATGTGTATAAATGAATATGTAACCCAAAATGGAAATCAGACATCTCTTCCTAGAGATAAACATATAGTTGTATTGCGATCTTGAGTAATAAAATGCCTCTTCTTAGAGAATTCATTATTACTGTATTATTTTTGTGTTCTTGAGATATTTGTCAACCAAAACTTCTGAGTTTTGGATCAGTAATGATCTGGGCAATAATTCAGGCGATAATTCGGGTGATGGTTCCACCCTAATTGATGACAAAACTTTTAGGAGCCATAAATTTTGCACTGTAGTTCCAATTGACTCATCATTTGAACCATTGGAAAGCTAAAAATGAGGAGAACATGGTGAGATGGCATAGATATTTACTCGATGAAGTTTGACCCCTGAAAACCCAATGGAAGTGTCCCAAATTTCAATTTTAGTAGTGCAATCTAAAAATAGTAAGTTTATAAAAATAGTAATTTCTCAAATTTTGTATTGTTTTAAATCATGGAAGTTGAACCAATTCATCTCCCTCGATATTGGTGACCTTTCGCATCCTCCCCCTACTTTCAAAATTTGTATAAATGAAGATGTAACCTGAAATAGAAATCAGACATCTCTTCCCAGAGATAAACATATAGTTGTATTGTGATCTTGAGTAATAAAATATCTCTTCTCAGAGAATTCATTGTTATTTTTGTATTCTTGAAATATTTGTCAACCAAAACTTCTAAGTTTTGGATCAGTAATGATCCAGGCAATAATTTAGGTGACAATTCCGGTGATGGTTCCACCCCAATTGATGACGAAACTTCTGGGAGCCATAATTTTTGCACCGTAGCTCTAATTGACTCACCGTTTGAACTGTTAGAAAGCTAAGAATGAGGAGAAAGTGGTGAGATGGCATGTATATTTTATAGATGAATTTTTACCCTATAAAACCCAATGGAAGTGCCCAAAATTTTAATTTTAGTAGTGCAATCTAAAAATAGTAATTCCTCAAATTCTGTATTTTTTTAAATCGTGGAAGTCAAACCAATTCTTCCCCCTTGAGATTGGTGACCTTCCACATCCTCCCCTTACTTTTAAAATGTGTATAAATGAAGATTTAACCCAAAATGGAAACCAGACATCTCTTCCCAGAGACAAACATATAGCTGTATTACGATCTTGAGTAATAAAACATCTCTTCTTAGAGAATTTATCGTTACTGTGTTATTTTTGTGTTCTTGAAATATTTTTCAACCAAAAATTTTGAGTTTTGGATTAGTGGTATCAGAGCAGTTTGTCTTGAGAGTGTATGATCTTGAGGATGAGGTCAGGCTACAAGAAGCTTGGGTGGAAAACAACAGAGCTTCCAAACTATCCACCTATTCACTGCAGATGACTTCAAATGGTAGATGACACCGAGACATTCAATCCTTTCAAGGAAATGGTGAATGAATCCCTCTAATGGAAACAAGCACATATGCTACAACAATTTTCCCAAATTCTCCAATAACTTCTTATGGCAAATTCTGGGTCTTCATCTGCACTACTTGGCTCCTCATCCATGGACCATCTTTTTAGTGCCCCAACACCCTTCAAGGTTCAGGTAAATTTTTATATTCCTATATTTGAAGGCAAAATCAATGCTGATGCAGTAGAAAATTACTTGGATCAATTATCTTCCTACTTATCTATAAATAAGTTCACCGATAGAGAAAAGATCGATTTTGCTCTTTAGAAAACATCATTGCCTGGATCTTATTCTCAATAAGATTTTAAAGAAGTTTTCAACCATTTTGCTATCCAATAGAGTGACTATTTTTTATAAGCTAACAATCATGTTTAGCCAATTTGAGGCTTCTATACGAGTACTTATATAATTAAGTTAAATGTTCATGGAAAAAGAGTAAACACACATTGTTCTATGTTTCACAACTATCTCATGTTTAAAAAATTATTTATGCCATGATGTAATCAAAATCCAATTAAGAATGATTTGATATTTAGCCCACACATCAGTAGTTACAACATAAAATATCTTTAATTATTTAGGAAAAGAATCGTATTCACTAAACACATCCAATATTATCAGAATCATATTTATGAGTAATATCACAATATATATGTATAATCAAATATGTATACAGTGTGTTAAATATTTATTTTACAATTAGGATATTATTCATTTATTGTATTATTACCTTTTATATTATTATGATTAACAATGTTACTTCCTTATACAAAATCTAGCGATGCCATCATAATGCATATGACCATTCCCATCATTCAAGATTACAACGATGCTACATAACAAGGACTGTGGATAAATCATTTATACGGTGATGCCAAATAGCACGCAAATGGAAATATTAAATAGAAGCAACCCATACATATAACAATAATCATTGTTAATGATTACGATGATGCCATATGCAATCCATAGACTATAATTTAAACTTCAACGACTCCTTCATTAGCATAGGCTGGAGGTAAGGGATCTACGATCCAATTTAGGAACTTCTTACATGGATTGATGCCTATAATATAAGGCTAAGAAGAAAGGAATAACAACAAACTATTAATATAATAAAGTCTAGAATCAATACATAATGACACCATAGAATCCAATCAATGACTCCTTTAATTACACAAGTCGTGAAAAGTAGAAATATATAATGACTGTAATTTATTATGTTTGCAGGCTGGGATATAGCTTAAGTGATGCCATCAATAATATTTACCATTCACACAAATACAAAGATGCAATACATCAATATAAGCTAAGTTTTAAGATATACTGTGACTCTATTTGACTCTGAAATAGGCCGAGGGCTAAAGATAGTGACTTATCTATGCAATATAATATATATACATATATAGTGATGCATATCTATATGGTTGTGTACAAATACTATAATGATTTACATTGTTTGCTAAATTCTAGTGAGCCTTAGAGTATACAATGACTCAAAATACATACATGGAAGCTAACTCTATTTTATAAACACTAAGGATTAAAATATTATAACGGATTTCCTATGATGCATGGATATTGTATATATATCCTATGTTGCACTAGATACAATAACCTGTGGTATATGGTTTTCATTTTTACTATATTCATCACCTACTATGGGGATTGCAATTGCCAACTACTATAACAGTAAGCACAGATCACCAAAATCTTGTTACTAAAATCACATACATAAAGCTAACCATTCTACTATGTAAAATGCCAAATTCAGTCTATTGCACAAATCTTTGTTTAATGGGTAGTTTCTACGTTTCATAAATGCCTATAATGGATTTATATTTCATAATTAAATATGCATCTGATACACTTAAAATATACAAACATTTATTGATCAGTTTCAACCCAATTTTTTTTCATGATCATACACTAAAATTGAAAACATTGCCTACCTAGCAAATAGAGCTGAAATCTTCTTATACGCTTCCCCTTTTCTCCTTCTCGCTATGCTATGCCTCTCCTTTGTCTGCTTTCTTTTCCAATCCTTTTCCAAAAACACTTATTATGATTTTCTTTTTCAAGAACCCTTTTTCTAAGTAGGCATAGTCTTTTTGTTTTAAAAAGATTTTCTTTGTTTATTTGTTTTTGTTATTTTTAATATATTTATTTATTTATTATTTTCTTAATTTTAATCATTTCCTTTCTTTTTATTTTTTTATTGTCTTTTTTTTCTTTTTTATTTTTTCCATGGTAATTTTCATTTTTTATTTATTTTAAACATCATTTATCAAAAATCCATAATTTTTAAATTAATTAACATCCACTAACACTATAGCAAATTAAATGATAATTTAAACAACTAATATTCTAGATTTTTATATCTAATTATGTTAATAATGTTTCCACTATATTTAATGATAAAATGTACTAATTACGCAAAATGAATTCATTAAGCTATTTAAACTATACTGACAAACCCATAGAAATCAAATTTTCAATGTAAGTAGAAATAAACATACCATGTGCAATCTATTTTTTAATGCATTCTAAATGTGCTAACTACTGTGGTGTGTGCAGGGTTCTCACCAATTTTTTTATCTTCCTTTGATATCTCTATCTATGTCACCCTCTTCAATGATGCTTTCTCTCCAGCACGTTCTAAGGAATGAGTTCTCCTACATCAACCTCACAACAAACAAATAGTTAGATCTTATCAACATGATAAACATACAACATAAAATATAACTAAAATAGCACATCAACATGTTTGTAATGTAAACACATACACTGTAGCTAACTCACAGTAATACAAATATGTACGATCATGTATATAAGCAATATCCTACTATCCCACAATAACATATATCTTACAACTTAGTCAAAATATAACCAAATCAAATGTGTTAACTATAAATATCCATGAATAATCAAATAGTTTGGTTAGTGAATAATCAAGATGTAACATCCTTTCTCCCTAATGCTATTCATCATCTCTGATGACTCTTATTCAAATATAAAATTTGAATTAAAAATATTGTTCAACTAAAAATAACATAGTATAATTATATCTAATCAAGCAAATAAATGTGGAAATCTCTTGAAGAACTCATCATAGACCTCTCAAATTGTACTATCCTTACAGTATTAGTCCCACTGGACCTTGTACTATGACATCTCTATGTTACACAAATGAAGTTTGTGTGTGTCAATTACCCTGACTAGTTTTACTGTGACCACCCCAGGATCCAAAACTTGCAAAGCATTTCAATCCAACACATGCGTAGGATCAACTATATACTTCTTAAGATAAGAAACATGGAAGAAATTATGTAAAAGAGTTAGGAGTGGTGGTAATTCAAGATTATACATTATAGGATTGATCACTTCTATCACCTTGAAGGGTTTCACATATCTCAGCGATAATTTTGCTAACTTCTCAAACTTAATCAAGCTCTTCTACGACTTAACCTATAAAAATATTTTATCACCTACTGTAATGTACCTTTCTATCCTCTTTAGATCAACATAGCTCTTTCATTTATCATTAGCCTCAACCAACCTCTACCTGATTAAACTAACTTTCTCTTACATCTCTGAAAGCATCTCAAGTTCAAAGACTACCCTATCCTCTAACCTATCCCAACTGATGGGTGTCTTGTACCTTCTTTTGTAAAGTGCCTCAAATGGTGTCATCTTCAATGATGATTGGTATGATTTGTTATATGCAAACTCAATCAATGGAAGATAATCTTCTCACTTGTACCATTGATCTATGAAATACATACGAAGAAGATCCTCTAATACCTAATTAACTCTTTCAATCTGTTCATCAGTCTTTGGGTGATATGTTGTATTAAAATTTAGATACGTACCCAAATATAAATTTAGAGTTACCTAAAATCTTGACTTCATCTTCAAATCACAATCTAAAATGATCTTTAGAAAATAATACGACATATACACTTCATTTACGAACCTCTTTGTAAGGGTAGGTGCATCATCTATCAAATTGCGTAATATAAAGTGAACCACCCTGGTTAGCTTGTCAACCACTGCTGAGATCATATCATAATTGTTATGCGACATCGATAAACCTTAGAAAAAATCCATACTAATAACCTATCATTTCCATTATGGTATATCATGCAGATATAGCAATCCAACCAGATGCACATACTCAGCTTTCACTCACTGACATTCCAGGCAATGTGACACATAGTCACTTACATATTTCTTAATTCCCTTTCAGAAATATAGTGGTCTAAGCTCTATCATGACTTTGGTTACACTTGGATGTCTTGAAAATGGGGCATTATGCAACTCTTTTATTACTATGCACTACAAATTCTATCGATTTAGCACATATATTCTTCCATTATAATGTAAAATACCATCACTCTTTAATCTAAATATTTTATATTGAAGATTATGAGCATTTTCAAATAATTATTTTTTGACCTGATCATAAAATTCATCTCCTAGAGTGAACTCAATCACTCGATCCTTGAAAGTACTCTTAATAGTAGCTATAACTGATATGTACCTTCTGTGACTGAGGGCATCAACTACTCTATTCTCTTTGCCTTTGATATAGCTGATGTCAAAATCACAATCAGACAAGAATTCAAGATAGTGTCTTTGATGAGCATTTAAATTAGTTTGGGTGAAAATGTACTTGAGTCCAAAGTTATCTGAATTGAGCTCAAAAGTTTTTCTCAATAAATAATGTTGGCACACTTGCAAAGCATGAACAATCATTGCAAGTTCCAAATCATGAGGGGCATAATTCACCTCATATGGCTTTACCTTTCATGACTTATAAGCCATTAATGCACCATCCTACATACGAACTCCTCATATTCCATCCATTGATGCATCTATGATCACTGAAAATTGACCATTGGGGTCAGGAACTCTCAACACTAGTATTAACATAACCCTTCTTTTCCATTCTTGGAAAGCTACTTCACACTTATCTAACCAAACAAAATTGTGGTTCTTCTATTGCAGGGAAGTAATTGGATTAGCTATCTTGGAAAAATTCATAACAAACTTCCTATAATAGCCTACTAACCCCCTAAATATTTTTACCTCATGCACATTCTTCAGTGCCAACCATTCCATAATGACTCTAATTTTTCCTAAATCTAATGAGATACCATCTACAGAGATAATGTGTCCTAAATATTGGACTCTTTTCTAGAAAAATGTGCACTTAGATAACTTTTCATACAGCTTATGCTTCCACAACCATTGCAAAACCCATTCCATACGTTAAAGGTGTTCTTCATTCTTTGAGTAGATAAGAATGTCATCAATAAAAACTAATACAAAGTGATCAAGGTAATCTCTAAACACATTATTCATGAGATTCATGAATTCTGTCAGAGCATTAGTCAGTCCAAATGATAACATTGTAAACTCATAGTGTCCTACCAAGTTCTGAATGTTATTTTTAGAATGTCCTCATCTTGAATCCTCAACTGATGGTATCCTATTATAAGATCAATCTTAGTGAATACTATTGCTCCTTGTATTTGATCAAAGAGATCATCTATCCAAGGTAGTGGATACCTATTTTTGATGGTTGCCTTGTTAAATATTTTTTAATCAATGTAAAGTTGAAGGGTACCATCCTTATCAACAAAGATAACTAATGCACCCCATGGTGACACACTTGGCCTGATCAACCCCTTAGCCAATAATTCTTGAAGTTGAGACTTCAATTCAACCAACTCAATGGTTGTCATCCTGTATGGTGCCTTAGATTATGGTTTCAAATCATGTATGATGCCGATAGAGAAATTGAACTCACGTTTAGAGGCAAACCTAACAATTCTTTTAAAAACACATCATGAAAATCTCTAAGAAATGGGTAATCTTATAGAGATGGTTCTTTATGTTCCTATATTTCATTTATCTTGACAATAGATTCTTAGCACCCTTTTATTTGAACCCTCTTAAGTTGCATTGAATAAATATGCCTAAGCTTTAACTCTCTCTTCTCACCTTGAATTTGTTTTTGATTTTTAAAATCATCAAAACACTCAACCTTCTTCAAGTAGAAGTCAACTTTGGATTTGTGTTTCGAAATCCAATTGACTCCTAAGATCACATCATATGATCCTAGAGGTGTTACATATAGATTCACAACTATTGTGAATTCAAGTAACCTAATTTTTGCTTCGATTGAACACTTGTCAACCATGAATTTTGAGTCATTCCCATACTGTATTGACCATGCATTTGATATTACACTAGTTTTTATAGTTAACTTACTAAGCATCCTAGGAGATATAAAACACCTTATGGCTCGTGTATTTATCAAAATGGAAATTGGATGCTCAAACAAAGTACTTGATAGCTCTATGGGTGATGCTTAAAATTTAGCTTACTGATTGTTGACAGTTGCATGAATCTGCTGCTGAAAACTACCTTGTTAAGGATTAAAACCCTTATTCTTTGACTTGTTCTAAGGACAATCACAAGCATAATGGTCATATCTACAAATGAAACAGCCTTCAGGTGGTCCTTTCCTATTATTTTTTTGGTTTCCCTTAAAACCATCTTTGGATCCATTACCCTATTTCTTATTGCTTGAATCATTTTTGAACATGGTATTCTATGTTTTGAACTGCTTCCTGGAGTCTCCACTCCTCTATTTCCAATTATTTTTCTAAAAGGTTGAATTAGAATTTCCAAACCTTTTATTGAACTTGTCCTTGGCCTGAGAAAGAAACTTCAACTTCAACTCCTATTTGACCACCTTCTCAAAGACTTGGTCCATGGTAGAAGGTCCATGAACATCTACCTCTCCATAGATCTGGGGCCTCAAACCCATGATAAACTTCTTGATCCTGAACCACTCATCTCCCTGGTACTAAGGTACATACTTTAAAAGTTTGGTGAATTTCTCCCATTACTTATTCATTGACAAATCATCCTGCTTTAGATTTTGAAAATATATGAGCTTCTGATCAAAATAAAGCTATGGAAGCCACTGCAATTTGAATAATGCCATAAATTGATTCCAAGTAGTGGTGGTTAAGTTAAGATTCATTTCTAACCTCTTGTTGGCTCACCACATAACTACCTCACTAGCCAATTGGTATGCTCCCCATACTGCCTTGGTGACCTCAGAGTAGTTTCAAATTTTAAAATACTTCTCCATCTCCATTAGCCATGCCTCAAATCCATCACCCAGAATAGTCCCATCTAAATTAGGTGGGTTCACCTTCTTCATGTCTCTAACCAACTCCACAACTATCTAAGCTCTAACATCCTGAAGATTCTTTTGCTCAAAAGGATGATTTTTAGATTCATTATATTGGTCTTCCTCTTCATGGCCATGAACCACCTACTTTAGAGCTATAATCCAATCCCTGGTCTCATTCATGACTGTGAGAATGTGGTTCATCTTTGTTGAGTGCTCAGCAACAAATCAGTTAGGATCAAATGGAGGGTTGATATCATTATCATTTTAAGGACCCTCTCTAGAAACTCTACCATTCACCATCCTTCTTTCTATCAATAGAAGGATATGAAAATGTTAGTGGAGTCATTAGGTCTTAGAGTTTGAGTTGTAACTCTAATATCACATGTAACATCCCCACTGGGATCTACCTATAAATAGGTGATTTAAAAAAAAAACACATACCATAAATATAATCACACTATGAGAATATACATAGAGATCATACAAAATAATTAAGTGTGATAATAGTAAATACATATCACATCATATATCATTGATCTCCAATATCATGAGAACTCAACATAATATAAATGTAGGAAGTAATTACATTAACTCAGCCACCAGTAATACAAGTCTACAACCACAACTGTCAATGTCTAATAAATAAGTAATTACAACTCTTCATGAAAATATTCATTAATAAGTACAATAAAATATAAGGTACATATAAGATACATGGCTCTTTGAAACATAGTTTCCAAACTCAAGTATCTATGGCAATCTCAAGTGTCATCTCAATAAGTTGTATTGTTTTGGGGAGGGAGAGCATCATGCGAGTGTTTTTTCACACCAACCACAGACCAATGATCTCCTATACGAATCCCATCATGAAATGGTCCTCCCTTCATGAATGAGTATATAGTGATGACACAGGAATCTAGAGAGACAAGTAAGTACCCGTATGATGTATGATTTCTAAAACTAAACATGTAGTGTATCATAAAAAACTCATTCTATTGCAAGATATCACACAAACATGTAAATCATACTCATGAAATGATAATGTCTCACTAAACATACTTTAGACAAAGTTTTAAAAATAATAAATAATAGTGATCTATAGATAAAGCAAAATTTATATACACCACTTGATCATATTATCTTCAACTGACATTGTGATGCTAGTAAGCCAGTGAAGTCCATCTCACTCCTTACTCGGTATCAATAATGCAAATTGATCAAACATAATTTAACCATAAGATTCATATAATTTACATCCTATTAGCAACCACATCACATAATATACTAAACATAGGAGTAACCAAAGCATACATTTATTCTATCAAATGTATGAAGAAATATTACATTATTATCTATCCCATACTAGAAATAATAACTACAGTTAATACCATACAGGTAAAAATATGTATTTAACTAAAGATTATTTTTACCATACTTAATTTCCAAACATTCTACACCCTATGATAACCCATATTACCATAGTCCAATGTTTTTAAATATAACTACTAAGTACCACAACCAGGCTAATAGAGTAGTCATAAATATATGGAAACATATGCTTATATACAACAACTAGATATAGTAAAACAAAATTTAGTTCACATGATATATAGAGTAAACCAATCTAGCATTTGTTTACATTTTGGGGGTTTTGAATGCATGCATTCATTAACTTAATTATATGTAATTCTTTAATATAGTTTATAATCCACCCATATAAATATAACTATAAGAGTACACCTCTATATGCATATATATGGTTTTAGACACATTAACACCTATGTTTTCACATTAAGCATACTGTAACTTATTTTAATGTTACAATCACATCCCATGTTTTGATTCACAATTTATATGATAAGCAACTCTAACATATCATAATAAGTATTGTATTCATCCCACACCTCATTAAACCCTCAAAAGATAAATTAACCACACATAACTCCTACAATTATTGGTATTCGAAATAAGATTTTTGGGAGGTTTTCAACCATTTTGCTACCGAATAGAGTGATTATGTTTTATAAGATAACAATCATGTTTAGTAAATTTGAGGCTTCTATAAGAGTTCTTATATATTTAAATTAAATGTTCATGAAAGAAGAGTAATTGACACATTGTTTTATGTTTCACAACTATCTCATGTTTAGAACAATATTTATACCATGATGTAATCAGAAGCCAAATAAGAATGATTTGATACTTATCCCACACATCAATAGTTACAACATAAAATATCTTTAATTATTTAGGAAAAGAATCATATTTACTAAACATGTCTAATATTACCAGAATCGTATTTATGAGTAATATCACAATACATATGTGTAATTAAATATGTATACACTATGTTAAATATGTATTATATAATTAGGAGATTATTCATTTATTTTATTATTACCTTTTATATTACTATGAATAACAATGTTACTTATTTATAGAAAATATAGTGATGCCATCATAATACATATGACCATTCCCATCATTCAGGATTATAGCGATGCTACATAACAAGGATTGTGGATAAATCATTTATATGGTGATGCCAAATAACATGCAATTGGGAATATTAAATAGTAATGACCCATACATATAAAAATAATCATTGTTAAAGATTACGATGACACCATATGCAATCCATAGACTGTAAACTAAACTTCATCTTCCTTCATTAGCATAGGTTGAAGGTAAGGGATCTACGATCTAATTTAGGAATCTTTTACATGGATTGAAGCCTATAATATAAGGTTGAAAACAAAGGAATTGCAATGAACTATTAATATAATAAAGTCTAGAATCAATACACAATGATGCCATAAAATCCAATCAACGACTCCTTTAATTATATAGGTTATGAAAAGTAGAAATATACAATGAATTTAATTTGTTATGTTTGCGGGTTGGGATATAGATTAAGCGATGCCATCAATAATGCCCGTCATTCACAAAAATATAATGATGCAATACATCAATATAGGCTGAGTTTTAAGATATACGATGACTCCATTTGACTCTTAAACAGGCTAAAGATAATGACTTATCTGCACAATACAATATATATACATATATAGTGATGCATATTTATACAACTATGTATAAAGATTACAATGATTTACATTATTTGCTAAAGTCCAATGATGCCTTAGAGTATACATCGACTCAAAATACATACAGGGACACTAACTCTATTTTATAAACACTAAGGATTAAAATATTATAACGTATTTCCTATGCTACACGGATATTATATATAAATCCTATGCTGCACTAAATATAATAAACTTGTGGTATATGGTTTTCCTTTTTACTATAGTCTCCACCTACTATGTGGATTTCAATTGCCAACTACTATAACAGTAAACACAGATCACCAAAATCTTGTTACTGAAATCACATATAGAAAGCTAACCGTTCTACTATGTGAAATGCCAAATTTAGTCTGTTGAATGGATCTTTGTTTAATGGGAAGTTTCTACATTTCATAAAAAATCTATAATGGATTTATATTTCACAATTAAATATGCATCCCAAACCCTTAAAACACACAGACATTTATTGAATAGTTTCAACTCAAATTTTTTTACATGATCATACACTAGAATTGAAAACATTGCCTACTTGGCAAATAGAGCTGAAATCTTCTTCTACACTTCCCTTTTTCTCCTTTTCGCTGTGCTACGCCTCCCCTTTGTCTGCTCTCTTTTCCAATCTTTTTCCCAAAACACTTATGATGATTTTATTTTCCAAGGATCCCTTTTCTAAGTAGGCATAGTCTTTTTATTTTAAAAGATTTTTCTTTGTTTTTGTTATTTTTTAATACATTTATTTCTTTCTTTTTGATTTTCCTAATTTTAATAATTTCCTTTCTTTTTATTTTTTTATTGTATTTTTTTCCTTTTTCTATGGTAATTACCATTTTTTATTTGTTTTAAACATTATTTATCAAAAATCCATAATTTCTAAATTAATTAACATCCACTAATGCTATCGCAAATTAAATGACCATTTCAACAACTAATAATCTATATCTTTTAATCTAATTATGTTAATAATGTTTCCACTAGCTTTAATGATAAAACGTACCAATTATGCCAAACGAAATCATTAAGCTATTTAAACTATGCTAGAAAACCCATAGAAATCAATTTTCCAATGCAATAGAAATAAACACACCATGTGCAAACTTATTCTCAAAAATTAAAAGAACAAAGTAAATCATTTTTTCATACTCTTTGTTTCTATGATGGCTGATAATAATTGCATTAGATAAAATTATGTTTGCTCGATGTATTTTTGTATGAAGCATATAATGAAGTTGTTTATGGATTAATAACACATCAAGTGAATCTTTTCAGTCTTACGCACACATCAAATTCAAGCAATGAAAATTAATAGCATTTATTTTGAGAACAAACTTACCATCAAATGCCTTGCCACATGGCCACATCCTTAAGGACATTAAGAAATATACTTCAAAAAGGCCTTTAAAAAGGGATTCCACTGATTGTTGAAAATTAAACCAAGAAGCCTTCTATGCTTGCAAATAACCTAGTGAAAATTTAGAGATATTTCAAGACTTAGGCCAACATGACTAATACGATAATGATTCACTAAAAATGAAATCACGACCCTGCAGACCTATATAAAACTTTTTGAGAAGAAGAAATGAATTTCCTGGGCTAGGTATGTATTGGGTAGGCACCTATTTTAGAAAATATATTGAAACATATTAAAAACCATATACAAACCACTTTTATAAATCTAGGATCAAAATCCAAGGGCCACGAGGTCATGAATTTCACATAGTGGATTTATGTTTTAAGTGGTCTCCATGGACTAGTTGGAAAAATAAAATTCAACCTATAATCGAATGGGTTTGATTTTTACCTATGCATAAAAGTGAACACGTGATCACAACCCAAAAGTAAAACATAACTAACACTTCCAATCTAAAAAATGAAATTAAATGGAAGATGCATGGAAAACATAACCCAGTGATGGGGTCACAATGTTAAAATACAGCTTGAATGTTGCAACCATGAGGAAGACACACACAAATCTCTCATTTTCCATGGTATAATGGAGATCACTTTTGGTGCATAATTTAGCTTTAAAATAAATAGGGCTCCATGGATCCATTGAAATATAAACTTCACTTTACACTATGGTAGAATCCATGTAATATAAAGGGTATCAAGCAATAAAAGTGCCACATACCCATGTCCTTATGGACATGTTGGCCAAATTCCATACCTTATTTTGCAGCTCTCTTTAGCTAAGTTCAACGTTCACTTATCTATTTTAACTCACTTGTAAAAGACTAGTTGTTTTCGTTTCTTTTCTTCAAAGCTTTTGGTCAACCTTTTCAAAGCGTCTTTTCGGTCTTTTTCCCAAGTTTGAATTATTTTGAGTTTATTCTCTCAAAATTTTTGTCTCAAACAAAAAATTTGAAATAATTCTCTTCCTTTGTCTTTTCTCTTCAGTTTTCCCTTTGAAACTTTTCTGAAGGGTCTCTCTCTCTTCAGATTGTCCTTCGAAACTTCGGGACACTTTCTCCTCAAAGTGCCCTTTGGAAAAGTTTCAAAGGGACACTTTCCCTCTCCAAAGTGCCCTTCAAAAAAGTTCTAAAGGGACACTTTCCAACTCGAAGGGATCATTCCAAAAGGAAGTGACCTTTTTAAGAAGTCTAAAGGAATTATTGCAGACTTTTTGTCTGCAACAATCCTTCTGACAAACCATACTCTAAAGGCCCTAAAAGACATGGACCTTTCAAAAGGGAGAGCACGCCCATGGGAAATATTTTGAGGAAAATGTCTGATGAAAATTCCCATGGGAATTATTTTAGGGAAAGTACCCACGTGAATTGTTCAAGAAGGGTGCTCGAAGGAAATGTCCAAGTGAAATGATGATTGAATGAATGTTAACTTCAAGATAGTGAACTAACCATTGGTGTTCACATAAGAGGATTCAAGTGGATCCAAGGGCCCATGTCCTTTATTTATTGAAATAATGAGAGATCCCATATCACCATTAATCGACCAAGATCTGAGTCATTCCTTGAGGACCAATCAAAAAAGAAGGATAAAGTAAAATAAAATAAAAGAGACAAATTTGCAATAGGTGGACTCCCTTGTAACAACCATTTTGATGCCATGACTCATCCCAAGACTATCCTTATTCTATTGATACAAATATTTGAAAAACATCTTTAAGAGAGCACAACCAAAGGTGTAACAACTTGTGATGACATGGATAAACCAAATGGCCCGAGCAAGCATCCTTTGTAAAGATGATTGTAGTTGACGGTGATGACTTCAAACAAATTGATTCCTCTCCTTGGTGCCAAAGGCTTTCCTCTCTCTCTTCCTTCTTATTATATATACAATCCCTTGGCTAGTAAAAAAAACCACACAGAGTAAAACGAAGCCTTGTTGGAATGATATTCTACTTTTAAGCATTAGTACAATCCTTTTTCCTTTCAAGTTTTGAACATTGTCTGAGTGTACAAGTGACATATATTGACAACAAGTGATGGTTTCATGCTTTTGTCCTTTGTCCTTCATGTCTAAGCAAATTTATTGATTTAATAGGTCATCTAGAGTGTGTTTAAATATATGGAACTATTGTAAGAATTTTAATTATTTTTGAATGTGCAATGTGCCTTTTAGTTCATTCTCCTTCTATTTTTTCATGCATCTCACCTCTTTACTAAAATATTCATGTTAGAATCTCTAGAACTTGGAAAAAGATCTTTACATTTTGTTGTGTTGTGCAATAGGATATAACATTCATGTGGAAGAACGACCTTGGTGCATCATCATTCTTAAAATAGGTTTCCCTTATGCAATTTCTAACACTTTTCTTTTCAATCAAGCTGGTGTAGATAGAGATTAATTTGTATAGACAAATTCAAGGAGCTAACACTTTCAATCTAGAGGTCCATTTAAATTATAGGTATACCCACATGCCTGGAAGTGTTCTTACGTTGCCCAAATCTAGAAGATGACTAAACACTCTCTTCTAGGGTGCAAGATTTGGAGACAACAGTTTTGGCATGCCCAGTGGGACCCTAGTTCCTAGTTATTTACATGTTAAGGTGAATGTTGGTCTTGACAAACCTAAGTTTCTACTCTTAATAAAACATTTGGCAACTCCAAAAGGTGAGAATATTTGGTTTTAGATCAAGTTTCTTACATTATACTTCATGGTCCTCACTAGGTCATCTAGGACTTTCGATCAAGCCCCCCAACTGAAGCTCTTCTTGAAGAACCATAGTGCTTAGAGATCCATGGCAAAGAGGTTTTGGATAAGAAGAGGAAGAAGTTGAGGAGGTTGGAGAAATAGGAGATCAAGAGGAAAGAAGAGAAATGGATAGACAATATCCTTTCCCAACCTTTGACACACAAAATCTAATTGACCTTCCTACATATGACCTTATTCCTCCCAATGCTACCAAGAGTCTCCCTGGTTTTAAAGGAGAGGGTCCTATTGCCCCATTTGAGCATATTAGGGATGTTTCAAATTTTTGTAACTTCCATAATGTCACCTGAGCCAACATAGCCATTAGATTGCTTGCTATGTCTCTAAAAGGCAAAGCACTTGACTGGTATAAGACTTTCAAAGGTGGTTGCATTACAAGTTGGGATGGCTTTGGGGAATTGCTGGTGACTAGATTTGAGAATAAGAGTGACCACACTTCATTGATCTATCAGATGAACGTGATAAAGAGAGGTCTTAACAAATATATGGGGGATTTCAATGAAATATTTCAAAGGACATGGCACAGGTTACTGCCTGTCATGAGACCTCCTCCAAGATTTGTGTTCCCCACCTATCTCAAAGGTATTGGTACTAATGTATCAATGATGTTATAATCTATGAGAGGATTTAGTCTACTTGATGCATATGAAATAGCTATTGAAGTTGAAAATAGCTTGATACAAGCTGGAAGAATCCCTCCAAGAGTTTCCATGCCATTGTTGTCTCATGGTTTAGTTGAAGCTCCAAGCATAAGTCAAATTACTAACACCAATGTCAAGCCAAGAGCCTTCTCCAAGAAAGTGGATAGTGTTGTGGGAAAAGATGAATAAATCTCATCATTACAAGCTCAACTCAAGCAAGCTCAGTTATAGATAAGTACTCCACCTAACCATCAATACTATCCTCAACAAGGCTATAGAGATCCACCCCAATACAACTACCAGGAAAGAGGGTAGGTTCAACAAGGTTTCAATAGGCAGCTCAATGCCTGTAATCCTAATCCCACTCTTTCCACAAAGGTTGTTGTTCTAGTACATGCTAATATGGTCTAAGGAGAGAATCATTTAGACCAATGGGGACAACCTCAAGGTTAGTTTATGCATGATGGTGGAGAAGGCAACCAAGCTTTGGTGGCACAAGAGGAAACTATTGATTATGTAACTTCAAAATAAGGAGACCTTATGCCAAGGGACAGCCATGGAAAAGGCATCAACCAAAGTATAGGCATGATGAACTTCCAAGCAAGATATGATTATGAGTTAAATTAAAGCACATCAGTCATAGCTAACACAAGAGCCAAGAAGAGAGCGTTTGAGGAAGATTAAGGAGTGCATGTAATTCTAAGTGATGCCTCTCCAAGGCCACAAAGTGTGAATCCTAATGTTGTACCTACTGCAAGTCATGCTCCTTAGCAAAATCAGAATACAAGTAGGGTTTTCAAACCTACAATGTAGTAAATTCAAGCCCCCTCAATACCTTCAAGAGTCCAAGAAAAGGTGAATTCTCCCTCTCTAAACATTATTTATTATTTGAAGAGTACTAAGACAAGCATAATTCTTTGGGAGGTCTTGCACATGCCTGGTCAGAAGGAGTTGTTGCAAGAGTAGCTTACAAACATTCATGTAGCCCCTCAAACTTTAAAACATATTGGTGTATCCCTTACCAATGATCCAAGCCATGTCTTAGATCCATCAACCAATTTTGAAAAGCCTCCACCCTTCTATCTCACCCTGATTGTGGGAAACAAGTTGGTCCATAATTGCATTGTGGATAGTGGAATTAGTACCACTATTATGCCTAAAGTGGTGGTTGATAAGCTAAGATTAAAATATGAGCCACATAGCAAGGGTGTATTACAGCTTGATGGGACTCCAACTAAGATAGTGGGTCTGGTCAAAGGTTTGAAGGTCTTTTGACATGATTGCCCAAGTTTTTTAATTTTTCAAGACGTTGTGGTGGTAGACATTCCAACCCATTTTGCTATCTGCTTGTCAAGGGACTTCACAGATAAGATAGCATGGTACCTTTCTATTGATTGGTTTTTTCTAGATTTTAAAACAAGATATGGAACCAAGGTGACTATAAGGAGTTATCCCTTAGCAAGGTTTCATATTGAGCCATACATGGAGACAAACTCAAATCAGAATATTATCTAATTAGAAAAAAATATGAAAGTGTTATGGACGGTGAAGCATCCTCCCCCCTTGAAGGTATTTCTGATATCTTCCTTGATAAATACAACACTAAAAAACATGGACTTGATCCATATACTTTCATTGAAGAGACTGATTTGGGAGTTTATTGTATGTGTGAAGGGGATGTTCTAATCCCTTCACTCACTAGTGAAGACCATGAACTTGATGGGATATGGGAAATGTTCTTTAATGGCTCAAGAAGCAAAGTAGGTGTAGGAACTGGTGTTATGTTAGTTTATCCATCAAAGAATCAATACTACTCTTCATACAGATTCCACTTCAGTTACACTTGCAATGTGGTAGAATATGAAGGCCTAGTCCATGCTCTCCAATGGGAAAAGAAGAGAGGAATCAAGAGTTTAAAGGTTTATGAATATAGTGATTTGGTCATCCACCAAGTAATAAATCAAGCTACATCCAAGAATCCCTTGATTAAATCCTACAAGCATAGGGTATGGGACTTACTTGAGGACTTTGATGCCTTCAACATACAACCTATACAAAGGGATTCCAATAAACCTGCTGACAAATTGGCTGCCATAGGCGCATGGTTTGATACAGCTACTAATGTGGGACAAGAGAAATATCAATCTCATATCAATATCATTGTGAGACCCTCTATTCCAAATATTGAAGTGTCATGACAAGTGTTTGAAATTGATTAACACATTGCACACTTCTTGAAAAATGAGGTAGGTTTCTCCTCAAGAAACCAAAAGAGACTACATGATCAATATGAAGAGCAAGTCATTCAATTGAAGAAAAACAAGATAAGGGGACAGTTATCGTAGAGAGTGTTTTCAATGAGGATGATCAAAAAAGGAAAAAAAGAGTGAGCATGTAAACAAAGGAAGAGAACTATGAAAGAGTCCTAATTTTTAAGGACAAGCTTTTGAAAATTGGCAAGGTATGTTCTCAACTCGAGAGGCAAGATTTTACTATATTATGCAAAGAGTTTCATGACATCTTTGCTTAGGAGTATAAAGACTTGAAAAGGTTTGATCCAAGTCTATCTCATCATACAATTGAGCTAGAACCTAGAGCTAAACCGGTCAGGCAAAAGCAAAGGCCTATCAATCCCAAGATAGAAGAACTCATGAAGAAAGAGCTAACCAAGTTCATTGAGTCTAGGATTATCTTTCCTATCAAACACTTAAATTGGGTGGCTAATCCTATACCTGTCTGAAAGAAAAGTGGAGAGATCAGACTTTGTGTGGATTTTTGAGATCTTAACAAAGTATCTCTCAAAGATCATTATCCACTACCCTCCAAGGAGAAAATTTTACAGGTTGTTTCAGGTTCCCAATGCTTCTCTCTTGTTGACGATTATTTAGGCTACAACCAAATATTGGTAAATGAGGAGGATTAGTTCAAGACAACCTTCACTATAATGTGGGGAACTTTTGCCTATAAGAAGATGCCTTTTGGTTTGTCCAATGCTAGAGCCACTTTTCAAAGAGCAATGGACATAGCTTTTAAAGGTTTGATCAATAAGTTTCTACTTGTGTACCTAGATGATGTAACTATTTTTTCAAAAGATGCTATTGATCATATGAAATATCTAAGGTAGGTGTTCGAGACATGTAGGGAGTATTGCATATCTCTTAATCTAAAAAAGTGCATCTTTGTTATTCATGAAGATAAACTTTTGGGGTACATTGTTTCAGAAGGAGGCTTGTCTATTGACCTCGAAAGGATTGAGGCTATCCTAGGCTTGTCCTTACCTCAACATAAAAAGGGACTACAAAGCTTCTTGGGGACAATAAACTTTGTCAGAAAGTTTATTCTAGACTTTGCAGCTATGGTAAAGCCTTTCACAACCATGCTAAAAAAGAACCAAGTTTTTACTTGGACAAAGAAGAGAAATAACAGTTTTTAGATAATCAAGCAATTAATTGCAAAATATCCTACTCTTTTGAACCCAAACTTTGACAAGGATTTCATAATCTATACCTTTGTTAACCTTGATACAATATCAACTATGCTCATGTGAAATAATGATGAAGAGGTAGAGAAACCAATTGCATTCTTCAGCTAAGGATTGGAGGATTATGAGGTCAGATATACATTTGTTGAGGATCAAGATTTGACAGTGATAAGGGGATTCAATAAATTCAGACACATGGTCTCAAAAAATAAGATACATGTCATGGTTTCTCATCCCAGTACCAAAGAGTTTATTTTAAGCAAGGATCTCAATGAAAAGAGAGCTGGCTGGATCACAAAGGTGATGAAGTATGACATGGACATCAAGGTGACAAACTTGGTGAGAGGACAAGGTTTATGCAAGCATTTAGCTTCAGATATGTAAGAGTTAAAATAAGAGGTCTTGACCAACCAAATTCACCCCCAACCAGCTGATCACATACCAGTTCAGAGCTAGACACAAGACATCATCAATTTTCTTCAAAATGGTGAGTGTCTCAATGGTTTGAGCAAGTATCAAAGGAGATACTTTAGATTGTAGACCATTCCTTATTTCCTTTTTGATAATGTTCTTTTTATAAAGGACACAAATGGTGTGTTGTTGAGGTGTGTTGATAGTGGTCAAATTGACATACTGCTAGAAAGTTTTCACAATGGTATAGATGGAGGTCATTTCTATCCTAAAACTACAACTGCAAAGATAATGAGGGCTGGTTACTACTAGCCTAGTCTTTTTAAGGACTATTATCATTAGGCTAAGGTGTGACCTCAATGTGCCTTTGTTGTAGACAAACAAAAACTTGTAGCCCTTCCATTTAATCCTATCCAAGTGGACCAGACTTTCACGCAATGGGGCCTTGATTTCATTGGTATGATAAACCCTCCATCAAATATTAGACACAAATGGATATTGACTGCTACTAAATACTTCACAATGTGGGTAGAAGCTATTGTATTGAAGGAGGCAAATGAAAATGCTATCTTGGAGTTCTATGAGAGCATTATAACAAGGTTTGGAGTTCCTCATGTCATCATATCTGATAATGCACTTGCTTTCTTAAGTGATAAAACTTTTGACTAGGTAGGTAGGAATGGAGTTCACTTGAGTACCTCATCTAATTATTACCCTCAAGGTAATGGATTGGCTGAGTCTACCAACAAGAACCTCATCAAGATCATTAAGAGAACATTGGAGAACAATCAAAGAGCCTAGCACAACAAGTTGAAAATAACTTTATGGGCAAACATGATTACTCTTAAGAATTCAATTGGTAACTCTCCTTTTGTACTTGTTTATGGGAGAGAAGCTAGGTTATCCATAACCAAGAAATTCCTGCCCTAGAATTTACACAATAGCTAGAATTACTTGAAAACACTCCAATGGAAGTCAGGTTGATAGAACTAATACAACTGCAAGAGGCAAGGGATGATGCACACAAGGCTATGGAGCACCATCAAGTGCTCATAAAGAAGTCCTTTGACAAAATAAAAAGTGCAAGAGTGTTTAAAGAGGGTAACTTGGTCTTGAAATGGGAAGAAGATAGAGCAAAGCTAGGTAGACATACAAATTTTGACACTTTGTGGAATGGCCCTTACATCATCAGCAAGTGCAAGCAAAACAACTCCTTTTAGCTGTCCAAGATGAATGGAGAAGAGTTGTCTATCCCTATGAATGGGATACATCTGAAGTCTTACTATTAGTCTTGGAAATCCATATTTTGTAAATACTACTTTAGATGTGTGTTTCCTTTTGGTTTGATGTTGTGTTCCCTAAGTGATTTGTAGCACAAGTGTGTTTCCTTCTTTGTGTTGGTGTGCATCTTTGCCTTTATGTGTTTGATCATCCATCTTGTGAGTTTTTAGCCAAGAAGCTTGTTCAAGTTATTTTGAATGCCTTATGCATGAATCTATACCCAATGGAAGGATTTAGGCGATTGGTCTTTGGCATAGCAGGCATGCCTCCCCTCAAAATCACCAAGAATGTTAGCCAAATTTCATACCTTGTTTTGCAGCTCCCTTTGGCTAAGTTTAGTGTTCACTTGTCTATTTTAACTCACTTGTAAAAGACCAATTATTTTGTTTTCTTTTCTTCAGAGCTTTTGGTCAGCCTTTTCGAAGTGTCTTTTTGGTCTTTTGCCCAAGTTTAAATTCTTTCAAGTTTGTTGTCTTAAGACTCTTTGTCTTGAATAAAAAGTCTAAAAGAATTCTCTTCCTTTGTCTTTTCTCTTCAGTTTGCCCTTTGAAACTTTTCTGAAGGGTCTCTCTCTCTTTAGTTTTCCCTTCAAAACTTTTTTGAAGGGTCTCTCTCTCTTCAGATTTCCCTTAGAAACTTTTTACAAGGGTCTTTTCTCTCTTCAAAGTGCCCTTCAAAACTTTTTTGAAGGACACTTTCCCTTCAAAGTGCCCTTCAAAAAAGTTCTAAAGGGACACTTTCTCTCTTCAAAGTGCCCTTTGAAACTTTTTTGAAGGACACTTTCCCTTCAAAGTGCCCTTTGGAAAAGTTCTGAAGGGACACTTTCCCTCTCTAAAGTGCCCTTCAGAAAAGTTTCGAAGGGACACTTTTTCTTCAAAGTACCCTTCAGAAATGTTTTGAAGGGACACTTTCTCTCTCCAAAGTGCCCTTCAAATTTTTTTTGAAGGGACACTTTCTCTTCAAATTTCCCTTCAAAAAAGTTTCGAAGGGACACTTTCTCTCTCCAAAGTGCCCTTCAAAAAAGTTCCAAAAAGACACTTTCTCTTCAAAGTGCCCTTCGAAAAAGTTCTGAAGGGACACTTTCTCTCTCCAAAGTGCCCGTCGAAAAAGTTCCAAAGGGACACTTTATCTCTTCAAAGTGCCCTTCAAAAAAGTTTTTAAGGGACACTTTCTCTGTAAAGTACCCTTTGAAAAAGTTTCAAAGGGACACTTTCTCTTCAAAGTGCCCTTCAAAAAAGTTCTGAAGGGATACTTTCTCTCTCCAAAGTTCCCTTCAAAACTATTCTGAAGGGACACTTTCTCCTCAAAGTGCCCTTCAAAAAAGTTCCAAAGGGACACTTTCCCTCTCCAAATTTCCCTTCAAAAAAGTTTTGAAGGGATACTTTCCAAGCCCGAAGGGATCATTCCAAAAGGAAGTGACCTTTCCAATAAGTCCGAAGGAATTATTACGGACTTTTTGTTTGCAACAATCCTTCCAACAAGCCATACTCCAAAGGCCCAAAAAGACATGGACCTTTCAAAGGGGAGAACACGCCTGCAAGAAATCCTTTGAGGAAAATGTCCGATGGAAATGCCCATGGGAATTTTTTCAAGGAAAGTGCTCACGTGAATTGTTCAAGAAGGGTGTCTGAAAGAAATATCCAAGTGGAATGACGGTTGAATGAATGTCAACTTAAAGAAAATGAGCTAACCATTGGTATTCACACAAGAGGATTAAAGCAAATCCAAGGGACCACATCTTTCATCCATCAAAATAATGAGAGAGCCCATATTACCACTGATCGACCAAGATCTGAGTCGTTCCTTGAGGACCAATCAAAGAAGAAGGACAAAGCCAAATATAATGAAAGAGACAAATCTATAACAGGTGGACTCCCTTGTAACAACCGTTTTGATGCCACGACTCAGCCCAAGAATATCCTTATTCTATTGACACAAACCTTTGAAAAGCATCTTTGAGAGACTAGGTCCAAAGGTGTAACAACTTGTGATGACATAGATCAACCAAATGGCTTGAAGCATCCTTTGTAAAGATGGTTGCAGCTGAAGATGGTGACTTCAAACAAATTGATTCCTCTCCTTGGCGCCAAAGGCTTTCCTCTCTCTCTTCATTCTTGCTATATATATATCCCCTTGGATAGTAAAAAAAAACCACACAGAGTACGACAAAGCCCTGATGGAATGATATTTTACCTTTAAGCATTGGTACAGTCCTTTTTCCTTTCAAGTTTTGAACATTATCTAAGTGTGCAAGTGACATATATTGACAATAAGTGATGGTTTCATGCTTTTATCCTTTGTCCTTCATGTCTAAGCAAATTTATTGATCTAATAGGTCATCTAGAGTGTGTTTAAATGTATGTAACTACTGTAAGAATTTTAACTGTTCTTGAATGTACAATGTGCCTTTCAGTTTATTCTCCTATTTTTTCATGCATCTCACCTCTTTACTGAAATATTCATGTTAGAATATCTAGAACTTGGAAAAAGGTCTTTACATTTTGTTGTGTTGTGCACTAGGATATAACATTCATGTGGAAGAAAAATCTTGGTGCATCACCATTCTTCAAATAGATTTCCCTTATGCAATTTCTAACCCTTTTCTTTTCAATCAAGATGGTGTAGATAGAGATTGTTTTGCAGAGACAAATTCAGGGTGCTAGCCCTTTCAATCTAGAGGTCTATTTCCATTATAGGTATACCCACATGCCTGGAAGTGTTCCAATGTTGCCCAAATCTAGAAGAGGATTGGAAACTCTCTTCTCGGGTGCAAGATTTGGAGACAACTGGACACAAATACAAATATTACAAAAAGGCCTAAAAAATATCTTTGCCAAAATACAAAGGCCAATGAATGAGTCCTCCCCACCCACAACCCCCCCGCATCAGTGACCTCCCAAATGCTTAGAATCAAATCAAGAAGCCTTCTCTTCCTAATAATAACCAGAGGACAATTTGCAAAGATTTCAAAACACAAACCAACATGAGAATGATAAGACAACCCTTTGTAAGAACAAAATAATGACCTTGCAGACTTGACAAAAGTTTATGAGAAGATGAAACAACTTTCTTGGACTAGTTATGTATTAGTTAAGCACAATTTTTAGGCAAATATATTAAAAATATATGCGAGAAACCACTTTTGTAAAATTACAACAATTAAAGTCCAACATGTGATGACTATCCAATGACCACAAGGTTACTATTTTAACACATTGGCTTTATGTTTTAAGTGGGCTCTATGGATTGCATAAACCTATTGGAAAATTGAATCCAACCTATGATCGAACATGTCCAATTTTTGCATGCACATAAAACTAAACACGTGAAAACATCCCTAACAAAATCATAATTAACACTTGTGATCCAAAAATCAAAATTAAATGAAAGACACATGGCAAAAAAAATGTAAGTACAGGGCCATAGTAATCAAAATACAACTTAAATCTTACAACCACAAGGAAGACACGTGAAAACCTCTCATTAGCCATAGAGTAATGGAGATCACTTTTGGTTCATCTCTTAGGTTTGAAATAAAGAGGCCTTCGTGGATCTATTGAAATATAAACTTCAATTTACATTGTGGTTAAGTCCACACAATACAAGGGGTCTAGAGTGATAAATAGGCCACACAACCACATCCTTATGGGCACTATTAAATATAATGTAAACGGGCCTAAAATAGGCCTTCACCAACATACAAATTCCAATGTATGATTTTTGTTCCTATGAATGCTTAAAATTAAATCGAGAAGCCTTCTCTACTTGAGAAAAACCTCAGACAACTTGAATCTTTCAGCCACAAGGAAGACGTGTGGTAATCTCATATTGGCACGGAGTAACAAAGATCACCTTTGATTCACGTCTTAGCTTTGAAATAAAGAGCACTTTGTAAATTCATTTAAATATAAACTTCATTTTACATTGTGGTTGAGTTCACGTAATACAGGGGTCTCAAGTAATAAAAATCCACATGACCATGTCCTTATGGCCAAAACTGCAAAAAGGTCTTCACTAGAATGCATGCATGATTTTTTTTTCATTTGAATTGATAAGAACCTAGTGATATTTTGGAGAGATTTCAAAATATAGGCCAACATGAGAAAGATAAGGAAAGGCTTTGATAAAAACAAAATTGTGACCCTTCAAACCTGTACAGAAGTTTTCTTGACAAGAAGAAATGACTTTTCTAGGCTATATATGTATTGGGTAGGCACATAAAATTGCGAACAACCCATATAGTCATTCCAAAAAAAAAAGTAAAAGGTCATGGTTTCTAGAAGACCAAGATTACAGTTTGATTACTTTGTCAAAATTACACGCTAAATAATTTTAAAGGACGTGATCCTAATATGCCTTATCCAAATTCAAAGCCATTTAATTCTAGGTAACACAAAAAGGCATTCATAGAGTTATGTTTTGTTTATAAGAAGCCAATGATTCCTTACTGCTAAAAAACATAATACCATAAAAACAATGAAAGCACATTCATTTCTTTGTGTTATTCAAAGGACAAACAAGTGTTTATAGACCCTACATTGATCTGATACTAACCCAACTAGAACTTGTGCATGCAGTTTCCCATGAAACACTTTTCCTAGAATTATAAAATAGATCTAGAAGTTTCCTTAATTCGAAATCCTCGATCAAACATGCTCTCAGCACGATATCAAACTTGCTCTCATAGATGACAGAGTCGATACATATTAGATTTTTTCAATATGTTGTTAATGTCACCATTAATTTGGGTTAATAACACATCAAACGAACCTTTGCATTCTTACATGCACATTAAAATCCAACAATTAAATATTAATGGTGCCTTACACAATATCACAAAAGATACATGCATCATCGATTCAATTTATTGACTACTCACCCTTCCATATCTGCTACATAATTATCGACAAGCCAATACATCATCACCAACCAACTTCTATGTCCTAAACTATATGTTTTAAGTAACCTTTTCTTTCAGAGCATTATTCATCCCTCTTACACTCCAGTAGCCACTTATGAGCAAAGTTTGGCCTAACTTATCGTTATCATCACCTTTACATTATTATGAACCCTACCACACGAATAAAATCAATGTTGTGAGAATATTATAAAAATAAAAAGCAAGGGCTAACATGCTAATACTAAACTTCACATGCTTTTGTTAATTTTAATTTTTTTCGATTACCTTAAAAGGAGAAGAATAATAGAGATTTAAACTAGTTTAAAACTCTAAAGTGCACAATTTTTTATTTTTCACTAGTTTAAAACTTTTTTGGTTATCTTTTTCCTAATTTTTTTTTTGGTTTGGGGTGGTTTGGTGTCTCATACATTGTTTTGGGCTTATGAATGCTATCGAATTATTTATTTATCATTTGTTTATATTAAAGTTAAAAGTAGGAAAAATAATAATATTATTTTTATTATAAGATTTTAAAATATTTTATACTTAAATTAAAAGCTATAAATAATTTTAAAAATAGATAATAATGTAACAATGATATGTGATTTTTTCATTATAAGAGACGAAATATATATTATTGGAATGTAAGACAAAAAATATAAAAATTTAAAATAAGAATATTGTCGATGATTTTGTGTTGCAAGTATATTTTATGATTATAAAATATCTTTGCTTGATCTTGTAGACATTTTTAAAATCTTTATTTATTTTTTTCATTATAGTGGCATGGTAGAGAAACATTACATGAAAAATTTATACCTAAAATAGGTTGTTGAAAGATTTTTTTAATTGACATATGATAAATAATGGTAAGATGTGTCGATATTTAAATTAGATATAAATAACATCGTGAAGAAGAATTTTCTCAGATTATATAACATATACACATGTAAACTGTCAATTTTATAACCACATTACAAATGAAAAATGTGGATGGACATCCTCATAGAGAATACAAATATAAATAACCTAATGATGTAGACAACAAATCCAATAGATGGAACGATTTTCACTATTATATTGCCTAAGAGATACAAAAGTTAGAAACACATCATTACAAATCCCCACTTACCCAACTAATTTCACACCCTAGTTTATTCCTTAGTGTTATTATTTTTATACTTGTGATTAAATTGGTAAGGTTGCTCCCTTGAACCATGACATACCCCTCATACCTCTTTTGTATGGTACCTAATAACAAGAAATAAGGCTAAGATTTGGCAAAATATGTCGAAGCAATTGCAATACATGATAGTGATAGATAATTTACAACAAAGATCTAACGTAAGAAGATATAGAAGAAAAAGTGAAAGAGTATAAAGTAAATTTTCAAGACGTAAAAGAAAAAATATTGTAGTTTGACATTTTTTTAATGTAGATTTGTTTTGGACATTAGATATTCATGATAAAAGACATGGAAATATGTATTGATTTTGTGAACAAGCATGTGCAAGTCGATGTATTGAAAGTGACTATAAAATTAGAAACTTATATTGAATGGTGATCACATCAATACAAAATAAAAGTTGTGATTCTAAGAAATATACAATCTTTTATCATCAAGAGGAAATAAACGTGCAAAATATGACAAAATAAGATTCATGCATGGAGTATCCAAACATTTTTTTCAAGTTGTTTTAACCAATTTTGGATACAGTGATCTAAATGAGCTAAAACTTTTAGACTAATTCAGATTGTATAATATATGTCTAAATTAAGTAAATTTAGATGTTAAAATAGAGTATGACTAATTTATTACAATTATTATTAATGGAAATAATCTAGAAGATAGGATACTTATCTTGTTGAGGTTTTGTTTTGGTTTGTTATTATGTACAATCGTCAAATAATCTTTGCAATTGCTTTGTGTTGACATAGATTAAGAAATAAACTATGAAACTAAATATAAGTCTAGTACTACTTGGATGCCTACAACATCCAAATATGTTTTTGCTTTGTTGTATTCGTCGAGGATACCTACATTAATTTGTGATAGTTTGGATCGATGCACTTGTGTTTGTAGTTAGGCCTTGTGTATTTTGATACCTTTGGACCCGTGCGAATAAATTTATTTTCCTTATCCTTGCCTCAAACCCCTAGCTTACAATATTGAGACTGATGTGACCTAAAAAAAGGGGTTAGAAAGGATGGTTGAGTTGACCTCAACTACCCCCTACCCCAAACCGGCTTCCCCCCTTCCCACTAAGTGGTTAAACACTATGTACATTCTAATACTCTGAAGAGGGATCAAATTACACATAATTATCCCACTTATATGTATTTATGCAATCAGTATATTATTGTTTAACCTTAATTTGGAATATGTATTCTCTTAGGTATATACGGTTAAGAATATATAAATGATAGGGCACAAGGGTGAGTATCAGATCTATAATAGACTAATTAAATGATAAACTTAGATATACCATATACTTGATTTATTAAATCAAGAATATGCTATCAATAGAAGTGCAACTATGCTAGATATATAAATGACATAAAACAAAGTACTTGACTAGTTCTAATTCTAACATCATGTTGGATCTAGAACATGTTGAAAGTAGGTAGGAAGTAGACTCTTAAATAGTAGTCATATTATAAATCTGGTGTCTCTAGTTCTCTAGATATTTGCATCAACCCTAGACAGTTATGTCAATGTTTCTGTCCATATTCGATATTAGTGTATTGTATATAATATCTACTGAAATAGGATGCAAGCACCTAGATGATTTTGGGTTTGGCATCACCTTTGGTCTGGTGTATTTAGATCTAGGTCATGGTAAGTCACTTCTTATAAAATAGTAAAACCCTAGCTTTCCATCTTCAATGTGATCTTAAAAAATAATGGGTTAGTAGGCACATGGTATTGAGCTAACCCTAATGACCTTATTTTCAAGGTTACTACCTAAATATCCAATACTCTAAAAGAGGGTCTCAAACTCATCTAGTTCTCCCCTACATGTTGGCTTGTGTGTGAATCATGCAATGTGTGTAAATCAAGTACAATAGTGACCTAGCTTGTAACTTGGAAAATAAGACCTTATGACTACTCTTTTAGTACTTCAAAACTGTAGATGTGTTGTACCTATGACTAGTGTGTAAATAAGGAAGCTTTTGATCAATTGAGTGCTTATTAAGTGATTTTGATAGGTGCCTTAGTCTCTTTGGTTTGACTACTAGGTATTCATAGGTGAAGAATGAATGAAGGTTGATATTGTATTTATACCAATCCCATCGGGAGATAACTTGCAATAAATCACTTAGGTTGACCATTGTAATACATTCTATTTTCAAACTAGATGACCTTAGGGTACTAGACACTTGCATTGGGGTAGGACAATAACGCCAATACTATTGTTTGTCCTGGATGTTAGTGTCTAGAGAGTAGGAAAGTAGATACAGGATCAAAATTTATAGAGGTGTAAGATAAGTACATTTTAAGCATTCTGGTAAAGATAGGTTGTCTATGTCATCAATATAAGGTTGGTCATACTAAGAGGTAGACCAAGGGCATAAGATAAAGTATATGAAAGGCTTACAAAAATAAGGCATGTGTAGAACTAAGAGGAACAACCAAGGTCTAATTTTTCCAAGTGTACAAGACTGAGGTACTACATAATCATAAAATAAATTGCTAGTTTTAAGGAAAGGAATAAGTACTTGGGTGTGTATGCACACCTTGTATTTTCTTGAGTTGAATTTGAATGCTTTGTTGGTGATTACCCTATAACTAAGAGCATGTTATAGTGTAAAATCAATGCACATAATTTGGGTTAAAATTACTTGAAATAAATTAAAATTGAAAGAGCAAGGTTTAGGAGTACACCTGTGTGTTGATGTAATCACCTTGCCTATTAGCAAGTTATTTTAGAAAAATATGTATCATTATAAGGCTCTGAAATTGATATTAAGATAAATATAGATAAATTTTTAAAGTGCATATATCTAAGGGGAGAGAGAGAGAGAGAGAGAGAGAGAGAGAGAGAGAGAGAGAGAGAGAGAGAGAGAGAGAGAGAGAGAGAGAGAGAGAGAGAGAGAGAGAGAGAGAGAGAGATGTCCCCAAATTTGAGAAAAAGTGAGTTGCCACCTAGCAATTGAGATTAACATAACTATGTAACCCAATGATACTTATAACTTGGTGAGGTTCGTTGATACAATCGGATCCAACCTGAAAACTTGAAAAGATTAAGTGGTTTGATCACCTCAACCATACCAAAAGGTGAACCAACTACTATAGTAGATTGGCTTGCTAAAGTATGTAAAATTCCATATGGTATTAATACGTGTAATGGTTTTGAAATCTGAAATTGATTTGGATTTTAAAATATTATGCACATGTTGCATATCATATGCACCTTAGATATGTCTTCTCATGCTAAAACTATGTGTTTAAAAATGGTACCATGTATAGAATTCTACCACAATTGTGAATCTAAATCATATAATTGTGTGCTTTGGCTAATTCAGATAACTGTAAATGTGTGTGGAGGATATGATTCCAAATCATGCCCCCACTATATATAGAGAAATAATGAAACTAATAAAAGTACCAAGGTGGAGGACATGTTTCTAAAACATACCCCCACTATAATCTAGGGATGCTAAATACTAAATAAGTGTGGAGAACATGATTCTAAAGCATTCCACCACTAAATCTAAAAATTATGAATGTGTGGAAGCCATGTTACCATGACATGACCCCACCAAATCTGCAAACTGGTGTAAGTACTAAATAATGAATGAGTGTTAAGAACATGCTTCCAAAGCATGCCCCCACTGAATCAACTATGAATGTGTGGAAGCCATGTCACCATGACATTCCCCTGATGAATCTACAAATTGGTGTAAGTACCAAATATTGAATGAGTGTGGAGAATATGCTTAACAATTATGACCCCTTTGAATTTGATAATTGTGAATGTGTAGAAGCCATGTCACCATGACATGCCGCCACTAAATTTTTAATTTGGTTTAAGTACCAAATACTGAATGAGTGTGGAGAACATGCTTCCAAAGCATGCCCCTACTTAATTTGAGAACTGTGAATGTATGGAAGCCATGTCCATATGCCATGCCCCCTTTGATGTGAGGAAAAGATAGGAAATGGGAATTACCTCACCTCAAAAGGGTAAGACAACTATTAAATTTGTGATTGTAACTATGTAGTATACAGAAGGAATGTGCATAGGCAAATGTATCATTGAATCACATAAAATCAATGTGATCACATGGAGGCCTAAGATACATGATAAAGATCATGGCAACATCTATATAACAATACTACAAGATCAACAAGTAAATAATCACACATATAAGAGCATTCAAAATCAATTCAAAGGCAATGGTCTAAGGACACCACAACAAGGGGCATGTTTAAATGCCACAAATTGAATGGACATTCTTTAGTCAAATGTACACAAAGTAAAGAATGACATCTTCAAACATCTATGTAACAAACAATGACATATTCAAATGATCAAATAAGTAAGATAATAACAAGGCAAAACACTCAAGGAAGTGTATAAAGTAAAGCATAAGCTACCAACATATATATGTCATAGTGGCCCATGGATCCAATGTGTTAAGTGCATAGCATATCAAATACCATGTATATGATATAAGCATGGATAATAGGCATGTGTAAGTATATATGTAATATCAAAACATAATAATGTAGAGTGATGACTTAATGATATAACTTGGAAGTATCAAAATCATAGAAGATGGATGCCCCCAATGTCTTGGTGACATGAATAGAGGGAAATCCAAACACCCATACGTGTATAGAATCATGTATCTATGTATGTCTATAAATGTGTACATAGGATTAAATTATATGCTAAACCTCAATATGGAACTAACACATAGATGCCAAGGAGCCAATAAAACATGTAGGTGATGAATGTTTATGTTTGATTTTTGAATGTTTTTTATTTTTTTTAGTATTCTTAATTTTTTGTGATGAGGAAAGATCATCCTATGATGACATCAAATGGATGGTCATAGATATCTTCCCCCTCCCTAGACCCCAACTTTGAAACTTACAACCCTAAGTTGAATCTTTTACATTATTTTCATCATGATTTGATAGGTTGAAAAATTACATGGCATGCTCCTCCTCACATTTTGCATGTGTAGTAGAAGATGTAGTGCTATCATTTGAAATGTGTATTAATTTTCCTTTATAAGGGAAGAAAAAACCTTGTTGATTTTGATCAATTTTTACTTCCATTTGCTATAACCAAAGAGTTCCTTGTGTAAATACATATGGATATGTGGTAGGCATAACCCAAACCTGTGTTTGGATTACTTTATGACCACAAGAAATTGGTATTATTATGTTTCCTAAAGAATATTTTCAACCTCCTTTATTTTGTAAGTTTTTAAGATTGAAGCCTATTTGTTGTAAGCATCTTACATTGCAAATAGTTTTTGCTTGTTCAGGGTCAATATGGTTATGTAAAAAATAAGCACCACCCATGTATAATGTAATTGTTAGATCTCGTTGACATGGATGCTTTATTTTTTGTTCACTTTGAGGTTCTTGTATGGGACTTGGAAATTGGATTGGCCCCATGTTAAGTAACATTTGTAAATCAGTCATATAGAGATTAAGAACACCACATTTTTGTTCATAATACTCTTTAGGTAATTTATCTCCCTCCTTTATTTGAGGAATAAAACTTTGATACTTGGAATGAGAATATGTTAAGCTTCATTGGATGAGTAACTATGAATGTAGCATATCTATGTACATCCACATGTAAATGAGTAAAAGACTTATATTGTTTATGAAATGTTATTTATTTTAAGGGGGAAAGAAGAAATCTACTAAATATAAATTGTAATTCCAAATCTAAGGGTTTAAATGCTAGCTCGTATCATGTACTTTTGAATCAAATAGTATAATATTGAAGGGACTCATCATCACATTATTTGAAATTGTGCAAATATTCTAATGTAAGTTTTGGAACCTTTTGAGTATTGAAAACCATGAAGAAAACATCTTCCAATTATGATAATGTGCTTAAGTAACCTTTTGGTAGGCTATAAAACCAATTTTGAGCCTCATTTGTAATGCTCATATGGAAAAAAATTAGTAATAATTTGTCATCTTGTGCCCATTAACTAAAAGAATGTACATAACTAATCATGTGGTCAAATGGGTCTTTATGTGTTGCAAAGAGAGAGAAATGCGGTAGCTTAAAACTTGGTGGATAAGGATAGTCAAGTATACATTGTGAAAGAGGTTGATTATTGAATGAGATAACATTTAGATTAGCATTATGGAAAGCCACTTGCATTTGAAGTATCAAAACCTATTTTTGAAGATCCCCAATAGTGATCATCATAGACATAAGATAATCCATGGGAATGTTGGTGTTTGACATAGAGTATTATCATTGGTTCTAAACTACACCTCTTTTAAATCTAGGCATATGTGTATCATCATCCTCATAGATAATAAGTGCAAGTTCACAATATTTGCATTTTTGATACTTTGGTAATGGATCTTGTTGATGCCTCTAAATACATCACAAGTGTCTTTAGTGTTTAAAGAACACTTCTCATTTTAGAATTCTAGGAATTTAGAGCATGAGTAGTAGGTTTTAGCAATTTATATTATCTATGGTGAAATAACGACAGAGTGATGTTTAACTATCCCACAAAATTTATATTAATTAGTGGTTGGGAGCCACCATGGACCAAATATTTACAAAGTGTAAGTATCTATGTTAATACTAGTGAATTATGATCAAAGATTAAATCTAAATGGACATTTACAATGAAATCTAAACTAAAGTGATATGGTTAAAAAAAGAAGCAAAAGAGAAGGGTAAGGCAGAAAGAGAATAAGTGATTACTGATCTTAGCCTCAAACATTATGATAAAGTTTGAATTACAACTGAGTATACATTTAACCAGTATATAGTGGAAAATAGCATAAGCTCAGATCTCATTACACACTAGGCAAACCTCCAAGGATGATATAAAGAAGACAAGTAAGAACTAAATTTACTTTAAAGATTTGCTACCGCACTCAAATAACATTTACACATTCTAATGCAGTGCAAAAAAAACAAAGTAAATTCAAGATCATTCAATTAATCTAGCATAAGAATAAATTAGCAACCCTGTAATCAAAGATGCAACTCATAATTCATATAAACTACTCAAGTTTAAGACTTAAGACTAGTAATTGAGAGAAAGGCCTTGTAACAATTGACACAAACAAACTTGGACAATCCTTTCAAAATTTCTTGATTGTATTAACTTCTCAAAGTATACAAATTTTGCTTAAAATTCTCTCTTTACAAAATGGTAATATTGCCTTTTATAGGAGGACAATGCAGTATACCAGTCAGTGACAAGATACAAATGTACAAGAAGGAAAACTATCCTTTTTCTAGAAGGTTCTAGAATACACTTACATTTCTAAACTAAATTGACTTGGAGGCAAATATGCTAACATACTTTACAAATTTCTTACTGCTATGTTCCAAATGGTCTTTGGGTTAATTATTTTGTGCTCAAATTGCAATTAGACTCTTTTTAGCTTAATTGCGATCAACCCAAGCTCAAATTGGGGATTCTATGCAAGTTTAGGGCTCTCTTAAAGCTTTAATGGCGATGGCTTACTTAATCTTTGGCTCATACATGCCCTTTCAAGCATCCAAGATCTCTATTTTTATCACTATGTTTGTGTGGTGATTATTTGGCACTTTCATGACATTTTTCATAAATGCCTTCAAAGTAGTATCCGTTGTTATTTAAAAATTGCCTTTTGCTTTAGGCCATTCGATCAAGATCCAAGGATCAACATGGGCCATCGATTATGATTTGGGCCCTCATATGTCATTGTCCATTTTTGCATCAAGCCCCATGGTTGTGCCACTTGGCATCCCCATAGGCTATTTGAGCTCCATATCCTACACTAGTTATATATTAACCATGTTTTTGCCACATGTCGAGCCCATGAGATCTCATAAAATAATTGAATAGTCATCAGTGATTTCATGCCATTGGATCATCTAAGCATGAAAAATCATGAGATTTTGATCTTATGAGATGCAAGGACTTTAATCAGTGCATAACTATACAAAGGACTTAAGCTAAAATATTTTAAGCTAAGTTTATTTTACGTCCATAAACATACTATAGACTTAGGTTAAGATATTTTATGATAAGTTTTTTTGCATAATATCAAATGACCCCTCGAATGACATAAAACATGCCCCATTTGTCTAAGTAAAATGTTCAAAGAGATTGAATTTGATGGCCTCATGGACATCAAATGATGTTCATGAGAATGTTAAATTTGAGCTCGTGAAGTTATTTAGGTTTGATGGGCTTAAATTTGATGATCACATGGACATCAGTGATGGCCTTATGGATGTCAAATAATGGTCATGCGATCATCAATTTTAAGCTCATCAAGTTCCTATATTATATGAATCTCAGATTCAATTCAATCTATTTGATTAGGAGCCATGATAAAGTGAGGGTCATCTGATCAAGATTTGAGTGAGTACACACCATTGGTTTAGTCAGTCTTGATGACTATGAGAGTGCCACATGGTAGCTTTATAGGGCTTCTTGGGCCTTTTCAACTTTCAATTTTGTCTTTGCTCTATTGGATCTATATTTTCGAGTGATCACAAACCATTGATCATGATTCAAGCACTTACACACCATTGGTTCCTTTTAATATGTGAGACCCTTTGTTATCAAGTCTTGAATGCAGGAGTGTTTCATGGCAGCTTCATGAGGCTTCTTGGGCCTTTTAAATTTTCATCATTGTGTTTGCTCCATTGGATCCTCATCCTGATGAGGCATGAGTCATTGATCATGATCAATATGCTCGCATGTTATTAGTCTAAAGGACCAAATGCTCAGGTTTGTCGAGTTTTCCTCATTCCATTGGATTATCCCCTCATGATGAAGCACAGGTCATCAGATTTGCAAAAAAAGTGAGGTATTTAAGTCAGGACCCAAGATGAAATAAGACTTAAGCTAAAACATTTACGACTAAGGTCTCATTCATGTTAATAAAAGTGAATGGGGACTTAGTGTTAAGGTTTTATGTTAAATAGGTTAAAAAAAAGGGACCATGCTAGAAATTAAAAGGATCCTGCCAATAAAAAATGTTAGACTCATTTAGAAATAAAGGAAAAAAGGGGGAAAATAATACAAAGGGACCAAGCATGATTTTAGGCTAGGGTTTGGTCATGTTGTAAAACACGACTAAGCTTTAGCATAAAAGTAGGCTTAAGTCATAATTTGAAATATTCTCACCAAATTCTCCTGCCAAATACAAATTTGAACCAAGGGTTTATGCTAGGGTTTTTAGAGGAGAGATTTTAGAACATGAATTCAGATTCAAATTTTCACAAACCAAAGGCTAGTGAAAACTTGAATATAGTCAATATGTAAATTCTAAGCATGATTTATTCATAAGGGCTCCATAAAACCTATACATATAAGACATAAAGACCAATTATTAGTAACATTAGGCAAGCTCAAAGCAAAACCATAAACCATCAAGCCAAATTTATCAAAGTGAATGATCTTCAAATTCTAAGAATGATCTAATCACATTGAGTTTTGAGTGTTTAGGGTTTAAAGTATCTCAAGGGCCCCAATTTTCAAAAAAAGAGGGTATGTTGACCTCGATGAATAACAATTTTTGGGGAAAACATAGCAATATGTTAAAACTTAGAGACTTTGGTTTAGACAAATAACTAAGTCATCCACTCCACTTGATCAATGCAATTATCCAGATCAGTGTATGGTTGAAACGAACCTTGTACTTGCAGAGTTAGGGTCAAACATCAAGACATAGACATGATATGTATGTGCTTTGATTCTACATACTATTTTCCATGGGATTCAGGAGACAAATTTCAAGTTTCATATCTTTAATCATTAACACTAGCTTGAATCATGTTTATATATTCATTAAACTCGTGCTTCTTATTTAGGAAAGGCTTTGGCATTGCTCTACTTCTATCCAGACATCCATAGCTCTGATAGAGATGATTTTGGCTCCACCCATGGCCTTGCTCCACTGCCAATAAAGCACTCATAGCCCCAGTGGAGATTACCATAATCACCTATGCTTGAAAAGCTTTTGATTTTGCATTGAATTGTTATTTTTGTATTTTTAGATCTTTTATGCTTTCAACAAGGTTGGGAACCAAGGTAGCCAGGTTTAAGGATTTGGTCAAGTATTTTATACTTAGAGAATCACCATGGTTAAAACCATTATCCCAAGCAATGATGTTTGTCAAGTACAAGTATAACTGTGTCTCAATAGATTAAGCTTTCATCCTACAAGTGCAAATCTTCTTAAAACGAATTTTAGGTCAAGATAATGATCAATATCTCATGGAACAATTGGCCTCTTCCATCAATTTTTACTAGTTTATTTAAATCACAATGTTAGGCTCACATTTCAGACCCATGGTCAGCATATATAAGGTTTATACCCACATTCTTAAACTTTGGAGTTTCAAGCAAACTAAATAAACTTTGAGCTCAGGGTTGTCCAAAAGGACTTATTGGAAACAAAGAACAAGGCAATAAAAGCAAACATGCAACAAAATAATGCAGGAGCATCTATGGGTGCATAGTCTATTTCATTTGTCTTAAGTATATTGAATGAGTTTTCCTACAAAAAGTTGTAATTCAAATTGTAATTTGTTAAAAAATGATATTTTGGGCAAGATAAGCCATGACACCTTATCACCATATGGAATAAGGTGAGTCAAAACATAATTAGTGTGTATTAGTTGTTAGTGGAAGGATTCTTCAGATTGAAGGATATTGTTGGGTCACTTTAGGAGGCTGTTGAAGCTGTTGAGAAATTCTAGGAAGACTTTCTAAGCATAGTCAGGACAAGTATAGTTTGGAGAATTCATTAAAAAAAGATAGAGGGATGAAGAAGAGGAGATAGAGAGCAAGAGGATCTCCTTTAGGGAGAGGAAGAGTCACGAAGGCCATTCGGCCTGTATTATCCTATTTTGACCATGGTGGCATAGGCGGGAAAGGCGTGGAGGTTTTGAAGAAAGGATGCGCTTTGGAGAAGCTATGCAAGTGCAGAGAGGACATTCACTGTGCACCGGAAGAAGGTTACCTTTGTAAAGAGGGATGAGTATGGAAAAAGAGCTAAAGGAATGTGAAAGACTATCTGTAGACAAAGATCTGAGTATAAAATACAAATGTTTGGTTTGTGTTGCATGACCAATCGTGTGAATCGATGAACCTGTGAAGGGCGTGGATGTTATTCCATTTTCAGCATGGTATTTTTGGCGATGGATGGAGCTCGTCATTGGAGTGCGAGCTGAGCTGAGGTGAACTTTGTTTTGACCAAAGCTGAGCCTGTGGAAAGGTCAAAGCAAGAGGGAGACGTGGTTTGAAGGCTTGGGAAGCCTTAGTGAAGAAAGAGGCCCGGAATGGGCACCAAAAGAGCATGGTTTTTCCCATTCTGATATGGCATGACAAGTATTGAAGGAACATGTGTTTGGTTTGCTTATGGAGGAGGTATCTTTTCTATTATCTAGATCGTTATTTTGTTGGTCCAAATAACCAAGCCGTGAAAGATGCATGGGATATTGGATGAGGTTCGAAGCCCAAAGTTGCACCCTTTTCATTCCTTCCAACTATCAAAGGCCATTGACTAGGCACACAGGAAGATACATGTGACGGCATGCTGAGGCCGAACTAAGCCTATGGAGATATACGATTTTCCAAATACCACGCTTAGTGAGAATTGTTTGCAGGTTTTGGTGAAATGAAGTTGTGCAGTATGAAGTGGACGGATATGGTAAATCCGTAGTCTCAAATAAGGATCTTTAGATTAGAATAAGGACGAAGGCTGAGCTTGTGGCATGCAGGTATGTGTCTATTTGGTAGGCCGAGCCGAGCCTATAAGGTAAAAAGACCGAGTCTATATTATTCATTCACTCATTCTGTGAAGATCGATTGGCCTATGGTATAAAATATATATCATGCAGGTTATCTGCACAGTTTTAAATAATGCATAGTCACGAATATGGTAAATACGTGGCATTGCTTTGTCAAAAAAGAAAATTCTCAGCATCTTCATTGAGGATACCAGCTACAGGGATCGAACATAGATGCTGGCTGTATGCATCACAAAAATCACCAAAGTAAGAAATAAAAAGAAACAAATAGATATATACATTCTTATATATAAACAAGGGATAAGAAGGAAAGAACTAAAAGAAACTAACTAACCTACCTACACTAAGTCTAACCATCTTATGGATTTAGTCCATAAAGACCTCAGGGGGAACAAAAAAAAATTAGCTTGAGGTACTACCCATTAGTGGGTAGTGTGAACTCTGCTCCTTATAAGTGTTTGAGTCTAAAGGTGTTGTTTCCCAATGTGTCTACAATTTGATTGGGTCCAATCCATAGAGGTGTGAATTTTTCATGCTTTCCCTTAGGCTCAGATGCTTTATCCCAAAGGATAACTAAGTTCCCTTGTTTGAACACCTTGATCTTTGATCTCTTGTCAAACCACCTCTTCACCATGGTCTGATGCCTGCTAAAATTATCAAAGGCTTCTTCTCATACATCTTCCATCTGTATGATGTCTCCTAATATTAAATTTACAAGCTCTTGGCCTTATTCCATATACTCTTGCATGAATTTGTATGTAGGCAACTTGAGAGTGATAGGGAATATAGGATCTTGGCCATACACCATTAGAAATGGTGATGCCTTTAAGGCTTGATTGATCCTTATCCTATCTGCCCATAAGGCATACTTGAGAAGCTTATGCCAAGTTTTGGGCTTGTTTTTAGTAGAATTCTTGATTGATTTTATTAAGTTCTTGTTGGTAGACTCAGACACTCCATTTCCTTGAGGAAAATGGTTGGATGAAAACTTGAGACAAATGTTATTATCATATGCCTATTATATCATCTCTATGGATATAAATGTAGATCCATTGTCACACACCAAAAAAATTGGAGGTTCAAATCTGGTACATATGTTCTCCTCTAAGAAACTAATCACTTCTTCAGTCATGCATTATTTGATGGCTAAAGCTTCAGTTTACCTTGTGCAATAATCTATGGCAATCAGGATATACATGTAACCTTCTAATGAATTAGGGTTGAGTACCCCTACAAAATAAAACCCCCATTATGCAAAGAGTTTATCAACCATGACTGGTTGCAAAGGCATTGATGCCTTTGGTTCTTTGGTGCTAAATATTTGGCATGAGTGACATTCCCTCACGTGCTTATGAGCATATTTGAAAAGAGTTGGCCAATAGTAGCCAGCTCTGAAGATCTTATGGGCTATTGTCCTTCCAGATGGGTACCAATTTCCAAACTTCTCATAAAAGAAGCTCATGATTTGGGTAGCTTCTTCTTTGAGACACATCTCAGGTATACACCTTCAAATTTATTTTTGTATAAAACCCCATATTTGATCAGATATTGAGCTACCTTGAGCTTTAGGGCCCTCTTTTGCTCCCTGATTAGTCCTACAAGACAAGTACCATTAATTGGTAAAAATGACCTTACCAGCTTTGCAATTTTCATTTCTATGTCATATTCTTGCAAAAATGACATTCATTTACCTCCACATTATCCAATCTCATTCTAGCTCAGCATGAGTTTTATGGCAGGGTTAGGTAGAATAATATGCGCCTTATTTCTAAGGATATAGTGCGTAAATTTCTTCACTACCTTAACTAATGCATATGATTGTTTATCAATCAATGAATAGTTTAATTCAACATTCTTAAAATTAGTACTCATGAAAGCTATTGGGTGATCACACCCATCAACCTTCTAAGTTAAAACTATGACCATATTATGGTTAGATGCAAAAGAATAAAGATAAAAGTCCTTTGAAAATTTAGGACTTATTAAGACTGAAGCTTGGCTAATTGCTTCTTTGATGTCAATGAATTCCTTCTTAGATTCCTCATTCCATGAGACCTTTACATCCTTCTTGAGCATGTCATTCAATGGTTTGACAATATATGCAAAGATAGAAATAAAATTTGTTACAAATTTTATCTTACCAAAAAATGATTTTAACTCTTTTCTACTATTTAGAGGCTCTATCTTAGATAAAGCTCCCACTATTTAAGGATCTATGAAGATCCCATCTTTAGTTATGACATGGCCTAATAATTTTCCTTCAGTAATACAAAATATGTTTTTCTTGGGGTTGAGGGAGATTCCATACCTTCTGCATCTCTCAAATACTTTTTTTAATTCATAAAGTGATCTTCCTTATTTTTAGAAAAATTAGTTAGATCATCCATATATATAATAATACACTTACCAATCAGACCTTGGAAGGCATGATCCATGGCCCTTTGAAAAGTAGCTCCTGCGTTTATTAATCGAAAAGGCATTCTTTTGTAGGCAAAGGTGCCCCATTTATTTGTGAAAATTGTCTTCATTTTATCTTCCTTATCAAACAACACCTAGTTGTAGCCTAAAAAGCCATCAAGAAAAGACATCATGGCTGAACCTGAAATAATTTGTATCACTTGGTCAAGTGAGGGAAGTGGATAATTATCCTTTTCATATGCTTTTTTCAAATTTATAAAGTCAATGCATATCCTAATCTCACCATTCTTCTTTCTGATTGGCACCAAATTGGCCACCCAAATAGAATGCTTGATGGGAAACACAATTCTAGCATCTAACAATCTTTCGACCTCATTAAAGATCATTGGTTCTAAGATAAGGTTCACAGGTATTTGATTTTACCTGAAGGGTTTACAAATTTATTTAAGAGGTATAGTATGGATGATGACTCTTGGATCAAATATATTTAATTCATCATAAGACCGAGCTATGACATCCTTGTACTTTGTTAATAGCTCTTTGGTTTCTTATTCTCGGCACTAGTGCAAGCTTTTCCAATGTTAACCAGTTGGGATTGACCTTAGGCACCAAGATCAATTGCATTGTAATCCTTCCCACTTACCTTTGGAATCTTAGAAACCTCAGTTAGTTTGTCTTGATCAAATAACATCTCTAAGGAAATCATGCCTTTGGGAATCATATTGTCATTCAACTAAATGACTTTACCATTAAACTTGCCTTTTCTAAGTGCATTTTCATCAGTTTCATCAATGATTTGAGTCTCAAATTCCCTTTAAGAAGTCATGAATTTCAATATTTGTTGATCATCACAAGGACCTAAAAATGGTTCACATTATCAGGGATAGAAGGATAAAGTATCAGATCAATACTGAAATTGGATGAGTCTTGGTTAGGCATGAGGTTCGCTACAACAGATGCCAACTCATCAAAAAAATTGTTCTCCTCTATGGGGATGGAGATAATGTTAAAGGCATCAAAAGACACAATTATATCCTAGACCCTAAAATTATACCTCTTGAAGTATGAGAGTTTACATTGATATTTTCTTCTCACTTGGTTGACTACTAGTTTCCAGTCACCATAGACTAGTAGTTCTTTGAGTTTATTTTTTATGGCAAATTGCAAGACTAAAATGAGGGCCTCATATTCAACAAGGTTATTAGTGCATGTAAACTAGAGCCTATAGGAAGCATGATATTTATTACTAGCAGGATCAGTTAGGATAATATCGACCCTAGACCCAGCGCTACACCTAGCACCATCAAAATATAGCTTCCACAACCCAAACATAACATGAGTACTCTTATGATCACATAACTTTGTATTTTTTAAGGTGAAAAGTCCCAAATCGGAGTCAATTATGTTGACCCTTTCATTGACAACATTGTACTCAATGATCATGTGCTTCATTCTTGGCTCTCTTTCAACCTTGATCTGGTTTGGAACTCTTTTTTTAGGAAACCATAAATGTGAACAATCCATGAACATGTAGCCATTCAGAGCTTTGATCCAATCCCTGCTTAACAAAATCCCATAAACATCAGGAATGTCAACAACTTGGATAACAATAAACTACTGTACTCTAGGCTCAGAGGCCAATTGCATATGGACATTTAATAATTCCTCAATCACCTTGACTCTAGATTTGTTTAATTGAGTAAGAACTCTATCAGACTTAATAGGATTCAAGCCAAGTTGATTGCAAATACCTACTAGCATGATGTTAGTAGATGCACCAGAATCCAATAAGTAATTATGCAAATTCTTACTGAACATCTTGATTGTGAGCAGGAAAGGAGGAGATTCTACCTTAGCTTTGTGCAAAGCCACATTAGCATTATCAGCTTTGGGTGGTTTGTTGGATTTATTTGACAATGATTACAACAAGAGGTCCCTTTGTTTTGTGATCTACATCAATTCATGCAATGTGATGTTAGATTTTATCCTTTTCATGTCCTCAAAAATATTATAACCAATCTTATTTGAAGAATTAGGAACATCAACATTATGATTAGAGGTACTCCCTTTGGGTGGTTCTGGATCATTGCTTGAAGAAGTGTTTGGAGGAGTTCCAAAGCTTTTTAGAGACATTGAGGTAGTCAAGGGCTGCCTCTAATCTCTATTCCTCAAAGGATAAATCTTCTTCAAGAATTATTGGAAGGCCTAGATTTCCTCAAGGACATCATTAGGTTCATTGTCCTCTTGAAAAGGGAATTTGAATGCTTCTACCATGTTGACTTGATCAGATGACTTGGATCTCAAGGTACTTGAACTACTATACTTATTAGAGACCACTTCAAATGCGTCTAACTCTTCTTGGAAAGCTTCAAAAGCCTTACAAAACTTGATGAAATCAATCTCATCATGTTTGGCTATACAATGCACTCTACCATAATCAGAAAAAACAATGTCATTGAGATTAATATCCATGATTTTTTTCCTAGAAGATGGTTTGTTAGCCTTGTTATTATAAAAACTATCATTTTGAAACCTATTGTTAGGCCTATTAAACCTTTGGAATGAGAAGTTCCTATTGGAGCGCTCTCCAGTATTGCCAACTTATTTTTGTAGCTGAAGGAAATTAGTGCTTAAATTTTGGACCATTTTTAGAATAGACTCATTCTCATTCTTGGGAGTTTCATAATTGTAAACTTGGTTATTGTTAGCACTAGCATGGTACTAAATCTATTTGATCATTTGCATTAAATCCACTAGTAGTAGGATGACTCAAGAATCCTAAATTTTGATTGGGAGTAACGTGACTCAAGGGCAATTGATTCAGATTTAGGAGTTGATTCAAGGCTAGAACATCCTGATTGTTGTTGGGAAAGATGTTCAAAATGGGTAAATGTGGATTGATATATTGGATAGAATAGGCCATTTTCCTTGGGGCTGCATTTGATTGTTGATGATCATTGCTTCAGAATAAGCCTTGGCTAATGAAGTTATATCTGGAAGAGACCTTTTAAAAAATACAGAAGTCATAGGATTCATTTCATCCTTGTATATTTATAGAGCTAAAACCTCATTAATTTTATAAGGGTCTATGGTATTGTTATACTTTTTTTGGAACCTAGCATTAAAGGAACTTATGGCTCACTTGCATCCCTCTTGATGGTGGTGAACTGGTGGTATATGACACATGGACTAACAATTTTACCAAACTGGTCTATGAAAACATTAGTGAAACCATCCCAGCTGGTAATATAATTGTCAGGCAAATTGAGAAACCATTTGTATGTATCATATTTAAAAGTAAAGGGGAACAATATACATGCTACATCTTTCATGTATGAAATTTAGCAACCTTAAAGTAGCTTTGAAAGATTTAAAGTGCTTTTAAGCAATTATAATACCAGTTAGAATAAATGTTGGCAAGTATTTTTTAGGGTTATGTGGGAGATCATGTACCACACCTGGTATGTTTATTGAAGAATTTCTCAACCAAGCCATACCTAGATGAAGGTCAAAGGCAGGGGTACCTTAAAACGGTGAGGTTAGCAAAGATTTGGAACATTTACGCCTACCTTTATCTCACCTAGATCTTCTATGGACTTCAAGCTCAAGAAAAGGTCCTCTTGTCTCTGAATGTGATCTTGTTCAGATCCTTGGCAATTCTAGCTTGAAGATTGAAAATCTTATGTGAAATATGATGCGTCAAGTTAATATTTATAAAGAACAAGGATTAAACCTACACATTAAGCTAATTTTGTAAATATTTGTATAAATAATAATAAAGGATGTCAACCTTTGACTAAGCTAGCTCAAAGATGTGTCCAATTATGCAAATATAGTCTATCTTTATATGTCTAAGCTCAAATAAACTCAGATATAGGAAAAAAATACCAATCTTTGATCAAAACAAGCTATTCTAACCTCAACTACCATGGATCCTCAGATCTTAAGCCATATTTACCAAAATTAAGCATTGAACTTCAAAGAACTATGATCTTTGTCTTAAGGAAGCACAAAGATATGTCAAAGACCACAAAGATAAATGATCTTTACCCTTTTAAGTAAAGAATTACAAAAAAGTACAAATATAACACCAATCTTAGATCAACACACTAAGATTAACAAAGATTCAACTAATTCACAAATATGAAGCTCTCTTTCTAGCGCCAGTTGTTGATGCCTCTAAATGTATCATAGGTGTCCTTAGTGTTTAAATAATACTTCTCATTTTAGAATTCTAGGAATTCAGAGCATGAGTAGTATGTTTTGTCAATTTATATTACCTATGGTGAAATAGTGACAGAGCAATGTTTAACTATCCCACAAAATTTATATTAATTGGTGGTTGGGAGCCACCATAGACCAAATTCTTGTAAAGTGTAAATATCTATGTTAATACTAGTAAATTATGATCAAAGCTTAAACTACAGACTAATCTAAATGGACATTTACAATGAAATAAAATCAAAAGAAAAGGGTAAGGCAGAAAGAGAATAAGTGATTATTGATCTTAGCCTCAAACATTATGACAAAGTTTAAATTAGAATTGAGTATACATTTAACTAGTATATAGTGCAAAATAACATAAACTCAGATCTCAATACACACTAGGCAAACCTCCAAGGATGATATAAATAAGTACAAGTAAGAATTGAATTTACTTTAAAGATTTGCTACCACACTCAAATAACATTTGCACATTCTAATGCAGAGAAAATAAAATGAAGTAAATTCAAGATCATTCAACTAATCTAGCATAAGCACAAATTAACAACCCTATAATCAAAGATGCAACTCAGGATTCATAGCAACTATTCAAGTTTAAGACTTAAGATTAACAATTGAGATAAAGGCCATGTAATAATTGACATAAACAAACTTGGACAATCCTTTCATAATTCCTTGATTGTATTAATTACTCAAAGTATACAAATTTTGCTTAAAATTCTCTCTCTTTACAAAATGGTAGTAATGCCTTTTATAAGAGGACATGGCAGTATATAGATTAGTCGTAAGATAAAAATGTATAAAAAGTAAGGACAACTATCCTTTTTCTATAAAGTTCTAGAATACACTTGCATTTCTAAACTAAACTAACCTAGAGATAAATATGCTAATAGACTTTATAAATTGCTTACTGATGTGTTCTAAATAGTCTCTAGGTTAATTCTTTTGTGTTCAAATTATAATTAGACTCTCTTTAGCTTAATTGCGATCAATCTAAGCTCAAATTAAGGCTTTTATGCAAGTTTGGTGCTCTCTTGAAGCTTTAATGGTGATGTCTTACTTGGTCTTCAGCTCATACATGCCTTTTTGAGCATCAAAGATCTTTATTTTTATCACTTTGTGCTTGCATGATGATTATTTAGCGTCTATCCAGAAGTTTCATGGAATTTTTCATAAACACCTTTAAAGCACTAACCATTGTTATTTAAAAATTGCCTTTTACTTCATGCCATTCGATCAAGATCTAAGGATCAACATGGGCTGTCGATCATGATCTGAGCCCTCATATGTCATTGGCTATATTTGCATCAAGCCATGTGATTGTGCCACTTAGAATCCCCATTGGATTTTTGAGCTCTATATCCTACATTAGTCACATTTTAAACATACATGTGCCACGTGTTGAGCCTACGGGCTCTCGTAGAACCGTTGAATAGTCATCAAAATTTGTTGGATCATCTGGGCCTGATGAAGCACAAGTCATTCATCCTGTAAGATGCAAGGACTTTAATTAGTATATAACTATAAAATGACTTAGGATAAAATATTTTAAGCTAAGTTTATTTTATGTCCATAAACACACTATAGACTTAGGTTAAGATATTTTTTGCTAAAATTTAAAGCATAATATCAAATGACCCCTCGAATGACATAAAACATGCCCCATTTGTCTAAGTAAAATGTTCAAAGAGCTTGAATTTGATGGCCTCATATATGTTAATGATGGACTCATAGATGTCAAATTATGTTCATGAGAACGTCGAATTTAAGTTCATGAAGTTCTTTAGGTTTAGTGGGCTTAAATTTGACGATCTTATAGACGTTAATGATGGCCTCATAGATGTCAAATGATGGTCGTGAGATCATCAATTTTAAGCTTGTCAAGTTCTTATAATTTATAGATCTTGGATTCAATTCACTCCCTCTGATTAGGAACCATGATGAAGTGAGGACCATCTGATCAAGATCTAAATGAGTGCACACCATTGGTTCATTCGGTCCTGATAACTGTGAGAGCATCACATGGAATCTTTATAGGCCTTTCTTAGCCTTTTGAATTTTTAATGTTGTCTTTGCTCTGTTGGATCTAGATCTGTGAGTGATCATGAACCATTGATCATGATCTAAACACTTACACACCATTGGTTCCTTTTAATATACGGGACCCTTTGTTATCAAGTCTCGAATGTGGGAGTGTCACATGGTATCTCCGTGGGGCTTCCTGGGCCTTTTAAGTTTTTGTCATTGCATTCGTTCCATTGGATCCTCAGTCTCGATGAGGAAAGAGCCATCGATCATGATTTGTATGCTCGCACATTATTGGTTCGAAGGACCAAATGCTCAGGTTTGTCAGGGTTTCCTTGCTCTGTTAGATTATCCCCTCATGATGAAGCATGGGTCATTAGATCTACAAAAAAATGAGGTATTTCAATTATGACCTAGGATGAAATAAAACTTAGGCTAAAATGTTTAAGACTAAAATCTCATTCATGTTAATAAACACAAATGTGGCCTTATCATTAAGGCTTTAGGCTAAATAGGTAATAAAGGGGACCATGCTATAAAATTAAAACGATCCTACCAATCACAAACATTAGACTCAGTTAGAAATAAAGGAAAAAAGTGGGAAAATAATGAAAAGAGACCAAACATGATTTTAGGCTAGGGTTTGGTCATGTTGTAAAACATGACTAAGCCTTAGCATAAAACTAGGCTTAAATCATAATCTGAAATATTCCCTCTAAATGTTCTCACCAAATACAAATTTAAACCAAGGGTTTATGCTAGGGTTTTTGGAGGAGAGCTTTCAGAACATGAATTTAGATTCAAATTTTCACAAACCAAAGGCTAGAGAAAACTTGAATAGAGTCAATCTGTAAAATTTAAGCATGATTTATTCATAAGGGCTCCATGAATCCAACAACTATAAGACATGAAGACCAATTATTAGTAATATTAGGCAAGCTCAAAGCAAAACCATAAACTAGTAAGCCAAATTTATCAAAGTGGATGATCTTCAAATTCTAATAATGATCTAATCACATTGAGATTTTAGTGTTTAGGGTTCAAAGTATCTCAAAAGGCACCAATTTTCAAAAAATAGGGGGCATGTTGATCTCAACAGATCTTTGAATTTTGGTACCCTTGTTGTATTCGTTGAATAGCTTGGAATGTCTTTATAACTTGATTGATGCACCTTTGGTAAAGATATAGGAAGTGGAGTTTAAGGAAGCATTGGTACAGGCACCTATTTTGGTGTAGTAGGAATCTCCTTTGGTTGAGACACCTTGATTAACATTGGTACATGTTTTTTGTTTGGAACATTAATATTATTTTGCTCTATCGATGTAGGATGCTTCCTTTTCCTTGATGGCTTAATATGACTTGGTAAAGATGTTATAATTTCTTGGTTAACCTTTTGAAAATTTTCAATATCAAATGATGGCCAAGAAGGATCATTACCCTTGCTAAGGGGAATATTGTTTGGAAATGTAATAATATGGGGGGTTTAATCAATGAACTTGAAATAACATCCCCTTTATGACTAATTTACAAGTCCTCCATGGTTTCCTTATAGAGTTGATGGAAATTTTCATGATCAAATGAAGGTACCTTTTCTCCATGTGGAACCATTTTTGATATAGAAGGCAAGGATAAATGCCTTGGATCCTCCTTGGGATGGATCAAATTATGCCTTGAGGGGATGATATCATGGACTTGATTAGAGGGATATTAGCTACCACCATTCAAATATTTGATATTATATGCCCTAACACTTGGAAGAATGCAAGAATAATTGATTTTGGTTCCCACTTTGAGAGATTGTTAAAGGGTTTTAGAGTCATAGTCATCAAAGCAATCAATGTCATCCATGATGAAAGAGAGAAAGAACACAAAGATTAGGACAACATAGTAAATAAACATCTACAAGAGAATGCTTATATAAAAATGATGCTCAAAGGTTGGGTTCACTAAATGTTTAACCCTAATTTAGGATATGGACCCTCTTAGGTATATAGGGTTAAGAATATAGAAATGATAGGGCACAAGGGTGAATATTAGATCTAAAACAAGCCAATTAAATGCTAAACTTAGATATAATATATATTGAATTTATTTAACTAAGAATAGGTTATTAATGAAAAGTAAAACTATGCTAGATATAAAAATGACATAAAACATAATACTTAATTGGTTATGATACTAACATAGTGTTGTATCTAGAACATAGTGTTATATCTAGAAAATACTGAAACCAGGTAGGAATTAAACTCTTGAATAATTTTTAGATTCTATATTTTGTGTCTCTGGCTCTTTAGATAGTTACATCAGCCCTCGTCAATTGCATCAATGCTACTGTCTGTGTTCAATGCTAGTGTCATATACAAAATATTTGTTGAAATAAGATTCAACCACATGGATGATTTTGGGTTTGGCATCACCTTTACTATGGTGCATTTAGATCTAGGTCATGGACTGTCACTCCTTGTGAAATGGAAAAAATGTAGCTTTCCATCTTCAATGTGACCTTGGAGAAAATGGGTTAGTGGGCACATAGTATCAAGCTGACCCCAATGACCCTACTATCAAGGGTATTGTCTATATAGCCAATACTCCAGAAGAGGGCCTCAAACTCTTGTTGTTCACCCCTATGTGTTGGATTGTGTGTGAATCATACAATGTGTGTAAATCAAGTATAATAGTGACCTAGTTTTTAACTTGGAAAATAAGACCTTATGACTACTCCTTTAGTACTTCAGACATGTAGATGTGTTGTACCTATGACTGTTATGGAAATAGGGAAGCTTTTTATCAATCAAGTGTTTGATATAGTGTTTTTGATAAGTGCTTTGGTATTTTTAGTCTAATTACTAGGTATTTGTAGCTGAGGAATGAATGAGAATTGATATTGTATTTATACCAATCCTATTGGGAGATAACTTGCATTAAAGCAGTTATATTGATCATTGTAATATGTTTCATTTGTAAATTGGATGACTTTAGGGCATTGAACACTTATGTCAAGGCAGGATAATAATGTTGATGTTATTATCTATCCTATATGTTAGTGTTCAGAGATCATAAAAGTAGGTATAGGCTCAAAACTTGTAGAGGTGTAAGATAAGTACATTTGAAGCATTCTAGGCAAGATAGGCTATCTGTGTCATCAATATAAGGATAGTTAGACTAAGAGATAGACCAAGTGGCATAAGATAGAGAAGATGCAAGGCTTGAAGAAGCAATTCATGTGTATAGATAATAGGAACAACCAAGGTCTGATTTTTCCAAGTGTACAAGACTTAGGTGCTACATAATAAAAAACTATCGTATACAAATAACAACATGTTTTACAACCCTATGTATTTATTTTGACACAAAATAGCATGTGATTTTGAAATTATGATGGTATTTAGACTTGGTTTGGAGTTGTTACTTTGAGGAATTTGTATATTTAGATAGTTTGTGGTAGTGCCTTAAGGATGTGCAGAGGTTTTTATAGTGAAATATAAATGTTTGTTAGAGATATGAATATAATTAAGCTTGACATGCTTATATAACTAATTTTTTGGGTAATTTGCCTCTGAATCAACATGCTAAACTTATGATCCAACCCAAATGAAAGATTCTAATTTAATAAAATATTCATTAAAGGTCACATAGATGAGTCTAGCTAAGGTATAAGGCTATGATAATTGAATCTATCTAACAGTGGTCAAAGGAGTCCAGATGCAAGAAATAATAATCTAAAATCATAAGACAATTTGCATAAGTTGATAAACTATTCAAGTAGAGTCTAAGGAAATCATGTGTATGAATAATGGAAATTTGGGAAGGTTGGACCCATAAATAAGTGAATGGGTGGGAGAGAGTGTGAGCAAGAGTTAGTTGTGATGCACAAGTCCTGTGTATTAAGGTTTGGTCAAAACTGACATTGTCATGTGTCTAAAATAGAGTGTATACATTCCACACCCCACTTTTATTCTAGTATTGAAAGTGATATAGTAAAAGGATAAAGGGAGGTACTTGAGTGTTACCATGATTGGTGTCTTTAGGTACACATTGAGTGTTGTGCTTGCCCCATGTCAAAATTTCAATGAAATATGTATAAATGAGTGTCTACTTATAATATAAAATCTCTAGTAAAAACATTGAACATATTTGAAATTAAAATAAAAAGGAATGAATATGACTATATACATTTGAACCAATTTGCCTTATAAAGTATTTAAAGAATGACGTGATTATGCCCCATGAAGATGTCAGTGTTAAGACCATGGGTTAAGCTGAATATGCATCACCTTTGATTGGACATGGATAATTTTTTAGAAGTTAATACATGTAAAAAATCAACCACACTAGTCATTATATTATTATAATAATGGGACCCACCATGAGTTCCAATAAATTTGAATAAAACTTATATATTTGAGTATCTAAGGAATTTTTTAATCATCCATTGCAGACATATTTTATGATTCAATCTAAGTAATGCCTAAGCATAATTGAGTAAGACCTGAATGAATTATCTTATACAATGTCTCACATATGCCTTACATATGCTACCATTATAATAATCTATGTAATCTGAGTCATATAACTTGAGCCAAAATATCATAATATATGTGAATTGACAACATATGTCACACATATGCCCCCAAACTGATAACTTGTAAAATCCAAGTCATGTAATATGTGTAATAATATCATATAATTTTTGAACTATCACTCATAATCCTATATAATGATTGAAATATGCCTTGCATATTCTCCCAATCTGTGTCAAATTTGTAAAAATATGAGCCAATCCTATAATAATATGAGAAAAACTGTGATAATCTAAAATAATTTGTGCCTAAAATATGAATTATACGTGCCAAAAAGTCTGAATATATCTTTGTAAAGGACTTAGTCTCTAAGTAAAGACCACTATGTATGCCCTTCTTTTGAGGTGAGTTATGGAGCCTAGAAATCACACATCTCAAAATAAAAGAGTTATACACATCATGCTATATATAAAAAGATGTGAGCATGTAAATCATGTGCTAACATGACTAGATTATGTCATCATAGTAAGGTCAAAGCATATATGAAACATGTAACCTAAGCCATATAAGTATCGTGTCAAGATAGATATAGCAATGAGACATGTAGTGAAGAGTCAATATAGTAACAATCATAAAATAATTGAGTAAAAAAAGTGAAAAATATGTATGATATGTATCATGGTATATACACAAGTAGAAGAATGTGTAATATAGACCATGACATCACAATCTTATCAGACAATCCTAGATGTATCCATACATAACAAATAGAGTCACATGCAATGTCATGGCTATGACACACATAGTGTCACATAGAGTACGATTCACATAGAGAAAAATATATGTTACACTTATAAAACATCATGAAAAAAAGTCACATATTGAACATGAAAAGTAAGAGATATACACAAAAGGAGTCTCATAATGAACACCCAATGTCACACAGAGTCAAAATTGTTAAGCACGGGATATACTGATAGGGGGTGAATTAGTATATCATATATCTTATAAATCTTTTACTTAATCAAATTCCACTTAACCATACATTCAAGATATGCAATAAAATTGAAATAATATGCACCACACAAGAGAGAGAGAGAGACATCAGATTTTTACGTGGAAACTCAAAGCAGAAAAAAACTACGAAGAACAATCTCAAGTATATGAAATGGCACCAAATAAAATTACAAAGTTCACAAGCACCAATTTGAAGGAGCACCAAACCATTTTCCAAGCACCAACATAACAACTACGTATGAGCACAAACCGACAAGAGCATCAACCCACAAGAGAACCAACCCCTCTTGTGTATAAAATACAACTATCTCTCAATGTTGCTTTCTCAACAAATGATAGAACTCTACAATATCTCTTTCTCTTTTCTCCTCTTTTTTTATATAAAATAATTACAAACCATGCACTCTCTTGCATATTACAAATGGCTTCTCGAGCCTTTATTTATAGCTTTTCAAATGACCTTTGGCATTCACCCTTTGTGACTCTTCACTCCTCATGGAAAATGGTGCCAAACTTGTATGACCCTTCCAATTATTGCATTTGAAAATTCATATGGTAACCCTTCATAAGCAAATGCGTCCTTTCCTCTTTTATCTTTATCTTGGTGACCATTCGAATTCCTTAAGGTGACTCTTCATGGAAAAATGCATCATACCCTCTTTTATCTTCACTTGGTGACTCTTGAAATTTATCAAGATGACTTTTCATGGGAAAATGCATCCCATTCCTCTTTTATCTTTACCCCGTGGCTCTTTGAATTATCCATGGGCCCTATTTTGACTTTTATGCAACCAAAAATATATTCATTAATATTAAATAAATATCAACACAATTTAGGCAAAATATGAACATTAGAAAAACACTTTTAAACAATAAATGCTATGGGGCCTTTATCACCAATGCTAGACCTTTGACATCAATGATAATATTTCCAACAATCTCCCCTCTTGTCATTGATGGCAACCTTAAATTAAAACTACCACATCCTAAAACCTATACTGTACATGCCAACTTACAAATATAGTTAAACTAAAAATCATGTAGTAACTCCCCCTTAATGTAGCATCTTGTACCTATTCCCTGTACCTATTTATGCACTTGTTCCCTATACCCATTCTTGTACTTGTTTCTATTCTTCTCCCCCTTTGACATCAATGGCAAAGGGCCTATTCTAGAGCTAGCACTTAGATCCCGCTCAACTGATGTTGGTCCTTAATGGCACGAAGTAAAATAAATTACTCCCAACTTCTCCTACAGATACTTGAATGTGTATTTTGGTAGTGCCTTAGCGAAAATATCTATAATTTGTTCTGTAGTATTGATATATTCCATCTTAACCTATTGATCTATAACCTTCTCTCTCAAGAAGTGATATCTGATAGGAATATGTTTTATTCTTAACTGCATCACTGGATTCTTAGAAATATTAATAACACTTGTGTTATCATAAAAAATAGAAATAGGTTCGTCATATTTTACCTTGATGTCTTCTAAAGTTTGCTTCATCCAAAGCACTTAAGTACAACACAACATTGCTACAATATATTCTAATTTAGCTATAGAAAGTGATACTGAATTCTACTTTTTGCTTAGCCATGATACTAAGCTATCACCGAGGAAGAAAGCTCCTCCACTTGTACTCTTTTTATCATCCAAGCAACCTACCCAATTTGAATATGTATAAGCAACCAAAGTGAAATCTCTACCTATGGGATACCATATTCCATAATCTAATGTCCTCTTGACATATCTGAATATTCTCTTCACCAACTGAACATGACTCTCCTTCAGGGCTGCATGATATCTCACAACCATGCCTACTACATTCATGATGTCTGGCATCGATGCTATCAAATATAAAAGATTATCAATCATAGATCTATACAAAGATTGATTTAAAATGGGTGAATATTCATCCTTACTCACCTTGTTCCCTATACTCATTAGTGTGCCAACTGGTGCACAATCTTCAAAACCATTTTTTTTCAACATTTCCTTGGCATACTTACTTTGAGATATGAAAATTCCTTTATCTGATTGAAATATTTGTAACCCTAAGAGAAATGACAATTCTCCAAGCATAGACATCTCAAATTATTTTTGTATATTATCAAAAAATTCTTGTCATATTTTCAATGTTTCCTCCAAAAATTATGTCATCAACATGTACCACAATAATCAATTGATACTTACCTTCTCTTTTGATGTAGAGATTACTATCAACAAAACCTCTCTTAAAACCTTGATCTTGTAGGTACTTTTCAAGTCTTGCATACCAAGCTCTGGGAGCTTGTTTCAATCCATATAGTGCTTTCTTTAATCTGCATACATGGCTACTATCATTTGAGAGAATAAATCACTTAGGCTGATCAATGTAGACCTCCTCTTCTAGATTCCCATTTAGAAAGGCAGACTTGACATCCATCTGAAACACTTTAAAAATTTTGAACACTGCATATGTAAGAAACATTCTAATAGCCTCTAGCATTACCACTGGTGCAAAACTTTCATCAAAATCTATTCCCTCAATCTGAGCATATCCTTTACATACTAACCTTGCTTTATTCTTAGTAACTTCACTATTTTCATTCAACTTATTTTTGTATACCCATTTTGTCCCTATCACATTGTGATCTTTTAGTCTAGGCACTAATTCAAAAGTATCATTCTTTTCTATCTAATTTAATTATTTATCCATTGCCTTAACCTAATGCTCATCATGTATAGCTTCTAAAAAATTTCTAAGCTAAATTTTGGATAACAAAGAGAAATTAAATTGCTCAGATTCACTCACCATCATTCTTCTGGTGTGAACTCCTTCATTTATGTTCTTGATGATGTCACTTTCATTATGATTTATTTGGACATATTTGGATGGGGTTTTTGTGTCATTTTTCTCCTTCATCTCATCTTCATTTGATTCTTCAAAATCTTCTTTTTCAATGATTTCATGAGTGTCTACTAGATCACTAGCTTTTTATGATACATCTTCATATATCCTGACATTTGTACTTTCAATAATCTTCTTGGTATTTTTGTTATAACATTTATAATCTCCAATTTTATAAGAATATCCAAGAAATATACCTTCATCTGCTCTAGATTCAAACTTACCATGTTTTTCATTGGATCTCTTTATGAACTATTTACTAACAAAAATTCTAAAATAATCAACTGTAGTTGGTTTGTCTTTCCATAGTTCTGTTGTCCCCGAAAAATATTACTCATTTTTGGGACAACATTTGAATCATTTTGGTCCTACAAACCAAAATTGTCTCTTCCCTTTTTAAAATTTTGTCTTGGGCATTCAAATTCCTCATTTTTCAAGCTTCTCAGAAATCTACGAACTTTGCAGGCCTAAATCTATGGACTTTACAGGCTTAAATCTATGGACTCTATAGGCTTGAATCTACGGACTCAGCAGGAAGAGGAAATCTACAGACTTGGCAGGTTAAAATCTATGGACTCTTTTAAGGTTAGAGAAAACTACAGACTTGGTTTCGTTTCTATGGACTCTGCAAGTAGGTTCAATTCTACAGATTCAAAGGTTTCTACAGGCGGGTTCAACCAAAAGAATCAGTTTCTAACTTGGTCATTTTTAGGATTGGTTTAGTAGCTTGGTTCAATCGAAAATGTCTATCGGCAAGCATTCAAGCAAAAGAGGCTTGAACCATTGAACCGTTGAACCACTTAAGTTCAATTGGTTCAACGAGTTCAAAATTTAATCGGTTCAATGATTTTAGTTCAACGAGTTCATCTGCTTTGTTTCAACGTTTAGTTCATCCTTTGGTTCAACATCTTTTGGTTCAAAGGTGAGTTCAAACACATGGTTCAAAGGCGAGTTCAAACACATGGTTCAAAGGCTTCATTTGAAACATTGAACCAAAACTTGGTTCAACGTTTGCTTCAATCAAAAGGTTCATCGCTTTGGTTCATTTAATTGAACCATCGGCTTGAACCATTTTGGTTCAAAGCTTGGTTCAACGAAGTGGTTCAACAGTTGGTTCATCGTTTTGGTTCAAGGCTTTGCTTCATTCGCTTGGTTCAAAGACTTGGTTCAATCAAAAGGTTCATTGGCTTGAACCATTTTGGTTCAACCAAGTGGTTCAACGTTTGGTTCAATGAAGAGGTTTAAAGCCTTGGTTCAACAGAGTGGTTCAACAGTTTGGTTCAAAGGAGCGATCCAATGTAAAAGTTCAAAGAGCCTCTCGAAGGACAAGTGCCCTTGCGGAGGGCACTTGGTCAACAAAAACACCCTTTGGAAGGGTCATTTTTTAAGAAGGCCACAAAGGTAAATTCCTTCAAAAATTTTGTTTAAGGCAGACAGTTATAATTCTTTTAAACTTTTGTCTGAAGGAATTCCTTCGGACAAAAAGTTTGAAAGAATTCAAGAAGCGGTCGTGGGCAAAAAAACCTGAAGGATAACAACCAAGGCAAATGGAAATTTCGTGGACTTTTTGTCTGCGAGAAATTTCCACAGACTTTTTGTCTACAAGAATTTATCCGTGGAGAAAGCCCGAGGAAAGCCTGCAAAGACTATAAAGAAAAAGGCCATCGAAGGACCCCGAACCCTTGCAGGGGACTCTCAGCTGCCAACTTGAAAGATACTTCCTCAATGTTGAAGGGTCACCTTCCCTTCGAGAAGATGTAAAACAAAAGCCCGAAGGCCATTCAAAGACTGCCCAAGGGGCAGATAGCTTGCGAGGAGTTCTTCTTGACCCAAAACAAGTCATTTCTTAAGGCCTGAAAGGGAAAGTTCAATCTGGGAAAGCACCAAATAGAAAAGCCAAAAGAAGACAAAGGGGTGACGCACCCAAAGATGTCAAATTCAAGACAACAAAATAGCTGTTGATCCTTTGAACCTACAGACCATAATGCATTCACAGATTTCAAGGCCAAGACCAGCAAAAAGCAAGGAAGGAATAGAACATCAAATTGAATCCAGGACCCGATTCAATTAACTAGAAAAAGAGGAATGATAAAGGTAAGATCAGATCGCCAGATGGACATTAAAAGTTGTAAACTTTCAATAAGCGTGACTTGTTTCCCTACATTGATAAAATCAAATGGGTAAAATGCCCCTAAGTTCTAGCCTATATTCTTAACAGATTCTAATGCAACATGATGTGTTACTATTCTCGAGTCCTTCTTGAAGTGGATATATAAGGGACTCTCTTCTATTGTAAATAGATTTCTTTTTTGACAATCAGAACGAAACTCTGCCCAAATTGAAAGGCACTTCTGAGACTTTGAGCGCAGTTTGTTGATCATATTTTGTTACTGGAATAAGAAAGCAAGTGACTTTTCAGACTTTGTGCTATGATATCTTTGTTGTTGAGGAAACTGTTCTTATGTATTTTTCCTTGATTTATTTTCTGTTCCTTTAATTCAATAAGCAAAATTAGTAAAATTAGTCAGAAAGGTGTCCTGAAGAGTCAACTATGGAGAGACTTTGTGTCCCCATAATTGTCTTTCAGTGTGTTTTCTTTTCATTTTTATGTAAAGGACTTTGGGAAGACTTTGTGCCCTCATTATCCTTCGTGTCTTAATTTTGAGCAATTCAGGTGGAAACTTTGTGTTGCATCTCGATTTGCTGGTTATTACATCTTTTGTTACATTTTGATGTTACTATGTGGAGTATTCTTGTGGCTTGCTGAATAGTACTTTTGAAAGAAGAGGAGTGTTTTCTGTCATTTTCCTTGAGTTTCTCCTTTGATCCACACACATCATCTCTGAAGAAAGAGAGATGGATGGTTTGTCCTACCCTTGAGTATTATTTTCTCTTTATATATATATATATAGCATACCTATAAGGAACCTCCCCTTGATGAGAGAAGAGATCAGTCTCCTTCTGATGTGGTAAATCTACACATTTGGATGACTAATCTTCCTACTTTGGCTGATTAGACCTATTTTGTTTATCAGTATGCTGATCGACAAAATATTCAACCAATAATTTTTGGCGACTCTGCTAGGGATATAATATCCATTATCCATTTATAATTTATCCATTCACCTCCACACTAACCAGGAAAGAATGCATAGTTTAAAGCCTCAAGCTTTAACTGAAGCAAGGTCAATTATTTTCTATTTTTGTTTCACAATCTGGTAGATTCAAGGTATACATGAAGCCAAAAGGCTAAAGGTATCATTGACCTTGTATTTGAGTTGGTACCGCAAAGTGATTTTGATCTATTTCCTTCACCATCTCGTCTCTAACAAACCAAGAGTTTTCCTCCTACTAAAGTCAGATCTGCATTGCCAGATGAGGTATCTACTTCTACTGTTGATAAAGCTTTGCCAATAGTTACCCCTCTGAGATTTGTTATCCCTCTTTTTCATAATCCTACAATGGCAGTTCAAGGCCCCTAAGGTAATGCTTTTGGTCCTCTCAATTTTACTCCACCTTTACATGAGCTTCCACACAGTTCAAGGAAGAACTTCCCCAAGTTATATGGTGATGGGAATGTTCATCCTGATGAGCACATTGCAGCTTTCAACATAGCTTGTGGAGTAATCAAAGTATAATTTGAAGATGTAGCAGTCAGACTTTTTGTAGAGACATTTCAAGGTGCTGTTGTAGATTGGTTTTATCATCTACAGGCTTGGTCAGTGACTGATTAGAATACTCTCAAAGCTAAGTTTGAAGCCAAATTCAAACCTGTAGAAGATGCACATACACTTCTGGCTCAACTTACATAGATGAAGAAAGAGCCTCATGAGCCTATGAGAGATTTCATATCCAAATTTGAAAAACTAAGAAATAGAATCCCTGTAATTGCTAGACCTACAGCTAAGAATCTCAAATGCTTTTTCATTAATTCTCAACTACCTGAAGTAAGTTTTTTCTTGAGATGTGCTGGTCAAATAGATCTTGCTGCAGCTCAACTTTTAGCCACTGAGGTAGAAGATGATCTCATCTTAGCAAGGAAGATAAGAAGAGATCCAAATAAAAATAAAGCTTCATCATCTTCTGAATATGAATCTATAGGCACCACAAATCCAATGGTGCAAAAATTAACAAATGAGTTGCTTGCTCTCAAAAATCAAATGGCTCAAGGATTGTCTTCTGCTCCTTCATACAGAAGGACATTCCCAAATCAGTCATATCAAGGCAATGCTATAAGGAATCAAGAGCAACAAAATCGCCTTCCTCCCCCACAAGGGAAATTTGCCATGAAAGCTCCTCCAACCAATTCAACAATGGGATATCTTGAAGTAGAATCAAAATTATCTTTCTGGCTTGAATTGAATCAAGAAAATGATGTTGATCTCCTTGGAGACAATCAAGAAGACTCAGCTGGCGACTCCCATATTGGTTGCCTGAACTATCAAGAGGAACCTAGAAGCAAAGGAGAAGCTTTTGATGGATCATATGAAGTGTTTACCAGGTCCAAAAACCAATCAGTCTAACAAGCTGATAAAGAGAAGATAGAAGAGCAACAGTAGCCAATAGTCATGATTGCTATGTGTGGAACCATTCTACTTTTTCAATCAAAGGACTTGGTAATCACCCAAAAGGCAAATACATCAATCTTGCCTTCCCCTTCTAATTCAAATTCTCAAACCAGCCCACCTCCCATCCCTCCTAAAACTCAGAAAGTTGAAGTACCTTTTTTTGTACCTAGTTCAATTCAGCGATTTGACATAATCGATCATGTCAAAAAGACAAAAATACAAATGTTTGAGTTTGAATATCTGCAGTCTAATCCTGATCAATTAAATAAGCTGGTCTAATATATCAAAAACCAAAACATTCATGCAAGACAAAAGGCTAAAAAGGTAACTCTTGATTCTTCAAAGAACACGCCTATTCCAAATAATCTGGTCATTACTCCTCTAAATGCTCTTGGAAAAATAGAACCTTTCTATGTTTCTCTGTTAATTAATGGCTACAAGCTGAGTAACTGTATTATAGACTCAGGTGCATCTGATAATGTCATTCCAGCTAAAGTAGCTGAGTCTCTTGGTCTCACACTGACCAAGACATTTGGAAGATGTTTCTCCATGGAGAATAAGCAAGTACCATTGTTGGAGTAAATCAAAGATGCCCAATTTGCATTTGCAGCCTTTCAAGACAAGAGAATCAAGATGACTGTCTTGGTGGCTAACATCCCAGCATCCTATGGCATTTTGCTTAGATGAAATTTTTTCAAAGACATGGGAGGAGAACTAAGCATGGATCTATCTAAGGCAAGGATCCCTGTCCAAGGCATAATGAAGAGGTTGCTCCCTGAAAAAGAAGCAAAGTATGTGGTCACCCAGACATCAGCCCCTGAAGCTCAAATTATTTTTGAATCCGCAGGTATGGGTAACTATTTTCTATCTACAGATGAAATTCATGAAACACCTAAACGTATCAACTCAAAAATTAGTTCAACAAAAACATCTAAAAAACTAGTAGGCTACAGTACAGACCAAGAAGGATCCTCTATCTCTGATGAAGAAAAGTCTAAAGAAAAATTAGTATCAGATGAGATATGGACTTTGGAATTTGATGGTAGCTGTTCCTCTACCAGTTCAGGAGCTGGGATTGTTTTGATATCTCCTCAAGGAGATATGTTTCCTTCATCTTACAAATTATAGTTTAGAAATACTAACAATACAACTGAATATGAATCTCTATTGCTTGTCATGAAGGCTGCTCAAGAAAAAGGCATCAAGTTTCTTCATGCCAAAGGGGATGATGAATTAGTAGTTTGTCAAGTGAGGAACTTATACCAAACTAAGAATGAAAGATTACGCCACTATCATAACTTGGTTTGGGATCAAATTGAAAGCTTTGATGCTTTCAACATTTCTGCCATACCCAGAGAGTCTAATGACAGAGCTGATGCACTTGCTATTTCAGGAACTCTCTTAGTTCCTCATTTAGATTTCAAAGAAGATAGGTATACCATTGAGCTGGTCTATCGACCAAGTGTTCCTGACAATACTGATCATTGGCAAGTATTTAATGATGATCATCAGATCATTGCCTTCTTGGAATAAAAAAATAATTTTGAAACATTATGTTTTGAAGGCAGTGTATCTTAGAAAAATGAATCTATGTCTGAATCCACCTCAGATATAAATGAAGAATTCTTACAGCTGAAAGGAAACAAAATTCCCAAAAGCTTGGTTTCTTTTGAAAAGTTGTTTGACAAACATGATAGATTCATCAAACAATAGCAAACAGACTCGAGTTTCTCTCAGAGAATTGATCAAGTGAATCTAACTACTAAAAAAAATTCCAAGATGATCAATATTGGTAAGTGTTGCACCCTTAAAGAAAGATTAAAGTTCATCTCTTTACTCCGTCAATACATGGATGTCTTAGCATATTCTTATAAAGACTTGAAGTCTCTCAAACCAAATGAAATCTGCCATAACATTCCTCTCAAGGCCGACTCAATGCCATACAAGCAAAAATCCAGACGTATAATATGAAATTATCAGGTACTATTCTATCTGAGATATAAAAAATGTTAAATGCTAGAACCATCTTCTCAATCCATCATTCCACATGGATTGCAAACATAGTGCCTATAAGGAAGAAGAATGGCAAAATTTGCATTTGTGTAGATTTTAGAAATCTGAATCAAGCATCTTTGAAGGATAATTATCTTTTGCCAGTTATGGATCAAGTGCTTCAAACAGTGACAAGTTTAGAGATGTTATCAATGCTGGATGGCTTCTTAGGATATAATCAAGTTGAAGTTGGTGAAGCAGACCAACACAAGACTGCATTCACCACACCTTGGGGTACATTTGCATATAGAAGAATGCCTTTTGGTTTAATAAATGTTGGTGCTACCTTTCGGAGAGCTATGGATTTGGCTTTCAAAGATGAGATTGGTAAATTCATAGTGGTATACCTTGATGACTTGACTATCTTTTCAAAGCATCGATCTGATCATGTACACCATTTACAACAAGTGCTGGAGCACTGTCGCCAAAATGGTATTTCCTTAAATCCTAAAAAGTCTATTTTTGGAGTAACAGAGGGGAAACTCCTTGGACACATTGTGTCCAAAGAAGGAATAAAGATTGATTCAGATAGAGTCAAGTCTATTTAAGAACTTAATTTTCCTACAAGTAAGAATGTTGTTCATTATTTCTTCAAAAAGGTGAATTTCTTACAGAGATTTATCCCTGAATTTGTTGAAAAAACTAGACACATTGTGAATATGATGAAAGGGAAGACCATCTTCAGCTGGACTAAAGAAGGCAAATCAACATTTCAAGATATCAAGACTGCCATTGCTCACACCCCTACATTAGTTTGTCCAGATTACAACAAAAATTTCATCATATACAGCTATGCGTCTGAACACACTCTTTCAACAATTCTTGTTCAACAGGACAAGAAAGGTATGGAATCTCCTATCTCTTTCATGAGTTGCCCTCTCAAAACCCATGAGATGAAATATTCAAATATAGAGAAGCATGCTTATGCCTTGGTGAAAGCAGTCAAATATTTCTGTTTCTATATTCTGAATTCACATACTACTGCCCTAGTGCCTGACACTATAGTCAAGTCTATATTAACTCAATAGGAGTTTGTCACAAAAAGAGGTAATTGGATTTCAACAATCTAAGAGTTTAATCTAGACATCAAGTCGACAAAGCTGGTCAGGGGTAAAGGTTTATGCTAATTAATTGCTGATAATAAGCCAGAAGACACACAGTATGAAGAAACTGAAGTGGAAGAGACACCAACAGTCCTTTTTGTCTCCACTACCAATGAGTGGTATTCAGGTATCACTCATTTTCTTACTTATGGTGAATGTCCTGCTCATTTGTCTTACAAAGAAAAGAAGACTATCAAGTTAAAAGCTGCCAATTTTGTCCTTTGGGATAACAACCTATACAAGAGAAGCATAGATGGAGTATTCTTTCGCTGTGTAGACAAAGAGAAACAAAGCCAACTTTTAAAATCTTTCCACAAACTGACATGTGTAGGACATTTTTCGCTCCTGTGACTTCTCACAAGATTTTGCGAGCCAGGTATTACTGGCCAACTCTTTTCCAAGATGCACATAAGTGGGTGAGAAAATGTGAACTCTATCAGCAATTTGTTGGAAGACCCAAGTTAGCTGTTATGCCTCTCAAGCCAGTGATCATAGAAGAACCTTTCCAGCAATGGGGACTTGATTTTATTGGGACTATAAACCCATCTTCAAGTGCTGGACATGATTATGTCCTTGCAACAACTGACTATTTCACCAAGTGGGTAGAAGTAATCCCAACTAAGCATGCTTCTTCAGAAGTTGTATGCAACTTCCTCAAAGAGAATATCATTTCCAGGTTTAGAGTTCCCATCAAAATTATTACTGATAATACAACTTGTTTCACCTCTCAGGAGATTACATAATTTTGTTTCCATTATGAAATTACACTCTCTCACTCTTCTGATTATTTTCCACAAGGAAATGGACAAGGTGAATCTAGCAATAAGAATCTGGTAACTATTATCAAGAAGCTAGCAGATGACAATCAAAGAACATGGCATAAAGCATTGGTTGATGCTCTGTGGGTAGACATAATCACACCAAAAATGGCAATTGGTATGTCTCCTTTTCAACTTTTTTATGGTATCAATGCTGAGATACCAATCACCTTAGAATTGCCAGCCTTGAAATTGGCAAAGGCAATTGAAGATCAGACATATAAAAGTTATCTTGACAAAAGAATCATGTGCCTTGCTGAGCTAGAGGAATATAGAACCATGGTGGTGGATAGAATTGCTACTCATCAAAGTCTGGTAAAGAAACTCTTTGACCAGAAGGCCAAAAATTGTGATTTCTAGATTGGGGATCAAGTATTGCTATGAGACAAAAGGAGAGAACCAAAGGGGATGCATGGAAAGTTTGACTCCCTTTGAAGAGGCCCATTTATAATTCATCAACACATTGGTGAAAACAACTTTCTATTGAAATATTAAGATGGCACACTCTTTTCTCTGCCCCACAATGGGCAACATCTGAAACATTTCAACTCTTGAAGTGTCAGATCATTCCATCTGTATATATCTACATTTGTATAGTTTTCAATTCTATTTTGTTTTGTTTGTTTCTGTTTTTGATGCCTTTCATTTCTGGGTAGCATGACTCCGTAACCCAATGGTACACATGAAGACACTGGAGATTCTGGATTCTACTCCTTTCAATTCTTTTTGTAATTGACAAAAGTTCCCCAACTGGAGCCAGTTGTTGTCCCCAAAAATATTACTCATTTTTGGGACAACATTTGAATCATTTTGGTCCTACAAACCAAAATTGTCTCTTCCCTTTTTAAAAATTTGTCCTGGGCGTTCAAATTCCTTATTTTTCAAGCTTCTCAAAAATCTACAGACTCTGCAGGCTTAAATTTACGGACTCTGCAGGCTTAAATCTATAGACTCTACAGGCTTGAATCTACGGACTCAGCAGGAAGAGGAAATCTACGAACTTTGCAGGTCAATTTCAATGGACTTTATAGGTTAAAATCTATGGACTCTTTTAAGGTTAGATAAAACTACGAACTTGGTTTCATTTCTACGGACTCTGTAAGCAGGTTCAATTCTACAGATTCAAAGGCTTCTATAGGTGGGTTCAACCAAAAGAATTAGTTTCTAACACTTGGTCATTTTCAGGATTGGTTCAGTACCTTGGTTCAATCGAAAATGTCTATCGACAAGCATTCAAGCAAAAGAGGCTTAAACCATTGAACCGTTGAATCGTTGAACCACTTAAGTTCAATTGGTTCAACGAGTTCAAAATTCAATCAGTTCAACGCTTTCGGGTCAACGAGTTCAAAATTTAATCGGTTCAACACTTTTGGTTCAATGAGTTCATATGCTTTGTTTCAACATTTGGTTCATCCTTTGGTTCAATGTCTTTTGGTTCAAAGGCGAGTTCAAACACATAGTTCAAAGGCGAGTTCAAACACATGGTTCAAAGGCTTCATTTGAACCATTAAACCAAAACTTGGTTCAACATTTGGTTCAATCAAAAGGTTCATCGCTTTGGTTCATTCAATTAAACCATCGGCTTGAACCATCGGCTTGAACCATTTTGGTTCAAAGCTTGGTTCAATTGATTGGTTCAACGAAGTGGTTCAACAGTTGGTTCATCGGCTTGGTTCAAGGATTTGCTTCGTTCACTTGGTTCAAAGACTTGGTTCAATCAAAAGGTTCATTGGCTTTAACCATTTTGGTTCAACCATGCGGTTCAACATTTGGTTCAATGAAGAGGTTCAAAGCCTTGGTTCAATAGAGTGGTTCAACAGTTTGGTTCAAAGGAACGATCCAATGTAAAAGTTCAAAGAGCCTCTCAAAGGACAAGTGCCCTTGTGGAAGGCACTTGGTCAACAAAAACACCCTTCAGAAGGGTCATTTTCGAAGAAGGCCGCAAAGGTAAATTCCTTCGGAAATTTTGTTTAAGACAGACAGTTATAATTTTTTTGGACTTTTGTCCGAAGGAATTCCTTCAGATAAAAAGTCTGAAAGAATTCAAGAAGCAGTCGTGGGCAGAAAAAACCTGAAGGATAATAACCAAGGTAAATGGAAATTTTGTGGACTTTTTGTCTGCAGGAAATTTCTGTGGACTTTTTGTCTGCGGAAAAAGCCCGAGGAAAGCCTGCGAAGACTATAAAGAAAAAGGCTGCCAAAGGACCTCGAAGGGCAAGTGCCCTTGCGGGGGACTCTCGACTGCCAACTTAAAAGATACTTCCCCGAAGCTGAAGGGTCACCTTCCCTTTGGGAATATGTAAAACAAAGCTTGAAGCCATTCAAAGACTACCCAAGGGGCAGATAGCTTGTGAGGAGTTCTTCTTGACCCAAAACAGATCATTTCTTAAGGCCCGAAAGAGAAAGTTCAATCTGAGAAAGCACCAAATAGAAAATTTGAAAGAAGACAAAGGGGTGACACACCCGAAGATGTCAAATTCAAGACAACAAAATAGCTGTTGATCTTTTGAACCTACAGACCAGAATGCATTCACAGATTTCAAGGCCAAGACTAGCAAAAATCAAGGAAGGAACAGAACAAAAAATTGAATCCAGGGCCTGATTCAATTAACCAAAAAAGGAGGAATGATGAAGCTAAGATCAGATTGCCAAATGGACATTGAAAGTTTCAAACTTTCAATAAGCGTGACTTGTTTCCCTGCATTGATAAAATCAAATGGATAAAATGCCCCTAAGTTCTAGTGTATCTTCTTAACATATTCCAACACAACATGATGTGTTATTATTCCCGATTCCTTCTTGAAGTGGCTATATAAGGGACTCTCTTCTATTGTAAATAGATCTCTTTTTTGACAATCAGAACGAAACTCTGCCCAAATTGAAAGGCACTTCTGAGACTTTGAGCACAGTTTGTTGATCATATTTTGTTACTAGAATAAGAAAGCAAGTGACTTTTCAGACTTTGTGCTGTGATATCTTTGTTGTTGAAGAAACTGTTCTTATGTCTTTTTCCTTGATTTATTTTTTGTTCTTTTAATTCAACATGCAGGATTAGTGAAATTAGTCAGAAAGGTGTCCTGAAGAGTCAATTGTGGAGAGACTTTGTGCCTCCATAATTTCCTTTCAGTGTGTTTTCTTTTCATTTTTGTGTAAAGGAATTTGGGAAGACTTTGTGCCCTCATTATCCTTCGTATCTTACTTTTGAGCGATTCAAGTGGAAACTTTGTGCTGCATCTCAATTTGCTGGTTATTACATCTTTTGTTACATTTTGCTGTTACTACTTGGAGTATTCTTGTGGCTTGTTGAATAGTACTTCTAAATGAAGAGGAGTGCTTTTTGTCATTTTTCTTGAGTTTCTCCTTTGATCCACACACATCATCTCTGAAGAAAGATAGATGGATGGTTTGTCCTACCCTTGAGGATTATTTTCTGTTTATATATATATATATATATATATATATATAGCATACCTATAGGGAACCTCCCCTTGATGAGAGGAGAGATCAGTCTCCTTTTGATGTGGTAAATCTACACATTTGGATGACTAATCTTCCTAATTTGGATGATCAGACCTATTTTGTTTATCAGTACGTTGATCGACAAAATATTCAACCAACAAGTTCATAGGGAGTCTTGTTACTGTTGACTCTCAATAATTCTCTATTCTAGATATGCACTATTATACCTAATGCCTCTCTCCAATATTTATTTGGTATCTTGGATTCATTTGGCATCGTCCTCGCCATTTCTTGAACTGTTTTTGTTTCTCTACTCAACTACTCTATTTTGTTATGGAGTTCTAGCTGCTAAATAATGTCTCTTTATCCCATGGTCTTCACAATACTCAATAAACTAATCTGACATGAATTCTCCTCCTTGATATGATCTTAGGCACTTACTTTTTAATCCAGTTTCATTTCAATTAAATCTTTGAATTCTTTGAAATGTCTGAAAGCTTCTAATTTTTTATTCAAAAACATCACCCAAGTCATACGTGTAAAATCATCAATAAGCAACATGAAATATTTTTCATCTTGAGTACTTTGAGTTCTCATAGGTCCACACAAATTAGTGTGAACAAGATCTAACATTTGAGTAGTCGAGTATTCTTTTATCTTGAACCATCTTTTGGCCTACTTCCCATGCTGACAAGGTTCACAAAGCATGTTGGAGAGCTTTGTAATCTTTGGAAGATCTCTAACTGCTTGATTTTTGCTAATGTTGATAATATTATGAAAATTTATATGTCCCATTCTCCTGTGTCATAGCCAAATTTCTTCAACTTCACTCAAACAACATTTTTGACCTTTGATATATGATAACATATACAAATTGTTTCCAGTCCTTTAGCATCTGCAATCAACACATCTAAATCTTTTCTCCTAATTTCAAAACCTTATACATAAAACTTTAGTGTGTGTCCTTGATCACACATTTGACTTATACTTAAAATATTATGCTTAAGACCTTCTATATACAAAATATTTTTAGTCTTAGTTCTACCATTATCCAAACTTAATGTACCTTTTTCGGCAATTTTGGTATTAGTATTATCTCTAAATTTAACTGTGACACTGTTGATATTTTTTAGGGTTATGAACTTGCTCTTATCTCCTATAATGTGCCTCAAACATCCATTGTTAATGAACTATAGATATTATTTATTTATTGCATGCAAAGCTGTCTAGACCAACATAGACTTTTCAGGTTATTTCTTCTACCATGAACTTGTCTGAACTTTCTTCTTGATGAATAGAGCCTTGAAACTCTGGTCCTTCTTGACTGACTCGAATACACTTCTATAGTACCAGGTTATGTGTCTAAATTTATTTCACTTGTAACATATTATGGCTTCTTTATTAAATCTTGATAGAGGAGCAAAAGAATTGTGGCTTCTGTTTGACTCTGCATGAGTTTCGTTCTCCTTATTTTTATGTTAACCTTGTTTGTGAAAGAAGTGGCCTCCCCTTTCTCTTTTTCAAATCTGATACCTATCTTATCTAGCATTGATATTTTACTTTCTAATATATTATTCAACATATTAGTGCTATTCTTAAATTTTGAATCATTGGTTGCTCTATCATTGACTACTTTATTTATTTTCTCAAAATCTACTTTTAAAGAGGTAATTTCAACAACATACCTTTCACATTCTTCACTTACATTTTATAACTAAGTTGTTATATCTTCTTCAGTCTTTTTGGATTTTTCAATGTGTACTTATAGATCTTTAATTATTTTTTTTGACTCTTTTTTATTTTTCTCGATATAGAGCTTCAATCTTCAATTCTTGAGCTTTTAATTCTTCTAAGGCACAAATGAGTTCTCCTTCCAGATTCACTTCAACTTTATCTCATTATTCTTCTTGATCAGTTGTACTTTTACTTGTAGAGGCATCTTCATGTATGGCCATAAATATAATCTCTTTTTCTTCTAAATCATTGACTCCACTATCTTCGATTGAGCTAGGATATTTAGAATATAAACTCTTCTTCTCAAATCCCTTATTGAATTTTCCTTTGAAATTCTTGTTGTATGTATATTTTCCTTCTTCATTGTCACCATTACCATTATCTGGGCACTTAACTGCAAAATGTCCAATCTTTCCATAATTAAAACATTTGAAAAGCAATTTTCCTTGATCTTTACCTGTGCCCTTTTTTAGCTTACAAATTAAAAGAGCTTTGTTGTTATCTTCATCATTTCTAGAGCTGTCACTTAATTCTTGAATCTTAGCCTTATCTTTCTTTGATGTCTTGAAAGCAAATTATTTTTTTGAGGGTTTCTTTTGTTCGGTCCGTATCTCATATGCTGTAAGAAAACCATGTAGTTCATCCATCTTTAGCTTGGCTAGATCCTTCATCTCCTTGATTGCCGAAACTTTTGCATCATATCTCATTGGTAGAGATCTCAAAACCTTTTGCACCACCGCTGATTCTTCTAACTTTTGTTTAAGGCCTTGAATATGATTAACTATTTGATCAACCCACAAAAAATAACTCACTATATATTCTTCCTCTTCCATTTTCAAACTCTCAAACTATCTTCTGAAAGTCTGGAGCTTAGCTTGTTAAACCTTTCCATCACCTTTGCAAATATTTTCAAGCTTTACCTAAGTCTCATGAGAAGATTTGCATTACATAACTTTAACAAATTCTAACTCACATAAACCACATAAAATAACATTTAAAGCTTTAGCATTATTTTCAATTGCCTTCTTTTCTATCAGAGTAATCACAAGTGTTTGTGGCTCTTCGTATTCTAACATAATTGCTTGCCAAATGTTGAATCCAAAAGACATCAAATAAGTCCTCATCCTTATGCTCCAAAAAGCATAATTTTTCCCATCAAACAAAGGTTCTTTATTTGTATAAAAACCTTCATGTGATCTAGCCATCATTCTTTTCCTGATCTACTTTCAAGTTGTAAAACTCTTTCCAAAGGAACCTGCTCTGATACTAATTATTAAGCATGGGATATACTGAGAGGGGGGGTGAATCAGTATATCATATATCTTATAAATATTTTACTTAATCAAACTCCACTTAACCATACATTCAAGATATGTAATAAAACTTAAATAATATGCACCACACAAGAGAGAGAGAGACACCAAATTTTTACATGGAAACCCAAAGTGGGAAAAACCATAGAGAATAATATCAAGTATATGAAAGAGCACCAACTCAAATTACAAAGTTCACAATCACCAACTTGTAGGAGCACCAACCCCTTTTTCAAACACCAACATATCAACTATTTATGAGCACCAACCCATAGGAGCACCAACCCCTCTTATGTATAAAACACAACTATCTCTCAATATTGCTTTCTCAAAAAATGATAGAACCCTACAATATCTCTTTCTATTCTCTCCTTTTTTCTTATATAAAATAATTACAAACCATGCACTCTCTTGTATAGTACAAATGGCTTCTCAAGCTTTTATTTATAGCTTTTCAAATGACCTTTGGCATTCACCCTTTATGACTCTTCACTCCTCATATAAAATAGTGTCAAACTTGCATGACCCTTCGAATCCTTATATTTGAAAACTTATATAGTGACTATAATCAAATGCATCCTTTCCTCTTTTGTCTTTATCTTGGTGACCTTTCAAAATATTTAAGGTGACTCTTCATGGAAAAATGCGCCATACCCTCTTTTGTCTTCACTTGGTGACTCTTGGAATTCCTCAAGATGACTCTTCATGGCAAAATGCATCCCATTCCTCTTTTGTCTTTACCCCGTGACTCTTTGACTTCTCCATGGGCCCTCTTTTGGATTTTATGTAACCAAAAATATATTCATTAATATTAAATAAATATCAACACATTTTAGCCAAAATATGAACATTAAAAAAACACTTTTAGATAATAAATGCTATGGGGCCTTTATCACCGGTGCTAGACCTTTGACATCAATGACAATATTTACAACAAAACTCAAATAGAGTAAGAGTCAAAAAATTTAATACATAATCAAGGATCATAACATGTAACGTGCAACACCATTGAAAATGCATAGAACAAGCAAGACTAATCTACATAATCAATGTATATCATCATTGTATATAGAAAAACATAGTATCTAGAGAATATAGTACTTTAAGTAGTATGAGTAATATCAAGGCATATGTAATCAAGGTATATATTTAAATATGATCAATGAAATGGCTATATAAATATCTAACTTATGTAAAAATGTTCCAAGATTCCCCTACTAAAATCATGACCCTGATGTAGGAAAGGTAGCATCAAGGTGTAGGAATGTATTACATCTGAATGTCCATATCATATGTAACATGTATCTCCTACATCCCACTCATGTATACCATGAAATGCATATGCATTATTAAATTAGATATATAATCTACCATATATGTGATAAATCATAAATAAAACATGTAAACTAGCAACACATATCATGCATAGGTCCTGGTTTTTTATTTTTTTAATATTTTGTAAAGATGAGATTTTTATTAATCTACATTATAGATTATGTGGAGCTCAAAGGCCTAAAATGACATACAATGTATGGAAAAACTCATGCAAATGTATGCGAAAAATCATGCAGAGACTCTAGTGATAAGGTACTTAATTTGGGTATAGTATCTCATAAAATGCCCATGTTTCATCATCATAATCATCATTGTACCTATCTACATCAATCAACATGGAATTTACCTTTGCTATTTATTGAATATAATGCATATGTATTATATTTTATTCAATTGTGTATGAGGGCTCACTATCTGTCTTACGAGATAATGATTTCTACTATCTGTCTTACGAGATAATGATTTCTCACTTGCTTTCAAGAGTCCTTATCTTTCAGTGTTCATTATTTCCATCATTCAAATATTGATTATATGTCCTTCATAAATAGGTCTATGTGTTTATTTGGAATGTCAACTATAGCCTACATATATTGTATCCATTATTGTCTAAGTGTATCCCAAAAGTGATTGGTGGAGTAATATGTCCAATCAATCGCTCATAATGTATCTTGTGTTGTAATTCATCTATGTTATGACCCAACAATTTTAATAATGTAATTATACACATGTTTGGCCCTTATTTCTCATCAATATCAATTTGTCATTGATACTTAACCTTTATGTATAATGTCATAGCGAGGATGTCTTGTCATGGACATTTAAACTTTTTGCATGCTCTATGTCTAGATTGGTACCTATTAAAAACCAGAACTTGTGACATCTATTGTATTTGAGTCACTATGATAATCCCTTCATCTTTAAACGTATAAATATTTTATGTTAATTTTTCACAAGTATCAATCTCATGTCCCATTATTTTTTAATAACTTTAAAATGGATTTCCTTCATGAGTTGATAATACCCATAGCTCTAGGTTGAGTCATAGGTAAAGCCATCAAACACTTATTAAGTAATATCTATAGTATATTACTTGGTGTGTCGTGTACACTAATAATCTATAATTTGATAATTGATTCTATATTCATAAGCTCTATATTGTTTACTAAATATGTCATATGTGCATGGTGTACACCTTTGATGCATTATGCAATGTGTTGTGCCTCTTGTTCTCTAGTTACACTAGATTTGATAAAGAATTGCTTCAATGGATAACTTATCATTAAATTATGGTTTCATGATCTTATAGTGTAACAATTATTTTTAATTATATCCTCATAAGTATCTGGAAGGTATGCCTATCCCTTATCCACTTTCATATTGCTTACTAGATTGGAATCATCGATGTATTGTCCTGGTCTAATGGGTGTAAAGTTTAGATGAGATAAATACTCATCTATGTTCTCTAGAATGTCATTCTCATCATCATCACTATCATCTTTTTCTGTGAAAATCTAATTTGGATCCTCTGATGTGACTACTAAGGGAAGATTTATTATTTTCTCTTCTTGTGTGTCCTTTATTATCTTTTGTTGGATTCATTCACATAGAGTTATCTCTCTTTCATTAGCTTTTATTGAGTTACTAATTTTATGTGTATGTATCTGCTTTGGTGGTATGATCTATGATGTAGGTATTATAGTAAACTAAAAAGCATCAGATTATGGACTGTATCCATCACTAGGTAATGCTAATTTATAATATTTGAAAGGTTGATTATCTGTAGGACATGTGTAAAAACGTCCATTATGGATAAAATTTATAATGGTATAGATTCCATTTCATGTATTCATGGTCTACCTAAGATTAGATTATAATGAAAGTTATTGGGTTGTACATGAATTAGACTAGATAATTTCTTAGGGCCTACTGCAACATCCAAAATAATTGATCCTAACACTTGGTGAGGAACATTATAAAAGCCTTTGATGTCCTTATTTTATTTTTGAATAGAGTCCATATCCACACCCAATGTTTGAAAAAATGTGATATTGCATATGTTCAATCTTGATCCATTATCTATCAAGACCTCTTTTACTCTAATATATTTAATTTTAGCTTGAATGAACAAAGGGAGATTTTTGTTTATAGTGTGTTGAGTATATAATTAATTATTTTTAAAGGATATGATGTGGCCAGTTTTGCATCATTTCGTATAGTTATGTCATACAATTCAGGATATCAAATTTCTTTGTAGATAGTTGAGTCCTGAGTATCTCTAAGATCTATATTTTAGCCTAGGTATTCTTAAGATGATCAATTATATCTTACCCTTTATTTGAATTAATTGTTATCATGGGAGGTGGAGGGGAATGATAATGGAAGTTCCAATTACCTTCATTATACCGTGCATGGTAGGGAACCCTACCTCTTTTAATTATAATAATTGGACTGTAAAATACAATATAAGACTTGTACAAATAATGATAGCATGATAATATATAGAATGACCTTGAGGTTTATGGGGAGGATAAAAAAATGAGTCATTCAATCCCTCTAATGTCTAGTAACAACTGGAAGCATCTTAGATTGGATATTTAGATAATAAGAATTGTTGAGGAAAGCTAAATAGTCTTCATTACTAATTTTAGTCTAAGTTTTATTGCACATGAGTTTGACACATTTCATTACATGGTTGTGAAATATATTACACATTTTAATAAAACATGTAATTATTACTATCATAGTTTTAATTATACAATATATACTATGCATATCCATTATAACTATGATGTGTTTATGTAAGTAAGGGGAAATCATAAATCATATCCAAAATGCAAATTCTAAAATTTTAAACCCCTAAAAATGAAGAAGGAAATCCAAAGGGAACGTAGGGTCGGTTGTGTTTAAAGAACAACATAGAGAATTAGGTTTTTAGGATTAAAACACTAAGAGAAAAAGACTACTATGAGGGGAAATCATAATCATATCTAAAAATTAGATGTAAATATAGAAATTTAAAACTTAGGAAAGTATAAGGAAACCCTAAGGGAACCTAGGGTTTGGTGTGCTCAAGACAAAAAATAGGTTCACCAATAAATTTTAACTAATTTTGGATTTAGTGGTCTAGATAAACCAAAACATTGAAAATAATTAAGATTGTATAATAGATGTCTAAATTAATAAAATGTTAATATAATAGTAGAGTGCGATTGATTTATTACAATTAATATTTATGGAAATGACCTAGAAGATAGGGTATTTATATTATTTAGTTTTGGTTCTGGTATGTAACAATGTATATTTTTCAAGTAGGATCTGCAAGGGCTTTGTGTTGACTTGGATAATGGAATCGACTATGAAACTAAACATGACAAGCCTGGTACTACTTGGACACCTATGGTAATCATATATGTCTATGTTATACTAAATCCATCTAGGAGTCTTACACTGATCTATGACAAATTGGATAGTTGCAACTGAGTCTACAAGTAGTTCCTATGTATTTAGAGACCTTTCGACCTATGCGAATAACTATATTTTCATTTTCATTGCCTAAAAACCCTAGTTTTCAGTCATAAGACCAATATGGCCTAGAAAATGGGTTAGAAAGGGTGGGTAGATATGAAATCAATCATCACATGCTAAGTGGTTTAGCATCAATTCTATGTTCTAGTACTTTAAAGAGTGCTCAAATTAGACATAGTTCTCCCACACAACTATGTGTGTTAATCAGTGTAATAATAACATATTGTGCAATCATTTGTATGGATTTGACAATTGAAAACCTATGTTTTTTTACCTTATAATGTTATTTATAGCTATCTTATAGTTATTCATTTTAGTATTTTACAAAATTGGATGAATTAGGGTAGTGCCTTAAGACTGTGCAAAAAAGTTCTAGTGATAAGTAGATGCTTTCTAGATAGGAATAGGCTTTGGCTTAATATGCTTTTATTGGTGACTATTTAGGTGATTTCTTATTGAATTGACATTCAAAACATATGGTCAACCTAAAGGAAGGATTTTAATTTAGGAAAATAATCATTAAATGGTGCACAGATGGGTCTAGCCAAGGCAGATGACTTCAAAAATTAGATCCATTTGATTATAGCTAGAGGTGTCTAAAAGCAATAAATAGTGATTTGAGATTAGGAGATAATTTGTGTAAGATGATAAACTTTTAAGTAGAGACTATGGGAATATTATGTATGAATAAAGGTAATTTAGGAAGGCCATACCCATGGATAAATGAATGGCTATGTGAGAGTGTGAGCAAGAGTTTGTTGCATACACATAAGTCATGTGTACTAAGGCTATATCAAAACTGACATTGTCAAGTGTCTAGTACCAAATACGAGTTTATAAAATTTCCTCCTTTATATTATAGTATTCAAAGTGCTAAAGTAAAAGGATAGAGGGAGATACTTTATATAACTATGATGGGTGTATTCACATATAAATTGAGTGTTACACTTGCTCCATGAAAAACTTGTAATCAAACATATACAAATCAATGTCCACTTATGATAAAAAATCTCAAGTAAAAACATTAAACATATTTGAAATTTAAATAATAAGGAACAAATACACATTTATGCCCATGAACCATGCTGCCTTCTAGAGTCTTTGGAGAATGGGAGTGATTATGCCCCATGGAGATACCAGTGTTAAGAAAATGAGTTGAGCTAAATATACATCAAGTCTCATTGGAGATGAAGAAGTGTTTAGATGTTAATTCATGTATAACCTCAACTATAATACCCATTATATTTTTCTGAGAATGGGACCCACCATGGGTTCCAATAAACTTGAGTAAAACGTATGTATTTGATTAATTTGTCTATAACATCCACTGGAGATGGATTTAATGATTCAATTTGAGAAATGCATAAGTACATCTGAGTAAAAATTGAGTAAATAATATTTTATAATGTCTCACATATGCCTTACATATACCATCAATATAATAACATGTGTAATCTTAGTCATATAATTTGTGCCAAAATTTTATATTGCAAGTGAATAGAAACATAACAAACTCTTATCCAATATTATTTTGATGAAAACAACTTGTAAAGTGTAAAATCAAAAGAATGTTATAGGAAAGAAATATGAAAGGCTTGGAGCACAACTAGTAGATTTTTTTTCAAACAGTAAATATATCCACCAAAAAAAACATGGAAATAAAAGTAGGATTATTGTAATAGTTTCCAAACAAATGTACAATAATATAGTGTAACAATTAATGTTTCCATTTTCTCTTGTTGATGATGTGATAATAAGAAAGGGTCGTGGAAAAATGTTATGTCTATTGACTATATAAATGAATCAAATTCAATAGACAATCAACATTTTATCTGAAGTACATATGTTTCAACATCGATTATATTAATCCAAATCTAAAAAAAATATTAAGTAGAAGAATGGTAATAAATATTCATTGTACTTATGAATATTAAATATAAAATCTAATTATAGTGATTAAAAACACAATGCATTATATTGAAAGTAAAGACAATATTAAAGTGAAGGTATGGAAATGCTTAGTGCAATACAAATTAGACATGGAAACAAAGCTAAAATATATGTAGTGAAATCAGTTTGATACATATAATCAGGTCAATTTAAATTTGTGAAAACTATTTTGGGTTTGAAGCTTATATGAGAAATCAAGTCCATAAATCAATATGTAGTAGAGGCTTGAAAAATGAAGACAACCTTTTATTTTATTTTGAAAATCAAACAAAGTAAATTGCATATTTAACAAATAAAGCTACAAAAATTACACACTATGACACCAAAATTTGAATATATAAAAATTTGCACATGAAAAGACAAATGAAGGTGAATATTAAAACATGTGTATTTTTTAAAAAATGAGCCCTTGAATTTTTTTGTATTGAAAATGACAAGAAATATTAAAAACTTATATTGAATGTTATTGATTTATAAATAATTTTCTATATGGGTGAAGATAAGTATGATCATATAAATAAAATATGAAATCTTTTCAATGGTACAAGTAGACAAGTTTTTCCTTTCACAAACAAAAACATTTACAAATAAAATAGAAAAAATTAGATTCATCTTTATGTTATCTATAAAAAAATTACAAATAACACTTAAATTTTTTTATTTATCCATTTTATAACACTTAAAAACTTTTATTTATCTATTTTATATTGATAATTGTGTGATTAAAAGAAAACAACAAATATAAAAGTTCATATTTCCATTCAAAAATGCAAATATTAAAAAAAATATTTTCTCCACATTTCTATATGTGCAAGTTTTATTAAGGAAATAGATCAGTTTCTTTTCTTTAAATATAAATGATGTCATAAACAAATAAATTAATGAATTTGGTAATAAGTATCTTCATTTGAATATTTTATCATATGGAATGTAATGGCACAATTATAAACAAATAAATTAATGAATTTGGTAATAAGTATCTTCATTTGAATATTTTATCATATGGAATGTAATGGCACAATGATAGAAGACGATTTTTTTACAAAGAAATGCATTTGTCATTTTTTCTTTTGAGAGTGATTAGAGGAAAAGTCTATAACATGCAAGAATGGCGTGTTTATTATTTTGAAGAATGTCATTTTGCATATAGAATAACATGTTTTTCTTATAATGTTTTTTTAAATCTTGTGTATTATTGTAATTTTCAAAATTTAATTATAAGTGGAATGATTTAACTATTTGTATGTAATAAATTGAACAAATATTTTTTTTGATTTGAAAAGTATGTTGACATATAAGTTTCAAAGTACATATTAGACATTGCAACTTGGGATTTCTTTACTATTAAGATGGCTATGTCATTTGAAATAGAAGAAATCATAAGAGGTGAATTTTACTTGAAATGAGTAGAAATTTTGCTCAACATAAAGATTCAGGGGTAAGAGTCATATAGAATGTGTAGTGCTAAAGCATAGCGTGTGCGTTTAAAATTGCAAATAATAAATTATGTTTTATGTTTTGTTCCATGTTAAATCCATGTTCATTATAAAGTTTTTTAAGAAGTGTCTTCAACACATTATATATGTGGTAGTTTTAATGAAGAAGATAAGACACTGATAAAAGCATGAAAAAGTTTGCTACAATGAGTGATTAAACATAATTAAGAAAATAATCAAAATATGGAATCAAAATATGAAAAATGCAATTTTAGATAGGTAAGATGTTGGAATGAAATCACTGTGTTGTATAGGAAATAAGAGAAAAAAGTGAAAATACATTGAATAAAAAATACTGGTTGTAATGTTATTGAGCAAAATAATACCAAGAAATTGTATTTCAAGTTCTTATTTGAGTATTTAATGCAATGAAAGTTGGACATGGAAATAAAAAACATAAATGCCGGAATGATGTATATAGTGTGCATTGTTCTATGCAATTTTAGATAGAATAAATTGAAGGTAATGAATTTTTATTACAATGGCTACCAATTTTTCTTGATGTAAAAATTCAAGTATGAGAGTCCCAAACAATGTATAGTTTTAAAGTGCATTGTGCGCGGTCGCAACTACAAATAACATATTACATTTTATGTTTTGTGTCATGTACATGCGATATTTATTACAAAGTTTTTAGAGAAAGATATTCAACACAATCCATGGCTGAAAAATAATCATGAAGAAAAGAGGGCACACATAAAAACATGATTTTTTTTATTACGATAAACAATAAAATAGAATTAAAAAAGAATATTTAAATATTGAGTCAAAATCTAAAAAATGTAATTTTAAATAGGAAAGATTTTGGAATGAAATCGATGAATTATATAATATATTGGAGAAGAAAAAATTAAGATATATTGACATGTTGTCGAATAAAACGTATTGATAGAAATTTCATTTAATGAAATAATAGTAAGAAATTGCCTTTCAAGTTATCAGTTGAGTATATTGAAAATAAAAAATGATCTATATAGTGTGCATTATTCTATGAAATTTCAAATAAAAGTATTTGAAGGTGATGATTTTTTCTTGCATTGGCTAGTAATTTTAATTAATGTAAGAATTCAAGTGTGAGAGACAAACAATTTATAGTGTTAAAGTGTAGTGTGTGCATGTTTGCAACTAAAATTAGCACATGAAATTTTGTGTTTTGTGTCATGTACAAGGGATGTTCATTACAAAGTTTTGAGAGACAAATATTCAACATAATTTGTGGCTAACATTTTTTATGGATAAGAGATGGAACTAATAAAAGCATGAAAAAAGTTATTGCAATGAGCGATAAAACAAAGCAAAAAAAGAGAGCAAAACATTGAATCAAAATCTGAAAATGCAATGTTAGATAGACAAGATGTTGGAATGTAATTGGTGCATTGTATAAGAGACAAGAGAATAAAAAAAGAAGACACATTAACATGTTGAAAAATAATAATAACATGTAACTGTATTTCAAGTTCTCACTTGAGTATTTGATGAAATGAAGATTGGATAGATAAATGGGTGCGTACATATCTATATATTTGACATTTTTATTTTTCAAGGTTGAGCAAGAGATTGAATGAAAGTAAGGCACCAAGAATGGCCAAATGAAAAGTATTTGCTTCCTTGATCAAGAGGCGGAGTTGAGTTTCCATAACTTCTTCTAAAAGTCTTTAAGTACCTGTGAAAGTGCTAGAAGATTTTGTTTATAGTCAAAGTTATCGAGAAACGACAACTTGGTTTGAATACCGGAAAGTGTATTCGTTCATATGCTCATATTTTAAAAAATTTATTTTTATTTATATATTCATAATGATATCTAATGACATTTAACTTATGTTAGGTTGTGGAGCTAAAAGCTTCACTGATGCAAACATGGAGGAGGTTGTTGAGTGTCACAGTAACCGACGTCGGTCAGGCCAACCGACGTCAGTCAGAGGTAGACAGGAAGTCATCAACATTGGTCTTCGATCAGCCAACATCGGTCATCTCCAGATAGACAGGGACTGACGTCGGTAGCCTGTGCGATTCCAGAACTGTTAGTTACACGAATAGTTTGTTTAACGAACCGGTTGTTTGCATGTAAAGACTAATTTTAGTCTTGGAGCTGCGTTTATAATTATTGTAATTAGAAGTCTAATTATTGTTTGCATGGGATCTATATAAGAGACCCATGGGGCTGTATTGTAAAGTGTGCTAGATAGAGAGAGCAAGGTTAGCTCCTTCAAAGGGAAGAGAGCAAGGTTAGCTCCTCATAGTGCCACAATGCCAAGTGTGTATGATCAGGTAGATCTACGGGAGAGCAAGATCTGGTAGAAGATCCACAGGGGTGCTGGTATGTAGAGTCAGAAGGGTTCTATCCAAGGGATAATCATAAGGACTTGGTGAGGCAAGGACAAGGCCAATTGTCAAGATCCCTGCTCCCTAAGAGCACACTTGATTACCTTTGTATAAGCAACTAAACACGGAATTTAACCAGAAGTAAATGTAACTAGAAATCAGAAACAACACAGACTATGAGAAACAATACAATCTTGTATTAACACTCTTCCAGAAGGAAATACAATGAAGAAATCACACTTTTTTCCACACCTCTCAGATGTACAGACCTCTTTCCCTCAAGAGTTCACTCTCTCAATTACAAACAAAATCAACTCAAACACAGAGTTGTTGTTTCAACCAGTCAGTAACAATACTGCCAGTACCATCGAGTACACACACATACTCCAAGTCCGAGTACACCACGTACTCCGAGTATATCTCACCTGATCTTGCAAACCTGTAGATCAACCGACCTTACTTACCATGTAGATCTTCTCCCTGATCTTGCACACCTGCAGATCAACTTGGTCTTGCACACCCTGCATACCAGGTTGATCTGCAGGTGTGCAAGATCAGGGAGAAGATCTACATATTTTTATTTTTATTTATATATTCATAATGATATCTAATGACATTTAACTTATTGCATTTTTTTCAAGAGCAATCAATTTTTACCTAGAGTTACCATTGTATGTAGGTGGAGTTTTTACTTAGCATTCAATTGCTTCATCCATCCTTATGTGTGTGTTTAATTTATTATTTTACTTTTATGTACACATGAATTCACATCATATACACACATCAAAGTAGGGTCATTACATAGATATCTAATTTTGATACGAGACTCTTTTCCATTAGGTATTTCTAAGTTTTAGTACACTGGATTGACTTGTGTATATTTAGTTATTTTCAAACATATTTCCACCCACACCAGATCTTATTTGATCTTGACCCATATATATATCCTCAACCTTGTATCAAATTTGTCTATTTTCAACTTTCAGATCCTAGTCATCCATTTTTCGAATAGTCTCATCCTATCAAAGCATTTATTCTGCCTTGTACAAAATCAATGATCTGCTAAATTATGTTTCATATAGAATCAATAGCCTACCGATTCCCTCCCTTGCCTTTTTGTAGGTCCATATCCCTTAACATGATTTCACACACCTTTGATCTCATTTGTCACATTGGTCCATGGTGGACCTTTGTGTATCATGACGTAAAGTACCTTATATACACAAATCAATCCATATTAATTTATAAAGTTGTATTCAAGTGATAATAAAACACATAATCCTACCTAACTTTGAGTCACACATTGGTCAAATCTATTGTTACACTTGTGAGGGAGCATGTGCGTTGAGTCTACAAAGCTTCTATATGATTTCAAGTCTTGTGTCATCATCAACTTGTAGTAAAAGAGGGTTTAGGAAAATGTTTATGTAGTTGCATTTATTTTCACAGGGAGAGTAGGTGAATCCCTTTATATCAATTATACTTCACTTACATGCACAAGAGAACTATATTGACTCTGATTTCAAGTGTACATAATATGTAGTTAAAAGTCTTCAAGGGGTAGCTCCAGTAGGCTAAATTGAACACATTTGTTTTAATATTATTTTTTATGGCTAGGTCATGGAGCACAAGAGAAGACAAAAACAACACAATGTCCCTATCAATTTTGCACAGTGATTCCAAAATCCTAATCGACATCAGCGATTGTGCCTGTCCATAAAGTTGTCGAGTCTGAAACTGAATAGAGAATACATTCAAAATAGGATATACAGTGAAGAGTCCAAAATTTACACAAAGCAATACAACCAACTATAGAGCATAGATCTAATCTCAAATTTTCAAAACAATACCCAAATATTTCAAATTCTATTATATTTATTACTTTCATAGTTCTTGTTTATTTAATCATCTAATTATTATATTTGTCTTTTTTAATATGATAAATCTTATTATTATTTTGAACTACATTATTGACAATCTAGCTTATACCCTAGTTTTAATTCATTGTGCATGGTTTAATTACCCTTGTGTGCATTTTAATTAACCCCATGGTTCTAAGCCTCACACCAACGAAGAAGAATTATAGACCAAAAAACTTCCAATGACCATAAATGATTTCTCCTTCGCTCAATTTATGAGTATTTTGTTAATTTTTTAATTTGCATTTATTGAATCAATAGTCTTTAGTTTTGTAGATAATCCCTTAAGGACCACGCTTGCAATTCCCAATTAAATCAGAAACACCTTTTAAATCTTTCTTTATCATTTATTATTAATATAATATTATTTATTAAGGTTAATTTTACTATTGTAAATATGATTAACCTTAAATTGGAATGTTTCATCGGTAGATGTAAAATCACTTTCCCCATCTTTTGACGCGATTCCGCACTGTGTAATAAAGCCAGCCACATATAGAAGAAGAAAGTCATCAAAGCAATTGTTCCTTCACGCTTTTTTCAAAAGCAAAAGCAGATTATTTCAACAAGAGGAATCGAGTAGCCGTATTTACTTACCATGGTAGGTCTTATGTCCACTGCTGCAAATAAGCCCATGAATTAATGGACGACATTAACTTCAAACTCACGTGTTTCTCATCGGAAATGCATCATTGATTTTTTTTATTGTTTTCTTATAAAAGGGGATCAGGCCACCTGGCATCGATGGACTGCAGCTGGATGCATCTGGAACACTCGCATCTCATCAACAATCACGTCTCTGTGGTTATAAAATGCACTGCTCGTACTCCTGAGAGCCTCCCCGCAGCGCAGCACAGCACAGATCGTCTGCCTTGCACTCCTACAGTCCCGTTGTTTTTAATGGCAAATCTTAAAGGAGGGGCCTTCTTCCTCGGATTCGTCTTTGGCCTCGCCATCTTCCAAAATGGTAAGTTCGGTGTCCGTCCCATCCTGAATAATCAAAGCGTGTCAATATATTAAGCATTTTCTTAACATTTGTCACTGGGGTTTCAACTGCCGTTGCTTTTCAGAGATAAATAGTGTAGTGTGGTGCTTTATTCGGTAAAATTACTGAACCTTTAATGGTGGCTTCACTCTCAGAGGTATATACAGTGTAGTGTGGTGTTTTATTGTTAGATAATTGAATATTTAATGGTGGCTTCACTTACAGTTGCTTCTCAGAGATGAATACAGTGTAGCGTGGAGCTTTATTGTTAAATAATTGAATATTTAATGGTGATTTCGTCTATGGTTGTTTTTCAGAGATAAATACAGTGTAGTGTGGTTATTTGTTGTAAGCTTATTGAATATTTAATGGTGGCTTCACCTGCTGTTCGTTCTCAGAGATAAATACAGTGTAGTGTGACTCTTTATTGTAATATAATTGAATATTTTATGGTGGCTTCAACTGCGGTTGTTTCTCAAAGATGAATACAGTGTAATTTGGTGCTTATTTGATAAGATAATCGAATATTTAATGTTGGCTTTCTCTGCCGTTAGTTTTCAGAGATAAATACATTGTAATTTGTTATTTTTTTTTTCAAAGATAATCTAATATGTAATGGTGTCTTCACCTGCTGTTGCTTCTCAAAGATAAATACAGTGTAGTTTGGTGCTTTTTAGTAAGATACTCGAATATTTAATGGTGGCTTTACCTGCAATTGTTTCTCAGGGATAAATACAAATGTAGTGTGGATTTACCTATAGTTGCTTCTTTGAGATAAATACATTGTAATTTGATGCTTTCCAAAGATAAATTATCTTAAATTTAACGGTGGTTTCACTTGCCGCTGTTTTTCAACGATAAATAGTGCAGTTTGGTGCTTTTTTTTTGGCTTTTCAGCAATAAATACAGTGTAATCTTTTAATTTTAAAAGATAATTGAATATGTAATGATGACCTCACCTGCCGTTGTTTCTAAGAGATAAATCCAGTGTAGTTCGGTGTTTTTTTTTTTTTTGCCGTTCTTTCTAAGCGATAAATACAGTGTAGTGTGGTGCTTTATTGTAATATTAATGGTGGCTTCACCTGCTGTTGCTTCTCAGAGATAAATACATCTGAGAAATAGTGTAAATACAGTGTAGTGTGATGTTTTATTGTAAGATAATTGAATATTTAATGATGTGGCAGGGGCGTGGGCGTCATCCTTCACGCTAATAAATAAGTGCGAGTACACAGTGTGGCCGGGAATCCTTGCCGGCGCCGGGACGCAACCGCTATCGACGACAGGGTTTGAGCTGTTGGCAGGGGAGAGCGTCACAGTGGAGGCCCCAGCGGGGTGGTCGGGGCGGCTGTGGGGGCGCACACTCTGCACTTTCGACGCCCAGGGCAACGGCAACTGCGCCACCGGCGACTGCGGGAGCTCCCTGCAGTGCAATGGCAAGAACGCTGCGCCGCCGGCGACGCTGGCGGAATTCACTCTCGGGCATGGTGACGGCGTCGCTGACTTCTACGACGTGAGCCTGGTGGACGGCTACAATCTTCCCATGGTCGTGGCCGCCAAGGGCGGCAACGGTACCTGCAGCGCCACGGGTTGCGTTACAGATCTGAACCTCAGCTGCCCCAAGGAACTCCAGGTGAACAGCGGCGTGGCTTGCAAGAGCGCCTGTGAGGCCTTCGGAGACCCCGAGTACTGCTGCAGCGGAGCCTTCGCCACTCCCAACACCTGCAAACCCTCGTCGTATTCGCAGCTCTTCAAGGCGGCCTGCCCCAGGGCCTACAGCTACGCATACGATGACGGCTCCAGCACCTTCACCTGCACAGGCGCCGACTACGTCATCACCTTCTGCCCTGATTTCAACCGGTAAGAACCTTATCTCAATCCTGCACCTTCACCCGCATTCGGGAAATGATAACCCGTAACGTTTTTTGTTTGTTTGCAGGCAGAAGAATTCGAAAGATTCTCCCGACTCGACGGTGAGCAACAGCAACGTGTGGGCATTGAGCACGGCTGCCGGCACAAACCAAGCTGGAAGGGCCAATCGAATTGGGGATTTGTCATTTGTCTCACTGTATCTTGGACTTTTTAGCCTCTCGCTTTTAGCATACTACGCCTATCCTTGCCACCTGGGCTTTGACACTGCACTCAAACCCTAGTGAAGTGAAAACGAGTTTCCTTACAGACCCAAACCCTTACCAAAAAGGATGCACAGAGGTTCTTGTCGTGGATGAGTAGGTACTTCCTACTCATTCCCAAATGAGAAGAAATGAATGAGAGACAAAGGACATCCCTGGATAAGGAGGAGCGCTTCATTGTTCGCCAAATAGCGGATCTTTATTTACTGATAATGTATTATGATGTACGATAGCTCCGTATTCGGAAGATGGATTTTCTCGCTTTCGGCGGAGGGAGCCGACATGGAGTTTGTCCGCGTGTGGGGAAGGGCTGACCTAAAATGTAATAAAAGATGGTCTTCTCGCAATACAGGGACTGTTTCACCATTGCTGCAATTGTTATTTATATTGTGTGTTGATAGCAATAAAAATGAGCACGGTTGTGTTTTGATTGAAATTTATTTATGGATGAGTTTGTTTTTAAATTTTAAAATTATGCCATAAATTGGGATTAAAAAATATAGCTTATAATATTATTTTAAAAAGTTCAAATTATTAAATATTTTATATTAAATTGTAAAAAATTGATATAATTAAATATAATTTGTAGATATATTTAACTAGTAATTCAACAGTCATTGTCTTAATTAGATTATTTTAAAATATTAAATTGTAAAAAATTGATATAATTAAATATAATTTGTAGACATATTTAACAAGTAATTCAACCGTCATTGTCTTAATTAGATTATATAATTAAATTGTTTTATTGATAATATTTATTTATAATATTTAATCAAAATTATTCTAAAATATTTAGAACTAATTTCACAAATAATCATTTACTCATAAAATTTGTATCATATATTATTTGTTTTTAAAAAACGTGTTAATTATTTTTATTTTAATAATTAAAATATGATAATAAAACGTGAAAGTGGTACATGTTTTTAATGTGGAGGAAGTATTTTGTGAATTGATATTGATATTTAAAAAAATTATGAATAATATACATTAGATTTTTTTTAATATGTTGAAGATTGAAATAAGGTTTTAAATTTATTAGACAATTAAATAGTTGTAATTATTAAATTAATATAATAAAAATTATGTAAATATTTTTTAATTTTTAAATATTAAACTTTACAATTGTTAAAGTAATGTTTTATCTAAAGTTTTTAATAATCGAATATATTTACATCTTTGGAACCTATATTTATGGAAATGTTGGTGTAGCTTTTTTTCGGTTTGTGGTTTTATCGACATAATTATTAATTAATTTGCTTAGGGTTGTGAAAGTCATTAGAATAAAATATACTTAATATGTTTTATAATATTGAGTTGAGTTGTTGCTTTTTTGGTGACATAATCTTTCATTATATAATGTACATCATTTATATTTTTTAGCTAATGGACTAATATGAAATTTATTTTTGCTTTACATTGCTTTCACCTATTCCTAGGGTTTTGTGTATTTCTTGGATGTTCAGAGATCTTGGAGTAATGTAACATGGTATCAGAGCTTTAATTTGATGGTCATTTTACTATATCTGAAATCTTTGGTGAGATTTTTCTTGCATGCATTCTTGTTAATTTTCTTATTGTTTAACAGCTTCATAGGTTTGGTAGAATTTCATTGAAAATCTATGTAAATTATACAAGTGAAGTTTTTAATTACAAAATAGATAACACTATTAGATTTAAAAGTTTTACTACCTTAAAATTCATTAAAATTCACTGTAAACATGACCTAGATTCATGACAATGATATTTAACATTTTTTAGCATTTTGAGACTTTTTTAGTGATTTCATGCATATTCGTATAATGGGGTGATTTAAATTTTTAAGGTTTTACAATGAAAATCATATGTTTAAAGGGTTATGCTGCCTAAATCAATTAAATAAATATGTAATAATTAAGTATTGATTTTTTATGACTTTTGATGTTGTTTGACTTTCTAAAAATAGCAATAAATAGGGATAAATAGAGACTTTCCTAAAAATTGACTGTCATGGATGATCTAGATTCTAAAAGTTGAGATCTGAGCAATTATTTGTATCACTAACAAGATTTTGGGGTTTGTATGCTCACTAGACAATAGTGTCCGGTATGGATAGTAGCACCATTTGTGTGTAGTGTCTTCAATGTGGCGCTAATGTCCCCTTTGTGGGGCTATTCCTATTTTCTAGGAGCACTTGCACCTATGTCTGTAAATCTTGTTCCTTCATGCATAAAATTCAGAGCTATGTGTTGTGCCTAAAAACCTTGATTTAATGTACAAATCTTAATCCTTCTTGCATGGCATGATCAATAATTTTATATGTGTTAGTATGATGAACTGCACATCCTCAACACGTGTAGAGAGTTGTTCACATACCAATAGTCCGAAGACGGATCAAGCTCAATGTAGTTCTCTCACCTAGTGCTTGATGCAAGTGCAAGTGAATGCTAAAATGAGAGTGGCCCTGGATGCTCTGAATGTGCTTGAACTTTGAAATATTTGAAAACTAGGCTTAGCGCTGCTGTATATGGTAGTATGCAGAAGTAGGGCAAAATAAGGATCAAATACCTTGATTTTGCTCAACTTTGTCTTTGGTTTGAATAACTTTTGCATCTATTTTTCATCTAGTGAATAGAGGTGGATTAGACTTATATTTATAGGGTTTTGTTGCTTATGTGAATAGGAAAATATACTTAGTCTAAACTTGGGAGGGGCACATATTTGAAAAAGTATCCGTTGGGAAGAACTAGGGCTAAGGACAGTAGCACCTAGTTTGGGGCATTATCGCTATGCGGTTGTAGTTTTTCAAATGTGGTGCTAATGTCATCTTTGCAAATTGCCAAGCAAATTGGATTAGGATATGAGATGACAGTTCTAAGATTGTGTTTTGACTGGCTGTAGGTGACTATGGTTTGTTAAATGACTAGAAAAGTAAGTCTAATGCTCAAGGATATGCCTATGTCTAGTCTAGGGATAAATTAGCTCAAGTGACACTCTTAACATCCAATTAGCACTTTTAGGTGATTATATTTCCCCCCCTTTATGCTAGTAATGCAACAAATCAAAATGACTAGTATAAAGAAAAAAGAAATGTCCCTGAACTTATCTTAGAAGTGAACCCTGTGTAGCTAAGTTTGAGTATGCAAATATGGGTTTGTGTATGTGAAACATGATCTAAAGTAATGTCTTGTAATGAAATGAAAAAATCAATCCTTACTTAAAAGATGATCAAAAGCAAAAGACTATTTTGAAATGAATTAACTGAGTAAAATTGAGTAAAGAGAGAGTAAATGAACAAATACATCTTATTGGGTACACGAACCAATGCATGAACCTAGTGACAACCTATGTGTGTGAGTGTGTATAGTGATCATATCATTGAATAGCTTGAATTGAGCTAATGGCTTGCTCAATCCTCATATAGATGGCGTAAGAACTCAATTTGATTTTGACTCCATCATTGCTCACCCCTACTCAGTAGATCCTGATATCTGTGAATAACTTGGATAAGACTGTAAGTGTGTTTAACCCTCTCTCATGTAGGTGGCTCAAGAACTCAAGTAGGTCATGACTTCATCATTGCCCACTTGTGTGAAGGAGATGCATTTCAAATTGAGTTGCATAAAATGCTGAAAGTATATAATTGAGTAAATATAACTATGTATTTGGCTCCACAACCACTTAAGTAGATTAGGCAGTTCTAAACCACTCAGGGATGCCAACCACTACAGATGGAGTAAGGCATGAATCTAGTGATAAACTAAAATGTGATAGCAAGTGTATATAATGTAGAGAATGACATAGAGTTTGCTATTCCATTTGATCAACTTATGTGTCACTGAGTATATGGGACTATGTGCTGTGCACATGCCCCTAATCTGGTATCTGAGTATACTAGATTTGAATTGAGTATGCAATAGCTAAATCTATGTAACTGATTTGAATGTATGAGTGATCATGTCACACATGATGCCTCCAAATCTGAGCAGTTGGTATGAATCTAAGTTGAAATGAATGTATCTGAGTTAAATTAGAACATAACTGCCAAACTTATGACTATATTTGTGTAAATATGTAATGTACTTGGTGTACTAGTCTAAATGATCTGAGTTGTCCTGAAGTTGGGGCTATTAGATAGTAGCACCCTGTAGTGGACAATAGTGCCCTGTGGTGATAGTGTCCCAATTTGGGTACTAATGTCTGCCTAGTGAGATTTTTATAGGATCTGAACTGATCACTGGACCCCTATTCTATTTTGTGTCTGTCCTAAGTCTGATTTTTGAAATTGAGCTTGTGTACTAAAATTTGTCTATAAAAATCAAAGTAGGACCCTGATCTCTGTGATAAACCCCTGTAAATGCTAACTCTTTTGAGAGTAGTTATGAAATCTATATAAGAACTACCCTATAATGAAGTAGCTCTATAAAATGTGTTAGCTGGAACATGTGCATGATATTTTAATATAATGTACAATCATAAAATAAAAATGTAAATGGGTATGAAAATAAGTAGGTAATGTAAGATGTATGTTATAATCTAGCATTGCACAAGGGTGTTAAGATAAATGTAATCAATGTGTATAGCAGTAAAATTTGAGTAACTACCTAGAGGGATGGGGTATGATGTCCATCACGACACCCAAGTAGAAAGGGTAGATGCATGAGATCCCTCGTGGCATCAAAAATTGGTGTGTGAGAAAAACAAATACAAGTGTCATGTTGTAAAAGCATACAAGGAAGCAAACATACAAACACATGAGACACACAAAAGGTAGGCCTAGGGGCCACAATACAAAGGACATGGGCACATGCCACTAAATTTGAGAATGAAGACATATAAGGACATGTTCAAATTTCCACATATACAAACAAGTAATTTGATGTAGATTCACATAGAACGTCATATTCAGATGTCTGCATATAGAAGTAGGAAAGTACACACAAGGGACATGGGCTCATGTCCAAGGTAGACAAATAAAGAAGTGGCATAGAAGCCAAAGAATAATGGCATATTCAAATGCCCTCAAATATGGAAGAAGCATAGGAAACACAATCAAGTCTAATCTAGTAACTAGAAATGAAAGCATGTATAATTGTGTAATACAAATCTATGTAGATGCTAGGATACATGTATATAGAGTATAACTAGTGATAGTAAAAAAATTGAGAAATAAGGAGCAATGATCAATATCAAGATAAATCAATGCATAACTATAATGTTTATAACAACTGTGTAGGAGATGCCCCCAAGTGGGCTGATGTATCAAATGTATAAACTTGAAACAATGTAAATGCCCCCAATGGATAGATGATGGTTTGGATTGATGTAGTGAACTAGAGTCCTATCTATAATCTGCAAGCACTTGACAAGAACAAATGAAATATATGTGTATGATAAAACTGACTATACTAGGATATCTATCAATATGAAATATCTGGCAAGTAGTAGAAATATAAACATAGTAATGCATACAATATGTAAAATTTTGTGTTTTTGAAATAATTGAATATTTTTGTATTTTGACATGTTATATTGTTTTTGTGTTTTATGATTATAAGTTATGTACAAGCAAATGAAAATAAACTATGTACAAGGAGCAAGGGAGTAGAATGAAGTATATACAAAGGTAGGAACCATACTAACCTATGAATCTCATGAAAGACTCACCATCACCGTGACCTATGTCAAATAGAGGAACTATGGTTGTGAGCATAGTGTGAAAGGGAAACTATGAGCCCATGATCTGCTATGCTACATAATATGAGTTTAAAGTTGCCTGAGTAGTGATGTTATGATGTTGTGAAACTGACTGTGATACCCTATGAATTGTAGGGGTATTAGGGACCCATCTAGTAAAAGTAGAAGTTGTTGGTGATGTAGGTGTCCTATGTTGAGAACCCATTGACCCCAATATAACTGATCTCAACATAAATTGAGTAGAGGAAGGCCATATAGAATTTATGACATATCTTTGATGTAATGGTCTCTCTAGTAATGGTCTTCGTGGGAGAGTATGCATGCATGTAAACACTATAGAAGTAGACCTGCCCTGCTCTGAGGACTTTATTGAACATTGTGATGTATGCATAAGAGCTATACTCTTTGTTGTAATTGATAACCATGCAATATCTGACAATGTTAAAATGATAACTGGTGTTGATTATGGAACTATAGCTAGAAAGTGTGCTAGAAGTACCTGTGGAATGGGAAGAGGATACTCATATGGGACACCCTCAATTTTAACCACCTGGTTAGCATGTATATACTTCAAGCATCAATGTACTATAGATGGGATGGATTAAAGCTATTGTAACCATGGCCTATCCAATAATATATCGAATACACCCGCACTAGGTACTACCAAGAACCAATTGATTATGTGTGCTAGTCCAACCTATAATGGAAGCACAATCTCCTTGACAGAGCTCTGAACATGGCCACTAAAACCAGTAATGATGATATCTATAGGGAATATACATACTCTGTGTATCCCAAGTGCTGTAAAAGTGTCATGGTGCACATGCTTATGCTTGATCTATTATTAACTATAATAATGTGAATAGGATGGTGGTCTATGTATGCTCGTATGAAGAGCACATGTAAATCTGTGTCATCATCCACAATCTCCTGCTCTAAAAATGTTATAAGTGGTCTAGCTAGCATTGTAGTGTGATACATGCCGATAATATTATTCAGTGGATGTGCCTCCTCTGTAATTGTGTGATAAGAAGCTGGTGGTGGATGAACCTAGTATGTATAGTGAACACCTGATGTGTCCCCTACTTCATTAGCTATATGCTTTGGGAATGGATCAAAAATTAAATTTAGTGCCTTTGCCTCTATTTTTTGTTTTGGTGCCTTTGTGGGTGTGTCCACATCAATAATGTTAGCCTTAATGAGATCTTGTATCTTGTGTTTTAGGCTAATGCATTTGTTTATCATGTGGTCTGGTGCCCTATGATACTCGCACAATGTATTTAAATCATAACTCTTTAGAAGAGGCCATGTTGTATTAACCTATTTAATGGAAGGGAAAGATATGACATTGTATTCTAATAGTTGTTTGATAAGTCGTACTGGTGACTCTAGTAGATTAGAGAAGACTTTGCACTAAGGAGCAAATAAAACCAATCTAAGAGAAGAATTTGAAGCTACGTTGAATATGGCATTTTGTTCACTTTTGTTTTGTGTTTCTAACCTTGTATGGAGGTTTGTTTGTACTCTTAATCATTGAATTTGTTCCATTTATGTAATTAAGTTTGCTCATTGCTAAGAGCTTAACCTCTCTTTCCTTACCTATGTGGCACATATCGGTAAATGTGGAAAAATTCTTGAATAAGATTGCTTCGTGTAGTGTTGGCAATAGACTTTATTTAAATATATCTTGAAGCTCTCTATGTACCATGGGGCTAGTAAATTTGGATACTATTATCTTGTATCGTAAGATATAATCAGTGATAGGCTCATTTGACTTTTGGTTTAATTGTGCCACTTATGCATGGGATATCTTATCATTGATGTTGATAGAGAAGTGTGTTAAGATCATATCAAATAAAGGATTAAATTTTGTGATATATTGATTTAGAAAATCATAAAACCATTGTAGGGCATAATCCTTGAGACTGCATGGAAATATATTTATAAGAAGCCAATCATTGGACACATAGTCCAAGCATACTATGTGAAATGCTCTGAGGTGATGCTCTGGGTCACCCTTGCCATCATATAATGTGAGCATGGGTGCCATGAATCTGGATGGCAAAGGAGTTTTTGCTATGTGATGTGCCAAAGGTGTATGCAAGAGAATGTTGGAATCCAAGGCATGTGATGGCTTATATGCTCCCTACTCAAGATGTAATACCTTAGAATGCAGAGTAAGAATCTACTGTATAAGGGATTATATATTTAGAGTAGAATAAGTAGCCATAAGTGGTGTAGCTATTATTAATAGTCAAATAAAAATCTTGGGTTGTGTTATCTGAATTGGTTGAGTGGGCCCGACTAAATGTGTAACAACATCGTTAACTAGAGGGGTTGAAGATTGACCATTGTTTATCTTTTGGAGTTCTTCTTGAAGAATGTTTATGAAATCATCTTGTATATCCTTATGTTTGGACACAAAGTCTTGTAATTGATGCTTATCAGTTTCATCAAATCTGTTGTTAAATTCTGCCATTATAGGTTTGCAAGGTAGAAAAACAAGTTTTGTATATTTTGAACCATTTAAGAATAGTAATCTATGAAATATTGCAAAATTGAAATATGGAAGCAAAATTGATATTTTTGGAATTAAAATATAATCATAGATAAAAAAGGATACAAACCCTAAGTGTGTCTAGGGTTAAGGTTTTAATAATCTAGGGTTTCTTTGTAACAATTTAAATTATATATAAAATAAATTGAAACTCTAATGTAAAGTTGATTTTAATTAGCTAGGTTGTCTAAAAAAAATTAGAAGTAGGCAGCCCTAAATTTATTGCACAAAATTTCAGTTAATGCAAGCTAGGGTTTGAAGTAATGTTTGAAGTAAGATAGGTTCACCAAATGATTTAATATTTTAGGGTTTTACAATGAAAATCTTATGTTTACATTAAATGGCTAAGATGCCTAAATCAGTGAAATAAATATGTAATAATTAAGTACTTATTTTTTATGATCTTTGACTTTGTTTGACTTTCTAAAAATAGTTAAATAAGGATAAATAGAGACTTATTTGAAAACTAACTATCATGGATGATCTGGGTTTTAAAAGTTGAGATCTAGAAAGTTATCTAAATCATCAATGAGATTATGGTGTTCATCTACTCATTGGATAGTAGCGCTTAGTATGGATAATAGTGCCATCGATGTGTAGTATCCTCAATGTGGCACTAATGTCCCCTTTGTGGGACTATTCTTATTTTATGGTAACACTTATGTCTATGTCTGTATGTCCTATTCCTACATGCATGAAACTTGGAGCTCTATGTTGTTCCTAAAAAACTTGATTTAATGTGCAAACCTTAATATTCCTTAAAAATTTGGAATGCTCAATAATTTTGTGTGTTAGTAGGATGGATTGGAGATCCTCAACACCCTGCTGTGTAAAGAGTGCCTACACACCAATACTCCAAAGAGGGATCAATCCCGATGTAGTTATCCCAACTAGTGCTTAATGAAAGTGAAAGTGAAAGCGAATGCTATAAAGAGAGTGGCCTTAAATGCCTTGAATGTGCTTGAGCTTTGAAATGTTTGAAAACTAGGCTTAGGTCTACTTTAGATGGTAGTATGCATAAGTAAGGTAGAATAGGGATCAAATACCTTTATTTTGTTCATTTTTGTCTTTGGTTTGAATATATTTTGTATCCATTTTCCATCTAGTGAATAGAGGTGGATTAGACTTGTATTTATAGGGTTTTGTTGATTGTGTGGATAATAAAATATTCTTAGGCTAACCTTAGGAGGGGCACATGTTTGAAAATGTATCTATTGGGAAGAGCTAGGGTAAAGGATAGTAGTGCCCAAATGGGGACACTAGTGCCATGTGGTTGTAGCATACCAAATGTGGCACTAATGTTCTCTTTATAGACTGCTAAGCAATTTAGATTAGGATCTAAGATGACAGTTCTGGGACTATGTTTTGCCTAGCTATAGATGACCGTGGTCTACTGAATGACTAGAAAAGTAAGTCTAATGCTCAAGGATAGGCTTATGGCTAGCATAGGGAGAGGTTAACTCAAGTGACACTCTTAGCATCCAATTACCACTTTTAGGTGATCACATGGGGTTCTAAAATTATGGAAAAAATTGGATTTTTTGAGTTCCCAAATGGGTCTTTGCTAGTTTTTAAGTGAGTCGTACCAAATTTATAGTTTTTTGTGTTTCTTAAATTCAATGGAGTTTCTAACCCTTGCATGTAGTTTTGGTAGTTTTTCATTTTGGTTAGACTTTTGGTAGTGGAAAAATAGGGATTTGTAGACATTTTAACTTTAATGGACTTTCACCCTTCTATCTGCAAGCTTGTTGAAACCTAACGCCCCTACTAGCAAGCTCGTCAGATCCCAAACCTCTACATGCATGCATGGCAAAACCTGACACCTCTGCATGTGCACCTGTCAAAAGATGACACACATACTTGCACACTTGTCAGAGCCTAACACCCTTGTGTGTACACACCACATATTCTGACAACCCTTTTTGGCATGTTACAACATCTAGAAGTTCATCAAATTTAATGAAGTGAAAAAAGCTACTATTCATTTAAAATTTGGAGCCATTTTGGGAGTGACATCACTCACATTGCCCCTTAGTCACATGGTATGGTCACATGGAGATAGATTAAATTTTTGATTCATATTAGTGAGGGCTTAACCTTAACCCCAACCAATTCTCCAATCAACCCAAATATTTTCAAATTTATGTTGGGTGGAGATTTTTTATGTGATCTCAAATCTTAAAACGAATATAAATTTTAATCGGTAACTCCTTTGAGTACCATGTTCTTCAAAAGTGTTTATCTTTTTATGCTCTATGTATTATAGGTCATCTTGGGTTCACTACAACTCCCTTCAAACTAACTACTATACTCTCATGAATGTACCATCTACTTAGTATGATGTCCCTCCAATTCCTTTTACTTACACACTATTCATTCCAAACACATTCATGACTATACCAGATGTATATATGAGCATTCTTATATTTAAGGGGGTGTCAATTTGATAGTTATAAGGGGGTACTATGTGGTTCTATGGTTTTCTTGTTCTTATACACTCATTTTTTTGCATTGTGTTTATACCTACACCTACTACTCATTTGGGTGCATTCTCAATTGTGCCTAACATCCTTTTCATGAGCATGCATTGTTATTGTAACTAGGGGTCATTGTGGTTTGTACTATGTAGATGTGCACTTATTTTGTGTATTCTATCAGTGATGTTGACTTCACTTGATAGAAATTTATGGGGGAAAGTTTATTCTACACTATTAGTTCTTCTTGGAAAGACCATGCTTCTTGGCGTGCTTATATGAAATGCTTATTCATAAAAAATAATTGTATTCCATTCTTATACGGATAGATTCCTGATCCCAATTATCATGATTAGTATATTAAATGGGTTAAACCTTGTGACAAGGTTTTTGGTCACTTATAATTGTATGTTTTTTGGGATCTACATCACCATTTGCAACACATAATATATCCTAGCACTATTTGGATCATCCTACAATCTCTTTTTAGAGATCCTATTGAGATTTATATCACTCCTCCTTCCCACTTTCTACTGTCTCTTTAGAGACTTTTGTAATCCCTCCTCTTACCCTATTTCTTATGATGACACGTCCATGGTGGATAGTGTTCTTCCTTCTATAGAGCCACCACTATAGGATGAGATTATGCCAGACCTCAACTTTCTTATTTTATATTATCTTCTATCCTTGTTTAGGATGTTTCTCTTCCATAGCCTTCACAGTCTTTTACTTAAGAGGATTCTCCTATTTCCAGTTAGAGTATACCCTTTGAGAGATTTGATGACTCATATGTTCCTATGGATATTCAATCCATGGATCTATTATTCATCTGCAGTCTCTTTTCTAGTTTTGAGAGTTGTTGATCTCTGTGCTCTCCACTTCACATGGACATTACTTCAGTGAGTATTCCATGCCATTCTTCTTCATCAGACTCACCTATACTTGATGACACTTCTGATCCTGAGTACATCTCTGAGATTGATGACTCTTCTTCTAGCATAGATGACTTCATTAGTGATGGGGACACACCTCCTCCATCTCATTTTCACCTTTCAAATATTAAGAAGCTTGTCCTTGATACACCTACCTCTAGTCCAATTCATACATTATAAGGTGCAGGTATATTGCTCCAAGACTCATCAGACATTGAGAACTCTACTACATAGTTATAGGGAATTCAAATTTATTTCTTTGCCTCTAATTTTGATGCACCATCATTTCATGGAGCAATTGGCCCATCTATTATGCATGAGGAGCATAGTTCCTTGTATAAGAATAACACCTTGGTTGGAGATCCATCAGGCACTTGGTGGACATATTCACTATTTTAGGGTGATCCAATCTTCACAATACCTATTTATGATAGGTTTACTTCAGTGGCATTACATTCAGTTCTTGTGCATTATCTTCCCAAAACTATGCCACACTTCTATTTTTGAGCCTACTCAAAGTTCTTTGTACTGTTGCCTTCATCTTCCATTATAGAATGGGAAGATTTTTAGTACACCATTTGTATTCTTCCTTTGGTAAAGCAAAGAAACATTATTCGATATAGATGGAGCTTATTCTATTTTTAGGTAAAGTATATCGTCATCAACATTAATCATTTTTCAAGTTCTAATGTAGGTAGTTTCAACATCTTCTATGGATACTTTTTAGCTCTTATCTCTATGTGCTCTATTGTTCTCACTTGTGGATGTAATTTTGGCTTTGTATGACATCCTTAGATCATGCACTATGTCTTATTTTATCTCTTTTTAGAGATGAGTTTTTCTCCTATGAGTTTTCTCTTTTTCTCCTCCTTATGGAAGTTACATTGTGCTTGGGTACCTCATCAAGCATTGTTTTTGGGATATAATTCCTCTACCCACCTAAAATACACTTCAAAAGGGGTATTGATGTAGGATTTTTATTGCTTGTGATTTTACCTACATGGTTGTTAATCAATTTTCTTAGGGTTGTTAAGGTCATTATGGAAAAATACACTTAATATGTTTTTTAATAATGAGTTGAGTTGTTACCTTTTTGGCGACCTAATCTCGCACTATATAATGTACCTCCTTTATAACTTTTGACTAATGGACTAATATGAAACTCACTTTTGATTTGCATTGCTCTCACCTACTCGTAGGATTTTGTGCATTTCTTGGACATTCAAATATCTTAGAGCAATCAAACAGGCAATAAGCCTTAAAAAAACTAGTGAAGGGTATCTAGACATTCTGACCTCCATTAATTCATTCCATTTCTTACCTCCATTCATTCATTCCCTTCTGCTATTAATTATTTGGGGTCATTTTTTGAGCTTGCACATGTTATTAAACATACCCTTTGTTCCACCCTATTTTCAAATAATTAAAAGCATGAATATGATTGATACCTTAAAAATACATATTTTAATCAATCTGTTGCTCCACCCTACTTTCAAATAATTGAAATCACTTATATCATTGATACCTCATTGATATTAGTTAATTGAAAAGATAAAATAATACATATTTCAATCAAGCTATGTAATCAATATAAGCTACCAATATAAAAAATGTTAGAATACCCCATAATTTAATTGAAAAGATAAACAAACACATATGTCAGTCAATCAATTTATTTACTTTAAGATGTTAACAATAAAAATGTCATAATACCCCATGTTTTAAGTGAAATAAATGCTATAACCAATAACCTAATGTACATTTAGTTAAAGGGTGGCATAAAGGGTTTTATAATGAATACAATTCAAACATTAAATTTAAAGCTTTAAGTGTGCTAAAAATAATAAAAAAATAGAACAAGTAATAAGTGTGATAATCCAATAATAATGAAATGACAAAAGAGATAAACATTGGCACCCTTATTTAGAATTTTGAGATTTAGAAGTTAAAATAGTGATATCTATGTAAACTTTGGGCCTTTGACTGTCAAAGGATGAAATTGGCATTTCAATAAGAATTATCGAATATGCCTCGAGTGGATCTGATAAACCACCTCTACAACCACTGAACCTATTCTGAGCCATCAAATATGTGTCTAGGATTTTTATAAATTTTTGAATTTTATGTACATGGGTGATGTTAAGTGTCTTATAATTTTGTACAATCCTAATACAAATTTGATAGAAAAATATGTACAATTTATCTTCTTTCGACTCCTTGACCTAACTCTTGGAAATAACAATCCAAAAATTATGTGCGAGGTCTATTGACTTGAGCTATCTATCAAGGATTTATAACTATATAATCCACACACTTGGAATCAGAATCAATGTAGTTCTATTTTGAATGTGAGTGAAATTTTAAGAGATAACATTGTGCCCTTTCCTTAATGAAGTGTAATGCAAACTACATGAACATTTGTTGTTGGTATTAGACATAGGACTATAAAATCACAAAGTTTAGATGAATGACGAGTGTACAATGTATATCATTTTGTATAATGTATATCATTTTGTATGTATTCGACCCATGTATGTTTATCAAAATACTGTAGAATACAAAAAGACTCCTTCAAAGGAAGAAATGAAAGGTTAGAATGTGAAGTGACATAGCATTATATGTTCTATAAATATGGATCATATGTAAATAAGAAGGATTTTCAAATGATTTGAGACTAATATAGAGATTGAATTATGGTTCTTTAAATAGATTTTGTACATGTTTAGTGCATAGTTGTATTATGTTGTGTTTGAATCTGTTAAATTATATAATAATAATGAATGTTCTATCACTCAATTTTGTATAATATTTAAACCTAAACATAATGAATACTTTGCTTGTTCTATAATTCCATTTGAATTATGAACCCATATTTTGACTTCACATAGTAATAAATATTAGCATATTCTAATGGTTTTTTCTTGAACCTATGCTAACAATGGTGGAGTGATTGTGGAACTATAAAACATGCTGAGATGGTTACATGGAAAAAGAGATTTGGAACAATGGTTATATGAGAGAATTCAAAACTTCATAAAAGAGGAGGCAAAGAGAATAAGAAGCTCTGTGAGAGAGGTTATAATTTAAAATATACACGGTGAAATATACAATTTTTTTGGCGAGAATTGTCTGAGTTGTTATCTACATGGTTGTCAAGAATTGAAGATTATTGCTTCAAGATAAGATAGATAGAGAAATTTATGTGGATCAAGGAAAAGATATAATGTCGTGAAAGTTGGATATTGATTAGATACATGCACTATACCACTAACTAAAGAATACTATTGACATATATATCACTAAGTTTATCATGCAAGGGTACATTACATTTGAAGTTGCACATGATTTTTTTATAAGAGGCATTAGAGGTAAATTTATGCAGTGAATACCTAATCTACCTAAAATGTTGGTTGTGAAAAAGGCCATAGTTCCTACCTTGTTTAACATGAAGTAGTCACATTGGGTCTTATGGGGATGCATGAGATAAATATGTTTGATGAATAATTGAGAGGAGAAACTTGAACATGAACCTAAAATATGGAGGACACATAAAAATAGGACAAGAAGAAAATTTTGGGGATTGAGATGGAAATGTGATAATAATGGAGATGTAATAAATAGAGCAACCTGAATGTAGTTACAAGAGGAATAAAATAAAGAGTTTAGAAGATAAATAAGGAATGAGAGCTCAAAAAGTAGCTAGAGATTATGGAAATGAGGAAAAGAGAGGACTTGAAAGAGGAGAAGGTGCTGGAGAGAGTGTATAGATGGATAGCTATTGGATAAGGGATTTAGAGGATATGGAAGACGATGAAGAAAAAGAGAGTTGAAACATAATAGAGGAGTAGGTGGAGTAGTTAGAAGGTAGTTTTAGGTCGTAATTACAAGGGAGAATATTGTTTTGAGAAGATAAAGAAAAATATTTTGAATAAGTTATGCTAATTTGCATGATTAAAGCATGTTCAAGTTCAAATGAGGAAAAAATCATAGATAATGATCATTCATTTAAAGGGTACACATCCCTTGTGTTTATTTTATTTAAATAATAATAATAAAATGTGTAGAAGATGGTAAAGATAGTAAGTGGTTTGACTATTTCAAAAATAAATTTGGAGGACTAAGTGAAGACACTAAAAAAGTGTTAGATATGAAGAAATTGAGGGAGGTTGGTTTTTAGGTCACAACAAGTTGTAAGACATCAGTAAAGTTTGGTCCACAACAACAAGTGGTTTTAGGGTGAGCACAAGGTTTGACTATTTCAAAAATAAATTTGGAGGACTAAGTGAAGACACTAAAAAAGTGTCAGATATGAAGAAATTGAGGGAGGTTGGTTTTTAGGTCACAACAAGTTGTAAGACATCAGTAAAGTCTGGTCCAAAACAACAAGTGGTTTTAGGTGTGAGCACAAGTAACATGGATCTCAATGTGGGAGATTTTTTTTACCTTGGAACCGTATGATAGGTCTTCTGACCCCAAATATTACTTGATAACATACAAGATGAAATTGCATGTTAAAGGTTTAACTACATAGGATGCAAATAAGTATGAGCTCATAGAAGCCTTAACAAATAGATCTCTAGAATTCATGTATAAAAGGGTTTTTATGAAATTAATCCTTTAGGACGTCAAAGATAAATTTTTAGGATAATTTAAAATGAATAAATTTGTGAGTGAGATAGTCCAAGACTTGAAAGAGATTCACAAAAAATCAAGTGAATCAGGTTGGGACTATGATCATAGGTTCTATGATGTGATGAACCAATTAGATTTTATATTTCAAGATACATATAAGTTCACATGGTTTGAGTAGGCCTGAGACCTAGGATTTAGTTTTTTATTGTTCAAAATCAGTTCACTAATGAGGTAGATGCTTGGGCAACTATGCTTCACATGAAACATATAAAAGGCTATGGGGATAGTCAATAAACTTCCATGAAAACTGATGCAAAGATAGATGTTGTTTTATGCAAGATGGATGAGCTACATGAAAGTAACATGCCCAAATTTTGGCCTTTAGTTTATGGAGTGTGGAAAATTGGAGCACCATAGGAATGACTGCCCAGAAGACAAAACATAATATTATAATATTTTCCATATAGTAGGGCATGCATCTACGAAATGTCATGTCCTATAATAATACATCCAATAACCTCATAATCTATATTGTAATTTATAAAAGTTACACAATCACAATGATACTTTTTTTTTGAGCTCTCTAAGAATTGAAGGAAGACATCACTAAGATTGTCTTCATGGTAGCCATAGAATAAATTTCATTTGTGAAACTAGGGGTTCCAAGCCTAGATGTAGTGATGACCATTGTGACTCAAGCTAATCTTAGATGGGTCCCAACCTCATCTCAGTATCAGCCTCTAGGCCTATCAGGTTGGACATCATAGTCTTCAAAGTACCAGAAATGATGGACTCCTCCATTCCTTAAGTATCAATAACCATGGAACACTGCATCACCCCAACAACATTCATCAGGATGGACCCCATATTTTCCATAAATACCATATGGGGGATATGATGGCCACAAACAAAAGGGGTGGGTTTATCTATAGCCAAAATGAGGATATGATGGTTAGCAACAAAAATGTTAGATTTTTCAGAAGAGACAAGGGGGATATAGAGGTAGGTACCAAGGAGGCAATCATAGACCAAATGAGAGATAGGGTTGGAAACCATTTATTTATTATATGTGTGGATAATACAATCACTTCACATGAAATTTTACAATCAATTCACAGAGACAAGTCTATTGTACATATTGTAGAATTCCATGGCAACATCACATAGAATATTTCCCTATGTTAGAAAAACAAAGAAAATAAAACTAGTGCAAAATGTAAATATGGTGATTTTCAACCAAAATATACTATGTTCATGCAAGAATTCATTCAAAATAATTATGCAAAACAAGGATTGTCACCCTTAGAATGCCATAAGATAACAAAATTATAAATGTGTATTAGGATAAATACTCAGATCTTATAATTATAAAAAACATTAGACAACATATGAAGGCAAAACTACAATGATTGACATATAAATATATGGTCAAATTATGCACATTATGTGACATGATGGAGTAGTTACTACTTTGATAGATTTACATAAATTGGTAAGTACTCTATGTAATGAAGATATATCACATAACATCACAAAATGTATACATAATCTATTAGACTACACACAAAGAGGTAACAAATAAATGACAAGGTGGTATGGTATGTAAATACCAAGAATCCATGGGATGTTGATTCCTAAATGGATATCAAATTGAGAAGGTATGAAGTTCTAAATGCTGTATTCAACTTTGGAAGTATAATAAATATGATCCCTTGATCAACTTGGGAATCCATTAGATGACCTGTTCTCAGTTACAACCCAGTTACATTGAGTCTCACAATCTATGGAAGGGTAGAACCTATTGGGAGACTGGAAGATGTAGAAGTAAATGTTGTTGATCTAAGCTTGTGATGTGACTTCAAAGTCATATATATTAATACTGATGAAACACACTACTCTACATTGATTAATAAAAATTGGGCATATAATGGTCAGATGACCATCAACATAATGCATAATCAGTTGAAGGTACACCAAGGGGATAAGATTATCATCATACCTCTGAATAAAGCATGAGAAATCCTTATATAATTTCTAAAAATCCTGAATCACCTTATGTAAATGGGGACAATAACTAGTTTAAGGTTCACATAGAGCATAAACACAACATATTGCAAACTTAAGAGTTTAAATTTTTGCATCTAGAGTGTTGGTTGAATATTTTGTCGATCAACGCATTGATAAACAAAATAGGTCTAATCAGCCAAAGTAGGAAGATTAGTCATCCAAATGTGTAGGTTTACCACATCAGAAGGGAACTGATCTCTCCTCTCATCAAGGGGAGGTTCCCTATAGGTATGCTATATATATATTAATAGAAAATCATACTCAAGGGTAGGATAAACCATCCATCTCTCTTTCTTCAGAGATGATGCATGCAAATCAAAGGAAAAACTCAAAGGAAATGACAGACATCACTCCTCTTCTTTCAGAAGTACTATTCAACAAACCACAAGAATACTCCTGGTTGTAAATACAAAATGTAACCAAGGATGTAGTAACCAACAAATCGAGAAGTAGCACAAAGTCTCTACCTGAATTGCTCAAGAGTGAGATACGAAGGATAATGAGGGCACAAAGTCATCCCAAGGTCCTTTACACAGAAATGAAAAGAAAACACACTGAAAGGAAATTATGGAGGCACAAAGTCTCTCCATAGTTAACTCTTTAGGACACCTTCCTAACTGCTGTCACTAATTCTGCTTGTTGACTTAAAGGAATAGAAGATATATTAAGGAAAAAGTCATAAGAACAATTTCCTCAACAACAAAGATATCACAACACAAAGTCTAAAAAATCACTTGCTTTCTTATTCCAGTAATAAAATATGATTAGCAATCTGATCTCAAAGTCTCAGTAATGCCTTCCAATTTGGGCAGAGTTTCATTTCTGATTGTCAAAAAAGAGATCCATATACAATAAAAGAGAGTCCCTTATATAACCACTTCAAGAAGGACTCGGGAAAAGTAACACATCATGTTGCATTGAAATCTATTAAGAAGACAAGCTGGAATTTAGGGGCATCTACCCATTCATTTTTCTCAATGCAGAGAAACAAGTCGCGCTATTGAAAGTTTGCAACTTCCAATGTCCACCTGGTGATTTGATCCTTCCTTCATTGTTCCTCCTTTCTTGGTTAATTGAATCGTGTCCTGGATTCAATTTGCTATTCTATTCTTTAGCCACTTTCTGCTGGCCTTGGCCTTAAATCTTGTGAATGCATTTGGGTCTATAGATTCAAAGGATCAACGACTATTTTATGAGCTTTGAAATTGACGTTCGCACGCTCGTCACTATGTTTTCAACAGCTAGTTCACTGTCTTGAATTTGATGTCTTCAGGTGCGTCACCCCTTGGTCCTTCTTTGGCTTTTCTATTTGGCACTTTCCCAAAAAGAACCTACCCTTTCAAGCCTTAAGAAATGATCCACCTTGGGTTGAGAAGAGCCCCCCACAAAGGTATCTACCCTTTAGGCGGTCTTCGAATGGCCTTCGGGCTTCTTGTTTTACATCTTCCCGAAGGGAAGGTGACCCTTCGGCTTCAGGGAAGTGTCCTTCTAATTGGTAGCCAAGAGTCCCCTGCAAGGGCACCTACCCTTTGGGGTCCTTCAGCGGCCTTTCACGGCTTTCATGCAGACTGTTTTTGCAGGCATTTTCCTCAGGCTTTTCCCCGAGCATTTTCCCGCAGACAAAAAGTCCACAAAAAATGTTTCGATCGCTTTGCCTCTCTAAAAAATTATTCAAGATTTCTACCCACAACTTCTTTCCTAAATTCTTTCAAACTTTTTTCTGAAGGAATTCATTCGAACCAAAGTCTGAAGGAATTATGCCGTAGATTTTTTCAAATGCCTTAAACAAAAATCTGAAAGAATTTACCTTTGCGGCCTTCTTTGAAAATGACCCTTCTAAAGGGTAATTTTGTCGACTAAGTGACCTTCACAAGGGCACTTGTCCTTCAGGAAGCTCTCTTGAACTTTTGCATTTGAACCGCTCCTTTGAACCAAGGCGATGAACCAACTGTTGAACCATTTGATTGAACCGCTTGGTTGAACCAAACGTTGGACTGCTTGGTTGAACCAAAATGGTTCAAGTTGATGAACCCTTTGATTAAACCAAGTCTTTGAACCAAGTGAATGAAGCAAAACATTGAACCAAGCTTTGAACCAAAATGGTTTAAGCTAATGGTTTAAGTCAATGAACCAATCGAATGAACCGAAGCATTGAACCAACCGTTGAACCAAGTTTTGGTTCAACGGTTCAAATGAAGCCTTTGAACCAACTGACAAAACATTTGATTGAACCAAAATGATGATCTGAGTGGATGAACCAAAGCATTGAACCGAGCGGATGAACCAACTAAGTGAACCAAAGCATTGAACCGAGTGGATGAACCAACTGAGTGAACCAAAGCATTGAACCGCTTGATTGAACCTGCCTTTAAACCTTTTGAACCTTGAACCCGTTGAACCTTTGAACCAAAGTGGTTCAATGGTTCAAGCCTCTTTTGCTTAGATGCTTGTCGATGGACAATTTTGATTGAACCAAGGTGCTGAACCAATCTCAAAAATGACCAAGTGTTAGAAACTAATTCTTTTGGTTAAACCCGCCAGTAAAAGTCTTTGAACCTGTAGAAATGAACTTGCCTGTAGAGTCCGTAGATTCCTGAGAAGCTTGAAAAATGATGAATTTGAATGCCCAGGACAAATTTTGAAAAAGGAAGAGATAATTTTGGTTTGTAAGACCAAAATAGTTCAAATGTTGTCCCAAAAATAAGTGATATTTTTTGGGGGACAATAGCTGGCTCCAGTTGGGGAACTTCTATCAATTGCAAAAACAATTGAAGGGAGTATAATCTAGAATCTCCAGTGTCTTCAGGTGTACCATTGGGTTACAGAGTCATGCTACCCAGAAATGAAAGGCATCAAAAAAGGAAAACAAACAAAATAAAATAGAATTAAAAATTGTACAAATATACATATATACAGATGCAATGATCTGATACTTCAAGAATTAAAGTATTTCAGATGCTGCTTCTTGAGAGACAGTGAAAATAGTGCTCTATCTTGGTAAACCAACAAGAAGATATTTTGTCCCCAGAAATGGTGACGGGTGAATGGAGCTCTCCACCAGGAAACTAATTTTTTGCATCTTCATGTTGACTCTTTCTTCTTCTTGCCCCATGGTAGGATGTGGTCTTCAATTTGAAAGCCATAAGTCCTTGCTTTTTTGGTGAGGGGTTCCTTTGCCTAATTTTGATTTGCAGTAGCATGGTCCATTACCATAATTGGTAATTCTTCTAGTTCTGACCAGCATATGATTGGGTTGTCCATATCAAACACCTGATAAATTATCAGCTTAGCATCTCCTTTAATGTGAAGGAGTTTGATTTCTTCATCTTGAACAATCTTCAATCTGAGCAATAGAGATTCACATCTAGCTATGTTGTTGGTGTTGCTGACTTGCAAATTGCATGAAGGAAGAATATTTCCTTGAGGAGATATCAACACAATCCCAACTCTATCATTGGTGGAAAAATTGCTGCCTTTAGATTTCAGGATCGAAGCATGATCATAAGCTAATCTCCTATAAGATTTCTCTTCATTAGAGATGGAATATCCTTCCTTACTTATACTGTGCCTTACCAATTCTCCTGAAGTCTTATTTGGATCAATTCTTGGATTGTCAGCTACAAGACTTTCATCTATAGAAATATGAACATCCTCTGTGGTAATGAAATAATTACCCCTGTTTGAAGACTCAAATAGAATTTGTGCTACAGGGGCTGATGTTTAGGTGACCACGTATTTTGTCTCCTTTTCAAGGAGTAATCTCTTCATTACACCTTGGACAGGGATCCTTGCATCAGATAGGTCCATGCTTAGTTCTCCTCCCACGTCCTTGTAAAAATTTCATCCAAGCAAAATGGCATAAGATGTTGGGACGTTAGCCACCAAGACAGTCATCTTGATTCTCTTATCTGGAAAGGCTGCCAATGCAAATTGGGCATCTTTAATTTTCCCCAGCAATGGTACTTGCTTGTTCTCCATGGAAAAACATCTTCCAAATTTCTTGGTCAATGTGAGGCCTAGAGACTCAGCTACTTTAGCAGGCATGACATTTTCAGATGCGCTTGAGTCTATAATACAGTTATTCAGCTTGTGGCCATTAATTAACAGGGAAACATAGAAAGGTTCTATTTTTCCAAGAGCAGCTGGGGGAGTAATGACACATTGGACCAACCTATCCAATTGATCAAGATTGGACTGCAAGTATTCAAATTTAGACATTTTTATTTTGGTCTTTTTGATATGATCAATTATGTCAAATGGATAAATTGGACTAGGAATAGAAGAAAGCCTTTCAAATTTTTGGGTTTTAGGAGGGATGGGAGGAGGGCTAGTTTGCGAAATTGAATTAGAAGGTGAAGGTGAAATTGATGTATTTACCTTTTGGGTGATTACCAGATCTTTTGACTAAAAAGGTAGAGTGGTTCCATGCTTAGCAATTGTAATTGCTAGTTGAGGTTATTCTTTTGTCTTCCCTTTATCAGCTTGCTGGACTGATTGGTTCTTGGACCTGATAAACACTACATATGATGCATCAATAGCTTCTCCTTTGCTTTTGGGTTCATCCTGATAATTTAGGAAACCAATGTGGGAGTCGCCAATTGATTCTTTCTGATCCTTCGTGAAGAGATTAGTGTCATTTTCTTGCTCAAGCTTAGGTCGGAAAGAGAAAGCATGTTTCATTTCCAAATATCCAATTGCTGAGTTGGTTGGAAGAGCTTCAAGGGCAAGTTTCCCTTGTGGGTGAGGAAGGCGATTCTGTTGCCCTTGATTCTTGGTAGCATTTCTCTGATATGACTAATTTGGGAATGTCCTTCTTGGCATATCTCTATATGGAGCAGAAGACATTCCTTGCGCCATTTGCTTTTTCAAGGCTAGCACTTCATTTTCCAGCTTTTGCACCATTGGATCAGTGGTGCATGTAGATGCATATTCAAAAAATGATGAGGATCTATTTCTGTTTGGATCTCTTCTTATCTTTCCTACTAAGATGAGATCATATTATACCTCAGTGGCCAAAAGTTGAGCTATAGTAAGATCTATTTGACAGGCATGTCTCAAAAGAAAATTGACTTCAGGCAACTGAGAATTAATGAAGAAGCATTTGAGATTCTCAGCTATAGGTCGAGTAATTACAAGAATTCTATTCCTCAATTTGTCAACTTTGGCTATGAAGTCTCTCATTGGTTCATGAGGCTCTTTCTTCATCTGTGTAAGTTGAGCTAGAAGTGCATGTGCATATTCTACAGGTTTGAATCTAGCTTCAAACTTAGCTTTGAGGGTATTCCAATCAATTACTAACTGAGCCTGTAGATGACAAAACCAATCTATAGCAGCACCTTGTAGTGTCTCCACAAAAACCCTGACTGCTATATTTTCAAATTCTACTCTGATTACTCCACAAGCTATGCTGAAGGCTGCAATGTGTTCATTAGGATGAACTTTCCCATCACCATAGAATTTGGGGAAATTCTTCCTTAAACTGCATGGAATCTCATGTAGAGGTGAAGTAAGATTGAGAGGACCAAAAGCATTACCCTAGGGGCCTTGAACTGCCATTATAGGATTATGAAAAGGAGGGATAACAAATCTCAGATGGGTAATTATTGGCAAATCTTTATCAACAGTAGAAGTGGATCCTTCGTCTGGAAATGGAGATCTGACTTTAGTAGGAGGAAAGCACTTGGTTCATTGGAGACGAGATGGTGAAGGAAATATATCAAAATCACTTTGTTGTACCAACTCGAATACAAGGTCAACAATACCTTTAGCCCTTTGGCTTCGTGTATACCTTGAATCTGCCAGATTGTGAAACAAAAATGGAAAAGAATTGACCTTGCTTCAATTAAAGCTTGAGACTTTAAACTACACACTCTTTCCTAGCAGCTCTGGTTTTTGTAGACCAGATAAAATAATAGAAATAGAGGAAGATGGTAAGGCTATAAATGGATAATGGATAAGACAAGTAATAGAGTCGCCAGAATCTGTAATGGATAAGGGTTATAATGATAATGGGTAAGACACAGGTGATGTTTCAATCTAAAACTTGAGGTTCCAAATTTCATAGAATTATGTATATCCCCAACGGAGTCACCAAAAACTGTTGGTTGAATATTTTTTTGATCAGTGTAATGATAAACAAAATAGGTCTGATCAGCCAAAGTAAGAAGATTAGTCATCCAAATGTGTAGGTTTACCACATCAGAAGGGGACTGATCTCTCCTCTCATCAAGGGGAGGTTCCCTATAGGTATGCTATATATATATATATATATATATATATATATATATATATATATATATATATATATATTAACAGAAAATAATACTCAAGGGTAGGACAAACCATCCATCTCTATTTCTTCAGAGATGATGCATGCAAATCAAAGGAAAAACTCAAGGGAAATGATAGACATCACTCCTCTTCTTTTAGAACTACTATTCAACAAACCACAAGAATACTCCTGGTAGTAAATGCAAAATGTAACCAAGGATGTAGTAACCAACAAATTGAGATGCAGCACAAAGTCTCCACCTGAATTGCTCAAGAGTGAGATACGAAGGACAATGAGGGCACAAAGTCATCCCAAGGTCCTTTACATAGAAATGAAAAGAAAACACACTAAAAGGCAATTATGAGGGCACAAAGTCTCTCCACAGTTGACTCTTTAGGATACCTTCCTGACTACTGTCACTAATTCTGCTTGTTGAATTAAAGGAACATAAGATATATTAAGGAAAAAGACATAAGAATAGTTTTCTCAACAACAAAGATATCACAGCATAAAGTCTGAAAAATCAATTGCTTTCTTATTCTAGTAACAAAATATGATCAACAATCTGAGCTCATAGTCTTAGTAATGCCTTCCAATTTGGGTAGAGTTTCATTTCTGATTGTCAAAAAAGAGATCCATTTACAATAAAAGAGAGTCCCTTATATAGTCACTTCAAGAAGGACTCGAGAAAAGTAACAAATCATGTTGCATTGAAATCTATTAAGAAGACAGGTTGGAATTTAGGGGCATCTACCCATTTGTTTTTCTCAATGCAGAGAAACAAGTCACGCTATTGAAAGTTTGCAACTTCCAATGTCCACCTGGCGATATGATCCTTCCTTCATCATTCCTCCTTTTTTAGTGAATTGAATCGGGTCTTGGATTCAATTTGCTATTCGATTCTTTAGTCACTTTCTATTGGCCTTGGCCTTAAAGCCTATGAATGCATTCAGGTTTGTAGATTCAAATGATCAATGACTATTTTATGAGCTTTGAAATTGACGTTCGTATGCCCGTCACTACGTTTTCAATGACTAGTTCGCTATCTTGAATTTGACGTCTTCAGGTGCATCACCCCTTGGTCCTTCTTCAACTTTTCTATTTGGCACTTTCCCAGAAAGAACCTACCCTTTTGGGCCTTAAGAAATGATCCACCTTAGGTCGAGAAGAGCCCCTCGCAAAGGTATCTGCCCTTCAGGCAGTCTTCGAATGGCCTTCGGCTTCTTGTTTTACATCTTCCTAAAGGGAAGGTGACCCTTCGGCTTCAGGGAAGTGTCCTTCTATTTTTTAGCCGAGAGTCCCCCACAAGGGCACCTGCCCTTCGGGGTCCTTCGATAGCCTTTTTTGGCTTTCCTGCAGATTATTTCTGTGGGCATTTTCCCCAGGCATTTTTCGACAGACAAAAAGTCCACAGAAAATGTTTCGATCGCTTTGTCTCTTTGAAAAATTCTTCGGTCTTTTTTCCCACAGCTTCTTTCCTGAATTATTTCAGACTTTTTTTCTGAAGGAATTATGCCTTAGACTTTTTCAAATGCCTTAAACAAAAATCTGAAAGAATTTACCTTTGCGGCCTTCTTTGAAAATGGCCCTTCCGAAGGGTACTTTTGTCGACTAAGTGCCCTTCACAAGGGCACTTGTCCTTCGAGAAGCTCTCTTGAACTTTTGCATTTGAACCGCTCCTTTGAACCAAGGCGATGAACCAACTGTTGAACCATTTGATTGAACCGCTTGGTTGAACCAAAATGGTTCAAGCCGATAAACCCTTTGATTGAACCAAGTCTTTGAACCAAGCGAATGAAGTAAAGCGTTGAACTAAGCTGATGAAACAATCGAATGAACGAAGCATTGAACCAACCATTGAACCAAGTTTTGGTTCAATGGTTCAAATGAAGCCTTTGAACCAACTGACGAAACATTTGATTGAACAAAAATGATGATCTGAGCAGATGAACCAAAGCATTGAACCGCTTGATTGAACCTACCTTTAAATCTTTTGAACCTTGAACCAGTTGAACCTTTGAACCAAAGTGGTTCAATGGTTCAATGGTTCAAGCCTCTTTTGCTTAGATGCTTGCTGATGGACAAGTTTGATTAAACCAAGGTGTTGAACCAATCCCAAAAATGACCGAGTGTTAGAAACTGATTCTTTTGGTTGAACCCACCTACAAAAGTTTTTGAACTTGTAGAAATTAACCTGCTTGCAGAGTCCGTAGATTCCTAAGAAGCTTGAAAAATGAGGAATTTGAATGCCCAGGACAAATTTTGAAAAATGAAGAGACAATTTTGGTCTGTAGGACCAAAATAATTCAAATGTTGTCCTAAAAATGAGTGATATTTTTTGGGGGACAACACAGAGATAGAACCACTTCAATAGTTTCAAAAACCTAAAGCATTATTCATATAGACCTTTAATAACAAAGGAATAAGTTCCACAGTTTTATATAAGAGAATGCAAGTCTCTCTATTTGTGCGATCATCAATGAAGTTTGAAGTAGATTTGTTATATCAAATGGGTGTGATAGACATGGATTAAACTGAACCAACTCATAAATATGTTATATCTTGGAAAGTTATGTCTTCAATAAGTGGTGATTTAGACTCCCATATGATGAATTGAGTGAGAGAAAACCATGAGGTGAGACCAATGTGAATAAGTTTTGCTACAAAATGAAATATTACCTCAATGATTTATAACTATGGACTTGAGGCAATTTATTTCTAGAATGGAAAAACATGTTCCAAATATAGATCATTGAGTCAATGTGCTGAATTATGCACTAAAGAGTACTACTATGACATGGTGGGAAATATACAGGTCAATTCAATTTCATTGGGAAGATCCTTGTGAATTGTTACAAGATCTATTTTAAATAGCACCTACGATCACTCATCAATAGCCATTTTTACTAGAAGGATAGTTCCATAAAATGCATATTCGTAAATGTGTAGATGTATTATTTTCATAAGGTTTGGAACCCAAATACTAGGTACATGTATTCAACTATACCCTAACACCTTTTCTAATAACTTGGTACATGCACCAAGAATGTCAGTGAGAAACTAAGAGTTGGCCACAAGTTTAACAAGATTTTATTCAAACCTTTATCTTTGAGGATGAGAATCCCATGGTGTAGAAAGCTCTTTAGAAGCTGAAGATATTTTAATTTCATGTGCAATGAAAAGATCTAAGTAATACACAAGACTTATCTTCACAATAATACGTAGCTATAGACTTAAACATAAGTCTCCAAAATTACAAGGATAGTAAGTATAAAGAGAATTTTTTGGTGAAATTTTACAATAGGATGATTAAAAACAAAGAATATATAAACTTGAGTGACAATAATGAGGATTTGGTGAAGGGTTTCTTTGAAACTGAATGAGAGACAAAGGAACCAATAACCACCATCACAAAACAAAATCACGATGCACACACATGAAATTTACACATTTAGGATAAAGAAGGGTAGAGAACACTAAAATACTCTATTCCAAGTGAGTCAAACAATATATATCAATAACCATTAAAAAAATCAATAGGGAACATTGGTACTTAGTCTATGCCAAAGCTTGTGACTTTGGGTGACTATTAAACACAACAATAAAATATCAAAAGGTCTTCAATTATTGTGATATTATCAAGATGTGTTCCCAATGAATTTTTCATAAGTGAAGGTTGTAGACCCTTCATTGGGAAATATGCACATAAAACTCAAAGAGTGTGAACAATGTACAAACACCCATATAGGCCAAATCCTAATATGAAGCTTAAAGTTAAGGCTGAAATTGATCGGATGAAGGAAGCGATGATTATTTATCTAGTATAAAAATTAGATTGGGTAAGTACAATAGTTGTTCAACCCAAAAAAACATGGGAGATCAAAGTTTTTGGGGACTATAGGGTAGTAAATGATGCCTACGTTGATGACCAATTCTAATTCCCTTCACAGATGAAGTTCTTGAATTAGTTGCAGGGCATGAAGTCTATTCCTTCATACATGGATTTAGTGGCTACCATCATATACTGATCACAACAAAATATCAGAGTAAATTAACCTTTGTAATGGATTGAGGGTATTTTGAATACAAGGTAGTGCCATTTTGTCTGAAGAATGCTCATGTTATTTTATCTAAGGCTGTGGTCACTATGTTTAAATATTTCATCCATGATTTTTTGGAAGAATATATTGATGATTGGGATGTATTATATTTATTTAAAGAACACCTATCCAAGTTGATAATCATTTTAGAATGATGCCGAGATCTATACATCACTTTGAATTTGAAAAAGTGTTTTTAATTTACACCTTTTAATGTTTCCTTCATTCACATAATATATAATGATAGTATTTTGGTTGATCAAGCCAAAATCATAGACATTATGAGTATGCCAAAACCTATAAGTTCTACTGAACTAAGATATTTCCTGGGACATATAGGATATTACTAAAATATCATTAAATGGTATGCAATTATATCTGATCCAATGGAGAGACTATTATGCAAAGAACAAAGTTTGAATGGACTGCTAAGTGTCAAACATATTTTATGGATTTGAAGTAGATATTGGTAATAGACCTAATACTTATATTTCTTGATTAAAGTAAGTCATTTCATGTGCATGTAGATGCTTCAAGAATCACATTAGGAGTTGTATTGTATTAGCCATGAGATGAAGGTTTGGATCACCCCATTCACTTCACAAGAATGAATTATCATTGGCAGAGAATAATTACACTATTAAAGAACAAGGCCAGTGCCTAAAAGTTGAAACAAAAGTTCTTTTCAATCACTTTGAATAATATGATCAAGTGTTGGACACTATTTCATAGTAAGCCACCCAAATTCCTCATAATATGCTAGATTAGAATCAATAACTATAAGATACACCAGGTGAGGTGTAGCCAATTTTTTCCAAGGTAGAAAAGGCCAAGAATGTCATGGAAGATCATACAACCATGCTAGAGCACATGGAAATTGTGCTCTAGAAATATATTAACTCAAAAGATAATGTCATGAAAAATATGTCTACATGGTAGAATGATATGTTTTGCAACACATTCACTAATGTCTAAACCCAACGGTACATAAACAAGCTAGAGGAAATATTGTAGGATATTTAATAGAATATCTCATAGAATAGGGCTATCATTATGATTATAGAGGATGAAGACATCCAAACAATAATGTAGAGCCAAGCCTCATTGTGCACATTGTTTAGCATGGTTTAGGATGCATTAGTTGACTAGAAGTAATTTAATCAAGATATTTCACATATGGAAAACTCAATTTATATGATCATTGATAAACCCCTGTTTATTCTACCAAGTCAACTCGTATAAGAACTCCAAAATAAGAATGCAACCAAATTAGGGCATCAATAACCTTTACCACCTGACTCTTTAGGTACATAATTTTAGTTATGTCCCATCAACACCATCATCTATAGAAACAACATCCTCTAACTTAGCCTTAGTCATGACACCTTGTTTAGTGCCTCCTCTAGTTCCAATAGTTCACTCCATGCCTACTCCATCTCTCTAGGTATTGTGCAGTTCTTAGTCTTGAGATTTTTAAGAATGTGGAAGTAGAGAAGGCCATAAACATTAGATGTGGGAATAAAATGGTTAAAAACCCAGAAAGGATGACCTCCTATGATAGGACCTAAGTTCCCTAAAGCTCTGACACAACTTGTCAGATTTAAGAGCACATATGATTACCAATGTATAAGCAATTAAACATGTAAAATTATACTAGAAGTACAAGTAACTATCAATGAGAAACAACACAGAATATGAGAGGCAACACACAATTGTATTCAACTCATTACAGAAGGAAATTACAACAAAGAGATCACACTCTTTCATCCACTTCGTGGGCTTACAGTAATCTTCCCTCAAGAGTTATCTTCTCTCAATATAGGTCACAACAAACAACTCAAACATAGAGCTGTTGTTCACCTCAACCAGTCAGTATCAATACTGCTGGTACACTAAGAACGAATTGATACTCTAAGTAGATCTCTCCTAGTCTTGCTCCTTGATGTATTGCTGTCACCTTTGATCTTGCTCCCCCACAGATCCACTTTTGGCCCTCGCATACACACACCACTGTAGACCAACCTGATCTTACTTATCACATGTAGATCTCCTCCATGATCTTGCAACACCCTATAGACCAAACCTGATCTTACATACCTGGAAGAACCCCTGTGATTCTTCCAGGGGAAGAACTCTCCAAGTTTTACACTTAAGAATACAACCCATGAGTCTATTATATATATCTCATGCATACAATGATTAGACTTGCAGCTCAAGACTCGACTCAGTCTTTAACATGCAAACAACTCATTCACCTAACTGATTGTTTGTCAACAACCAGTTCTGAACCGCACAAGTGATCGACATCGATCCCTGTCTGACTGGAGGTGACCGATGTTAGTCGATTGCTGCCGAGGTCAGTTGCATTCTGCACTGTCCACTGATTGACGTCGGTGATCCTGTCGATGCCGGTGACTGTCACACTCAGCAACCTCCATGTTTGCATTTGGGTGAAGCTTTTAGCTTCACAACCTAACAATCTCCCAGTTGGAGGTAAACAGTTGCACCTGTACCTATACCAGTACATTATCTAATATGCATCCTGGCTTGTATTCCTCTTCAAGCTCAATCTTGAAGACTACCCACCACACTCCTTGTGGTGTTAATCTTGTGCCTAAATTTCTTCATTCTTAGCTTACCTTCTTTTGCCATTGCTATACTCCCACTCAAATAGAAACCCCTGTGAGTAACCTATAATCAAAAAACACTAACCAGATCTGAACCATCTGTTAGTCAAACTCACTCTGAGAACGTCCAACCTCACTCTGATACCAATTGATAGGACCTAAGTTCCCTAAAGCTCTGACATAACTTGTCGGATTTAAGAGCACATATGATTACCAATGTATAAGCAATTAAACATGCAGAATTATCCCAGAAGTATAAGTAACTATCAATGAGAAACAACACAAAATATGAGAGGCAACACAATTATATTCAACTCATTATAGAAGGAAATTACAACAAAGAGATCACACTCTTTCATCCACTTCGTGGGCTTACAATAATCTTCCCTCAAGAGTTATCTTCTCTCAATACAGGTCACAACAAACAATTAAAACACAGAGCTGTTGTTCACCTCAACTAGTCAATATCAATACTGCCAGTACACTGAGTACGAATCGGTACTCCAAGTAGATCTCTCTTGGTCTTGCTCCTTGATGTATTGCTATCACCTTTGATCTTGCTCCCCCATAGATCCACTTTTGACCCTCGCATACACACACCCCTGCAGACCAACCTAATCTTACTTATCACATGTAGATCTCCTCCATGATCTTGCAACACCTTGTAGACCAAACCTGATCTTACATACCTGGAAGAACCCCTATGATTCTTCTAGGGGAAGAACTCTCCAAGTTCTACACTTAAGAATATAGCCCATGAGTCTATTATATAGATCTCATGCATACAATGATTAGAATTATGGCTCAAGACTCGACTCAGTATTTAACATGCAATCAACTTGTTCACCTAACTGACTGTTCATCAACAACCAGTTCTGAACTGCACAGGCGACCGACGTCGATCCCTGTCTGACTGGAGGTGATCGATGTCGATCGACTGCTGCCGAGGTCGGTTGCCTTCTGCACTGTCCACTGACCGACGTCGGTGATCCTGCCGACGCCAATGACTGTCACACTCAGCAACCTCCATGTTTGCATCTGGGTGAAGCTTTTAGCTCCACAACCTAACATCCTAGTTATTTCAATATATTGAAAACCCACAAGTGCGGTAGATTGATATGCTTATTAGTTGAAAACTTGAAAGGAAAGCTAAGTAGTGTATAAAGAGGTGAAAAATGATAAATGCCACCTTGAAAGATTACTGTAATTAGTTTTTTTGGACCAACCTCTTAGTGCATGTAATTTTAATAGTTATAACACTAGGAACACTTCATACAAATTTGTCTCGGGATGAGACAATTTTTTAAGTCTAGGAAAGTATTAGTAGTAGACGTAGAATTGTAAAATTGTAGAGTTTAAATGAATGACAAGTGTGTAATGTATAAAATTTTGTATAATGTATATCATTTTTATGTATTCAACCTATATATGTTTATCAATAGACTATAGAATATGAAATGACTCATTCAAAGGAATAAATGAAAGGTTATAATGTGAAGTGGCAGAGCATTGTCAGTTCTATAATATGGATCATATGTAAGGGAAAAGGAGTATCGAATGATTTGAAATTAATATAGAGTTTGGCTTATGGTTATTTGAATGTCTTTTGTAATTTTTATGTGTATTTTATTATGTTATGTTTGAATATATTCAATTGTACAATAAAAATGAATGATTTGTAAACTTAAGTCTACATAATCCTTAAACATAAACATAATGAATATTCTACTTGTTCTATAATTATGTTTGAGTTTTGAACTTGTATTCAACTTCAAACAATAATAAAATTATCATGTTCAGATGGGTTTTTTAGGAACCTTTCCTAACATTTCCTTAAACCCTCTTTTGGTACAAGTGGATGATGTTACAATGGATTGAATAAGGTTGAAACATCAAGGTGATAGATCTATTACAAGTGTATCAATAAATATGATCTATGAAGGCTCTAAATTGAATAGTGAAGAAGGTTTTCTCAATTCTTAGATGATGCTTGGAACTTTGTAAAATGATTATGAATAATTTTTATATATGTTGATCTCTAGGACATGACATGAGCAATGGCCTACCATTAAAAATAACAATAATTAAAATAAATGGTGCAAGATGTCAAGGTAAGGTGTGAGGACCCACAAGAACTTAGAGGAAAACTTTGGTGGTCCTTCAAATATATATAGGAAATAATTGATAATTTGCCTCTAATCATCAAATATTTCTTTGGAGAAATAAATAACTAGAATGAAGGCCATAAAATTAAAAAATAGATAAGTAAGGCTTAGAGCTGAAAAAAAATGAATGTTAAAGATATATAGAGGGATGAAAACTCAGAGAGAGTCTAATGTGGGGTAAGAAGTGTCAAAAATTTAACTAAATATACACAAATGGATGACGTGTGACAAAATAGGGAAACAACACAATGAAAAATGGTCATGGACCAAATTTAGGTGTCTAGATAACGCCCTTACTTTGATGTGTGTATGTGACATAAATACATGCATACATCAAATAATAATAATAATAATAATAATAATAATAATAATAATAATAATAATAATAATAATAATAATAATAATAATAATAATAATAATAACTTGAAGTACATATGCTGACTTACCTAAGGAAGGATGGATTAATCAAATAAGGAATAAAAATGACTCCACCTACATACATTGTCATTTCTTGAAAAATATAAAATATCTAAAAGAAAAGGTCAATTATAAGAAGCAATCAATGTCATATCATGTTGTAGATAATATAGCTTCATTTTGATACCAATGTGTAGCACCCTCTCATGCTAATCCAAAACTAACCACAAAATATTTATTTTGTTTAACTATGTTAGGCTTGCATATGGAGTTAAAACTCATTACTATGCATACACAGTAAGATATCTCACAAAATGTGAAACAATGATGTGAACCCAACAATAATTAATCCTATCGAACTAATATGAATGGTCACCAAACCATGCCATGGGATATTTCCAAGAGTTTACTTCACTTATGATGCCCATGAGATAATCTCAACCCCACCATCAAAGTTTAACACCTTAGGTTCTAGTCTTTAATGAACCTACACCTATTCCTAGGGTTACCTACATATTGATTTATGCATATTGCATGAGTATAATCAAGGCGTATAGTTCACCTAAAAATACAAAAATTGACTATATATTTGTCCAAATTAAAAATTGGGAATAAGATCTTCATTTGACTTGTAGGTTTGTGAATATATAAAAATTCAACTTTATTTAATTTCCACACTTACTTATTGCACACACAAATATATTATAATTGCATTGCTAAGTGATAAGGGAATAAAAGGTTCTTAAGTCATGCCACACTAAATCCATACAGATAATGGCTGCAATAACATTATAACAATATAAAGTTTCTTTCCAAGCCATAAAAAGGATCACCATACTCCCAAATAATTTCAACGCCTTCACCAGGATCCATGGATCCTCAAGGTTTATGGGCCTTACCTTACTATATATAACTAAATGGCCTTAATTTAAAACATACATTAATTTATCACCATTTTGAGGCCCTTCATGCTATTATGCAAGCCACATATCCCTTAGTGCCTTTGCATGTAGTACTTTTGGCATATATATAATTTGAAACCATCTATAAATTATCATGCATATTATAAAATGTAAGTATCTATGTGGCCAAACACCACTACATAAAATCATAATACCCATGAAAAATAATATAAGGTATTAGTTATACTATATAAGATCGTCAAATAAGCTAAATCCTGTATAATAACACATCCAGAGGCCCAAACTAGTTTTATGGAGTCGTTATATATATATATTCAAGCACTTAAGTAAGTTTGAGATTTTACATGCTACCACTAGATTACGAAAATGATCATTATCTATTATAAATATAAAAGAGTCATTATAGTGTTCACATGACCCTAATTTATTAGCTAAAATTAGGGTCATGTGAACACTATAAAGACTCTTTTATATTAATAACAGCATAATGACCATTTTAGTAATCTAGTGGTAGCATGTAAAATCTCAAACATACTTAAGTGCTTGAAAATATATATATATATATATATATATATATATATATATATATATTTTCAAGCACTTAAGTATGTTTGAGATTTTACATGCTACCACTAGATTACTAAAATGGTCATTATGCTGTTATAAATATAAAAGAGTCTTTATAGTGTTCACATGACCCTAATTTATTTAAAGCTAACACTTCCATAGAGACTTAAGCAATAAGTCTATTCTCACATTTGACCAAATTTGATAATGTAATGGATCCACACACTAAATGTCATTCTACACCATAAATACAATCCATAATATCATGAGATTGTGATATCATAAGATGTAGACATGTGTTGTAGTCATGCACCATTTACAGATCTAATTCAAAAATGTATTTTTTTAAAGCCTCGCTAGTGTGAAGAGTGATCATCAGGTCCACATGACTTGGGGAAAGGTCAGGTGTCATGTTTTTTTAATTATATACTTGAAGGCATTACATGGAATCACTAAATTACATAGATTATTGGCATCTCTGCTCATATTTCAAAAATAAACATATAATAGATTTACAATGTTGAGTAAGCATACATTTAAATCAATGAGCTACTTTGGCTAAGCAACTACGAGTAAGGGGAATCCATGCCATCAAAATCACCTAGGGCATGATCCTAGCCTTAACCACTTGACTCTCTATGTAGGCCTTAACCACTTGACTCTCCATGTCGGGTATCTAGAGAGATTTATACCTTGGTGAATGGATATAAGCAACCATCATACTCATGAGTTGGATTACAACCATAATATTTTAAATTCACTATCCACCTAATTATGTACTATAGAGATTTCACAATGCTCGCATTGGCCAATGATATTAGTATTAATCAACATTAGTTAACTTGGGTATGATTTTGTGTTATGGAATTAAAAAACTCACAAATACATGCAATTCACAAAGTGGCCATGGCATATCAACATAATGGTTTTTCCTTGTGTTACCCCATGGGGGCGTGATTGTGTCAAGTGGCATGATCATGTGATCCTTAATTGCAAAGTATATTCTTATCTGTATTAACTAAATCAAATATAGGAAATGGTGAAGACAAGTGAGAATTTAAAAATACATTTATTTTAAGGGGAATAATCTTTCACCATCATGATCATTATGAATGTAACATGCAAAAAATGTGGGTGGATGAAATATAAAATATTTAGATCCCTTATAGTCTAAAATTTGAATTGTAACATTAGTTAACTTGGGTATGACTTTGTGTTACAAAATCATAAACTCACAAATCCATGAAGTTCACAGAGTGGCCATGGCATATCAACATAGTGGTTTTTCCTTGTATTACCCCATGGGGGTGTGAGTGTGTCAAATGGCATGATCTTGCGCTCCCTAATTACAAAGTATATTTTTGTTTGTATTAACTAAATTAAATACAATAAACTATGAAGACAAGTGAGAAGTAAAAAATACATTTATTTTAAGGGGAATAATATTTCATCTTGGTGATCATTATGAATGTAGCATGCAAAAAATGTGGGTGGATGAAATATAAAATATTTAGATCCCTTATAGTCTAAAATTTGAATTGCAACCTTCCCACACTCTATGAATTTATATCATATAAATAGTTTGATGCTATGGTTATTACTATGACCTAATACATTCAAACAAATGGCCTATGAATGGATAAAATATTGAAGCTACATGTATTCATTGTGGTATCAAACATTTAATATATCCTACAATTGTGTTCAAATATATAGTCTATGGTGATTTGATCAAGGAATCTGAGTGATGCCCTAAAGTGCTCACACAAATGAACGTAGGGGAACATAGAGTCACATATAAACCTTAATAAAAATACACATTCCATCTAAAGGTTTTAATTTCATTCCTATAACATATGGTCACATTCATAACATATAACTTATCAAGAGCCAGTTAGTATTATACACAATATCATCTATTTTTCTTAAATAGAGAGCTAAAGGAATCTAAAATGTGTGTTTCATACTAACAACAAGATCTCAACTCATGAAAATACTTTGATTATGCTTATCTAACAATATTAAATGTAGATTTAATGGGTGAACACCATTTTAGAGCTTGAACAAATCATGGGGTTCACATCTGGGAAATTTTAGTTTGTTTACAATATTCAGTAGATGGTTTATGAACCAAGTGAAAAGGAGTGAAATAGTTATGGTGTTCACAAAGGTTCCACTAGTATCTTGCATATGTGATTCACGTATATATTCAATAGTGGCAATGGAAAATGATCTTTAATGATGAATCCATTATATGATCATAGTGACACACCCAAAATTCACATCCACATCCCTATCTTAATGTTTACACACATCCGCATTTATATGGGTAAAGGTCAACATATACGGGCTTTTATTGTGCCACTTTGATCTTATGAAGGATGAATAAAAGTAAGGGTAATTATCATGTTATGGAATTACCATTTCATGGGTGTGATACCCAATGGCTTGAAGTTTTTATACATGGATTGTTAGTTACCAACTCAACGTAATGAATGTATGATTTTAAATTTGAGCTATGGATTCAATATACTAAAAATAGTAACTTCACCTAAAAAATTATACAAAAATAAAAGGGAGAGAATATAGAAGCAATAAAAATTATAAATATATTATTACCATCACTTTACTCCTCTTGGCTTCCCTCCATTATATTCAAACTGATTCTCTAATGATTTTTGACTTGTTTATTAGATTGCTTGATATTGGTGGCTTTAGGATGAATGATTTAATAGCTTCTTGGATGCTAAAATGGATGCAAGAGAGTATGAAGGCTTAAGAGAGCTGGTATATGCATGCAAGAATGGATTTCAATGCTTTCTAATTATTTTAACCAAGTTCCATGCTTGGTTATTTATAGGATGATGGAGGAGGATTTAAATGAATTTTAAATTCATTTAGAGCTCTCTAGTTTAGAGAATTCCATAAATTTAGGTAAGGCTCTATATTTTGGAGACTTATAGATTAGATTAGTAGTTAATAGGGATTAGTTAGGATGTTTAGGGAGGTTTAAGGATATAGGTATGTTGGTGAGGCGAGGGATAGGTTGGCTAGGGCCTAGGTAGAATATATTTGAATTTAAAATTGGCAAGTGGGGCTAGTAGTTAATTATTGAAGTGAGATTAGTGGTTTAATGGGATGTTAGTGGGATAATGAAAGGATTAATATAACATGTGGGGTGTAATGAGGTTATCATGATGTAGGGAATATATGATGGGGGAATGGGATTTAATTATTTAATTAGGATTATGGTTACATGATTAATTAATTTAATTAGTGGGATTAGTGGAATAGTTAGGGTAAAAGGATTTAGATGTATAAATTTCACCCCTCTTTGAAAGTTTATTATGAGTGACGAAGTGGGGAGTAATGGTATTTCAAACAAAAACCATTACGTGGATGAGTTAGTAAAATGAGGATGCATGATGCCCCCTCGAAGGGCCATGTGGTGAGGTATGAGTTGGATGGCCACTCGAAAAGAGATCCATGAGGTGGGTATAAAATAAATAAAATAAGGGGTTGGGATGCCCTGGGGGATAATTGAGCTGAGATGAGATTCCCCAAGAAAAAATGCAAGGGGATAAGGTTGTAGGTGTAATACTAGTCCCAAGGGTGAATGCACCTTAGCAACAATTGATTAGCCTTGTACGATGATTCTTAAGAAAATACTAATACTGAGGAGAGAGGTGAGCATATTGGATCCATGTGATAAGATGAAGATATGTTTGGGAAAGTGATAAATAAATAAGGCCATGAGATGTCAACATTTCCTAGGCAGTGACACATTCAAGGGAGAGATGTAGGCCAATAAAAAATATGTAGAACAAGTGAGTTATGATGATAGATGGGTTTGATAAAATGACCATATCTCAAGATGATTTGAGATATTCAAGTGACTGGAAGGGGGTGAGATAAGAGCCGGGCTACCCTTGGGTGCACTAAAAAGTGGCCAAGTGTTTCCTACATAGTCTAAAAAACAACCCAGGCCAATGCGGTTCTCACTTAGGATGTTAGACCAGGAGTAGGGCAATGGAATACCATACCAATAAAATAAATTAAAATGACTTGTGGGATGGAATCTAGTTAGTAAAAATATTATTGATCATGATTAATAGAGAGAGAAATGGATAGAAGAGTCAGGGTTAGGTGTTTAGGTAGACATGTAAAGATAGTGTGGACTAAACGAGGTGAAGGGGTTAAAATAATAAGGTTATTGGTGGGGGTTAAAATAGAAAAGTTGGGGGGGGGGTAAAATAATTAATTTTCACTCTTTGAATTTGGTGATTTGTGCTCTGTAGCTAAGGATGATGGATTGCATCCCATGAGCTTCCCATTATGGAGAGAGAGTCCAAGAGTTTCAAAGACTAGATGATGCAAGACCACCAGTGAGTGATCTATTCGAGATTGGTAATTTTGTGATTTTGATGAATTTATGATAACATTAATTAGGGGTTAAAATTGAAGGTAAAAAATCATAACTAGAGGTATTTCTTTGAGTTATGATTTTACGCACATAAGCTGTAGTATCATACTCATGACCTACAGTCTTGTAAAACCACATATGGCAAATTGTGGTTTTGTAAAAATGCAATGGGGGATATATGATATTTTAATAGCACATGGGGAGATATGCGGTTTCATAAAACTATAGGTGGTAACTTGCAGTTTTAAAAAATCACAATAGTCGACATGCAATTTTGATAAAATTGTGACCTAGTTTATGGGTTAGAGGTAGTTTTGATGAAAGTTAGTATTAGGATATAGATAAGTAAGGGGATCTAAAGGAGATGGGTAGATGGATAAGATATATGGATGGGTAGGTAGGATAAGTAAGATAAGTAGGGTTGATAGGTTAGATTAGTTGGATAAATAGGATAGGTAGTGGATAGGTAGGATAAGTATGATTTGTAGGTAAATAGTGATTAATGACTAATGTGTTTTATGTGGTGCAGGAAGATTTAGGTGTATTATTTTCCAAATTATGATGGCCACTATTTATTCATGAGATGCATAGGCTGAGTTTAGTAAATTATGGAGTGTTGGAGATGATCAACTTATATTACATCACCATGATGCCATTCATCAGGCACTCATCATGGTGTTAGTGGAGCGATGGCACTTCAAGAATAACACATTCCACTTCATTACAAGGGATATGACCATCACTTTGGAGGATGTGTGGTGCATATTTTGGTTATTGATGATAGCGGACATGATCTATTGGTGGTCATGAACCTTGACCACTATTGTGCAGAGATTATGCAAACATTTGTAGGTTGGGGTATAGGATTCATGAATATATATTAACAAGGATTTTAGGGATAATTCTAATGACATATTGACCCTAGTGTTTACGTCTCTTATCACTAGCATACTATTTCCAGACAAGAACAGGTAGTGTTTCCATCTAGGATTGGGGGATATAGTCATAAATATGGTTTAAGACTACCATGTTTTTTATGGGGGTCCATAATATTAGGCCATTTATATAGGGAGTTAAAAATGGGGACCTATAGGGAGCAAATATATTTAGGCCCTCATTACTACTTTAGATTTGGTGTTGGGAGCGTGTGGCTATCAAGAGGCCACTTAGTATCCACACAAATCAAGAGCCTAATCAACCCTTAGTATTGGATGGTACATTATTTGGGGAATACAAAGAGCACATGTAGGGGATATGAGGTATTATAGATAGTCATTGGATAGCTTGAGGGATGACTAGATTACTTAGATGCCATATAGGCAAGTCCAATGGGGATGGGTAGAGGATGCAAACTATATTGATATATGTTAATAGAGTGATATTTGACTAGGCTATAGGATTACATCATTGAGATATATTATCCTAATAGAGTGCATAGATAGTTCAGGCATCAATAAGATGTCTCAAAGGAGGATCACCTCTTTGCCAAGAGCGAGTGAGAGAGGCCATAGTGGGGGAAGATAGTTGATAAGGTTCTAGCAGGAGTTGATTATGATAGCATTGTTCCTATAGTATGGGACTACCAGACATTGATATTAGATTCTAGGGTCACTATGTCTTATACATGGTGGTGGCAATAGAGGTGCCCATAGAGACTATTGAGACCACCTCATAGGGCTAGGAGGAGGGGAGTGGTGTAGAGGATAGTTTAGGGGCAAGCACATTTGTAGAGATGATGGGCATAGAGGACACAACCACAAGTTGAGAGAGATCATGGGGATGGTAGGAATGATAAGGCTGATCATGTGGTGATTATTATTGATGGATGTGATAAAGGAGTTGGAGGAGGAGATCAAGATGTGGGGGGCCGAGATCAGTAGTGAGAGGGGTAGGTCCAGATGTTGGGGGGGCTTCTAGGCCACCTATCAATGCAATCAATTAGGGATAGATTGATAGTTTGAGGTAGGAGGTGAGGGATAGGGTGGCATAGGTGGATGGGATTATTGTAGAGTAGGATAGGTACCATATATAGGTTATAGAGTTACTATGCTAGATAGTTCAGAGAGATAGTCAGATGCGGCCAATATTATGTTGGCTTATTGGCTTGTTGGAATAAAATGGGATGAGGGATGGGAATATAGCATTCTTACAGGGTCAACTAGGCTAGAGTCAGGATAGGGATGGATAAATAGTGACCTTATAGAGGTAGATTTAGGTGTGGGATGCATAGATTATAGCCTTATAGAGGTAGATTGGTTAGATTTAGACTAGGTTGAGTTAGAGGGGGTTAAAGCTATAGGTTGTTGAGAGGGATATGGATGAGGGAGGCACCCTATTATAGAGATAGGGTTTAAGAAGTATTACCTGGTAGATATTTTATTTGGTGAGAGAGGCATACTACTACAGGGATATGTATGAGAGTGTGATGCCAGTAGATGAATGTGATCTATCTTACAGGGCCAACATTTAATCTCATTCAATACATTAACAACCGAGGAGACCACTAGGACAACCATGATCTAGCTTTGTGAGACACTATTTAAGTTTTGGATATGTTAATTGTATTCTTAGCACATGGATGCCCATGATGCTCACATTGTATATATATTTTTTATTGGACTTCATGGAAATTTATGTGACTATGAGATTTATGATTATTATATGATATAATTATGGTTCTTGCTCATGTGATGATGATGTATTGATTATATTAGATAGTTGATTTTTATGGATTATGAGATGATTAGATGGTGTTTATAATATGGATGTTAGGATTTATTTAAGTACGAAATGTTGTATGATTATGTATTTTGTGGATGTTATCTAATTTCATCTATATGATGATATGCGATGACATGGTTTATGAATAGATGTTGTGATGTGATAATATTTGGATATGAAGTCCTTTAGTAATCATGTGTCTCACAAATTATTAAGAGGTAAAATACTCTTGCACCAAAGAGGTGGATGGCTGAGTTAGTTGAATGTTTAAGGCATATGGGTTTCGGGGTGTCCAATTTTACTATTTCACTTTGAGTACAAGAGTACCTATGACATGTGGATAGTCGAGGTCACATTGATTCAGAGTGCATGGGGTTTTTAAGAGGGAACTCCGTTAATGACATTCCCAATTTTTATAATGGGTAGTCATTTAAAGTGATCCTCATTCCTAAGAATTAAAAAATAAACAAACCAAATATGTACAAAAGCTAACACTTAAAAAAGACAAATGGACACAACAAGATGTAAAAAAGGATTATGACATCTTTGACATAATAAATATTTACACACTTATCTAATATAAGACCAAAACTAATTAAAATTTCATCGTAACATGACACAACTATGGACATGACAATTTGGTTAACATAATACAAAGAGTTAAAGTTTCACTATAGATATAAGTATTTACATACTTCAATGGAGTGAAATGGATTTACATGCAAGTAAAGGAAACAACAATGTTGAATATTTAAAAAATAGATGACGACTCTAAAATGGCATAATAAGGATAATGATGACCTAATCAAGATTTGACTAATGTGTACAAAGTGCAAAAAGAAAACAATTTATTTACTTGAGAAATGATTTTAAGAAAATATGTTAAATGGTTATGGACAATGTTTTTGGGAAAAATGGGCTACTGACAAAGCACCCTAGAATATTAACCAAGGTCAATAGGGCCCAATAATCTTTGCAACAATTAAAATAAGGATCAAAATAGATATAATGAAAGTCCTAGGAACTAGGTAAAAATTTTAGGATTCAATTATGTATAAATATACATCCTAGAGGAGAAATATCTTATGAACCTTATTTAGTAATGAAGTTTATGGGTACACATGGAGGTATGCTTAGGGTAATGAATGGGGATGAATAAAGTTCAATGTGATTGAGGCTGATAAGGAGAAGAATATCTATGAGAATCAATTACATGTGGATTACGATATCAAAATAAAGTATTGGTGTTAGAGTGGATTAATTTTTTTATATGACTCCAACATGTATTCCCTTTCATACTTTTAGTATTAATCTACCCCATGTTTTAATCTCATAGCTCCATATATATTATACCCACTATTAGGATCATGGTCATAAGGAAGGTGAACAAACAAGATGGGAAGATGAGAGAGGAAGGAGAATGATGAGAAGTGAAGTGGTGATGGATAAAAGTGCCCCCAAGTGTGGGATCTTATAGACAGATGATAATTTTTTTGGGCCCTCTAGGTATAAAATCATTTCATATGCATGATGCTCATGGACTCATCAAGCTCATCTCCATCTAGAGTGAACAATTTGTATGCTCCTGATCCAAATTTGGTAAATAAAGCCCTATTATACCCCAAATTTTCACCTTGAAAGGGTGTTTCAAGTCCTCTCAACTTGAGCTATGCAATGGGATTGGTCCTAGGTTATGGGTGACCTTTAGGTAGACCAAACCAATTACATAGCTCAAGTTGAGATGGCTTGAAACACCCTCTCAAGGGTGTAAATTTGTGCTATAATGGTTCTAACACGTCTAGTGGGATAATATTATCATTTATTAAAGGAATTTTTGGTACTATCCTTCAATACATCAACCTTTAGAGGGAATAACTCAAGAACCAATGGTGACTCCAAATGAATCTCAACTGGTATAGGTAGTCCAAGTGCCTCAAAAAATAGAAAATTGGTATGTATGATTACTTATATGATGAAAATGATTCTTGTGCACCTTCATATTAGTCTTGTCAAATTAATGGTGTTCATTGTTTCTCCTCAAGTATTCCTCAAATAGGTGATTTCCAAGTTTACCAACAACCCACCTATCCCTCTAAACAACATTCTCAAATCTATGTTGCTCCTTCACTCTTTCTCACCTTTAAACAAGCTATACTATACCTTGTAAAGTGGATGATAAGGACCAATAGAGAAGTAGAACATGGTGTAGATTCTCCTATCCCATTAAATAGGTTAACGATCTCTTGTAAGGCTTTTAGATAATATCAGTAAGTGTCAAGAAGGAAGATCACCCAATCAATGAGAAACTAGAGGTTAAGAAGCTGATGCATTTAGTGGAAGATAGGATAATGAGATGGAAACATGTGAAATCCCAATTCAATAAGCCATATATACCTCCTCTTACTCTAAGTCAATATTCCTTTGCCCTAAATCTCCCCCAAGCTACAATACAACATCAAAATAAGCTTAATGAACCTTTTAATGAGTCCACTAGCTCTAAAATCTCAAGTTGGAAGCCTTGTATTCCCCAAGAGAAACCTATGTCCATCCCAAATCCATTCACCCTTCCTCAAGATCCCAAGACCATTCCATCTTTGATGCATTCTTGGACCATGTCTCCTTATTATGCTATGCCTATCCTAGAGAATGAATCTTCTCCTATACCCATCAAAAGTCAAAAGAGAGAATGTGTTTTAAGAGTCATACCAAAAGGTTGTTTAAGTTTGAAGGAGGTTATTCATATGTAATATCAAGAGTAAGAGGGAGGAATAATGGTTGAGGTCAAGTCAATAAAGCTTAAATCCCCTCAAGTCTTTCATCTACCATTCATGTTGTAGATATCCTAGAAGTATCCAATCAGCTTAGTTCTCCTATAATACCTAGTTAGAAGGACACTCTAATAGGTTTTAAGCAAGATAATCAAGAATATTTCCATCCCATTCTCTCCTTTTATGAAGGATAATCAAGTGAATTGAGGGAATATGATGGCCATTTAATTGAGATGAAATATCCCAAAGTGGGATATTGCAAAAAACACATAAAACTTTAACAATCCTCACTTACATTATTATGCTTTGATACCATTAAAATATCACCTTTAGGGATATTTCCTATAATCATAAATAAATAAAAATCCAACTTGAAAAACAATTGTAAAATATGCATTACATTAAAAATACTAAATTATAACATACAACTTACAAACATTGATCACAATGTGATCAGAATTGTAGCACAACTATAATTCCTATATGGAATTACCAGAACTAGCTAGGGAATAATCTTGAAACACCAAAAGTAGTTATCTTAAGAGGGATTCCATCCTCTGAGATTTTTACTCCAATGGGTTTTTGTCCAAGGAGAGGCAAAAAATATGAACAATAGTTTAAATCTTACAAAGGGGGGTTTTCATATATTCAAGCATATTTATAAAGGAGAGAGCTCTTAATTTATAGAATATGAAGGAAGAGAGAGAGATATCGAAACTTCAAGGGAAAGCAAATAAATTCCCTCTCTTTCTAGTGGGTTTACTATTCAAGAATAGTAACCAACTTGGATTCTTTTTCAAGGGTCAAAAGTAGATTCCCCACTTTTGACAAATCCTCCTACACATGCACATGCCTCCAAAACTACATCCGACTCACACATATGATTCAATATGGAATAGTGAACCTTTGCTCCCACTTTTTTAGTGTACACATGCTTCTTTTTGACTTCTCTACATCACTCCAAATCATGATTCCACCTAGGGTGGTACCCATATATTCCTCCTTGTCTTATTTAAGCATGCGAGTCATAAAAGACAAAAACATATTCACATGGACTAGATAATATAATAGATCCTCATGTGGGCCAAGCTTGCATCATCACCTGATCACTTTCCATGTCACCATGAATAGTGCTAGTGAATAATACATATGAATAGTGCTCTGACACACACAATTAATCCCTTATAACACTTGATTTAGCTTACAAGAATGAAATAGGCTAACGGTCTTCTGTATATGTCACATTTGGAAAAATGGTTTATTACATCCTCCCTTCCCAAAAATTGCTTATCCCCAAGCAATTCGGTTAACTTTATGGATCCAGATACTAGGATCCCAAACTAGCTATGGGATTTTATAATCCTTCATCCTTGATCCTTATTGTGGCTTTTGTTGCACCACTCTATTGTAATCTAGAAGTTCAGATTGCCAACTCTCTATTTTCATTTCCTATAGCCCAAAATAATAGCTACCTAATTGAACCAAGCTGAGATGCTAGCAATATTTGGATTCATCCTCTAATAAATAGAACACTTCATTCCAATGTGTCCCAATGAAGACACTATCTTTAGAACCAATGTCAATGTATCCAATGGTGTCATCATAAAAACCATTAGTCTCATGAGTTTCTCCTTAAATTTTTGAACAAGATTCACTGGATTGATCTAAGCATTCATCAAAGGTTGTGGTTATGAAATTTATAGCAAGCTCAATTCCAACATTCATAGCTGCAAATCCTTCCATATAACCATTCTAGGATTGTCTACACATAAAAAGTGATGCCTTTTGCTCCTTAATTTATTGAAAAACTTTTTTTGATACCACAACACCATCATATTATAAATCATGGAGTGCCTTTGGTTCCATTCTTTCTTCCTTTTGCAATAAAAAATTCTCCTCCAACATTTGCAATTCTCCTGCATCCACTTCTCCATTGCCTTCATAAAATTTAGGAGGAGCTGGATCTTCCTCTTGGATGGTGGATCCCTCTGCACTTGTTTGCAAATCTTCAACTTGCATCCTTTGAAGTGGTGAAGCCTTCATCACTTCTTCTTCTCTTTTTTATTCTTTTGATGGAGACTCTTGAGATTTGGAGCTACGCCCAAAAGCCTTCATCCAATCCATGGTGCAAGTATTCCATATGCAATAATCCAAAAAAGGCATAAATTTTTAAAAATCAGCTCCCAACTTCTGGTAAGCTCTCAATAACACAATATACTATAGCTCTTATGGTTGCTTAGGTAATAATCTGGGTAGATATCTCCACTCCATGATTATTGTATCTCTATCAACAAAAATTTACAAACACAAATTTGCATAGGCTGGTGGGATACATAGCTCAGATACCACTAAAATATCCCAAAGTGGGATATTACAGAAAGCAAATAAAACTATAACAATCCTCACTTACAATACTATGCTTTGATAACACTGAAATATTCCCTTTAGGAATATTTGATAGAAACACAAATAACTATTAACTCCAACTTGCAAAATAATTTTAAAATATGCATTACATTAAAAATACTGAATTATAACATACAACTTTCAAACATTGATAACAATTGTAGCACAATTTTAATTACTTTATGGAATTAAAAAAACTAGCTAGGGAAAAATCTTGTAGCACAAAACCCGTTATCTTAAGAGGGTTTTCATAATCTAATATTCTACTCCAATGGGTTTTCATACAAGGAGAGACAAAAAGTATGAACACCAGTTCAAACCTTACAAAGGGGGGTTTTAATATATTTAAGAATAGTTACAAAGGAGAGAGCTCTTAATTTATAGAATATGAAGGAAGAGAGAGAGAGAGGGAAGCTTCATGTGTAAGTAAATTCATCCTCCTTCTAGTGGGTATATTATTTAAGAATAATAACCAATTGATTCTTGTTCAATGGTCAAAAGTGGATTCCCTATTTTTGAAAAATCATCCTCCACATGTACATGCCTCCAAAATTGCATCCTACTCACACATGTGAGCCAATCTGGTATAGTGAATCTTGTCTCCCACTTATTTAGTGAAAACATGCTTCCTTTTGATTTATTCACATCACTCCAAATCATGATTCCACCTAGGGTGGTGCCCATATATTCCTCCTTGTCTTATTTAAGCATGCGAGTCATAAAATACAAACATCTTCACATGCACTAGATAATATAATAGATCCTCATGTGGGCCAAGCCACATCATCTACAAGTTACCTCTTTTACTACATCATCACTTGTATCACTTGCCATGCCACCATAAATAGTGACACATGAATATTGTTAGTGAATAGTACTTGTGAATAATTCTTTGACACACATAATTAATCCCTTACAACACTTGATTTAGCTTATGAGAATGAAATAGGCTAACAATATTTTGTATATGCCACATTGTGAAAAAGGGGACATTACATGAGAAGGAGAAATTGTAAAAAAATAATGATGAGGTGGATGTCTTTTAGAGAAAATATGTTGTAGTTGTAGGTGAATCTCAAAAAAGTTTTATAGAGAGTGATTCTAGTGATCATGAAGAAGAAATAATTCAACTTTCAAGGATAAGCAGAAGTTTCTACCTTTTATCCAAGAGTTGGAAAAATCTCTAGATGTCATAAATGACCAAGTGGATCAACTTGATTGGTATGGATTTGATATTGATGAAGAAGAAAGCAAATTAGGTTTGATAGAACAACGAATACACAAGGTGCTAGATCTTAAGGGGTAGCTAATAAGATGAAGATTGTTTAAATGAATTAAATTGTATTACTTTTGGAAATATTAAATGAAGTAATATTCTCATTGATGTCATAATTTATTAAAATTAATGCATTAGAGAATTTAGTATGATGATTTTTATGTTGACTATTTTGAAGCACTTTTTAAGCAAGTGGGATCTTGTAACCCTAGTTGCCTGTTCAACATTTCTATTATGTCTTGCAAGTTGTGCTTGTTGGATTTGGACATAGACTATTTTTAGATTAGTCTCAAGCCCTTGAACAAGGTTAATAGGTTTGGAATAAATGGAAAATAATATATTTATATTTAAATTTATGAGTGTACATTAAGTACATTAATACACCCCAATTTGAGAAACAATTTTGTAACTTATTTTTACTAATAGAATCCCTTAGGAATTTCTAACCTTGGTTAAGTACCTATGTTTGACCTAACACAATTATGGTTTAGATCATGATTTTAATAATCTATTTTTATCTTGAATATTTTTTTAAATTATTGTAGGCTTAAGTAATCTTCAGTGTAAAAAAATACTACGTTGTAACATTTTGGTATCTGATCAAACATTTTCTATTCTAGGGAACTTTCAAAGATGATGTTTTATTTTTATATCTACTTAAGTTTTTATTCTATGACACCTTAGGATGGTTATAACATGATCTGGTGGTGTTGACAACAAAGATAACTAGGGTAATGTTAACCCATGTATAGGTAGAGGTAGAGGCATAAGACCTAGAGTATGAAATTTCAATGTAGTTAGAGAAGAACCTCCTCTTAAAAATGTAGGTAGTAATGTTGAGGAACATAATTCCAATGCAACTAGGAGTAATCCAACTAATAATCATGAAGAATTCCTTAATAAAATTGTAATAACCTTAAATTCTTTGTAAATCAAATTATAAACTCAATAACATAGATTGAACAACATTGAAGGTGTCTTTTAAGAAGAGTTACCTAGGTGAGATGAAAGGCTCAGAGGTGAGTAAGCAGTCCAAGAATTACCATTGATGGTGGTTGACTCCATCATCAAGGAAACTAAAAAACTTCCACCACTTACTTTTTTAAGTGAAAGGTGATGTAGTTGTGCATGGTTGGTTCACTGGTAGAAATACTTTAATCTTCATAACATGCCATCAAATGTGAAGGTAAGGGTAACAACTTATCAACTGGTTAGAGCTGTAATATTATGGTGGAATAAATTATGTGATTTAGAATGATGTCAACCTTTGACACTTACCTAGCCTATTTTTGATAGGTAGTTTTATAAAATATATATGAGTGCTAATTTTAAGGAATAAAAAGTAACTAATTTTTAGTTACTAAAATGGGATAATATGATTATGTCTGAATATGAGAACAAGTTTCTGAATCTACTACGTCATGTGAATTATATACATGACGAGGAGACCAAAGTAAAAAATTTCAATCTGGGTCTGAAAGAAATATTGACGCATGATGTTAATATGACCAACCCAAAAATCTTGGTAGTTATTATTGAATCTGCTCATCGGGTAGAAGAGAAAGAAAAGTCTGAGCAGGAACTGAGATAAGATTTTAAACTAAATAGAAAATAATTTAAGGCAAATAATATTTCTCCCTTTCCTAAAATTTTAAAAAATACTAATCAAAATCATAGATTCACAAGGAGAAACCATGATTTCAATACGTTTAAAGGTCAAAATAAGAATTTAAAAACTAGAATTCTCTTAAAACTAAGAATTTTAAGGAAAGTTAGAATCAGGGTAATCTTCATGTACCTATCACTGGAGAAAATATTATTCTTATATCACCTCAAAGTAATATTGAATTCTAGGAATGTGGTGATAACCACTATCAGAAGGACTGCTCTAAGTTGAAACTTGGGTAATCAACTAATACTAGGGTGTATGTGGCTGTAGATAATTGTAATACTGATTTTCAAGCCACTCTTATTAAAACTAGAGCTTTTATAGCTAGTTTTTATTTTTCAATTCTAATTAATTATAGGGTAGTAGATAGTTTTATTTTTCCTGATGTAAATAATAAATGTAAAATTAATCCTATTATTTCAAGATAAGGTTAGGATATTGAGTTTGGTATAGGCAAAAGGGTGTCAATTTTTAAATATTTAGAATAAGTGAAGATTAACTTAGGTGTTTTTAGAATTAAAGTAAATATGTTTTTATCACCTTTTGGGTATTATGATATCATTCTAGGAATGGATTGGTTGTAAAAACATAAATCCACACTTGATTGCTATAATAAGGTTATGCAATGCTATGATGACTTTGGAAAAATTATAAAAATTCAAAGAATTCACAAACATAAAGCACAAAAGTTACTTTCAGCCCTATAAATAAAAAAGGTTATTTGAGAATGTTATAAACTCTATACTATTCATATGTAATATTAAATGAAAGAAAAAGAACCTGTTTACTAATATTTTCCCTTCTTGAATGAATTTTTAGATGTTTTCTTTGAGAAACAGCCTGGACTTCCTCCTAGGCATGAGTTTGACTGTTTCATTAATGTTATGCTGAGAGTTTCCCCTACATCTAAAGCTCCATATCATATGAATGTGGTTAACCTACAAGAATTAAAACTTCAAATGTGGAAAATATTAGAGAATAAAATTAATAGACCAAGTGTGTCTCCTTGGGGTGCTCCTGTAGTTTTTGTGAAAAATAAGATGGAAAGCTTAGGCTATGTGTTGATTACCTCATGCTTAACAAGGTCAAAAAAAAAAAAAAATTATCCTTTACCAAATATATAAGATTTATTTGACCAAATTAAATGTGTAATAATATTTTATAATATTGACTTGAGATCAAGCTACCATCAACTGAAAATCAAGGAAGAGGATATCCATAAAACAATTTTTCATACTCAGTATGGTCATTATGACTTTATGATAATTCCTTTTGGTTTTAAAAATGCACCAATTGCATTTATGACTCTAAAAAATAGTGTTTTTATTGATTATTTGGATAAGGTTTTTCTTATTTTACTTGATGACACATTAATTTATTCTAAGAATGTAGCTAAGCATGAGCAACACTTGCATTTAGTCTTGCAAAGGCTAAGATAGCACAATGTTTATGGTAAAATTTCTAAATGTGCCTTTTTTGAGTCTAAAATACATTATTTGGGCCACATCATCTCTATATATAGTATTTCTATGGACATAGATAAGATAAAATCTATCTGAGAATGGATTGCCCCTACAAATGTACATGAAGTATGTAGTTTTATGGGCATGGCTGTTACTATAGGAGATTTGTGTAAATTATTTCTAGCTTGACCAATCCAATAACTTCCTTATAATGCAAGGGTAAGAAGCTTGTTTGGAATTCTAAATGTGAAGAGGATTTCAATAAGCTTAAAAATAACTACAATGCCTATACTTATTATTCTAGATCCTAATGTTAATTTAGAAATCTAGGTTGATGTATCTAAAGATGGTTTTGGTGGCATTATTATGTAGGATGGTAAGGTTGTGGGTTAATATTCACGTAAGCTTAAATAACATGAAAACAATGATCTTACTCATAATTTAGAGCTTGCTTCCATTATGCATGCTCATAAAAAATGAAAACATTTTTTATTAGGTAAGAACTTTAAGGTGAAATTTGATCATCACAACATGGAATACTTATTTTCATAGGATGATCTTAATGCTCATCAACGTAGGTGGCTTGAATTTATGAATTTTTTTTTATATGGACAAGGATTATGTGAAAGGTAAGGAAAATCATGTTTTTGATGCTTTTAGTTGATGCACATATCTTGTTTACTTCTCTATTTTGCAAAGAAATTTTAGAATTGTTATTTTAGAACAATAATTTACTGATGAATTTTGACATGAGATAAGACCAAATTTGGATAATGAGCCTTTATAAAATAAGTTTGTCAACTTTTATGTTGAAACTGATGGCCTAATAAGGCATAAAAATAGAATTTGTGTTCTCAAATCAGGAGACTTGCATATTTTATTATTGAAAAAGTGCATACAACACCTCATTTTTCTCATCCATGTGTCACAAAAATGACACATGAATTGAAAAAATATTATTTTTGGCATATTTTAAAGTAAGATGTTAGTATTTTTATGGCTAAATGTTTAGAATGTTAGTGGATGAAAACTAAACATTGTCATCCAAGAAGGTTGTTATATCCTCATGTAATTCCACAAGGTAAGTGGGTTGTTGTTTCACTTGCTTTTATTATTGGTTTGCCAAAGTCATATAGTAAGCATGACACTATTTTGGTGGTGATTGATAAATTTACCAATGTTAGACACTTTATTGCTGGAAACTTAATTGATGATGCTTTCATGTTTGTGAAATGATTTGTGAAATAAGTGGTTCAACTACATGTCATGTTAGAAGTAATTATCTATGATAGGGATAAGTTGTTTACTTCTAAATTATAGCAAAATTTGACTACAACTTTTGGAACTTGGTTAAATTTTATATCCTTGTACCACCCAAAAATGGATGGTCAAAGGAGAGGATCAATAAAGTTGTTGAGGACAAGTTACTAAAGTACGTAATGGATCAACAAATAAAGTGGAAATATTTAGTACATTTAGTTGATTTTACTTATAACAATTCATATCATTATGTGATTAAAATGGATCCATTTGAGGCTCTGTATGGTTGTAAATGAAGAACCCCACTTAGATGGGATAATATAGAAAATATAACTATTATTGGACCAAATATGTTATCAGGAATATGATGAATAAATGGCTTTGATGTGCCAAAATATGAAGGCTAATTCAAATAGGGAAAAGATTTATGTTGATTTAAAGAGAACACCCTAAGAATTTAATGTTGGTGAAAAAGTAATTTTATGTGTTAGACCCTAGAAAAGTGTAAATAAGTTTGGGAAGACTTCTAAGTTGGCTCCACATTTTGTTAGACCTTTTGAAATTATGTAAAATATTAGCCATGTTGCCTATTGATTAGCCCTTCTTCCTTATTTATCTAGGATTCACAATTTTTTACATGTTACTTTACTAATAAAGTATGTACATGATCCTTCAGATGTTTTGGATGGAAAAAACCTTCATGTTTAAGAAGAGGAAAAGATGTAATTGTAACCTGTGAGGATCTTAGACCATCACAATGCCAAATTGGATAAGTGAGATAAATTTTATGATAGTTTTTGTAAATTGCCATTTAACCAAAATATGCATATGTCTAGTCTACAAAAGGTTCATGATTTTGTGAAACATATTTGTTAATATTTGAGTTATAAAATTTTAATAGGTGAATTATAATTTATCTTATAATTCATGTTCCAAATTTTAGCTGAATTGGATAAGTGAAGGAAAAGTTATGACAATTTTTATAATTGTCATTTAGCCATAAAATGCATATGTATAGTCTAACGGTTCACTGACTTTTGGTAGAACTGAGATAATAATTAGGTTAAAAAATTTATTAGGTCACTAGTAAATGTATTAATATTGATATTTTTAAAATTTAAGATCATTTTGATGCACATAGTTAAAGTTTCACAACTTTTAGTAACTCTATTATTCATGAAAATGTCATCTATAGTTTCCATTAATTAGCAAGGTTATTCTTTACTTGGGTAACTTGCGGTAATGTGTGTTAATATTTAGGTGATGAAATTTGGAGTTGTGATGTAAAATTTATTATATGATCTTTGGTTCAAATTTCATACCAATTGGATTAAAGGTGGTGAATTTATTTGTATTTTTCTAACTGCTATTCAACCTAAAATGTAACCTAATACTTTTTGATAGTTTCTAATAGTTAGGTGTTGATCTTGAAAATTGAAGGCCATCTGAATATTATACATTATATGGAGGTTAGGTAAGTTTAATATAAAACCCATGAATCTTTGAAATTTAAGAGGAATACGCGATTGATAAAAGGGGAATTTTTTGGAGTTTTGGGGAGAGACAAGCTACGAAGGAGTATAACTCTCCAAGAGCACAACATAGAGTTATATCAGTTTAAGAGGAATTGTTAGAGTATAAAACTATTTCATATAATGAAATAATTATGTAGAGGCATGTGAAAGTGTGAGTGTATGATTTGTATTCCACTTGTGAAATGCATTAATATAGTCTCTATTATGTGACATTCAATTGTTTGACAAAATGGTCATGTATGTCTATGTATGTTTAATGTTGGATGGTGGAGCCTGATCTTGTTTTAATGCCCAGTTCATGACAGGGGGGTGTAGGAGGGAAAAAACCCCCACTAGGGTCACCATAGGGGTCCTAGGGGGGTGGTGACCTAATTTAGAGCCCCCCTAGTGGGGGTTCAGGGGTAACACCTCCGAAGCAATTTTTTTAAAATACATTATAAAATATTGTAATTTTGTAGTAAATCTAGACCATTTACTATTAGGTCACATATCTAACCATATAAATTATGTTTGCACATTTTTACCCTAATATGTAACCCTCCTTTGATATGAGGGCATTGTAATTACAGTGGCACATTGTATGTGATTGAAGAGGATATTGCAATGGTTGTATTTTAGGTTTTTTCCTTTCATTTGTTGGATTGAATAATAAGAAGGACTGGCTATTTATATGTGGACGTAGCCCATATTGGGTGAACCATGTTAAATATGTGTTTTTATTATATTGTGTTTTCTGCATTTTATTTCCATCTTTAATTCATTAATATTTCTCTATGTTCTATATTCCTAATAATTGGTATCAAAGCCAAAGGTTTATTTGGTAGATAAACTCATAAGAAAAGAGGGTTCCTGATTCAAGTAGAAGTAATGGTAGAAAAAGGCAAGTTTAAGGTTGAAAATTCAGTGACCAAAACTACCAGCTATGGAAGATGCAAATGGAGGACTATCTATATCAAAAAGATATTTTCCTACCATTGGGAAGAATAACAAAGAAGCCAACAACTATGAATGATGAAGATTAGGAGGTTCTTGATAGAAAGGCACTAGTAACAATACGACTGTGCCTGGCAGTGTCAGTGCCTTCAATATTTCAAAAGAAAAGACAACAAAGGATGTGATAAAGGCATTATATAGAGTGTATGAAAAACCCTCAGCCTCTAACAAGGCATTTCTTATGAATCATTTATTTAATCTAGAAATGTTAGAAGGTAGGTCTATTGCTGATCATTTAAATGAATTCAACATGGGCACAAATCAGTTAAGCTCTATAAGAGTAAATTTTGATGATGAGATTATGGTTCTTTTGATTTTATGCTCATTACTAGAAAGTTGGAATGGGTTGATCATGACTTTGAATAATTTTATCTCTGGTTCAAACACTTTAAAGTTTGATGATGTTATTGGTGTTATTCTTAGTGAGGAAATGTGATAAAAAAACATAGGTGAGACATTAGGTAATGCTTTGACTATAGAGAATAAGAGAAGACAAAAGGATAGAGGAAAGGGCCCAAGGAATCTTGGTAAGTCTAAGAAGGGTAGATCCAAATCTAGAGGAATGTTGGTGTGTTATATTTGCAAGAAGAAAGGACACCTGAAGAAGAATTGTTGGTTTCAAAGAGGAAAATGAGGAGATGGATAACAAGATAAAAATTAGGAAGCAAATGTAGCAGGTGATATGTTACAAGATGCTTTAATCCTTTCTTTAGATAATATTAATGATTCTTAGGTGTTAGATTTAGGGGATTCATTTCATGCTACACCCCATAATAAATATTTTCAAGACTGTGTTCAAGGTGATTTTAGATAGGTTTATTTGGGTGATGGTGAACCCTATAAAATTGTAGGAAAGGGTAAGATATAGATAAAATTATAAAATGAAAATAAATGGTTTATAAAAGAGGTGAGGCATGTTCCTAAGTTGAGAAGAAATCTGATTTTAGTATGGAAGTTAGGAAGTGAGGGCTGCATATTTACATTTGTAGAAAATTTGTGGAAGGTCACTAAAGGATCATTGGTAATAGAAAAAGGAGATAAGATAGGTACATTATATTTATCTAATGGTAATGTTGATTTTTTTATTGCTTTAGCTTCTACAAAAATGGATACAAAATTATGGCACCACAGACTTGGGCACATGAGTGAGAAGGGGATGCAAGTTATCCACTCAAAGAATTTGTTGCCAAATTTGAAGAAGGTGGATTTGGTTTTTTGTGAGCATTGTGTGTATGAAAAATAGAAGACAGTTAGATTTTTTCAGAGTTGGGAGATAAAGAAGGATGGAAAGTTAGATCTTGTGCATATAAATGTATGGGGACCAACTCAGATATCATCCCTTGGTGGATCTTCTTATTATGTTACTTTTATTGATGATGTAACTAGAAAAACTTGAGTTTATTGCATACGAAAAAAATTGATATTTTTTATACTTTTAAGAAATGGAAAGCTTTGGTTGAGAATGAGACATAAAATAAGTTGAAGTGTGTTAGATCAAATAATGGAGGTGAATACTATAGTAAGGAATTTGATAATTACTATTCATCCCATGGGATTCATAGAGAGAAGATGGTTCCAAGAACACCATGACAAAATGATGTGTTAGAAAAGATGAATAGGATAGTCATCGAGTGTGCAAGGAGCATGAGATTACATACATGGTTTCTCTTACAATTATTCATAGGTACTGTGGATACTGTTATTTACTTAATAAATAGAGGGCCTTCAAGTCCTTTGGATGGTGTCATTCCAGAAGAAGCATGGACATGTAAAAAGTAGATTATTCATTTTTAAAGAATTTTGGTTGTGAGACATTTGTCCATATTAATAAAGAAAATAGAACCAAGCTTGAAGCAAAATCCAAGAAATGTACTTTTATTGGATATGGAGTTAATGATTTTGGTTACCATTTATGGGATTTTGAAAATCACAAAATCATTGGAGTAGAGATGTGATCTTTAATGAGAAGGTCATGCATAGAGATAAGTTGTATAAAAAATTAGAATGTGCAACAAGTACAACAATAATAAAAAGTACCTCAAACTCCTAAAAGTATAGTTAGAATATCTACCAGAGTAAGTAGACTCCCTGAACGATATTCTCCTTCACTTTATTATTTATTATTGTCTGATGGTGGTGAGCCAGAAAGCTATGAAGAAGCAATGTAGGTAGAAACCATAAAGAAGTGGGACGAAGGCATGAAAGAGGAGATGGATTCCTTGGTACATAACCAAACTTGGGATTTGGTTTAATTACCTTCAGGTAAAAGAACATTGCAGAATAAATGGATTTATAGGTTGAAATAAGAAGATGGAGGCAAAAGAAGGTACAAGGCTAGACTTTTTGTAAAGGGGTTTACACAAAAGAAAGGTATTGATTTTGATGAAATATTTTCTCCAGTTGTAAAAATGACTTCCATAAGAACTATTTTATGTTTGGTAGTAGTAGAAGATTTACACCTTGAACAATTAGATGTGAAGATTGATTTCCTTCATGGTGATTTGGAGGAGGAAATATATATGGACCAGCCATAGGGATATGAAGTAAAAGGTAAGGAGAAAATGGTGTGTAGGTTGAAGAAGAGTTTGTATGGTCTAAAGCAAGCTCCAAGATAGTGGTATTTGAAATTTGACATGTTTATGATAGAACAAGGTTATAATAGATATCATCATGACCATTGTGTTTAATTTAAGAGATTAGATAATGGCAACTATATTTTCTTGTCATTGTATATATATGCAATGCTTGTTAGAGGGTCTAACATGCAGGATATAAACAATCTCAAAAGAAAACTAGCAAATTCATTTAAAATGAAGGATTTGGGTGCTGTAAATCAAATCTTTGGTATGAGAATACAAGATATAGGAAAAATAGAAAATTGACATTGTCTCAAGATGAGTTTATAAAGAAGGTGTTAGTCATGTTCAACATACAAGATGAAAAACCTATAATTACACCTTTAGGTAGGCACTTTAAATTAAGAAAGGAATAATGTCCTAAAATGTAGGAGGAAATAAATTACATGTCTAAGGTTACATATACTTTAGTAGTTAGAAGTGTAATATATGCTATGGTGTGTAAAAGACCAGATATTGCTCATGTAGTGGGAGTTGTTAGTAGGTTTATGAATAATCTAGGAATAGAGCACTGGGATGCAGTCAAGTGGATTCTTAGGTACTTGATAGGGACCACTAATAGATGATTGTGTTATGAAGGTTTAGATGTTACCTTATAAGTATATGTTGATGTAGACATGGATAGAGATTTAGATGGGAAGAGGAGCACCATAGGTTGTGTTTTCACTGTTGGTGATACAACAGTTAGTTGGATTTCAAAATTATAGAAGATAGTTGCTTTGTCAACTAAAGAGGTAGAATATGTTATAGCTACAAAAGCTAGCAAGGAGATGACATGGATGCAACGGTTCATGGAAGAGTTGAGGTATAAGCAAGAATGTTTTATGTTATACAGTGATAGCCAAAGTGTGATTCATTTAGCAAAGAACCTGACATTCCACTCAAGTACCAAACATATACAACTTAGGTATCAATTCATTCATTAAATTTTGGAGGATGGTCAACTGAAGTTGGAAAATATCCATACGAGTCAGCATCTTGTAGATATGCTAACAAAGGCAGTCACTAAAGAGAAGCTAGAGAGTTGTTCATATTTAATAGGTATTCAAGGATAATAAGGAAGATGAGAAACATATCAGGGTCAAAGTTAAAAAAGAAGTACAAGCAAGAGTTTTAGCAATGGAGTTGCAACAATTAGTCTCCAAGTGGGAGATTGTTAGATGGTGGAGCTTGATCTTATTTTAATGCCTAGTTTCTAATAGGGGGTGTTGGGGCTAAGAGGAAGTGACCTATTTTGGAGCCCTATGGTGGGGGTTTAGGGGTAGTTCCCTCAAATAATTTTTTTATTAAAAATGCACTATAAAATATTGTAATTTCATAGTAAATCTAGACCATTCACTATTAGGTCACATATCTAACAGTAAAAATTATGTTTATGCATTTTTGCCCTAATATGTAACCCTCATTTGATATGAGAGCATTTGAATTATGGAAACATGTTGTATGTGATTGAAGAGGTATTACAGTGGTTGTATTATAAGTTTTTTCCCTTCATTTGTTAGACTAAATAATAAGTATGATTGACTATTTTTGTGTAGACGTAGCCCATATTGGATGAGCCATGTTAAATTTGTGTCTCTATTGTGTTATGTTTTTTGCATTTTATTTTCATCTTTAATTCATTAATATTTCTCTATATTCTATATTCCTAACATTTAAACCCTTAAAACACAAGGGATAAAGGTAGACCTTAAATGGTTTCCTTCTCCTTATGATTACATCAAGTGATATCATATCAAGCTAATGTCCTTGTGTTTGTGATAAACTCCTCAGTGTGTGTTGTAGGCTGTGAGAGAGAAGTTTACATAGAGATTGCAAGTTGTTGAGAAACATGCATAAGTGGTTGCAAGTGTGTGCAATCATGAAAAAGTGTGAGGGAGTTTATGAGTGACTCAATTTAGAGTCTATTTTAGGATATGTAAAATTATCCTACTAATTCATTGTAATATATGGCACACAAGAGAAGACCATGTGAGATGGTTGAGTTGATAGAGATGCTAAAAGTGTTCTAGGAGAGACTAAACATGATGGGAAAGACTACACATGGTGATGATGTTGTAGATGCATGTAATGGTGATGAGGAAGAGTTGATGGTGGGGTTTTTATACCTATAAGCATAGATAAATTATTTAGAAAGAGGCCAATCAATGAAAATAAAAGATGTCAGCATACAAAAGATACCAGCCAAGGTTGTGGTGGATAAAAAAGGTAAATCTCTTAGTGATTTTTTTCATGACTTGGATAGTTGAGTTTGAGTTATATCTTATGGATATGAATGTTGTTGACCCCATTAAGGTAAAGGTTTCAAGAAAGTGGTTGAGTATAATTTAAATAGTGTATTAGAAAGATATCCAAGTGAGGAGACAAAGGAAAGGTAAGCAAAATGTTTGTGAGTGGGAACATATGATTTCCAAAATGTTGGGTCAATTTGTGCACCCAAAATTATAGCCAAGATGGTTGAAAAAGCTTCATGTGAAGAGGATTGAGAGTGTTGGTGAGAATATTATTTCTAAAAGAGGCAATAAGGATGGGAAACTGTCATGTAAACAACCAAAGACTACTTTTAAAAGTAGCATGGAGGTGCATAGGTGCACCAAATAGTAGTTTATTTTGGAAAGAAACACAAAGGTGAGGCTTCTATATGTAGATCCTAATTCTAATTTTCAAAATAGCAGTGTGGATATGAGCTTTGAGAAACCCTTAGATGGATAAATCCTTGTGAAGGATGATATAGAGGTGATATTAGTTGAGGTGGAAGATGGAGACCCATTATGTGATGATGGGAAAGTGATCATGAAGTTTCATGAATGGGAAAATACTAAATTATCCTTGGTTCATGATGACAATGAACTTGATAATTTTATTTTGGATGGTGGAAGGGTTGAAGATAACCAAGGAATGTTAGAGGTGAGTGAAGATTGTATCCATGTAGAGTTGAAAGTGTATGAAAGTTACAACCATGTAGAGTTGAAAAAGAGTGAAGAAGGTAGCCATATAGAGTTACAGGTTTCCATGGTCAAAGCATTAGATGTAGAGGTTGTGAAAATAAGTGCACATAAGGAGATGATTGTAAAGGACTAGCCATGTGAAAGAGCTGAAATCAAAGAAGTTGAGGTGCAGAAAACAACCTTGAGAGTTGTGGAGAATGGACCATTGGTAGCCCATAGTGAGAGTGAAAATCTTGAGTAGCATGCTAGAATTGAAGAGGAGTTGGAAAAGATGTCCTTGGAGCATTATTGAGTGGTGGATGAGTTATTTGATGGAACTATTATTTTCCCTAGTGTGTTTGGGAAATGTGTAAGTCCATCTATAGAGAGAGTAGCTAAGAAGAGGACTAAATGTGTTGTAGTGTAGCATGCTCATTTTTATGAGAGGTAGAGTGAAGATGTTGACTAAATGAGTGATATAACAATAGTGGGTGGAGAGCTGGTTAGTGTTGATATTCCAGCCAATGTGGAGTGTCTTCAAGTTGATATGGATAAAATGAAGTGTTATAAATCATGGGAATAAGTTGGTTCTTAAGTAAATATGCATGTGGAGGCTCATTTACGTCTATGTGTGGAAGGAGAGTTGTCCCTAGAACAACTGAATAATTATGGATAAGGATTTGAGAATCCTAAAATTGACGTGGAAATTTTTTTTAGTGTGGAGATGGATGAATTAGAAAAATTGAGTTTGAGATCAACTCAAGTATGTGATGTTTTAGGTATGGAGAGTGAGTCTATTGAGCTCACCAAGTGGAAGAAGGAATTAATGATGTGTATGACAACCCAAGTATGTGGCTAAGATGTTGAATTTGTAGTTGAGATGGAGAGATTTCTTGATATAATAATGAAAATAATGAATGATGTGAAGGTAAATATTGTCCTTTAAATGATTTTAGATGATATGGGTTATCATTTGGATGTCCAGATATATGTTGATTCATTTGTGTTGAGATTAGGGATGAAATATCAGTTTGCATCCATGAGAGCATTTGCATGTAGTGGTATGTGAAGTTTTAGGTGATCCAAAATTTGGTTGGAAAATGTGTGATCAAAGCCAATTAGGCTTTATGAGGAGGTGGTGGGTCTATGATGGGTTTGATCCCACATGGGAGAATGAGGTGCATGATAGAGCATCTTGGTGATGGTGGATAGATGAGAGTGGGTTTCATCCCACAAGAGAGTTGAATGGATATTGGTTAAGCCTTAGGTGGAGGAGTATGGTATATGGTGGGTCTAATCCCACAAGAAGTGAGAGAAAGAGTAGAAATGTGATGAAAAGAGGAGTGAAACCAAAATGCAAAAGATATAAATGGTGCAAAAAATAGAACATTCAACTAATTTACTTGGTATGTTGGAAGGGGATGCCATGGTTATTTTTACTCATAAACAAAAAAGCAGCTTTGCTACTTATCCCGTCCATGTGAGTTGGAGCTCAAATTTTATAAACTTAAAGTGTTTGATGCAAGAGTATCCTAGGTTCATGAAATCTTGTGTCAACCAAATATAGATTACAAATTGTTTATTTGATTTTAGTGTTATGGCATTATTTGTGTGAGCTTGTTTACCTCTTGTAATTTTGTGGCAAAAGTATTCCTTTACTGAAAAAAAGTACAAAGATATTTTGACTATTTCTTCAGTATGTAGGGACTATTCAATCACATAAACTTGTCATAAATGGTTCTTCAACTATGTTATGAATTAGTTGATGAAATTTTGTGAGGTCACAACATATGACACTTATAACTGTACCAATTTTCAAACCATTTGGAGCTACCATGGAAATGTACCAATTATTACACTAGAAGGAGGTTTAATTACTTAAAGTAATAATGTATAAGGAATTGGGTGATAAAACTTGGTGGGATCATCAAACCTGACACTTAAAATATCTGTACAAACATTCAGATCATTTGGAGTCACCATGGAGGTGTATGGACTATTACACTGTCTATATGTTTCCTTAGTTTTAGTAATGTTTCAGATAGAATTAGATGATTAAATTTTTTGGGTTCATATAATATGCCACATAAAATTTTTGGAATTTTTTTTATACCATTTGGAGTTACCAAAAAAAGTTGTGGTTATCTCATTTACCTTATGTCTATATCACTAGCCAAAAGGTTCATGGCATTGCAGCATAGACACATTATGAATTGGATTAATTTTTTTTTTGTGGTGCCATAAAATGTATTATAAAATTATTTTTTTCAAATTTGAAATTAATTATATGAGTGAGACAAAATTTATGATAGTTTTTGTAAACTTATAAATATCATTATACAATTGTTTCACATCCTTTGGAAGCTTGTGATATTCCTCACTTTCCAAACAATAATCCTTATAATATATTTTTCATTCCTACCTAAGAATTTTTTCAATCAAATCAGAGTTCCTACCTTTTATATGAGTTGATCAAATGAATTCAATTTTTATATCACCACTTTTCTTAGAGATGTTAGGTTCTTCAATAAGTTTTTCACCATGTGACCCCTCTAATTTTTATAGCATTTTACACCTATTCAACCAAAAGATGCATTTGTCTAGTCTTTATAAGGTTCATGATTGTGAAGAATATATATGGTAATATTTGAGTTACAAAATTTGGAGAGGTTAATTAAAATTTATCCTATAAGTTGTATTCTAAATTTAAACTTAATTGGATAAGTGCACATAAAGTTATGATAGTTTTTGTAATTGTTGCTTAGCTAGAAAATGCATCTATGTAGTTTGACAATTCACTACCTTTCAGTAGAGATGTGTTAAGAATTAGGTTACCAAATTTAATGGTTTGATATTAAATTTATTCATATTAATATATTTCAAATTTAATATCATTTGGATGAATAGAGTTAAAATTGCATAAGTTTTAGTAACTGTTATTCTTCTTGGAAATGTCATTTATAGTCTGTGTCAATTGACAAGGTTGTTATTTAATTACAATAACCTAAGGTAATGTGTGTTAAGAGTTAGATGATTAAAATTTTAGGGTTTATGTAAAATTTAATCTAAGATATGTGTTTAAAATTTCATACCAATTGTATTAAAGGTGGTAAAGTTATGGTGGTTTTTTAACTTTTATTTATCCTGAAATGTCACTTGATAGTTACTGACATTTATTGATAGTTAAGTGTTGATCTTGAAAATTGAAGGCCACCTAACTATTGTACATTATTTGGAGTTTAGGGAAGTTGAATATACACCCCATTAATCTTTGTATGTTAAGATTAATACATGATTGATACAAGGGGATGTTTTTGGGAGTTTTGGAGAGAGACAAGTTGGGAAGGAGTAAAACAGAGAGTTATATCAATTTAGGAGGAACTATTAGAGAGTCTATAATATTTAATGTAATTAAATAAGTCTATATAGACATGTGTGAGTGTGAGTTTATATTTGAGAGTATGATTTATATTTTGATTTGTGAAATGCATCAATATAGTCTATGTTATGTGATAGTCTATTTTTTGGCAAATTGTGAATGTGTGTTTGTGGATATTGAAACCCGTACAACACAAGTTATAAATTCAAACCTTAAATGGTTTCAATATCCTTGTTATTATGCAATATATAGTCTTGATTTGTGTTTTAATTGATTTTTCAAATTATTATGCCTTAATCCACTTATTTTAGTAAGTTGTTGCATGATTAGTCTTTGACTACATTAATTTTGTCTTAGCGGGCATGATTGCCTCATATGCATTACCTAAATTACATTATTTTGGTGATTGCATTATTTTTATATATTGTTAATTAGTGGGTTATTCATTTGTGAGAGTTTTGGGTTGATTTTTTGGAGATAATTTTGATTTTTAACTATAGGTCTTGACCTTATAAAGGGACCATGACTAGGTCATGGGGTGATCATTAGTTGATTATTGATTTTTTTTATAGATAAGGTTTGACCTTAATGGATAATTAGGACATGATGACCTAATTATTAAGGTCATAGACCATTTATTAGTGTCATGGACTTATATTTTAGGTCATTTTGGTTTTATGGAGTTCATTTTACTCAAACCCTAACCCTAAATGTTGTAAATTATTTTGTGGAAACCATGGAGATTAAGTTGAACTGGTCTGGGAATTATCGGTTGTTTTTGAAATTATTTTTTCTTTAAGAACTTGAAGGAGTTGTGGGGGAAATGGAGTTTTTAAATCAACCCACGTTCTCAACCATTTGTGATGAAAATGAAAAAGTAAGGTGGTTTTTAATGGCAACCATAAGTGTTTGAAGGAGCTCAGTTGATTGCACGAGAAAGAGGGAAAAAAAAGAGAATGAGTAACATAATTTTTTTAAATTTTGCTTGGAGGCCATAGTTATCTACATATTCAAGGTAAATATAAATTAAGTTGTGTTATATTATTTTTTCATTTGTTAATATGCTTGGCCATTGCATTGTAGGTGCAATGGGAAGTCATGAGACTTCCCATTTAACCTATATTTTTTATTTCAAGATTGGCCACTACATGGTAGGTGTAATGGGAAGTCGAGAGACTTCCCATTGGACCTACATTACACATTTGAAACATTTTAAGGCATGAAGAAGTGGACATTATTTCCTATGGATTTATTTGATCAAGTGTGTGATTTTTCCATGTGGATTTTGTGTTAGAATGACACGGTCGAGTTGGTTTATGTTTTTATGGTGATTTTATGATTAATACAATTCTGGGTTTATGTGAATTTGTGTTTTTATGATGGCCTTATGAAATAGATTTATGGGGTTTTAAATCTTGAGTTAAAATTTGTTTATTGTTATAGTTTAGTTGTCTATGTCAAAACCTTTGTTATTTATTTGAAGTTGCTTTTTAGTATTAAAATCTTTAAGGACTGCATGACTAGTTAAGTGGATTTAATTATGGCACTTGGTTTTTAGTGAGTGTCTTTTGCTTAGATTCAGTTATGTTATTCAACTAGGTTTGTTTAAATTTAGGGCTCTATTTGTTGGAAAGTCATTAGTTTATTTATGATCCTGATTGAATTAATGTTTATTGTTTTTAATTTTTGGAAACCTATTATTCAAAGTGGTCATGATGGTAGTCAAATGGGTTTTTGTGATAATATTTGTTTTTATTTTCAATTTGGCTTTATTGTGCAACCAATGGGATTGATTTTGGGGCAACTGCATTTTGAGTAATGATTGTATCGAAGAATACATTTGTGAATTTGAGCTACAATAATGCATTTATTCATTTTTTAGATGAATGTTTTCAAAATGTTAATGAAAGTTGTGTTTAATTTCGAGACTCTTAGTTTATTTCCAATAGCAAAGATTTTAGAAAACTATGTTTTGAATTCTTTTTGGTTTCATTTGTATGTGATAGTCAATTAGAGTTAAAAGTATACATGGTTTGCCTTTAATACTATTATTATGATACTAGGACAATAGTATTGAGATTGAGGTTGATGAATTCAACATGTAATTGGGAATTCATGAAGGTTAATTAGATTTAGTCTATGAGGCAGACAATGGCATTAAAGTTAATAATTGATACCTTTCTTTTAAATAGATTTCATCCTCTCATTCTTATCTTATTTATTATTAAGTTATTTTTATCTTTGGAGTCTTTTGTGGTTATTTTCTTGTTTTAGTTGGCTTAGAATCTCCAGTTCCTATTTTACCCATTATATTATATCCCCATTATTGAACTCCACATCCAACTGATGGATGGGGTGGTCTAATGCCACTAATGAAGGGGTCATTGGGATAGAAAGGGTGGGCTTATTTTTTTTATTGATGTGTCAAAAATGCTTGTATTCTTTTGGTGGTTGTCGATTGATGTTATCTTGTAATTTTTTTATAAATACAGTGCTATAATTGCATTGTTTGTTTCATGTAAAAGTCAATAAGTTTCTTATTTCATTCCATGTTGGTTTTAATGAAAATTTTAAGTGTTTTTTGATTGATTGATTTTTACTATTGGCAATCATATGAGTTCACACTTTTGCATGATAATTTGTAAATGTATTATGTAGGATTTATTTGAATAGGAGTAACTTATATTGTAATCATTTCAATGACTGAAGTATAATATAAAAAATAAAGGATTCTAATTTTTCATATCAATGAAGGCTTGTTGACTCAGTATTTAGTATTAATATTTATGTAAAGGACAAATATGGGTTTAGTATTAAGTCTTTTGTTGACCAAAGATTGTATACTAGTTATATTGTTGTGAATGCATATTGAAGTTATCTTAAGTAATAGACTACTTTAGATTAATATTATTGGTAATGAAAATGTTGTAACTAATAATTATATTCATTTGTCTTTTATTATCTTCTTTGGAATGAATTGGTTTTCTATGAGATAAAAGTATAGAGGACATGTATGAATTAAGTAAATACTTTAAATTAATATTATTTTTCTTTATTTTATCTTGTAAGGTAATGAATAAAGGCTAACATTTTATCTCAAAATATGGACCAATCATATTTCATCCAGTTTATTGTTAAACTCTTACTTTATTAAAAGTCATCACAAGCTTTTTCTTGTTGCACTAGGTTAATATTTTTAGATAAGTAAGGTGTAGAATTCATGAACTAAGATTAATATTGCATTGTCAATTATCACAACTTTTGGGGGGTGAATTTTATTCAGAAAGGCATAGTTAGTAAACATTTATGTTTTGTGATCAAGTTGGTGGACATGCATTGTTGTTTATAATTGCATACATATCACTGTATAGCTAAATAAATTTTATAGTGTGAAGATTTATTAGCTAAAAAAAAGTGACCCCGAAAGCAATATGAAGCTTTTTAAGAATATGAAAGTTGATCATATGAAAATGTTTAATAAGCATAATTATTAAAACATCACGTTTTTGATTGTGTCTTCTTTTGAAAAATTGTCAATAATTTTTATCTATCATGATAAACGAGCATGTGAATTGAGACCATATGATAGTAGGGAATACATAGTAAATGCATACTATTTTTTACCTGTAGGATGGTCAAGTTGTATTTTGCTTATGATATCTAGTTGGATCTAGTTCATTGGTTGAGAAAAATGAGATATGATTTTTATTAATGACACAACCACTTGTCTGGTAATGTTCATTATAAATAAGAATCATTAACTATTTATTGTCTCTTGATTGATTAGATGATATTAAACGATAAATTTTATATATTTTTGAGCCTGAAACTAATACCTTTGGTATGTAGATTAAATATATTATGAGGTGACCCTAGAATTATAGATCATGATTAATTGACTTAAGAATTTAGCACTAGTTGGAAGTACTAGCCTACCCGTAGTGCTCAAAATGAAGATTGTTCAAATGACACATATTATATTACTTTTAGAAATATTGAATGAAGTAATCTTCTTGCTAATGTCATCATTTACTTAACTTAATTATTTAGAGAATGTAGTATGGTAATTATTCTATTGCCTATTTCGAAGCACTTTTTAAGTAAGTAGGAGTTTTCAACCCTGGTTGTTTGTTTGGCAATCATATTATGTCTTACAATTTATGCTTGTTGGATTTAGACATGGACTAGTTTAAGGTTGGCCTTAGGCCCTCGAGCAAGGTTAAGGGTTTTTAAATAGTCTTATTAGGAAGAATTAGAAGAGAACATATTCATATTAAAGTTTATGAGTGTACGCTAAATACACATACATCCTAAATTGCACAATAATTTTGTACCTTATTTTTCCTAATAAAATCCATTAAGAGTTTTTAACCTTGGTTAAGTACCTATGTTCTACCTAACACAGATATGGTCTTGATCACACTTTTAAGAATATTTTTTTCTCTAGAATGTTTTTGGAAAGTACTATAGGCTTAAGTAATCCCTGGTATAAAAAAATAGGGTTGTAACATCTCTCTTGCATCAAAATCGGTCACTCATAGTTCTCCATATCTCAAAATAAAAAAGTTCCAATGATTTTTATTTTTACTTATTTAGAGTAAAATTTGAAAACTTTTAACCTTATAATATTTATCCTCTTGATTCTATTTTTCAATCATATCTTTAATTTTGTAGGTTTGTTTGAGAAATAAAAAACATTATATTCCTAGCATCACAAGGAATTTTATAGCACTAAAAAAATATTTACTTAGAAATTTGATTTTTTTTCTTATTTTTTAGGCTTTTTAAGTAGTTATAGTATATATTTAACACCTAACATCTATATTTTATGCGCCAAGCCTGACATATTTTTATTTGCACTTTCTATCATTTATTTTCAGTCCAATGAGGTAGGTTAAGGTATTTATATGAAAATTTACATTCCTTTCATTTATCTCACTTTATAAACACTAATTCATAGACTTGATTTTTTTTTGGTTATGTTATTTCCTAAGTACCATCATGTGTAACACTATTATGACCCATGATAAGCTTTAGGTGGCTAATTTATGAGATATTATGATATGATTTCACATTATACCTATTTACATTCCCTATCTTAATATTTGGTCATTTTAGTCTCCTATGGTGATCTTTTCTCTCTTTTACCTCTTCTATCTAGTTTCATGACTTTTCATAACTAACTCACCCATGTTAGTTAGTTTTGTTTGGTCAGTATAGTTTGTATTGTATCATCCATGGTGAACACATTTATTTTTATGTCATGTGTCCCTTTATAAATATATCATCCCCACTTGATATAATTATGTGCCCTTCTATACTAACTTTTCATGGTCGACCTAGTAATATTATTCATTTTGATCATTATATTATATTCATATAGATCATGTCAATTTATATGTTTGATAGGTAATATATAGGATTTGAATCCATATATATATGGCTCTCATATCTTAGTTTTATTAATAAAACACACCATTTTTCTCTACTAGCATATGAAAACCTGCTTTTAGTAGAAGAAGAGGAATTATAGTATAATAGCTTATACTTGTGGAGGTCTATGTTTTCATTAGTTATTTGGAGTTATTGAGAAGGAATTTGAAGTAGATATGTACACCTAGTTTTTGGAGTCCCTAACTAATGATACTTAGGTCTTCATCCCTACCATTAGATCTGTCACCTACAACATTTCTCATAAAGTGGCACTTGAGAAAAGGGAGAGATTGATGCACAAATAATTAAAAGTAAGGTAAGTATCCCTATCTCTAAACTCTTTATTTTATTTGGTTTATTTGAATATAATAGAGTATTATGTTGTTTTCTTCTTCTCCATGCATAACTTCATCTATGTTATTTTTGCATGCTAGTATATCCCTAGTTAGTTACCTCTTGGCTATTTCTTAATGGAATTTATCTATATTTAGCTTACCTCTTTTACATTTTGGATCTATGTTGTCTTTTTTCATCATTTTATTTGATAATATTTTTAACTGTATCCTCAATCCCCCTTTACAAATAATTCTTTATTATATCATCTACCCTGTTTTATGGTTCAACCAATTTTATGTATGTTCGATCTAGTATGATATTCTAATTTTTACTATATAAGAGGATATTTATATTACATATTGTATTCACTCTACATAAACACATGAAATTATGAATACACATTAATATGCACTATGCACATTTTTATGTATACATACTAGATGAAGAAGAATACAAAGTATATAAAACTAGAGGTCCCCTATTCAATTCTTATATGAACTATGTACACCCATGTATATACATATTATATATACACATGTGTTTACACACACACACACACACAATTTATACATATATACACATACTATATATATACATACATACAAACATACATATGTACCTATGTATATGTATATATGTATCTGTGTGTGTGTGTGTGTGTGTGTGTGTGTGTGTGTGTGTGTGTGTGTGTGTGTGTGTGTGTGTGTGTGTTATTATAATTTTATATGTGTAGAATGCATCTACAAGGGTCGATCTATTATGAAAAAATAAATCTATTTCTCATTAAAAAAAATCCAGTTGGAGATATGTAATTGGCAATCTCTAATTTTATAAAAACACCTTATTTTTTTTATAAACAAACTTATAAGTTTTATTATCACATATATAAAAATGAATTTTAATCCATAGGTACCCATTATGAATTGATATCAATAGTAGTTAGGATAATTACATGGCCTTGATTTTCTGTTAGGGATATGTAGGCAACTCAAATGGAACGATTTGAGTGCAGGTGAATAGAATCCCTTTAATGATTGATATTTGTAGTATTTAGGAGAAATACATGGCCCTAATTATTTATGGGGATATTTATGAAACTCAAATGGAACCATTTGAGTGTGTGTGAATAAGTACCATTTAAGAATTGATATTAACAATATTAGGATCATTACATGCAATTGATTATATTTGGGGGATATGTAATAATTCAAATAAAACCATTTGAGTGCAGGAGAATAGAAACCCTTTATGAAATGATACCAAGAGTAGTTAGGAGAACTACATGGCCATAATTTTATATGAGATATATGTAGGTAGATCAAATGGAATGATTTAAGCACAAGTGAATAAGTACACTGTAGAAATTGATATTGACCATAGTAAAGAGAATTAATTATCCCCAATTATTTGTGGGGGACATGTATGCATCTAAGATGGAATTATTTTGGTACAGAAAAATAGGAACCCTTTAAGAATTGATGTTGATAGTAGTTACAAGAACTATATGGCCTTGATTCTCTAAGGGAACTATATAGGCCCCTACTTTTATAAACTAACCCTGTGCCCTAGTAGGGATAAATATGTGAATAATATATTATCTAATCAAATCATAGAATTTATGAATATTTATTTGAAAAATGAGATATGCAAAGTATAAAATAATTAAAATACATATCAAACAAATTAAATGTTCCAGACAAACCCTATATGTATAATTGTAATTCATTTGTCTAAAAAATGATATATGCATAATATATATAAGACACAATAGATATTAATAAATTTAGTAGTCACTAATTTTATAAAAAAATATTATATAGTAAATTGTATAAACTTGTAAAAGAAGATAAGTTGGAGGATAGAATGAATGTAAAAGATCAAAACTATCGATCACAAATTTTATATACACATTATGTATGCAACTACTATACTATTCCTATAGAATATCATAAAATGAGAAAATAACTAAAATTAAATTAGCTACCACTAATTTTATCAATAAAATTAATAACATATAAATATCATGTTTTATGTGAGCATGTTAAAAATGATTTGATGAAAAATGTTAGATACACATAGAAAATATGGTGGAAATAGAAATGAATGAAATATATTTTATACACATTATGTATAGATATATATGTATACACCACACACACACAAAAACATGAGTGTGTGTGTGTGTGTGCACAATGTAATAAAAAATAAAACATATTAAAGTAGTGGTCAATAATTTGAAAAACAAATAATATGTTTAATGTGAAGCTTGTTTTGAGTTGTGATGAATATTAATGTTTTTACTTTGTTATACTAAATCAAAAAATTTAAAGAACTTAATGGCTCTAATTCTCCATAGGGGATATGTTGGCAACTCAAATGGAATGAGTACAAGTAAACATACACCTTTATCATTCAATTGCAAGCTCATATGAAACAATATATCCATTCCATGCACTCATAAAAAATGTAATAGATATGGTTGAAAGGGTGGTGAAGAAAAATTCAATCTATCTATTTAATAAATAATTAATAGAATATACATGAATAATAAATATAATTTATTGACTAGTGTCCCCTATTTTTTTCCCAACACACACTTATTAATTAATCTTAAAGAGAATTTATGTCACCTAAAGAATTTTGAAACAAAATGTATTTTATGCATTCAATACACAATTAATTAGATATAAATAATAATAAATATCAGTCAAATTATAACTCACTAAATTAATAAATAAAACCCTAAATTTTAAATTAGTCATAAATGGATATTCATAATGTTTTTAGACATGTGTATCCACATATGTATATCATTTACATTAGATACAAATTATTTTCACTAATTAATTTTATGAATAAATGTGGATAAATACAAGTATTATATATATATATATATATATATATATATATATATATATATATATATATATATATATATATATATATAATGTTAATAGGAGAACTAGATGTCTTTGATTCTCTTTGGGGATATGTACGAGTGCAATAGAATTATTTGATTGAGGACGAACATGTACCCTTAAGCGATTTGATATTAAAATTAGTTAGGAAAACTACATGCCATTTATTATACGTGGGGGATATATAGGCAATTCAAATAGAATGATTTAAGTGTAGACAAATAAGTACACTTTAAGAATTGATATTAATAGTTTTTAGGAGAACTACAAGGCCCTGATTATCTATGGGGGATATGTAGGAAACTCAAATTGATGGGGAAATCAAGAACAACAAACAGCTCTGATTCCCACTTGTTAGGATCTTGCTCCTCACCCATGAGAGCACAATATGATTACCTTGTATAAGCAACTAAATATGTGGAATTAACCAGAAGCAATAAGTAACTAGAATTCATAAATGACACAGAATATGAGAGACAACACAATATGTATTAATACTCATTCAGAAAAGAATACAATAAAGAGACGCCACACTCTTCCACACCTTTCAGGCTTCCCACACCAAGTGTACAGTAATTCTCCTCAAGAGTTCACTCTCCTATCAAAAATGGTCCCAACACACAACTCAAACACAAAATTGGTGTTCACCTCCAACTAGTCAATAATAACCTTGCTAGTACACAAGCACTCCACGTACTTCAAGTAGATCTCCTAATCTTACTTACATGTAGATCTACCCTGATCCTGCACAACCTGCAAATCAATGATCTTACAATGGAAGGAACTTCCTTGCCTTCCTCTATTTATCTACTGTGGAACTAGGAGGAACACACACTTTGTTCTCTTCACTAGCACACTTTACAATACATGCCAATGGGTCTATAAATAGATCCCAGACTAAACAATAACATAGACTCTTAATTTAGACACGCAACTCAAGACTCAAAATAGCCTTTACATGCAAACACTCGGTTCAACGAACTAACTATTCATGCAATGAACAGTTTTGGAACCGCCACAGGTGATCGATGTCAGTCCCTGTCTGACTGGTGCTGATCAACATCAGCCAACTCCCTACCGATGTTGGTTGCCTTCTGCATTCATCATGACTGACGTCAATTATACTACCAATGCCAGTGTTTCTAGAATTTTAGCAACCTCCTCCATGTCTGCATAGTTGAAGCTTTTAGCTCCATAACCTAACAATCTCCCACTTGGAGATAAACAGTTGCAACTATACTTGTACCTATACCTCATCTAGTTTGTTCCCTTGGCTTTGTATCCCTCTTCAAAATCACTCTTGAAGACTAACCACCACACACCCTGTGGTGCACTACTTGTCATCCAAATCACCTGCCACATCCACATCTACAAACCCATGTAGAAAATAACTTGACCCTGCATAGCATGTGTACCTGCTACTGGTCCCTCTCAGAATCCACTAAACTGCCCTCCAGTGCTTCTTTCCCAGATTGGCTCCAAACTTGTGAGAACTCCCACTGCTTGGGAAAACTCAGGTCTAGTACATACCATGCACTTAACCTAATTATGTGAATCAAGACACCTGTCTAACCATCAGCATGCTAACTGGTTTCACACAATCATCTGGAGACAAAATCAACTTGTGACCTTACATGTCCCTAGAACACACTCATGCCAAAGAATCTTACTGCTCCCAAATTCCTCATGACACAACTCTGAACTAGCTTTACCTTTAGTTCAACAACTCCCTGTATGTGTAACCCTGCAACAAGCACACAATATAGTAATAGGATAATGTAGCTAATACTATCCAACCTGGTAAAGAGAAACACAATGGTCAAACCTCCATTGTCCTGCAGCTTACTCAAGACCATATACTCTGGCCTTCTGTCTCACATGTCCATTCCCGCTCTTCTTTATCCTAAACTTCCATTCGTCTCTCAGTGCTTTCTTCCAGCTGGCAACTTCAAAAAATTCTTGTTTAGTTCTCCTCCAAGGAATCACATCCTTCATCCATGCCAAACTCCCACTGTTTCCTAGATCTACCTACTCTACTTTTTTAACAACTTCTTGGTTCTTTACCATCAGTGAGCAACAAGTAGTGTAAAAAAGGGAAATGAAAAATCTGAGGCTTACCTACCCTTTAATTCCTCCATATGGGTGCTTGAGACTCCTTGACAGCTTGTTGTCCACCCAAAATCTATCTCAGTGATCGATGTCAGTCACATCTCAGTCTGCATCTGACTGATGTTGGTTCCATGTGACTACCTCATCGCTGACGTTGGTTTCCCCTAGCTGATGCCAGTGTTTATCTGTCCCTTAGTCACTGATGTCAGGCTACACATAGCTGACGTTGGTCCCTGTCTAATTGCCAATGCCAGTTTTCTAATCGACGTTGGTCTCTGTGTTTTGCTAGTGAGAAATGACTTTTTCTCGTGAGCTCCTTTTGGAACAAAACCCTGTCTAAATCACCCCTGCTTTGCTCAGAATTTCTCAGCCCCTATGACTGATACCTATTTGTCATCTTCTCCTTGAAAACCAAGACTTTCCTGTTCTTGTCACTAACATTGGATTCCTCAAGAAACGTCACCTTCTTCTTCTGCATACAAAAATCTCGATTCATGCCTTTCAAATCTGAAAGCATACCCTTTGACTCAATAACATGCATCTCCTTCATATTCATGTGACCAAGCCTATTAAGCCACATATTCGAATCTATAGCTGAGGTAGATAAACCAGAAGGAGAATCAGTAATACAAGTAGATAGATAAAGCGTACCTACTTTCTTACCTCTTGCTACAATAAGTGCACCCTTAGTAACCTTCCAAGAGTCCACTATGAGAGATAATGTGCATCCCTCATCACCGAAACTTCCTACAAAAATCAAATTCTAATCCAGGACTGGGATATGCATGACCTCCTCCAACACCCATGTGTTGCCCGTCTGCAATTTCAGCTTCACTTTCCCTTTGCCAACCATTTGACAAGGCTTACCATCCCCTAAACAAATTTCTCCAAAGTCTCCCTGGACATACTCATGAAAAAATTTCCTATTCGGAGATGCATGAAAAGAGGCACCAGAATCTAAAACCCAAGATTCTACTTTATCCAAAAAACATACCAGAGCATCTTGTGCAACAATACCTGAATCACCTGCTTCTTCATGTCCTTCATGCTGATCTTCATTCAACCAACAATCTCTCTTTAAGTGCCCTTGCTTTCCACACTTCCAACAGGTTATTCTGCCATACCTGGACTTGGATCTCCTGCCTATCTTTGACCTTGATCTCCCATGCTCGATCTTCTCTCTTTGCCTTCCCCTGCTTTCCACACTCAAAGCATTTCTTGATGATTCACCTGTGCTTTTCTTGTGAATTTCTTCATTCAAGATTACACTCACAACATCATCCACTTGTATGATTTTTGAAGCAGACACAGTATTACTAACTGCCATTACCAAAATCTCCCAACTTTCAGGTAATGAGCATAAGATTAAGAGAGCCTTAATTTCATCATCAAAAACAATATTAAATAAATTTAACTAGTTTAACAAACCATGGAAATCACTAAGATGACTATGTACAGATCCACCTTCCAACATTTGCAAATTAAATAATTACTTCATAAGAAATACCTTATTCGAAGCTGAGGGTTTTTTGTATAAATTTGCCAAAGATTCCATCAACTCCACCATTGTCTTAGCCTGAGATAAGCTGGAAATCACAGACGATGCAAGGCTCAACCTTATAGATCCTAGAGCCTTCTGATCAAGAACCTCCCATTCTTCAACCTTCATATCCAGGGGCTTGCATGCAACCCCACCCAACGGTAAGTACAAATCTTTTTGATACAGATAATCTTCAATCTGCATCCTCCATAATTGATAGTTCTTGCCATTAAACTTCTCCATTCGTAGTCTACTTTCTTCTGCCATTACTATACTCCCACTCAAACAAAAAACCCTGTGAGTAACCTGTAATCAACACACACTAACCAGATCTAATCCAACCTGTTAGTATCCCAACCAAAAGCTCTGATACTACTTGATGGGGAAATCAAGAACAACAAATAGCTCTGATTCCCACTTGTTAAGATCTTGCTCCTCACCAATGAGAGCACAATATGATTACTTTGTATAAGCAACTAAATATGCAGAATTAACTAGAAGCAAATAAGTAACTAGAATTCATAAATGACACAGAATATGAGAGACAACACAATATGTATTAATACTCATTTAGAAAAGAATACAATAAAGAAACGCCACACTCTTCCACACCTTCCAGGCTTCCCACACCAAGTGTATAGTAATTCTCCTCAAGAGTTCACTCTCCTATCAAAAATGGTCCCAACACACAACTCAAACACAGAATTGGTGTTCACCTCCAACTAGTCAGTAATAACCCTGCTAGTACACAAGCACTCCACGTACTTCAAGTAGATCTCCTGATCTTACTTACATGTAGATCTACTCTGATCCTGCACAACCTGCAAATCAATGATCTTACAATGGAAGGAACTTCCTTGCCTTCCTCTATTGCTCTACTGTGGAACTAGGAGGAACACACACTTTGTTCTCTTCACTAGCACACTTTACAATACATGCCAATGGGTCTATAAATAGATCCTAGACTAAACAATAACTTAGACTCTTAATTTAGACACGTAGCTCAAGAATCAAAATAGCCTTTACATGTAAACACTCAGTTCAACGAACTAATTTTTCGTGCAACGAACAGTTTTGGAACCGCCACAGGGGACTGATGTCGGTCTCTGTCTGACTGGTGTTGACCGACGTCAATCAAATCCCTGTCGATTCCAATTGCCTTTTGCATTCATCATGACTGACGTCAGTTATACTACTGACGCTAGTGTCTCTGGAACTTCAGCAACCTCCTCCATGTCTGCATAGTTGAAGCTTTTAGCTCCACAACCTAAAAATCTCCCACTTAGAGATAAATAGCTGTAACTGTACCTATCTTTGTACATCATCTAGTTTGTTCCCTTGGCTTTGTATCCCTCTTTAAAATCACTCTTAAAGACCAACCACCACACACCCTGTGGTGCACTACCTGTCATCCAAATCACTTGCCACATCCACATCTACAAACCCATGTAGAAAATAACTTGACCCTGTATAGCATGTGCACCTGCTACTGGTCCCTCTCAGAATCTACTAAACTACCCTCCAGTGCTTCTTTCTCAGATTGGCTCCAAACTTGTGACAACTCCCACTACTTGGGAAAACTCAAGTCTAGTACATACCATGCACTTAACCTCATTATGTGAATCAAGACACCTGTCCAACCATCGACGTGCTAACCGGTTTCACACAATCATCCAGAAACAAAATCAACCTGTGACCTTCCATGTCCCTAGAACACACTCATGCCAAAGAATCTTGCTGCTCCCAGATTCCTCATGACACACCTCTGAACTAGCTTTACCTTTAGTTCAGCAACTCCCTGTATGTGTAACCCTGCAACAAGCACACAATATAGTAATAAGATAATGTAGCTAATATTATCCAACCTGGTAAAGAGAAACACAATGGTCAAACCTCCATTATCCTGCAGCTTACTCAAGACCATATACCCTGGCCTTTCATCTCACGTGTCCATTCCCGCTCTTCTTTATCTTAAACATCCATTCATCTCTCAGTGCTTTCTTCCAGCTGGAAACTCCACCAAAAAACTCCTATTTGGTTCTCCTCCAAGGAATCACATCCTTCATCCATGCCAAGCTCCCACTGTTTCCTAGATCTACCTGCTCTGCTTCTTTAACAACTTCCTGGTTCTTTACCATCAGTGAGCAATAAGTAGTGTAAAGAAGGGAAATGATAAATTTGAGGCTTACCTACCCTTTAAGTTCTCCATATGGTCACTTGAGACTCCTTGACAACTTGTTGTCCACCCAAAATCTATCTCAGTGACCGATGCCGATCACAGCTCAGTCTACATCCGATCGACGTCAGTTCCATGTGACTGCCTCATTATCGACGTCAGTTCTCCCTGGCTAATGCTGGTGTTTATATATCCCTGAGTCACTGACGTCAGGCTACACATAGTCGATGTTGGTCCCTCTCTGGTCACCGATGCTGATTTTCTAACCGACGTCGGTCTCTATGTTTTGCAAGTGAGAAATGACTTTTTCTCACGAGCTCCTCATGGAATAAAACCCTGTCTAAATCACCCCTGCTCTACTCAGAATTCCTCAACCCCTGTGACTGATACCTGTTCATCATCTTCTCCTTGAAAACCAAGACTTTCTTATTCTTGTCACTAACGTCAGATTCCTCAAGAAACATCACCTTCTTCTTCTGCATATATAAATCTTGATCCATGCCTTTCAAATCTCAAAGCATACCCTTTGACTCAAGAACATGCATCTCCTTCATATTCATGTGACCAGGGCTATTAAGCCACATATTTGAATCTACAGCTGAAGTAGATAAACCAAAAGGAGAATCAGTAATACAAGTAGATAGATAAATTGTACCTACTTTCTTACCTCTTGCTACAACAAGTGCACCCTTAGTAACCTTCCAAGAGTCCACTGTGAGAGATACTATGCATCCCTCATCACCCAAACTTCCTACAGAAATCAAATTCCTCTCTAGGACTGGGATATGCATGACCTCCTCCAACACCCAGTGTTGCCCGTCTACAATTTCAGCTTCACTTTCCCTTTGCCAACCATTTGATAAGGATTACCATCCCCTAAACAAATTTCTCCAAAGTCTCCCTGGACATACTCATGAAAAAATTTCTTGTTTGGGGATGCATGAAAAGAGGCACCAAAATCTAAAACCCAATATTCTACTTTATCCAAAGAACATACCAGAGCATCTTGTGCAATAATACCTGCATCACTGCTTCTTCATGTCTTTCATGCTGATCTTCATTCAAACAACAATCTTTCTTTAAGTGCCCTTGCTTTCCACACTTCCAGTAGGTTATTCTGCCATACCTGGACTTGGATCTCTTGCCTATCTTTAACCTTGATCTCCCATGCTCGATCTTCTCTCTTTGCCTTTCCCTGCTTTCCACACTCAAAGCATTTCTTGATGATTCACCTGTGCTTTTCATGTGAATTTCTTCATTCAAGATTACACTCACAACATCATCCACTTTTAAGATTTTTGAAATAGATGTAGTATTACTAACTGTCATTACCAAACTCTCGCAACTTTCAGGTAATGAGCATAAGATTAAGAGAGCCTTAATTTCATCATCAAAAACAATATTGACTGAATTTAACTGGTTTACCAAACCATGGAAATCACTAAAATGACTATGTACAGATCCACCTTCCAACATTTGCAAATTAAATAATTGCTTCATAAGAAATACCTTATTCGAAGCTGATGGTCTTTCGTATAAATTTTCTAAAGATTCCATCAACTCCACCGTTGTCTTAGCCTGAGATAAGTTAGAAATCACAGATGATGCAAGGCTCAACCTTATAGATCCCAGAGCCTTCCGATCAAGAACCTCCCATTCTTCAACCTTCATATCTAGGGGCTTGCATGCAACCCCACCCAACGGTAAGTATAAATCTTTTTGATACAGATAATCTTCAATCTGCATCCTCCATAATTGAGAGTTCTTGCCATTAAACTTCTCCATTTGTAGTCTACTTTCTTCTGCCATTACTATACTCCCACTCAAACAAAAACCCCTATGAGTAACCTGTAATCAACACACACTAACCAGATCTAATCCGACCTGTTAGTATCCCAATCAAAAGCTCTGATATTAGTTGATGGAGAAATCAAGAATAACAAACAGCTCTGATTCCCACTTGTTAGGATCTTGCTCCTCACCAATGAGGGCACAATATGATTACCTTGTATAAGCAACTAAATATGCAGAATTAACCAGAAGCAATAAGTAACTAGAATTCATAAATGACACAGAATATGAGAGACAACACAATATGTATTAATACTCATTCAAAAAAGAATACAATAAAGAGACGCCACACTCTTCCACACCTTTCAGGCTTCCCACACCAAGTGTACAGTAATTCTCCTCAAGAGTTCACTCTCCTATCAAAAATGGTCCCAACACACAACTCAAACACAAAATTGGTGTTCACCTCCAACTAGTTAGTAATAACCCTGCCAGTACACAAGCACTCCACGTACTTTAAGTAGATCTCTTGATCTTACTTACATGTAGATCTGCCTTGATCCTACACAACCTACAAATCAATGATCTTATAATGGAAGGAACTTCCTTGCCTTCCTCTATTGCTCTACTGTGGAACTAGGAGGAACACAGACTTTGTTCTCTTCACTAGCACACTTTACAATACATGCCAATGGGTCTATAAATAGATCCCAGACTAAACAATAACTTAGACTCTTAATTTAGACATGCAGCTCAAGACTCAAAATAGCCTTTACATGCAAACACTCAGTTCAACGAACTAACTGTTCATGCAATGAACAGTTCTGGAACCGCCACAAGCGATCGATGTCGGTCTCTGTCTGACTGGTGCTGATCGACATCAGCTGACTCCCTGCCGATGCCGATCACCTTCTGCATTCATCATGACTGATGTCAATTATACTGCCAATGCTGGTGTCTCTAGAACTTTAGCAACCTCCTCCATGTCTGCATAGTTGAAGCTTTTAGCTCCATAACCTAACAATCTCCCACTTGGAGATAAACAACTGGAACTATACCTGTACATCATCTAGTTTGTTCCCTTGGCTTTATATCCCTCTTCAAAATCACTCTTGAAGACCAACCACCACACACCCTATGGTGCACTACCTATCATCCAAATCACCTGCCACATCCACATCTACAAACCCATGTAGAAAATAACTTGACCCTGCATAGCATGTGCACCTGTTGCTAGTCCCTCTCAGAATCCACTGAACTGCCCTTCAGTGCTTCTTTCCTAGATTGGCTCCAAACTTGTGACAACTCCCACTGCTTAGAAAAACTTAGGTCTAGTACATACCATGCACTTAACCTCATTATGTGAATTAAGACACCTGTCCAACCATCGGCGTGCTAACCAATTTCACACAATCATCTAGAGACAAAATCAACCTGTGACCTCCCATGTCCCTAAAACACACTCATGCCAAAGAATCTTATTGCTCTCAGATTCCTCATGACACACCTCTGAACTAGCTTTACCTTTAGTTCAGCAACTCCCTGTATGTGTAACCCTGCAACAAGCACAAAATACAGTAATAAGATAATGTAGCTAATATTATCCAACTTGGTAAAGAGAAACACAATGGTCAAACCTCCATTGTCCTGTAGCTTACTCAAGACCATATACCCTAACCTTCTGTCTCACGTGTCCATTCCCGCTCTTCTTTATCCTGAACATCCATTCGTCTCTCAGTGCGTTCTTCCAGCTGACAACTCCACCAAAAAATTCCTGTTTGGTTCTCCTCCAAAGAATCACATCCTTCATCCATGCAAACTCTCACTGTTTCTTGGATCTCCCTGCTCTGCTTCTTTAACAACTTCCTAGTTATTTACCATCAGTGAGCAACAAGTAGTGTAAAGAAGGGAAATGATGAATTTGAGGCTTACCTACCCTTTAAGTCCTCCATATGGGTGCTTGGGACTCGTTGACAGCTTGCTGTCCACCCAAAATCTGTCTCAGTGATTGATGTCGATCACATCTCAGTTTGCATCTAATCAACGTCGATTCCATGTGACTACCTCATCGTTGACATCAGTTCCCCCTAGCTGACGCTGGTGTTTATCTGTCCTTGAGTCATCGACGTCAGGCTGCACATAGTCGACATCGGTCCCTATCTGTTCACCGATGCCAGTTTTCTAATTGACGTTGGTCTCTATGTTTTGCTAGTGAGAAATGACTTTTTCTCACGAGCTCCTTTTAGAACAAAATCTTGTCTAAATCACCCCTACTCTACTCAAAATTCCTCAACCCCTGTGACTGATACCTATTCGTCATCTTCTCCTTGAAAATTAAGACTTTCTTATTCTTGTCACTAACATCGGATTCCTCAAGAAATGTCACCTTCTTCTTCTGCATACAGAAATATCGATCCATGCCTTTCAAATCTGAAAGCATACCCTTTGACTCAAAAACATGCATCTCCTTCATATTCATGTGACCAAGCCTATTAAGCCACATCTTCGAATCTATAGCTGAAGTAGATAAACCAAAAGGAGAATCAGTAATACAAGTAGATAGATAAAGCGTACCTACTTTTTTACCTCTTGCTACAACAAGTGCACCCTTAGTAACCTTCCAAGAGTCCATTGTGAGAGATACTATGCATCCCTCATCACCCAAACTTCCTACAGAAATCAAATTCCACTCCAAGACTGGGATATGCATGACCTCCTCCAACACCCATGTGTTGCCTGTCTATAATTTCAGCTTCACTTTCCCTTTGCCAACCATTTGACAAGGCTTACCATCCCCTAAAAAAATTTCTCCAAAGTCTCTCTGGACATACTCATGAAAATATTTCCTATTTGGGGATGCATGAAAAGAGGCACCAGAATCTAAAACCTAAGATTATACTTTATCCAAAGAACATACCAGAGCATCTTGTGTAACAATACCTTCATCACCTGCTTCTTCATGTCCTTCATGCTGATCTTCATTTAACCAACAATCTCTCTTTAAGTGCCCTTACTTTCCACACTTCCAACAGGTTATTCTGCCATACCTGGACTTGGATCTCCTGTCTATCTTTGACCTTGATCTCCCATGCTCGATCTTCTCTCTTTGCCTTCCCCTACTTTTCACACTCAAAGCATTTCTTGGTGATTCACCTGTGCTTTTCCTGTGAATTTCTTCATTCAAGATTACACTCACAACATCATCCACTTTTAAGATTTTTGAAGCAGACGCAGTATTACTAACTGCCATTACCAAACTCTCCCAACTTTCAGGTAATGAGGATAAGATTAAGAGACCCTTAATTTCATCATCAAAAATAATATTGACTGAATTTAACTGGTTTACCAAACCATGGAAATCACTAAGATGACTATGTACAGATCCACCTTCCAACATTTGTAAATTAAATAATTGCTTCATAAGAAATACCTTATTCGAAGCTAAGGGTTTTTCATATAAATTTGCCAAAGATTCCATTAACTCCACCATTGTCTTAGCCTGAGATAAGTTGGAAATCATAGACGATGCAAGGCTCAACCGTATAGATCCCAGAGCCTTCCGATCAAGAACCTCCCATTCTTCAACCTTCATATCTAGGGGCTTGCATGCAACCCCACCCAATGGTAAGTAAAAATCTTTTTGATACAGATAATCTTCAATCTGCATCTTCCATAATTGATAGTTCTTGCCATTAAACTTCTCCATTCGTAGTCTACTTTTTTCTGCCATTGCTATACTCCCACTCAAACAGAAACCCCTATGAGTAACCTGTAGTCAACACACACTAACTAGATCTAATCCAACCTGTTGGTATCCCAACCAAAAGCTTTGATACCAGTTGATGGGGAAATCAAGAACAACAAACAGCTCTGATTCCCACTTGTTAGGATCTTGCTCCTCACCAATGAGAGCACAATATGATTACCATGTATAAGCAACTAAATATGCGGAATTAACCAGAAGCAATAAGTAACTAGAATTCATAAATGACATAGAATATGAGAGACAACACAATATGTATTAATACTCATTCAAAAAAAAATACAATAAAGAGATGCCACACTCTTCCACACCTTCCAGGCTTCCCACACCAAGTGTACAGTAATTCTCCTCAAGAGTTCACTCTCCTATCAAAAATGGTCCCAACACACAACTCAAACACAGAATTAGTGTTCACCTCCAACTAGTCAATAATAACCCTACCAGTACACAAGCACTCCATGTACTTCAAGTAGATCTCCTGATCTTACTTACATGTAGATCTACCCTGATCTTGCACAACCTACAAATCAATGATCTTATAATGGAAGGAACTTCCTTGCCTTCCTCTATTGCTCTACTGTGGAACTAGGAGGAACACACACTTTATTCTCTTCACTAGAACACTTTACAATACATGCCAATGGGTCTATAAATAGATCCCAGACTAAACAATAACTTAGACTCTTAATTTAGAGATGTAGCTCAAGACTCAAAATAGCCTTTACATGCAAACACTCGGTTCAACGAACTAACTGTTCGTGCAACGAATAGTTTTAGAACTACCACAGGTGACCAACGTCAGTCCCTGTTTGACTGGTGCTGACCGACGTCGGCCGACTCCCTGTCGATGCCGGTTGCCTTCTACATTCATCATGACCGACGTCGGTTATACTACCGATGCCGGTGTCTCTGGAACTTCAGCAACCTCTTCCATGTCTGCATAGTTGAAGCTTTTAGCTCCACAACCTAACACAAATGGAGTGATTTTAGCATGGGAAAATGTGTAATACTTAAAAAATGATATTAATAGTAGTTAAGAGAAATATATGGACCTAATTCTCTATGAAGTGGATATGTAGACAAATCAAATTGAACCATTTAAGTGTGAGAAAATAGGTACCCTTTAAGAATTTCTATGAAAAGTAGTTAGGAGAACTATATGGATCTAATTATTTTCAGGGGATATATAGGTATCTCAAAAGGATCTATTAGAACATGGGTGAATAGATACTCTTAGGAATTTATTTTAATAGTAGTTAGGAAAATTGTATGGCTCTGATTCTATATGGGGGATAAGTAGGTAGCTCAAATGGAATGAATTGACCATGATGAATAGGTACCATTTAAGAATTGATATTTATAGTGCATATAAATATATGTACTTTATAATCCATATCAAGTTTTATAGGTGCATTTAGATAATAAATAAATTTACAACCATCACATTTTATATATAGATAAGAAAGATATTTCAAATTAATATATCCAATGTGTATCCATTATAAATAAAATATACCACAAAACAAACAAACCAAATACATAAAAGTAAAGGCCTTTAATTTTCTAAACTAACCTTAAGCTCTAGTAGGGATGAATATGTGATTAATATATTATCTAATTAAAATGTAGAACTTATTAATTATTATCAACAAATAGATAACACTCTTGAATTTCATATAAAAATATATGCACTTTTAATCCATACCAAGTTTTACATTTGCAATCAATTAAATGAATGAATTTTCAACCATGGCATTTTGAATGTAGACATGAATAATGTTTCCTTAGTAGATTTAGTGTGTATTTACTATGAATGAAATCTATTACAAATTGAGCAAAACATAAATGTAAAAGTTAAACTATTATTTTTCTAAACTAATCCTAAATCCTAGTAGGGATGAATATGTGAATAATCTATTATCTAATCAAATTATGGAATTTATGAATTAATATCTGAAAAATGAGATATGAAAATTATAAAAAATCACAATATACATGCACACAATAAGTATACAAATGTGTAAAAGGAGAAAACTAGCAGTCATGAGTATTTTATGCATATTGTGTGTGCACATTCTATACTTTTCCTATATGAATGTCATAAAATTAGAATAAAAATAAAATTAAATCAAAGATTGTCAATTTTATAAATAATTATGATAATATCATTATTTATAAAATGATTAAATAATTATTTTATGTATTTTTAACTACAAATTAAGAAATATCGAGCACTAATTTCATTAGATAAGTAGAAATAATAGTTATACACATATATATTAAATAATGATTACTAATTTTATAAATACATTAAATATACACATTAAATACTATTCCAATAAATATATTAGAAAATGAGAAACCTGAGAAAATAACTGAAATTAAATTAGGGTTCACTAATTTTAAAAGAGAAAAAAATGTATAAATAAATAATACACTAAAAAAAATACATAAATATATATTATTTATAAAAATAAAACATTTTTTTTTAAATTTTATAACTAAGAACCAATAAACAATGAACATTAATTTCATTACACTCTGTAAAAATAATTTCCATCCTCATATATTAAATAAATAATGATTTACAATATTCTAAATACATTGGGTACATATATTAAATACCTTTTCAATGGAAAAAACTAGAGAATTAGAAACATAAGAAAATAAATAAAATTCAACTAGTGGTCATTAATTTTAAAGTATCCAAAAACAAACAAGTGTGTATATAATTAGTTCACAAAACAAACTACACAAAGATAGAATGAAATTACAAAAATATACAAAAAGGGCATATATAATATCTTATATTCACTATAAAACTCTAACTAATACACAATGTAAGCTTAATTACATATATGTTTATGCAAAAGTTTAGTTATATGTATAGTACATGATTATAAGATATATAATTATGAAATGACATTATTTACATGACTATAACATTATTAAATAAGGGGTATGAAGTGCCAAATCCTAGTAGGGTAGTTTAATTGTGTTGGTAGCTAAAGTAGATTCTCAATGATGTATGAACAAATCTTATATTATTATCAGATATAAGTTTTGCTACTAAGTTTTTGAGTCAATCAAATAGATGCATGTTCTACCACCTGCATAGAAGAGAACTAATGTGATATTATTCTTGTTGTTAAGCTAGTAACTAAAATACAAAAAATGCATATGCTTCTTACAAATATTTTTATTAGTGGATAATGCTACTCTCTAGTATAATTTTAAAGTGAAAAATAAAATGTTAAGCTTTTCCATGCAAAGAATAGAAGAAAATTGTAAGGTTTGACAACCTTGTTTGCTAGAGTATATATGCCAACCTTGTTTTCTAGAGTATATATGCTTAGGAGGAAATGCCTCAAAACATTCACAATCATCATGCAAAGATTTGATTTCCAATGCAGACCACAAAGATCCTAGAAACAAACACAATATAAGGTGATGCAATCCATACAATCAGGTAAATAAGAACAAGATTGTGTGTTGGGTACTGTCAAGTCCCCATCTAATATAAAGAGAAGTAATTCCAATGGGATCTCAAGCAGTAATGAGTGTGCCATCTTGTGTGTTAAGCAGAATGGTGGAGAACATCCCATCCAACGTGTGGATGAACTACTCACCATGCTCCTTGTGTGGATGCGTTATCACTTCATAGTCACTGCCAGTTCTAAACCTATTGGTTGCATTTGGGGAAACAATATCTTTGCCTCATGAGCATACCCATGTCCAAGCCTAGAATTTTAAATTAATTATTCCTGTCAATTTAAAATTGATTTAGTGATACCTCCTTTTTTAATTAGAACTCATCTATATATCTATAAATAATAAATCACAAAAGAAAAATAATACATAGATTGACATCGACTAGCAACCTAGCCCTTTTGGGTACATGCATAACCATTTAAGACAAACATTAATCCAATGTCTTGATAAAAAGTTTGCATAATTCACAACATAATTCCACACTAATATAAATTTATTACTATCCATAAACTTCTCACCTGATTAGTTCACATAGTAAAACTTCATTATTTTTGTACAAGTTGTGCACTATAAAATTTGAAAGACAACTAACCTACAAGTTCAAGAATATTAATAAAGTCAAAAATATAAACCTAATCTTAGAAAATAAAGTGGCACAAAAGACATGTAGGAAACCATCGAAGGATGACAAGAAAACAACATTTGCTTGATATTCATATTTTTCAATTGGCCCTTCTGATGCCTGTGTCTCTACTGCAATAGCCTCGCCCCTAATAGAGCTAAGTAAAATCATAAACCTTGAACCATGGGGAATACCACAAGAAATATTCCCTAGCCTCAAGATGATTATAATTATTTGATAGAGGAATTTATTTTAGATTAATTAAATGTTGGGCAAAAAATCTATTAGGCCATGAAAAAGAAAAGAATAGTGGTTTTGAACCTGGGCACGAGACAGTCTGCAATGAATGATACTACTTGCTCAAATAAGGAACAAAAATAAAAATTTATTATTCTAATACTCCTATATGAGAATCATTCATTATGTATTGGAAACACATAAATTCAAAGAATAAAATGATAGTAAGTTCCTCTTCAATATGAAACTTAAATCCCTCTGACTGGAAGAATAAATTGTTGTGGAAGAGACAAAATTCAATGTTCTCTTCTTGAAAAAATAAGAACAAGGAACTTAAACCTATAAAGCATCTCTACCCTTTATGTAATAGAGTATGTTGAACCAAAATTAAGGAAATATGTCATTAGATTAATGAGTCACCGATGTAAACAATAACCCCACCTTTGTAGTAGTTGCTTACCATTCTTTCTAGCTCTACTAACTTCATCTGGATGTCATCCTTATCTAAGAGGACACAATAAAATAGTTTAGGGGTAATGAATTGTACATTTTTAATAACATCAACACATTTTCTAATTAAATGTGTACACTAAATGATAGTAATTTATAGTTTATAATAGTTGACACAATTGGATGCAGCCAAGAAGATAAGTACGTAGTCCAACAAGAATTAGATGATAGATAGACTAGATGCATAGGCACAACAAATAAAAAACCCACCTTAATAATGTCATTGATAGACTACTAACAATATTAAAATCCCCTATAATGACTACTATGTAGGCATGCCATGGTTTCATTGGCATTCAAAGGAGGTGTGATAGTGATGCATTTGTTGGAGTGAAGTTGCACCATAACATGTAAATGTTTGGTCCAATTAAATGAAATGAAATAATTTTATTTCATACCTGAGCTAAGTAACTTGCATCTTACTTTGGTTATCTATTTTCATATTTATCAACACATAAAACAAAGGAATATCATTAGGTAATCAGGTAGATATTAATGCTAGGTTAAACTGTAATGAAGACTAATATTCCCTCCCTTTGGGACTAATAATAGAATGAGATGGGAGCAAGGAGCATGCTAAATATTCTATTGAGAATAAGTTTGTAGAAATGATGGGTATTTATTATTACTTGTATGTTGATAAAACTAACTTATGTAGTAATGATTAAATACAACCATCAAGAAGGATACATTGGTGGATCTAAAAAAATCCTATTGATAAGGAATGGTCATCACATTTCAAAAGGCATCTACTATAATTCTTCCTTATTGGCATTTTGGAAAGTATAAGTTCTATGTTAAACATAATGGGAGGTAGGTTGCATTGTGTGGAGCTAATGTCAATTGAGAGAATAAGAAAGAATGTGGAAGAATGGGAGATCCTCCAAATAGGTGGGTTAGCAGCATTTATAGACAACATTGATGGTTATGACTAACACCTATCCAAGAAATTTGTTGCCAGTTGGAATGAACTCCTAATGGAAATCAATAATGTGATTGTGGAAGTTTTTATGAGGCTAACTACTCAGTTTATGGGTCTTAGGGTTAAAGACACAAAGTATGTCAAATCTAACAAGGACTATAAATTATGAGGTATGTGATGCTTGAAGGTAGGTTCATAGTAGTCCATTATTATAATTTTCTTATTTTTAACTAGTTTACATCTCACATCCTTGTTAGTATTCCATTCTACATTTTATATTCTTTAAAAAGCTCTATTTTAGATGTCAATAAAAGTAGAACCCTTTGCATTAGGCTATTATATTCCCAATCTAAAAGTTTTTAAAAGGTATTAATCCTTCTCTTATCTACCCATGTCCCCAGAAGAGATGTTTTAAATTGACACGAGGATGTAAAATAATTTTGAAGAGTTCCATAAGAGAAAAATAGAGGAAACATCTATAGGGTGAGCAGATCAGGAATCCTATTGATTTAGAGAAAGAGGATCCTAACATTTTGGGCATGGATAATGTGGTAAAAGGGATGGAGAGATTGATTGATTTGGAAATGGTCAATGAGTAGTCTTTAAAAGGCAATGTTGAATTTATTTCTACAGCCATGGATGAGAATAAACTTCATTAGTTTGTTGAAGGTCTGCACCTACTTAAGAAGAAAGGTTTGGAAAATGGGATGAACATCAATAGGCTAAAATTTTTTATTGACAAAGAGGAAACAGATGTGGATTTTGATACTATTATATCCTCCCTTAAGAAGTAGAATAAATTAGAATAATTGGGCGATTAAATTGAGTTGCATAAGGATTTTATGCACTAGTTTATGAGGGATCATTCTAGACTCAAGGACACGGTGAACAACATGAGTATGAATGAAGTCATTTACTCTTTGAAGGCTGACTGCATTGAAATTAGTACATAGATGGAAAGGCTAAATGAAAAAGTCTTAAGGATTGATTGTGCTAATGAAATCCTCAAGGACAATTTGAAAATGGTAATAAACTTTAGTCTTATTTCTATACATAATTATGTTTAGAACATGGAAGGGTTAAAAGTGTTGGCCAAAAGGAAAAATGAAGAACTTGAGCAAGGCAAAATGGACAACAAGAAGAAGGGAATGACAGAGGAGAAAGAGGATTCACAAAATCTTTGAGTTTTGGACACAATTATAACTAACAAGAAGAAGAATTGGAATGAAGTGTTGGAAGGGTGGAGTTGGCTGAGCTGTTAGTGTTTTTTATTTGCTACTTTTATGCTGTATTTTTGATATCTTTTTGCTATAATTTTTCTTAGTGCTCTCTTTTTGTCTTTTAATAGGGTTATTTCTTATTTTTTGGTTTTTAGACCATGCTTGTCAATTTTTTGTAATGGAGTAGGCCCCCTTTAACAACCACTTTTACCATTAACAAAACATTATTAAATAATAAAATCACTACATATTATAAAACTACGCTTCATTTTTTATTATGACACAATTTTAAAATATATGTAATAATATAGCTAGATAAAATTATAAAAAAATAAAATACAAAAAGACATATTACAACTATTACACATTTAATTAAATTAAAGCATTAAATAATTTTAACATATAAATATGTATAAGTTAATTTTTTTTATAGATGATATGAAGGTTGGGGGATCCCTCACCCTTTTATTAATCAAAACATTCAAAAATTTCCAAAGAAATAGGGATAAACAGAGATAAAATAGGACACAAAAAGTAACAAAACCTACAAAAGACACACAACCAGCATGAGGAGTGGTCACCTTCCTCATACGAAGCTTAATCTACCTACCTATCTCTTCACATAAGAATAGACTAGGCTAAACCACCTAAGAAGAACCAGATACATCCACTGGCCATAAGGCTAGACCACCAAGACTAAACAACAAAACCAACTACTACCCTAAAAACAACAACACAAAAGACAATAAAACAACTTCTATAAAATATTTAGAAGATAAAAGCAAAGCTATCAATTAGATAATCTAAAAGATTAGTCATCCTTCTCTTCTTGCCTTTTTTAATTTTGTACTTCCTATCACATTCCTTGTTTAGAGTCCACCACAATAATTTTCTTTTTTGGATTCGAAAAATTCGACGTCAAGTTTATAGGGAACTCTTTATTTGAATCTAATTTTTTAGATTCATGCCCTCTCTTCATTCCCCATACTACATTTTTTATGGGATTAATCTAAGATTTTTTAGTTTCCCCTGCAAGAAAGACCTCTTATTCAACATGAACCACTTGATCACTTATCTTATTATCTCCCAATTCTATATTTTCCTAAATTTTTGTATCCTCAAAAAAAACTTCAGCCACTTCCTTTGGATCTAGAGTGCTCCATCTGATTGAATTATAATTATTTATTTAAGGTTAAGAGGTGTGAATATGACTTGGTAATTTATAATTGTAGCATCTAAACACAATGTTTTTATAGTCAAGAACTTGAACATGATGAAAATCATCATACTTCATGATAGTTTTATCCAATACCCCTTTACTCAAATAAATATCCACATAAATTAAAGCATAAGAGTACAAGTTTGAAACAACTCTTTCTATATCATTCTTAATGAAAGTCCCCATAGCATTTCCTATTTCCTCATGAGCAAGCCAAAAATGCAAAGGTAGGTTGGGGAGCTGAACCTACACTAACATCTTTGTAACTAAGAGAGTATTTGGATCAAACTTCAAAAACCAAGGAGTGGAAAATAAAACCATATTCCCATAGAAGGACCTGTCAAATGACATTTATAATAATATTTATGCTCATGAAATTGAAGATCAAAAAATCCTTTAGAGCACAAAGAAATTTCACATTATTTTGACCATATCTCATAAATCCATTGGTATAATGTTGTCGTAGAAGGCCATAGGCCATTGAATCTATATATAACTAAATCCTATAATAGATATTGATGTAAATTTTGGATACAAACATTTTTTATAACTAGAATTCCCAAATCAAAGGTGAATCATATTCCTAACCATGGGCTGTGGACTTTCCTCATCCCATTGAACACAGGTTTTAAGCTACATACCAACCCCCATTACATTGAATATCGAGTCATTAGTCCATTGTATTGAATACATAACCTTCCATAGCTTTGTGTGGGAATGATGGTGGAGAGGGTTCATCCCAAGGAATGAACCCTGAGACCTACCACTTCTAACACTCAACTCACTCACTATTAGGCTATCATCGTCAAGTCTCTTATTTTGGGTACATAATTTTTTATAACCATAATGCCTAATACAATGATGAATTATATTCCTAGCCATGGGATATGGATTTGACTCATCATATTGAATACAAGTTTCAAGACACATGTCAACCCCTATCGTATTAAACACTGAGTCAGTAGTCCATTACATTGAATACTTTTCATGAATAACCATCCATAGCTTAGTGTGGGAATGATGCTAGAGAGTGGTCATCCCATGGAATGGAACCTGAGACTTCCCACTTCTAATACTTATCTCACTCACCACTAGGCTATCATCACTAGTTAACTATGTATACTATTACATAATACAAGCTTTACATATTATATAACTATGTTTAATATAATATAATTAGTTGAGCTTATAAAAAATCATATCGATATATATGATATTATTTATAGAAAACATAATTATATTCCATGTCTATAAGTAATTAAGGTTATGAGAGATTTTTTTTAACTAGACAAAATTTTAAAACAAATCATTTTTTTAGCTTGGTATTAGGTTAAATGAGTCCCTTTCCCATAAACATAGAAGTAAAATAAAAATAAAATAAGCCTGGCTTAACAAAAAATTGTCAAGGCATTGACCATGTAAACCAAAATTTATATACCAATAGTTTAAAACTACATATTTAAACTAGACTATAGTTTAACTATATATAAATTGAATAGATCCAAATAGGAAAAATTCCTTCTCCATACCAAAACTAGCAGTTAGATATTCCTATTGACTATTTTGACACCAAGTCAAAATAAGTGAACCCCATATAGTAAAAAAATTGATATAGGGGTCTATTAGGGTGTTATATTGTGTGTCATGGTCTTATTTGATGTCATTTAATATGTTATTAACCTTGGTCATAATCAAATTTAGTCCCAAGTCATTTTTATGTCACATAAGGTCATATTTGAGCCATTAATGAAGGTAGTATGGTTTCCCTTGGTATAAAAGTGTTTAAAAATATCCATAAACATCTAATATGTAAAATTATTTTTAGTCATGTCAGTACTAAATGAAAAGCTTGCAGGTATTAAGTTAGATCAAGAAAATAGTTAGAAAAGAGGAAGTTTTAGCAGTTGTACGACCTTTAAAGTAGTATGACACATATGAAAAGATTATATAGTGGATATTCAGATTATATAAACTCGCTTCCATGCTTGATATAATTTTTAAGTCTCAAAAATGGCCCAAAACCATTCTACTCCTTCATCACTCCACTAGGCATGAAAAATTTGTCAACAAATTTTGTCATGGTATGACCAGTAGGAGAGGTTTTAGGTTAAATTATATTTTGGGGTGTTAGTACACTAAGTATACTTATATTTCATTTAAATATTTCAAATATTGGTTTCCCATGCTTTATGAACTAATGCTAAGAAGTTGACTGTCTCTTTTTGTATGCTAATCCCCACACCCTAAAATTTTCTCCTTATTTGAGATAATCCATACAATATAATGGATGAAATTAATTATATAGAATTTGGACATATTTATCCCATGTATTTGATCCTTTTTTTCATATTTGGAGGTGAGTGGATGATCCAAACATCTCAAGTTGTAGGTTGAGTGCACTAATGGAGTTGCAAGCAGGTTTCATTAAATACATAATTTTTATTTCTTGTAGTGGTTTAAAGTAGAGGTATATTCATGTTTCATGTTTCATGTTTCTCAAAAGTCATGGAAATCACCCTATCCTTCCAAGCTCAGTTTCAAAAGGTTTCACATGATAGTTGTAGTCAAACTAACAACATTGTCAGACCTTCCTACACATGCTCACTTACAGTCAAGTAAATGGAGTGTATGAAAGATTTGAGAATGTCATGGAGGTGTGATGAAGAGACTCAAGAGGTTGGACACACTCTTGAACATGATCAGTCAAGTCAAGCTTTTATAATGACATGTAATGGACTATGATAATCAATGCAGTCCCTAACACAGTCTTGCACCATTGATGTGCACTTACAGGTGCCCTATAGGAGAATAACCATGTTAAAAATAAGGCATTTGATTTGTTTGAAACATTTTAAGGTTGAAAAGGGTAATTTTAAGACTTTACAAAGGTCTAGGAATGATTGTAGGCCCATACACTATGCATATGCCCATATCTCTATTCATTGCCCTTGTCTACTATTATGTGTACACTTATACGCTTCTATAGAGGCTTGAAGGTAATCATGGAGGAGTTTGAGCATATTAGAGACCTTCTTAGAAGTTCAAAAGTTGAGGTATACCCTAGTAATCAATAATAAAGTTGTAGAGTGGTAATCAGACTTGAAGAGTCATGTTCAAGTTGAGAAGGTAAGTTTAGGGATCCATTACCTGAAAAACTCTAAAATAGAGCCTTGTCCACTTTTGGTGCTGTCATACAATGGGGTGATATGAAGTCTAGATGAATTTTAATGACTCCATCATGTAGCCCTTATGTAGGGTAATACCTTGCAAAAGAGAGCGAGTGGTTTGGCCAATGGAGTATGATTCTAGAAGGCCTCCAATCCATGCATTCTTTCACTATAGAAGGTTAGTGTTCTCCGCAGTAACTTGAGCTTCAAATGGTCTTATAGTCCAAGGTGGCCTAACAAGAGCACACATTCATGGAAAATTATATTATTGGGGTGAGAAAGACACATATATTTAATTAACTTGGACAGGGGTTTAATTACAAGGTATTGACCTATATCATCATCTACAGGTGTGCCTTGTGCTCAAAAAGGTCACCTACAACATGACTGTAGGTACCTATAGTCTCATAAGAGAAACCTTGGTGATTAGAAGCCTGAAAAAATAAACACTTGTCAATTGGAGTTGGTTCCAAGATTGTAAAGAGATGTTATAAGGTGTATCACAAGTTTCAAAGGTTGAAAGGCATCTACAGTATCCCTTTTGCTCCAAGAATGGTCACCTATAGTCAACTGTAGTGTGATAATATACTAACACATAAGAGTTTGGTCTTGTCACAGGTCTCTAAAAATGAAGTGAGTTCAAATGAGTTATAATTGATCATAAAAGACTTAAATAATGTTTTAAGGTAATATACAAGACCTAACACTACAATATGCACTATAGGCATCCCCTTTTCTAAAGGGAAACATAGTGAATAGTTGACTTGCCAACTAGGCTTGTCAAGTAGAAGGTATATAATGAAGAGTTTAGTGAAATTTGAAGTGTTGACATGTTTGATATCACCTTGTAAATGATGAGAAACATATCACTTGATGCTCATCAAATGGAAACAAAGCATGGAGAGGTTTCAATATGACAACCTATAGTTATCATATAAACCTTGCACACAGTGAGTGATACACAATCTGCCTTGAGGGTTTTAAGTAATTAGAAGGCCTATTGATATGAAAAAACCTTTACATTAAGTATAGATGTTCCTTAGGACCTAATGAAGCCTATTATACATTCAAATATCTTGAGATAATAGGGGAAGTGCCCCCTGCTTTGTCTCAGACAGACGGCACTCCCAGAAAATGTAACCCTATAGGTTTAGTAAGTGGATGATGAGAAAGTGAGGTGGGAGGTCTTAAAGGCACTATAAAATGGTGAGGTTAGTTGTTACAAACATGAAAAATCCTAGATAAGGCCTTGAAACCTTGAGAAACTACTCAAAGGTGTTGATGAGTAGCTATGTGTAGTCGAGTCCTATTAAATCTAGACTAGGCCTACTGCTTAATGAAGGTCTAATACCAATTTTTCATTCAAGTGAGAATTATAAATCATTGAAGAACCTCCATGGGGAACTATAAGGTGAGTCAAATATTTTATTTTGCATAAGAATCCATGAATGAGTCATTTCTTGAATTAACATGATAGGGTATGTAGAATGTAGGGAAGAAATCAAGAAGACAAATTTAGAAGATTATATTTGTATAAATGATTAGCATGGGAGTCTAAGGAGTTAGGATATTTTGGAGAGGGTCCTAAAAAAATATCTAGTGGAATTTATTTAGGGTTTGGACATCATAATTATATGAACTATCCTTAAGGGGTAAAACTACCTAAAACCCTTGTTGATGACTTGATGGAGAAAAAAATAATAAAAGGCATCCAAAGGAGCTATTTTGGTTAGGGAAATGATTTGAACTTGTATAAGACTCCTCAGGGATCCTTTTGATCAATTTTAATTCTACCTTATTTGTATAGACATGGTACATAATGGTTTTTATTACAATTTTTGATGTTTTGTGAGTTCAAGGGAGAGTCAAAGGGTGAGGATAAATTTGGGAGATAGAGAAAGACCTAATATAACTACCCATGTCCATATATTACTTCAAAAAATCACACAAATACCTTTTCAAGCACCTTCAATTCAGCCAGTCTAGAATGCCATAGTGAATGAAAAGTGATCACCAACTAAGAAGGTGATAAATCCAATTGGGAGGCCTTTTAAGGTCTGCCTAATTAATCTAAGGATAGGAGGACTCTTTATAGGTGTCACATCACTCCCTATACATACTGGCTTGAGAAATTGAAGATCATCTTGGTGCCAAGTGTGAAGGATGAGTGAAAGAAGGGTGATTATGATTGCAAACAATGAGAACACTTGTCCAAAAGAATATTGGTGATTAGGGACACATCCAATACATTTTGGAGCTTGTTTCTAACTTACCCTTCATAGTGAAATTATGTCATCTATTCCTTATCTATTTTGGAGTGCTTAAACAAAGGTAATGATGAAAGCAATTTTCAAGGAGCTAGTGGAAGGGTCCTACGCCAGATTGAAAGAGTTTCATGCCTTAGAGGGACATTTATCTAAAGAGACCTTGCATGGTATATCCCATATTCTATTCCCTTGAAAATTTAACTCCTTATCTCAATGTGACACTTATTCTTGTGACCCTTGAACTTCATTCTCTTCTCTCCTCTCTCACATTCTATAAGTACTATCCATTTTGGCTCTTGTATGCTAATTCCACACCATGTATGGTGAAGCCCTGTTAATTTGATGTTGTATTTTTCCTTTGAATAATATATGAAATATTTATTTGAGTTAATAAATATTGTTTCTAAGTGTGCAAAGTGATGAATGGTGAGGTCTAGCGATTCTACCCTTACTTCTCCTTATTCTTTCATGTTTAGTGCAAGTTCTCATTATAATAGGTCATATAAAGTGTATCTGGTGTGTTTGGTTCCCTTAAAGTGTGAAAGTGTAATTAGAGTCTAAAATCTTCACTTTGGTATAATTTACTTGATTTGTCTTATGCATATCACCTTTATATTGAAATAATGATGTTAGAACATCTTAGGATTTTGAAGCTGGTTTTTAGGTCTTATTTCTTAGTGAAATAAGTATGATAACATTGTGTAAATCCTAATGTTGTATCACCTCCTTATAATATATTTGTTTCATTCACACTCCTACCCCTTTTCACATAATAAATTAATTATAATAGGTGATAAGTACTTTAAGATCAATTTAAGGATATAACCCTTAAACCCAGAGGTTTACCTCTACTATAGGCAACCCACAAACCTAGAGGTTTTCCAATGTTTCCAAAATTTTAGAGTAGGATTGAACAACCTCATATACGGTTTAAGATTTGGTGACAATAGTTATGGCATGCCCAATGGGACCCATTGTCTTAAAGACAACTTGTCTAGGTGAATGCTGGTCTTGATAACTTCAGTTGCATATTGGTGTGCTACTCAAAATTTGGTGACTCCATTTAAGGTAAAATCTAGTTGTAGATAATTATTTTGTCATATATTTGTGATCATAATTTATGGTCCTTACTAGGTCATATTCTAGTATATTTTTCAATCATATCAACCCACCTTTTTAACCTGAACTTCCTCTTGAAGTTCAACACCCTCAGCCTATTCTGCCCTTTGAAGATCAAGAGGACTTTGCTAGCCAAGAAGACCAAGAGAGTAAGGAAGATCTTGAAGAAAACATGGCTTGTAAACATGCATTTCTAGATTTTAACACTAAAAATCTAATTCATATTGATTCCTATGATGACATTCCCCCTAATGCTACAAAGAATGTTCCTATGTTTAATGGTGAAGGCCATGTCACTCCTAGTGAGCACATCAGGGATATTTCCAATTTTTGTAGATTTCATAATGTCACTAAGGTAACCATTGCCATTAGAATCCTTTCCATGTCCCTTGGAGGGAAATCAATTTATTGGTATAAGACTTTTCCTAGTGGATTCTTTACAACATGGGATGATTTTGGAGTGCTATTAACATCAAGATTTGAGGATAAGAGTGACCACACTTCACTCATCCATCACCTCAATGTGATCCAAATATCCCCCAAGGAAATAATGTATGAATTCAATTAGAGGTTCCAAAATACTTGGTATAGGTTTCCTCCTCCCATGAGACCACCTACTAGCTTTGTCATTCTTACATACTTGAGATCCATTGGTACTGATATTGCCATCATGCTACAATACATGGGCAGTTTCACTCTTCTTGAAGCATATGACCTTGCAGTTAGAGATAACAATGGCCTCATTCAAGCAGGAAAGTTTTCTCCAAAAGTATCTATGCCTCTACTACCAAATATATCTATTGATACACCAAACATTTCCAAGTTCTAAGTGTAAATGTTAAGTCAAAGTCTGCTCTTAAGAAGGTAGATGATGCCATGGATAAAGATGCAAAAATTCAAATGTTAAAAGTTTAGCTTAAGAAATAAAGAATCTAAAAGAGTGTGATTTAAAATACCTATCCATATTAATAGCAATATGGTCAAAAATATGGTAAAGGGAGAGGTCAAGGGCAACCTAACTTCAAAAGGCTTGCCAATATGTACAATCCTACTTCCACATCAAATACAAAAGTAATGGTACCAGTGCATAAAAATCTGATCCAAGGCAAAGAATGGAAACAAGGAAAATTCATGGATGCTAATGAGGGTGGAGAGAAATATCTAGCTTCTCAAGGAGGAGTCACTCCTATACTATCATAATAAGAAGTCCTAATGCAAACAAGTGAAGGTTGGCAACCTCAAGGAGAAAGCTTCACTAACTTCCTAGTTGAAGACACTTATGTGATTAACCAAGGAACTTATATTGAAAACAATACAAGAGCTAAAAGTAAGGATTTAGGAGATGCTAATAACATTCCTAAAATTTCATCTAGTCTTCCTCTAAGGTAACAAGGCATGAGTGCAAGGATATAATTCCCTAACACTCCTGCACCTCCTCCAAATTATAATGTAGGAAGGTCTGTTCAAAGCATGCATATACCCTAAGTTATAATCACTCCCTTGATTCTAAGAATTCAAGAAATGGTAAGCACTTCTTATTTAAACATTGTAGATTCATTGAAGAGTGCTAAGACATCCATTTTCCCTTCGGGATGTCCTTCATATGCCTAGCCAAAAAAAAACTCTTGAAAAAATAGATATCCACTATCCATGATAGTCCTCCATCATCAAGAAATGGTCATGGTCATGTAGCTATTAATAGTGCCCCAAAAAATATTGTACAACCATCTACCAAATTTGGGAAGCCTCCACCTTTCTACCTCACTCTCATTGTAGGTGATAAACTAGTTCGTAACTACATAGTTCATAGTGGAGCTAGCACATTAATGATGCCCAAGGTTATAGATAACAAATTGGGCCCACAATATGAAACACATAGTAAAGGAGTTATTTATTTAGATGGTACACCTATCAAGATAATAGGATTGATCAAAGGGTTAAAGGTTTCCTTTCATGATTGTCCTAGTTTCCCCATCCTTCAAGACATTATTAATATGGACTTTCCTGCTCATTTTACAATCTGTCTTTCAAGAGAGTTCATAGATAAGATAAGAGGCTACCTCTTAGATGATTGGTCTTTCTTGGACTTTAGGAAAAAATATGGAACAAAAGTGACCATAAGAAATCAATAAATTTCTATATTTCACATTGAACCCTATGTAGAAGCAAGCTCTAACTTGAATTATGTCATCAATGAGAAAGAAGAGTCTAAAGTGGATAATGGTGCTTCTTCTAATATTGAAGGCATATATGATTTATTTATAGATGAGTATGGTGTAGATTTTATGAACATGATCCATATACCTATTTTGAGCAAACTGACCTTGACACCTATATCATTCATGATGTAGCATTTGATCAAACTGAGGTAAGTGTTGAGAATTCCTTCTCACAAGCTATTGAAGGTAACTATTTGATCCATGCATATGATGATGATAGATTAAAGAACACTCTATAATACCATGATGAGAACAACCATGTTATTATACCTGCTCTTGATGAATCAACCCTTGAATATGACACTCATAAAGAAAATGATGACCTATGGTAAAGGTTCAATGCCATGTGTCAAGAATTTGATTAGTTAGGCAATACTACTCCCCTCAAGAAGTGTATATCTGATGAGTATGTTAATGAGACTAATGAATAGGTTGTTTATTTTTCTACCAAGCATGAATGTGTATGCTAAATCACTATTCAAAGGTCTATAATCATAAAAGAGCTTATTTAAGCTACCACCCAAGAGGTTGTAGTCATAGAAAAGCCTAGTAAAGTCAAGGCAAATGTGTTTGTGCCTAAAGTATAGTCAAGATCCCAACCTGAGGTAGAACCATGTTTAGATTTATTGGAACATGGTGAAGAGGCACTCGATGAACATTCACATCAAGTACATTTTATCCTAAAAGAAAGCAAAGTTGAGGCAACTGTCATATCTCCCAATCTGCAGTTTGAAGAACATCAAATGGATATGGAAAAGATCAATAAAGTTGTAGAACCAATCAAGGTCCTCAGAGGGTAGAATAGAGCATTGATGAAATCCAAAATTAAATCACTTGTATAGATGAGAATATATAGGTATGTTAAGTCATTTCACCATCTATCTATTCAAGTATTTGATGGTGAACATGTTTCACATGATAGTTTGATTTCATGGAGTGATAAATATGTAAGAGGAACTATATTTGACCCTAGTTGAAGCATGGTAATAATTCTTACACCTTAAGAGTGAGGTCTTGTAAATAATAGGTTACATGTGTATCTTTGTTTCAGTTTTGTGTGTGTGTTCCACAAGTGTTCTTGAGAACACATGTTTGTTTCCTTTAGTATGTCTTATTTTGTGTCTTTCCTTATTTTTTGGTCTGGTTTTAAAGGCAATTTGAGTGTCAAACTTGTGCATAGGTGATTACATGGCCCAATGGATAGAATTAGGCTACTAATCTTGGAATAACAAGCATACCAACCCTAGGAAATCACCAAGAATGTTGACTATTTTGACCCCAATTCAAAATAATTTAACCCCATATATATAAAACTTGATATAAGGGTCTATTAGGATGTTATAAAGTATGTCATGGTATTATTTGATGTCACTTAATATGATATTAACCTTGGTCATAGTTAAATTTAGTCCTAAGTCATTTTTATGTCAGTAAAATTTAGTCCATGCTTAATCTATTTTTAAGTCTCAAAAATGTCCCAAAATCATTCTGCTCCATCATCACTCCACTAGGCATGCAAAATTGGTCAATAAGTTTTCTCATGGTATGACCAATAGGAGAGGTTTAAGGTAAAATGATCTTGTGGAGTGTTAGTAAACTTAGTCAACTTCCATTTCATGGAAATATTTCAATGATTGATTGCCCATGTTTTATTAACCACTGCTAAGAAGTTGACTCTACTTTTGCATGCTAATCTCCATACCCTACATGTTTTCTCCTTATTTGAGATGGTATATACAATCCAAAGGATGAAATTTATTCTATAACACATATACATATCTATCCCATGGGTCCATCTTTTTTTTCATGTTTGGAGGTGATTGGATGAGCCAAACACCTCAAGTTGCAGGTTGAGTGCACTAATGGAGTTGTAAGTAGGTTTCATCAACTAAAAAAATTTTCCTTTCCTGTAGTGGTTTCAAGCATATGTATATTGATATTTCATGTTTCTCAAAATTCATGGAAATCACCCTCTCTTTCCAAGATCAGTTTCAAAATGTTTCACATGATAGTTGTAGTCAAGCAAACAACACTATCAGACCTTCCTGAAGGTACTCACTTATAGTTAGGTGAATGAAGCATATAAAATATTTGAGAATGTAATGGAGGTGTAATGAATAACATCAAGAGGTTGGACACACTCTTGAACATTAAAATTCAAGTCAAGCCTTTATAATGACATGTAATGGACTATGATAATCAATCCAGTACCTAACACAGTCCTGCACCATTGATGTGCACCTACAAGTGCCCTACAAGAGAATAACCACATTGAAATAAGGAATTTGACTTGTTTGACATATTTCAAGGTTGAAAATGGTAATATGAAGAATTTACATAGGTATAGGATTGATTGTAGGCCCATAAACTATGCATATGTCCATATCTCTATTCACTACCCTTATTTGCTACTATGTGTACACCAAGAGGCTCTCATAGAGCCCTGAAGGTAATCATGGAGGATTTTGAGAATATTGGAGACCTTAATATAATTTGAAAATTTGAGGAATGCCCTATCAATCAATAGTAGAGTTTTAGAGTGGTAGGCAGACTTGAAGAGTCATGTTCAAGTTGATAAGGTAATTTTAGGGACCCATTACCTTAAAAACTCTGAAACATAATATTGTCCACTTTTGATGTTGTCATACAATGGGGTGATATGAAGTCTAAATGAATTTTAATGACTCCATCATGTATCCCTCATATAGGGTAATACCTTGCAAAAGAGAGTGAGTAGTTTGACCAATGGAGTATGATCTAGAAGGCCCCCAATCCATGCATTCTTTCACTATAGAAGGTTAGTGTTCTCTATAGTAACATGAGATTCAAATGGTCTTATATTCCAAGGTGGACTAATAAGAGCATACATTCATGGTGAATGATCTTATTGGGGTAAGAAAGACACTAGTGATTCAAGGAAATTGGAGAGGGGTTGAATTACAGGGTATTGATATATATCATCATCTACAGGCATGCCTTGCCTTAAAAAAAGTCACCTATAGCCTGACTATAGGTACCTACAATCTCATAAGAGGAAACTTGGTGATTAAAAACCTACAAACACAAACACTTATCAATTAGAGTTGGTTCCAAGATTGAAAATAGATCCTATGAGGTGTAGCACAAGTTTCAAAGGTTGAAAGGCATCTACAATATCCCTTTTGCTCCAATAATGGTCACCTATAGTCAACTGTAGTATGATAGTGTAATAAGGCATAAGAGTTTGGTCTTGTGATAGGTATTTGAGCATGAAGTGAGTTAAAATGAGTTATAATTGAGCCTAAAAGAATTCAATAAAGATTTAAATTAATACAAAAGACCTAACACTACAATATACACCTATAGGCACCCCCTTTTTTGAAGGGAAACACAATGCACAATTGACTTGCCAACTAGGCCTGTCAAGTAGAAGGTATATAATGAAGAGTTTGGCAAAGTGTGAAGTGTTGACATGTATAATAACACCTTGGAAATGATGATAAACATATCTATTGATGATAACTAAATGTAAATAGAGTATGGATAAGTTTCAATATGACAACCTACAATTAACACCTAAACCCTGCACACAGTGAGTGTTACACAATTTTCCTTGAGGGTTTTAAGGAATTGGAAGGCCTATTAATGTGGTCCAACCTTGAAATTAAGTAAATATGGTACTTAGGACCTATTTAAGCCTCTCATAAATTTAAATATCTTGAAACAATATTATAAGTGCCCTCTATTCTATCTTAGATAGAGGGTACTCCTAGAAAATGCAACCCTATAGGTTTTGTAAGTGGATGATGAGAAAGTGAGGCAGAATGTCTTGAAGGAACTAGATAATGATGAGGGGAGTTATTTAAAACATGAAAAATTCTAGATAAGGCCTTTAAACCTTAATTAAACTACTTAGAGGTGTTGAAACTACTTAGAGGTGTTGATGAGTAGCTATGTGCAGTCAAGTCCTACTAGACCTAGACTAGGCCTACTACCTAAAGGAGGTCCAATACCACTTCTAGGGTTAAGTGATAATTATAAAGAATTGGAGAACCTCCATGGGGAGCTATAATGTGATTCAAATCTTTTAGTTTTTAGAAGCCATAAATGAGTCATTTTTTGACTTGAGAACATGATAGGGTATGTAGAATGGAGGGAAGAACTCAAGAAGGCAACTTTGGAAGCTCATATATGTACATATGATTAGCATGGGAGTCTAAGGAGTCAAGTTATGTTGGAGAGGGTCTTAAACAAGGATTTAGTGGAATTTATTTAGGGTTTAGATGTCACAATTATATGAGCTATCCTTAAGGTGTAAAACTACCTAAAACCCTCTAAACCCTTGATAATGATTTGATGGAGAAAACAAAGAAGGCATATAGATGAGATAGTTTGGTCAAGGAAATGATTTGAACTTATAAAAGACTCCCTGGGGTTCCTTCCCATCAATTTGGTTTCTACCCTATTTGTATAGATAGGGTATAGAATGGATTTTCTTGATAGTTTTTGATGTTTTATAGGTTCAAGGGAGAATCAAAGGATGATGATCGCTTTGGGAGATAGAGAGAGACCTTATCTAACTCCCCATGTCCATCTCTTGCTTTAGCAAAGCACACAAGTACCTTCACTTTAGCTAGTCTAAAATGGCACAGTGAATGAAGAGTGATCACCAAGTGAGAAGGTGATAACTCCAATTAGGAGGCCTTTTAAGGTTTGCATGATGAATCTAAGGATAGGAGGACTATTGGTAGGTATCACATCACCACTTGTATGGATTGGTTTGATAAACTAAAGATCATCTTGGTGCTAAGTGTGAAGGATGAGTGAAATAAGGGTGATTATGACTACAGACAGTGAGAACGCTTGTCCATAAGAATATTGGTAATTAGGGATACATCTAATGCATGTTGGAGCCTGTTTCTAACCTCTCATTCATAGTGCAATTATGTCATCTATTCTTAATCTATTGTGGAGTGCTCAAAGAAGGTCAATGATAAAAATTATTTTTAAGGAGATAATTGAAGGGTCCTACACCAAAATTGATGAGTTTCATGCCTTGAAGGAACATTTGTCCAAAGAGACCTTACACGGTCTATCCCATATTTTATTCCATTGAAAATTTAACTCCTCTTAGCATGACACTTGTTCTTGTGACCCTTAAAGTTCATTCTCTTCTCTCCTTTCTCACATTCTATAATTACTAGCCATTTTGGCTCTTGTATGATAATTCCACACCATGCATGTCAAATCCCTACTGGTTTGGTGTTGTAATTTGCATTTGAATAATATATGCAATCTTTCTTTGAGTTCATAAACATTTTATCAAGTGTGAAAAGTGATGAATGGTGAGGTCTAATGATTATATCCTTACTTCTCTTTATCCTTTCATGTCTAGTGCAACAAGTTCTCATTCTAACAGGTCATATAGAGTATAGCTAGTGTTTTTGGCTCCCTTAAAGTGTGAAAGTGTACTTAGAGTCTGCAGTCTGCCCTTTGTTCTACTTTCCTTGAGTTGTCTTATGCATATCACTCCTATATTGAAATACTAATGTTAGAACATCTTAAGATTTTGAAGCTGGTTTGTAGGTCTTGTTTCTTAGTGAAAGAAGTATGATATCATTGTGGAAATTATTATGGTGTATCACCTCTTTAGAATAGATTTCTTCCATGCATACTCCTACCCCTTTTCACATAAGCAATTAATTATTATAGGTGATAAGCACTTCAAGATCAATTCAAGAAACTAGCCCTTAAACCTAGAGGTCTACCTGTACTATAGGCAACCCATAAGGCTAGAGGCATTCCAATGTTGTCCGAATCTTAGAGTAGGCTTGAACAACCTCCTTTAGGGTGCAAGATTTGGTGACAATAATTCCCATTGTTACTCTAGAATTATAACTTCAATTTCTTTCCCTTCACTATTCCACCACCATACTTAAATCCATCACCCTTGTTTTCTTCAAAGGCCTTGAAATTTGGCCCTTTTGAAATTGAGTGCATTCCATTGCAAGTGGATGGATCATTTCCAAACTGTTGTCAAACGTCAGAGCCACATAAATAATTTCCTTTAAAATTTTTAGACTTTTGTTGCATCTTCACTACACAAACTTCTCTTTCCTTTGCTCCCTCCACCATGGGGGATCCTTAAACAAACCTCTCACCACTTCATGTGCTAGCCACTTTATCATTGTCAATCTTACTAACAACCTCCATTGAGCCCTCCAAACCTCTAATTGTAGAATTGGAATCAACACATCCTGCACAAAATGCATGGTTATACCCCTAGAATCCTCCTTCTCTTTCTCCCATGAACAAACTTTTTCAATCTCTTGAGAAAATTTGATTAGAGACAAAAACCTATCTCCCAAAATATGAAACACTAATAATTACACATACCCCAGACCATCTTTACCTAAAAATGGTAGTTTTAGAAAAGGTCCTAAAGGTAGCGAATCTATTGCCGACATCAAACCTACCCTATGCTCAGGCCACATAAAAAACTCCACCATTTATTTAATCTATTCCCTCTCAAAAATAAAAAGACACATGTTGCTACCAAAGAGAGATGCCAAATCAGAGTTAACTCACACTCTTCTAATTTTAACTAACACCTCTTCTACAGCCTTCACCACTTTGACAATAGGAACCCAAAAATTGTTCATCAACCTCATCTTGGTAACATTCCCTGTGAACATCATCTCCTTAGCTTTAGCCCCACCAAACACTAACGGCTACCCCAAATATTTTACGAACTTAGGATCCATAGTGAGAAATAAAACTAGACCAACTAACCAAAACTAAAATCCAAAAGTGGTACCCATATCCAAGATATTCATTCCCCTAAGCTTTTTGCATGAAATGCCATATGAATCCATCAATTTCACAAAATTTCCATAAATACTTTCATCATTGTCACTGTTGTCACTCTATCTCCAACACAAGGCACGTTGAAAATCAAAACTTTCTACCACCTCTTTTCATAATTTACACAATTTTATTAAAAATTAATAAAAATAAATTACAAAATTAAAGGTCTACCAATTCCACCTCCACATAGTCACTCCAACCTTCCTTTACATTGTCAACCCTAGAAATCTTTGTTTGATCTATTCTCACATTGGAAAGGAAATCAGTAACTTGATTGCTTCCCTAAAAGCAATGTGAACAACTCCACTCTATAAATTGATTTAGTTTAGGCCAAATAATCACAATACTATTCTCCAATTTCTCGGATTTAGCCTTTTAACCTTGCAAGACCTGAATAAAAACTTGAGAATCCACTTTGATTTTCAAAAAGGAGATACCACAATCCAAAACCATCTCAATTCTTATTAGAAGCACCTAAGCTTCCACTCAAGTATTAGTTCCATCAAGCAATTTCAAAGAGATAAATCTTATTAAGGAGTCGTTGTAATCTTTAATTACACACCTAGCCCCTGAAGCTCCTGGATTCCCTCTACATGCCCTATCAAAATTTAGCTTAAACCAACCTGATTGTGGGGGAGTGCAGAGTGCTTCATTTCTTCTCCTCTTATTCTTCTTATCTACAATTGACCTTTTAAGAAGGATTAAAATAAATCATATTACTATGTCTAATGTATCATAACTATTTTAAAAAAACATTCAAATTTAAAGAAAGATTTGAAAAATGTTTTAACGCACTGTATAATAGTACATAATATGAGTTGAAATATAGTAAGAGGTCCAAAATAAAAATATGAATTTAGCTAAAAATCCATGAATGTTGCAATCATGTTGCAAAAAATAAATAAAAAATTAAAGGAAAGAGGTTCTTTGTAATATGACATACACATACCTGACATCAACGTAATAATTATTTATAGAAATGTCTTTAAAGTCTAAGGAGGACAGATTTCCATATTGTGTTAGAGGATAAAAATAAACCATCTAACATTAGCTTAGTTCTAAAATGTGCATTTATGGGAGGACCAAATTTTACATTTTCATTCTCCTTCAATCTTGGGTTGCTATCTAATTATTAGAGCTGAAATATGATTAACAAAAAATGTGTAGAGAGAAAAGAAACTCTATTTTAATAATATTATAATTATTTATAATGGTCTTGCACCTTTTCAAATAAGTGCAACTATGAGAGATAGTTGTTAAGGTGGTTTAATTTCAAAATATGCAAATAATATGGTCTGTCAAAAAATTTAACAATGGGATAATTTATTTTATTTTTTTGGATAGATATTAGGTTTTTTGTGTGGCCTTTAGTTATATATATATTTTTGATTGGGGCTTTAATTAGTTTGGAATATAATCGAAGGCCCGAATCCCCCAAGTATATAAGTAACAAAATGATCAACAATGACTACAATCAACCTGAGAATACCAATGAACAATGACAACTGACCTTTAATACCATCTGAGATTTGAACCTAGGTGAGACTTGTATCAACCAAGTCACTTTACTAACTCACCCACATCTCATCGATTACTAGTGAGATAATTATTATGACAAAAAAATTTCAATTTTTTAAAATATTTTGATATATTGAAAAATAAACAAGAGAAATAATAGTTAAGAAAGAGGATATACAAATTTAAATTTCATATTCATATTTAAAATAATTAAAAAAAATTGTGTGAAATTTATAATATTTTATTAATACATATATAATAATATCTGTATAATATAATAATATATAATAAAATAATCATAAATATATGATTTAATAATACATATATAACAATAACTAAATACATTATGTAAATATTTAGTCACAATTTTAAAGTTTATAACTACAAATCTATATATATGATTGTATAATCATATGAATGAATAAATCTATATATATGTGTAAAATTTTAGTTAAATATAATTATTTATGACAATAACAATATGTTTATTATTTTTTTAAAAATTTTTTTTTTTAGCGCGCGCGCGCGCGCATGCCCCCTGCTCCCTGCACGCGCATGGAGACTTTGAACACCGCGGACACTCAGGCGAGAGCACGTACTTCCTGCTTGGTCCAGGCGGCTGCAGATCTGGTGGCTGGTGTGGATGATCCTTTACCAGCGAATGGGGATAGGATTCTTGTCGTGGAAGGGGGTTCTTCTCCATTGACGGATTCTGTAAATGGTTCCCCTATTTTTGGGTCTGTCCCTGGGTCTAAGGGAAGAACTTATGCGGACGTGGCTGCTTTTGAAGCTGAAATTCATGATGTGAAATGCCAAGCTTCTGCGGGGAGACTAAGCGAATCACCTATAAGTGCTTTAAAACCTGTCAGGGTTAATCTTGATCCTGATACTGTTAAGGAAATATTTGATCAAGCAGAGTATTTTTCAAAGTCTGCGGCTATTTGTAGATTTCGTGGCTTCTGGCCATCTCATGCCGATTTACATGGCTGGATATCCTAGCCATGGCTGCCACTAATTGATGGAAATGTTGAAATTTATCCTTGTGGTAAAGGTTTTTTTATAGCTTTATTTCACATTGCTGAGGACAGGAAGACCATTCTTTCCAACATAAATTTCTTTTGGCAGGGTAAATACCCTCTATTCGCCAAACGGTGGCATATGGATTTCAATCCTATAACGAAAACTTTCAACAAGATCCCTGTCTGGGTTCGGCTCCCTAATTTACCATTGCATCTATGGCATGATTCGGTGTTTAAAACCATCGAAAATGCTATAGGGGAATTTTTATTTGTGGATGCAGAAACCAAGAGGTATTTCAGATCGACCTGTGCTCGCCTTATGGTTGAGGTGGATGTTTCTAAGGGCCTTCCTGAGGCGATTTGTCTGGATTCCCCTAGGGGATCTTGGACGCAAATGTTAGATTTTGAAGGGTTACCTTTTCGATGTAGAAAGTGTCATCTTACGGGGCATGTTGCAGCCTGGTGCACTGCAAGGAAATCCAGACCCAAAAGATCTCCTTCTTGGTGGGCAGAAGTTGATCATGATCACTATATTGCAGAACAACCAGAGGAAGCTTCGACTGATTCTGAGAATGAGAAGGAAAAGAGTATCTTATCTGTTTCGACGGATCAAGAGTCTCAGCTGGAGACGGTTCCTGTTGAAGGTTCGGAGGAGATTGGACTATGTAATCTATCTGAACCAATTTTTGAGGAGGTGGTGGTTCCTCCACCTGTTTTGAAGGTTTCTCCTAGGAGTCAGTTGGTGGCTGGTTCTCCTAAGGTTTTGGCTGAGGTTTTGTCGCCCCCTGGGCTTCATGATTCTTGGCCTTCTGTGGAATGGGCTGCTGAGGCAGCTAAGGTAGAGGATGGCTGGACTACTGTTAAGAGGAAAAAATATAAGCTTCTGGTTCCTCCTCTAGATATGAAACTTCGGTCTTGTAAAAAAAAATAATAACTAATAGTTATTGTTTGTCTAGCTCTTGTAGGTTGTTTTCAGATTACTGGTTTATCTGGTTTAGCTTTTGTAGGTTCCAAGTTATTTGTTTCTTGGATGTGCTTAAGGTTTATATCTATCTGATGTAAAGGGTTTTGGGGCCCCTTCAAAACCTGTTTTTACCTTAATCTAAAACAATATGTTTATTAAAATAACCATAGAATTGTTGAAATAATATTCAAGATATCTTTAGAATTTAATAGATATTGTGAACCCTAATTCTTCATAATCTAATTTTGCTTATAATTTCTTCTAACGTGTGAACACTAGTTGGAGAGGTGTCTATTATTCATGTCATATATCTACAATTAGATATTGTATGCACATACCAAAAAATGAAAATGAAGTGTATAGCCGATGATGATGATGATGATGATGATAATGATAATAATAATAATAATAATAATAATAATAATAATAATAATAATAATAATAATAATAATAATAGTAGTGTATAGCCATAAATATTTATTTGATTGTATAGTTTAATTAATATATAATGATTGTATAACAATAACAATAAGTTTATAGTTCAAATGTAAACACTTATATATATTATACGTAATTATTTATTAATTAATAATCACATACATATATTTTAGAGTACATTATTATATTTATATATATAATTATGGTAGAAATTTATTAATATAATTATAACTATATGATTATTAATATATAATAATACACTTATATTTAATATTATATATATATATATATATATATGTTTATATATTTGATTATCTAGATATTTATAGTGATATATATAGAGAGTATATAATATATATATATATATATATATATATATATATAGAGAGAGAGAGAGAGAGAGGGAGAGAGAATATACTCTCTCTATATATCACTATAAATATCTAGATAATCAAATATATAAACATATATAATGGTGATCAATGGTTGGTAATTTTTTAAATTCATAAGATATTGCAAAATTAACAGTTGCTAATTTTATTTAAATCATCATCAAACTATTAAAAAAATATGTCATATAACATAAAAAAATCATTCTTAAATTATGGATAAAATAGTTGTGTATATGGTGTTTGTTTCAAAATATTGGCCATGCATTTCATAGATTCTTTTGATTGTTTACTGAATTGCACTCTTTATTTACAAAAGTAATGACTTCTAGTTTAAATTATTTGGGTTTCTTACAAATTTATAAAGAAAGAAAACAAATGTGTAGGTTTAATATGTTTATATTTTCTTTTTATCATTTTATATGTGGTGTGCATATACATGTTTATACACCTTGTGCTTATACAAACACAATTTAAATAAGTGGGATTTGTGTATAAAATTAGTGACCTCTAGTTTCACATACTGTGAAATATAAATAATATTTTGTTTGATAATCTTTTATATAATGTGCACATCTATGTGTATATACATTGTGCTTATACAAACACAATACATGTATTTTTTTAAAGAAAATTAGCAACAACTAGTTTCACATTATTTAAAATATAAATAATATTATGTCGATCGTTGCATATATGGTGTGTATATACACATGCATACACATTATGTTTATACAAACCAATTTTAATACATGTAAGCTTTTTTATAAAACTAGCGATAGATAGTTTCACACCTTTTTCTAATATAAACTTTTTGTTTAATTTCATATAAAATTTGCATATTATGAGAACTGTCCAGAATTGGACATCCAAGACCAATGACTGTAGAGTGAACACACAACTTTATTGAAGCAATAAATCCCAATGAGAGTAGAAACTGATATTGATTGTATTAAAAAAGAGAGGATTGTTTATACAAATATTACAATACCCTATTGGCACTCACCCAAGCTCAAAGGCTTAACAAGCTCCCTAACACAATAATAGATGGCTTAAGCTTCCCACACTACATACAACAACAATAACTTTCATTCCACATAATCCACCATTGAATGCCTTAAAGGATAGGCCTATCAATAGGTTGGTTGAGTGCATGATGACTCAACCAGACAAGGTGAGTGGGTGGGCTTCTCCACTATAAGTGGAGAGAGCATGAAGGGAACACAATGGAAAAATAACCTAAGTGGACTAGGCACTTAGGGGACCAAGTGGGATGGATGACCCCACCCACTCATTGTGTGACCCCATGTACTCACAATGCATGATGACATCATCATGATATCATCACTCACCTAATAGACCTAATATCCACATAAGCAAGATGAATAAACAAGTGTGGTAAATAGCTATAGAAACACTTCCTTAAGCATAGCTTAGGTGGGTAGTAGAATTGGGTCACAAAAACTAGGCCTGATCAGGTACCCAAGTACAAAATAATCTCTCATAAAGTGGATGAAAAAGAGAAATACCCAATGGAAAAAAACTCTCCCTCAAAAGAGTGAAGAGAAGAAGAGGAGACTAAAAGAGCCCCCAAAGATGATGATAAATTAGTTTATAATCCAAGTACAACTCACAAGAGGATAAAGGTCGATGATGAGATCCTCCACCTGAAGACTGTAGAAGATCCATCCACATCGAACAATGTTTCTTCCTTTTAGCAAAGGAAAAACTAGATGTGTGTACTGAAATTATGCCCATTCCATAATGGAAAATGAAGGCAATAATATGAAAATATTTGAAATTGGTCAAAATCAAATATTTGGCATAGGTCTAGAAAGATCATGTGCAAGAATTGGATATAATGCCACTGAAGTAGACCAATCATAAGAATGACATAAAACCTTTGTTGAAAGAATGCCCATGTAAAGTGTGGAACATGCCTCACCAACTGAAAAAAGAAAATTTGTAGGAAGAGATGAGACATCAATGCTCTCAATGGGTGTACTCTCACTAAATATAATAGAGTCCTCTAAAGTTATAGATTGTGAAGGCTCTAGAAGAGTAACATCCTAAATAGGATCAAATGTAGACTCTGTAATAAGACAACTACGGTCTGGTAGAATTTTATCTTGTAGTGATGGCTCGATAGAAGGAATAGCACTATCCACTAGGAATGTGTCATCATTGGAAATAAAAGTAGGAGGAGAGAGTAAAATAGTCTCAAAAGAGACAATAGGAAGAGGATGAGTGATATAAATCTTATTAGGATCTCTGAAAAGACTTTAAAGAGTGATCCAAACTATGGAGGGACACTCTGTGTGCTCCATATTTGGTGTAGATCCTATGAAATGTGAATTAGTAAGTGACCATAAACATAATCACAAGAGTCAACCCAATATTTGTATTGATTTGGATCAACAAGAGCAGGAATCTATCCATATAATAATGGAATAAGTTCCCATTCCTTGAGTTAGCATTCCATGTATAGCCACCATGAAACATAATTGGTCTTCCCTAAAAGGACCACTGGCGTAGACTCAACCTTCCTCTATTGGTATATCTCAAGTAGAGTTGACATGACCATAATTGAGAGTAATAGTACACACTCTAGAGATGGACTTTAGACTACATTGAAAATGAGTCTATTCAAATGAGAGAAATTAGTGTACAAGAGACAATGCATGCTCAAATGGGCATTAAGTTCTACTGATAATGCATCTTGGAATACAATAATCTATGCAAGTAGACACTAAATTGGCATAGGTAACACTTATAAAAACTAAATGTGCACATAAGAGAGAATACAGGGCCCATATCAAACACCTTGAGAAAATCAACAGTGACCCCCTATGTTTTTAATTACATATCACGCTGAAGGAATGAGTAATATGTGCTTATGATTGAGTACTAGTGCACACTCCAAGTATGGATGTCAGAGTTAACCAAAATGGGCCCACATAATTGAGACCAATCTGAGTACGAGTGAAAAATCACATCTTAGTGAATGGACATCAGAATCTACTGATAATGCATTCATAAATGTGAACAATCAATTGAATATCCACTAAATTGGTATAAGTGAAAAATAAAAACAGACCAAGCAAGATGACATCAAGATCTACCAATAATGTGTCTATATGAGAGAGAAACAAGCAATGAGAGAGTAGAGAATGTTTGGTTTAATTGTGAAGGGGTTTGGCCACCTGCCAAATTGGGCCTCACCCTCCATCTTTGATAGGCAAAATAAATGATGGAAAGCAATAACACACATAATATTCTCTTTTGAGTATCTCCTTTACATTAATATATCTCAAAGATATTATATTATTTTTAAATGAAAAAAATCAAAAAATGTCCTCACTAAGTAATAATTACTTAGAAAAAACATACAGACCCCCTTTTTACAAAGTCAATAAATATTATCAACTCATAACGTAATGTCCTCCCCCCCCACACTTATTAATATTATCCTTCTACTTGTGTCATTTATTTCATGTTCAACACATTAAAAGGCAAATTTTAATAATGTCAAATGAATGAAATTAGTGGGTGAGCTATACCCTTTTTTAAAACTTTGTTAATACCAAAACTGTGGGTTTTGGTGGTTTTTCAAACCATGATTTTCAACTAAGGGAAGTATTATTTAGTAGAAAACACCTTTATTAGCTCAATGGCCAACATAGGAGATCTTATATGGGGATTTGTAAGGTTGTATATCTCACCTTAGGCTTAGGAGGAGACATAATAGGTGTGTGGGTGGACTTCATAGAGGAGATACTACATGGAGGGTGTTCGATCTGATGTTGACAGTTATAAGATTGATCTACCAACCATGCAAAATGACTCACTACGTAGTAGTGCAACATCAAAGTTCAATCGTTCTTTGACAAGCCATGCTCAGGCAAATGAGTAGATTGAGAGGAGATGAGATGGCTTAGAGAAGATTATTGAGTAATGCCATATTACAGATTTGAATGGGCAAAATCAAGTAGAACAAGCATTTTGAAAGCTAGTAGTGAGTGAGTGGTTTGACCGATGAGTCATCTTAGAGAATGTACAAATGAAAGGTAACCAAAGTCTAAAGTTGAGTCCATATTCTACCTTATCTTCCTTTGCCAACATGTTCATTCTTATCATCCTATAAAATAATATAATCTCTACTTCTATTTATCTTGATAGCCGTGTGGTGGACAACAGGCTGGATATCTCAGGCAGGTTATTGATTTAGTATTGATATAAGTATATCATGGATTATAGATATGCAGCTTTAAAAATTATTCCACCAATACAAAATAAAAATACATGCAACTAAATAACAAGCAAATGCTGATTAGAGAATAAACCATATAGGAACACACAGATCCATAGAGTTCTTCTTAGTAATTAATGTAGGATATAAGCTAGTAATCAATTCATGATTTCAATATGACAATAACAAAGAAAATAGTGATCGATACTGGCATTCATAGCTCTGATACCATGTGAGAATCATCTAGAATTGGACATCCAAGTTTGGTGATTGTAGAGTGAACACACAACTCCATTTGAGTAAGAAATCACAATGAGACTAGAAACTGATATTAATTATATTCAAGGGAGAGGATTACTTATACAAAGCTTACAATAGCCTATTGGCATGCACCCAACTTCAAATGCTTAATGGGCTCCCTGGCACAACAATAGCTGGCTTACAAGTAGAACAACCCAAACTACATACAATAGCAATAACTCTCACTCCACACAATCCATCATTGAATTCCTTAGAGGACATGCCTATAAATAGGCTGGTTGACTGCATGATGGCTCAACCAGATAAGGTGAGTGGGTGGGCTCCTCTACTATGGGTGGAGAGAGCATTAAGGGAACATAGTGGAAAAGTGACTTGAGTGCACTAGGCACTATAGGGATCAAGTAGGATGGATGACTCCATCCACTCACTATGTGACCTCTTACACTCACAAGTACATGATGGCATCATGATGATGTCATCACTCACCTAATATACCTAATATCCACATAAGCAAGATGAATAAATAAATGTAATAAATACCTACACCAACACATATATGTATGTATACACATTGTGCTTACATAAATAAATGTTTAATACATGTAGGGTTTGTTTATAAAAATAACAACCACTAGTTTCACATATTTTTCAATATAAACTAAGTTTGACTTATATATTATTCGATAAACAGTACCATCAAGTATCTTATATTTTGTTCAATTTTTTCATATATAGATTGCATATACATGTTAACACAAACACACACACGTTTATACAAACATATTTTAATACATGTAGAGTTTATTTAGGAAATTAGTGACTTCATGTTTTAGATCTTTAGTTTCCTTTTTATTATACAATGGTGATATGCATGTGAGCATAGGAAAATGTTGGTGGATTAGAGACTATTGTTTAAAAATTTATGGAAATAAGGATTAATATGAAAGAGTATTTTAATAAAACAAGGAGTAAGCTATTCTAAAAATAAGGACAATAAATGAATTTAGATTCTTCTTATATTTTGATAAGAAATATTAAATCTAAACATATATCAAATATACAAAGTACAACATTCACAATTATTATAATATCAAGATAAAGGAGAAATTATATTTAGCTTATACATTGATGCACATGTAAATCTAAGTAATGCAAGAGTAATAACATATTGTATGATGATTCTGATCTAGTCGTCATTATCTAAAAATTAGTTTTATAGTAGCATGGACACTTGCATCACCATATGGACACTTGTGTTGACGTTATTGTTTATCTTTCAATACATATGTCTTGTATGTAATATGCACTCTTTCCTAAAACTTATACTTAGGCCTTTATAAGTTTTATTTCACCTTTCAAATTATGTGTTTAGATCACACACATAGGCTTTAGATGTCTGAATATAACTCAAACCCTAGATCCTCCTCTTAGGTCTTATCACCTTGCCAAAAATGGGGTAGTGGGATTATGAAGTCAATCTGACCTTAAGGACCCCTCTATCAATGAGTGTTGCCTATATATCCAATACTCTAAAGAGGCTTCAGATATATGTAGTTCTCCCTTGTGGGTTGGATTGTGTGTAAATAATGATGTAAAAAGCTATATGCAAGTGCATGTAGTGATCTACCTTATGAATCAAAAAATCTTGCTCATGGGTTGTTCTTGAATGCTTATAATTTAAATATGATTGCTCCTATGACTGATATATAAATAGGAAAGAATAGGGTAGTATAAATCAATTATGTAATTGATTGAATGAGCTTGAATAGGTGCTTTCTTGGTATTTTATAGATGAATTCTAAGTTGGATTTAACTTATATTTATACCAACTATTTTGAAAATTTAATCATGGAAGGGTTAATGAAACATAATAAGATGACCTGTAAATTTTAAAATATTTGTAAAGTTGAGTGTTTAAAAGGCATAGACACTTGTGTTAGAGAATGGACAATAGTGTTGATGCTATTATCTAGGTTTGACACAACTATAAATGAATAAATAATATTTTTGGAGTAATATAGCTGATAGTGAAGGATATATATCAAAATTGAAGTTTTTTGTGGCCTATAGGTGATCTACATAATCAAAATAATAGGGTTAGACTATCAAATAATAATTTTGGCCTAGTGAGGTGGTGAATGCAAGCCCATCTGCTACTAGGGAGGTCAAGAACTAAAGGGTTGAGCATTGAGTGATATTTTTCATTTGTACACAACCATTTGAATATATTAATCCAAATGTAAACATCTATAACTACCAATTCTAAATAATATGCTACATTTTTCCCAGTGTTCATTCTATTTAAGCTTCATATATACCTAACTAGGGAGTATTAGGACCATATATTGTTAATATATATTGTAAATGATACCTACTATAAAAAAGTATAAATTAATAATTATATAAGCATTTATATACATATTTTGTATTTATATATGGAAATACAAGGGTGTACATAGTGTGCATTTATATTTTTAAATCTCTTGTTCGCTCTTTTTTTGCACCATGTACATATGCATGTTGATGCATATTGTGCTAGTAAATGTGAATGTATATCACATGCATATTTATAAACTTATTTCTAATGTGTGTCATTCCCAAACATGATTAAAAATGATAACTACTATACATATCTAATATGAATGAAACTATTATAAATTGATGTCAAACTTGTGGGTTATAATTTAATAAATAAATACTAATGCATATTAAGCAGATGTTTGTCATTTAAATCTTATATTATTTTCATCTAATGTTGATGTATTTTTTAAATAATTAAAAATATATTTTCATTGGTTTAAATTTTAAAAAATGGATTTAATGGATCTAAATAGGGAAAAATTGTTGAAATTTAAATTGCATAAGATAGGGCATAAAGTACACAAATATAAATTTATAAATAGAGACTGATTGCACTTAATATAATAATATCTAATCAAAGAGGGGAGAGAAATCACCTAATTTATATTTTGACTTAGATTTCTAACTACCTTTGTACACTCCACTAAAATCCTTTGTGATTGATCTATGATTGTTCGGCTTAGGAAATAGACTATTAGAATCTTCTATGACATTGTTATCGAATACTTAAACACCTGCAGAAACTAAGTCTACCCATTATTCTTAATACTATCCATGTGTAATTTTTTGGTCTTCTCTACCATAAGTCACTACACCTACATGTATAGATTATTTTTATATGTTTATTGGTCCTCACTCTTGTGTGTAGATTCTATTTTTTTTCCTTGTGTTGAAATGCTATCTCCACTTATAAAACTAGCTTGACCTAAAAGAAAGGGGTAAAATATGGGTTGGATAGCCCCAAACACTAGCCAGTGAGTGGTTGAGTGTTACTTACCTTTTAATACTCTAAATAAAGATCACAACACACATAGTTCTCCCATATATGTATATGTGTGGCCTATCGTGTTCCTCTAGAATGTAATGCAATGCTTTAGCTTGTAACACTTGATGACATGAAACTTTGAGATTGTATTTATATTCAAACTTATTTTAGGACTATTTATTTGATGTTTCTTCAGATCTAAATGATTTTAGATAATCTCTCAAGTGTGCAGATAGATTTCTCAAGGTTTTTGAGGATCACTGTTAGATGTTAGATAGGAATGGCCTTATGTTTGATGTGTATTTTTAAACTATTCTTTGGTATTTACACCCATAACTAACACAACAAACATGTTTAGGCAAACCAAAGGGAAATATTTGTATTTTAAAAATAATCATTAGAGATTCGTAAACATTGTCGAAAAAGGTACACCTATAGCATAAATAATGTTTGATTATTGTAAAAACTTCCAAAGAGGGAAAGTTAGTGATATATAATATATCAATAATATGATTAGGATAATAGAGTGTTCTACAAAAAATAGGAATATCTTAATTATGAATGATAAAAAATTGGACTGGCCAAGTCAATATATAGATAAACGAGTAGGGGAAAGTGTGCACAGGAGTCAAATGTATACGCACAAGTCATGTATATAAAAATTGATTTTTCCAAGTGTTTATTTGACAATTATTTTCCATGACATATTTACCTTGCTTGACCAATTCACCATTCTGATAACCCATAATGGAAAGCCTTCAAAGTCTTGTAATTGTTAAGAACATCTTCCAAACTTCCCTATTTTATTCATATTCATCCATATTCAGTAGATATATATATATATATATTATAGAATCGTTTATCATTTTAGGACAAGTAAATGCTAGGCAGATAGGAGCACACATCACACCTATCTATTAGTGCAGACTTGTTTCCTACACTCTAATGTCTATCTTTTCAAAATGACAAGCTTCCTAACATGTTTCACACACATATCAATAGGTTAGTTATCAAACACATTTGAAATATTTATATATAAAATCATGTCAAGGGTCACACTTGAAAGGACATAACACTCTCTTAAAATGAATATATCTTTATGATTTCATAAACATCTATTTTCTAGGTAAATGTCCCTATTGTAATTATGATGCAATTTTACTATATTTTGCCAAGTCTAACATTATTTATTTCATGTTGAGGGCATCCGTTATCAAATATTATAATAAAAAATTCTAATTTCATTCATATGATCTTCCATAAAAGGATAACTAACTAGGATTGAGTCCCTTTGGGTTATGTAGGCAACACTTAGTCAACAAGGAGTTTTTTAAGGATAGCTCGACCATTCTCACTTCCCAAATTTTCCCCTATTACATTTGATCTCTTTTACTGTGCTTGTGAAATTAAGCTTTTAATTTTAAATGTATTTCATGCATCAATTTAGCTTGGCACAAAAATATTTTATGTATAGATGCAAATGAGCAAACCCATATTTTTATATCTAGCACACGACCTAACATGATAAAGTCATTATAGACAAATAATAATGCACCACGTTCTTATATACCTCCTAAAAAATTGTCCTAGCAAACAACAAGCCATTTTTTTCTAATGCATTTTTGTTTTCAGGTCTTTCTATATAGTCATAGTCCACAATAAGTTAAATACAATATGAAATAAATTAGTTACAAGACAATTCTCTAGCCTTAAACCTAGTTTCTATTTTTAATAAATTTATATTTTTTGTGAATTATGTATATTTATGTATTTTAATATATTATTTTATATATCTTTTCCTATATTAATTTTTTATAGTTTACATTTCCATTTAAAGTTAATTTTAATTCATAATTAATTATAATGTAAACATTTTTGGTGAACCTGCTATAGTTATAACATTGCTTATTTCTTATTAATTTTTAGCTTAGGATTTCAATTTAATTATTTAAATTCCTAAAACTAAAATAATATAGTCCTCATCCTTGGATACCATCCTTAACATAATGATTCATTTTTTTTTTACTTTGGACTAATCTAAAACTGAAAAAATCTTGTCTTGTCACCTTGGAAGATACTGACACAGAGGCTCTTTCTTTTGACTTTGGATTGGATTTTGTTTTTATTCCTATTCAAAAATATTTTTAATTTTTTAAAAATTTTTTTGTCTTTGCATGTTCTATAAATTGTGTTTTGGTAGTTTTGAAACTATGTAGTGATTGTCATGAAGGGCTACATGATGTTCTATTTATAAACATCATATCATGGGGGTTTTTACTCTAATACTCATATCCATAGTACAAAATTAAACATGGACTTTAGTTTACCCATACCTCATAGATTATCATAAATTCCTAGGATCTCCTTGTTTCACCAATAGGAAGCCTTTTTTATCTCTCTGATTTATGGTGCATCTGAGAGGAGCATATCACCCATGGAAGTTCCTCTTAACTTACCATCAAAATTGGAGTTAATTTATACCTCTTTATTTAGTGTTTTAAAACATTAGATTGACACAAATCAACAAACAAGTAAGTATACTTGATAGCCTACAAATCATTCAAGACCCTTTCCTAGCTTAACCATTATACCTTGGTTTTTGGCTTGATTGTATACTTAGTCATTAGTTCCTTTATACATGATAGATTGCTTTTTAGTTTTTATCATTGTCTTTTTTTCACTCATTGTATATCTCATGGTTAGTCACAATAGATATGCTAGTAGTATTCATCCCCTCAATGAATTATTTTATACTCATGTTGTAGCTTTTATTTATAATAAAGATGAATGGACAAAATTTCAATAGGAGAAAACTTATTGATGATGATGATTTTGATCTTAAATAATCTTATAATATTCAAGGTGACTATAGTAGCCCTTGGAAATCTCTATATCCTCTTTTGGATTCTCTCATAGAAACATATCTTGATCCCTCTTTAGAACCTCCTTTAGAAACCTATTTGGATTTACCTTTGATCATACCTATAGATTCCCATTTGTGTTATTATCTAGGTTATAATAATTTTTTATCTTTACTCACACCCATAGATTCTTCTTTGGATTATATCCTATATTTCTATGTAGATTCCCCTTTACTCAAACCTATAGACTCCTCCTTGGATTCCCATTTATATTATTTGGTTTGATCTCCTAAATATCCTTCACTTTCCTCTATAGATTACTCTCCAGATCCTTCCCCAGATTCTTCCTTGATAACACCTTTAGTTTCTTATGAATCATCTCTAGCATCCCCCTTAGTTTCCAACACAAACATAGTTTTACATTTCACCCAATATACACTCCCTTCTTCTTCCTTTATCACATATCAATATCCAATTGAACATAATATGCATGTTCAGTCATAAATTCCTAAGGTTTTCCACTATGAAACACTTCAAGATCAAATCATCACTATGAGAAATTTAATAAAAGAATTACAATAACAAAATCAATATTTTAGAGCAAAGATCACATCATGAAAAAATACAAGAAATTTAGAGCATGATAGTGTTAATCATGTATATACTACTCTTAGATATATCATTATTCCAAATATATTAACTCAACTAAAGGCTCAAAAGAAACATACATCTATAGATAGTGATCCTACAAGTGTGAAAACTGATAATATGAGTTCAAATGAGATTTTAAGAGAAATGCTTCAAAATAAATTTATTACATTACCTTCTATATCCTTTGAGAAGATCAAAATATTTTTTTACATATCATATAATGCATGGGAATCATATATATTTTTGTTTGGATTTGAATAAGAAAATATTAAGTATAATTGATAATGGTGAGCTTATAACATATAAATAAATTCAACAACCCACTCATACTATGATTACATCTCCTAAAACACAAGTCCAAGTAGAATAAGTGAAAAAATTAGATGTAGTCCAAAAGAAAAAAAATAACAAGTATGGATATAAAAAGATAATTAAAATAAAAAATAGTTAGAGAAAAAAAAATTCAAAAAGAAATATCAAAGCAAGATTAAAAGAGAAACCAGATGACAAAGACAAGTTATTAAAATAAGAAATTGAGAAGAAACAATTTCGCAAGGAAAAATCAGATCAAGAAATGTTACATCAAGATAAAGATTAATTACCCAAAGCACAATTACAAGACCAAATTCAAGATAAGCAAGAAATAAAAATTATGAAAAGTTATTTTATATGTTTAAAGGAAGAAGATAAGTTCAATAATATAAAATCTAATATTTTATCTCCAAGTCAAGAATTCAAAGCACAAATTACTTTTCTTCTTAGTACTCAAGTAAGGTTACATGATTATTCTCTAGTTTAGACTAAGATACGAGACTTTGACAATGATGAACAAAATTCCAAGAAGATAGATCCATTATATGGTGTGGTTGGTTTTTCATAATCTCAATCATAACATAAATAGTTCAATCTATTTTAAGATGATGTTTACATGGATGCTTATGATCTTGATTCTACACAAGATTAGTATGATTTTGATGATTCAAATTCATATATAGTTTATAATTATTATTCACATGAAGTGTTTCATTCACAACATGTAATTTAGTATACATATTCTCATCCTCCTCCATCTTCATATTGACATCCCCTTTATTAAATATTTGGTCTATAATATCTCTTACTTGTACATAACTTCTTTCCTTTTTACTTTTTTTTGTTTATTCTTCTACAACTAATCCAATTTTATTCTATACATTGGTTCTATATTTCATTTTTGGGTACTTTATCCCTTTTTTATTCAACCTAGTTTGAACAACCCTAAATAATTACCTTACTAAGCTTTCAATTTACATACTTCATGTCAACTCAATTGATTATTATTGCACATCTATACTTTCATGATCACATCTATCTCATTTTAAATGAGGTCACATGGCCATAATTTCCATCTATGATACATTACATATACATATACATCGGGAGAACCTTGCTTGCCTTCCCTCTTATCACGATTTTCCTTAACATCTTGTTGACGGTTATTCAAATATTTTCCTCTTATTTCCATTTTCAAAACCTTTTTGCTTACCTTGTTTTTAAAATATTTTTTAGCATCCACTTATGAATATTTTACTTTTAAACTATGAAAAAATTAAAAAAAAAATCATATATTATAAAAATTATAAAAAAAATCTAAATATTTACAAAAATCTAAAATTAGGACATATAATCATATTATTACATTACATATTTTAATATGCCATTTATCTTTACATTTAGTATATAACATATTTCATTACCTTTTATATACACAATGCTTCTAACAAGGTATTTGAGTGTGAAACAGGGCATAGTTTTACAAAACCAATAATTAGTCATACACTGAAAAAGTTATCTTGATCATAAATTTTTGTATACAATCAATTTCGATAATGTTACACTAGAAAAACAAAAAACATTGTTCACCTATCCTCCTATTATGTAATTGTCCATGAACATTCTAGATATCTTTTTTGGAATGCAACACAATCACAGGGACCTCTTATATAGTTTTTTTAAATCATGTAATAGAACACATATTCATATATCAATCAAATTTCAAGTTAAAACATACTTTTACATGGTCTATATGTTGGGATATCCTTTTACCCAATAGCCTTGCATAGTTGGGGGCATCTTATCAATTTTACAAGTTTTATTTATCCACAATCTCTTTTCCTTATTGAGCTATACTGAAAATCTTTGTATTATTTTTCATTCATACTTTACATGTATCTTGTTGAATATAATATATGTTGACATGAACATAAATACATATGACCCAAATATGTTAGATTAATTTTCTCTATGTTCTTGCTTCATTCCATAACATGATTCAACTTGATTTGCTATTGAATGTGTCCCTTGGACTTATGTATGTTCAACAGACACCCTCTTGCTTAAATGACATCACCATGCCATGTGTGTGTGACCTTTGATCTTCTATGTTTGTGTGACATTTACATGTCCCTTGTATTTATCCATTGGGCCTTATGTGTGATATTTATGAAAACTTATAACTCTATAAGATATTTTACTTGTCCCTTGTATCCAAAATTTGTGCTTTATATGGCATTTATGCAAACTTTCTAACTCTATGTGACATTTTACATGTCCTTTGTATATGGTCTTTGGGTCGTCTTGCATGATATTGTGTAACTTTGCTTACATTTTCATTATTGGATAATATAGTACCATGGGTCTTATCATGCCCGACTATGTATCTATTACATATATCTATAGTGCCATGGTACATGTCATGCACATACTACTTACATTATTCAATGCTTCATTTTTCAAAAATAATTTGTTTACAATACATATTCAACACTTACAATTTATTTACATGCTTCATACATTAATTCAATTCTATATTCAAATTACATGATGCAATGCAATATGCAAGCTCTTCATATGATTCAATGTTACATCTTTAATATTCCAATATAATTCAAGTATGAAAAATGTTATATCATGATTATATCTTACACAAATGCTCTCACTTTTTATTTTTGGGATAAATTATTTACACCCTCATCTCAAAATAGGGGCATAATAACGGGTTTATCTCCAAGATTTCACAAGTAATACATTTCAGATTTGATAGTTTACAATATGCAAAAAAAAAAAAAAATCTAGATTTCATGGGCATTTGGCTTGCTTATGCACTCCACTCTTACAAATGTTCAAGTACATATACACTTATATGAATACACTTACAAGATTACAATCAGTTTAAAAGATTAAACTATCACTCTATATGGTATAAGGGGCATAATATGCATTCATGACTAAATTATTACTTTACAAAATATAAATTTATCTTTTTTAAAATTTCAAGAATTTAAAGTTTGAATCTAGATTATTTACAATGATATGATTTGTATTTTTTAAGTGGACCAAATTTAATCTTAGTGACACTTCACATCTTTGCTTCACTTTAGTGAGACATGCACTAGTTCCCACCTCTTCTTTTTAGTTTAAAAAGTGAGCTGCATGAGAGCTTAGTGATGCTCATCATTTTGGTTTCACTTTAGAGAGCCATTTTGTTGGTTCCCATTTTTTCAAGCATTATAGAGTAATCTATGAGGATTGGAGCATACAATCTTTCTAACTCCAACATCTTCATAATTCTTAAAATTGATACTTGATCACTCTCAATTCTTCACATATTTAGCACTTCTCCACATGCCTCAACAAAGTGGCATACACATCTCATATTTATTTTAATCTTATAATTTTATGCATCATTAGAATAAATGGGGGGTGGGATGGGAATGTAAGCACATAATGCTTATTCTTAACATCTTTTTCTTATTTGGATAATTCTCCATTATGATAACCCTAAATCCATATGAAAGCCTTCAAAGTCTTGAAAATACTAATAACATCTTCCAAACTTCCCTATTTCATCCCTATTCAGTAGATAATTTACTTTCACTCTTGTTTCAAAAGCCTTTTTCCTTTCAAGACAAGTTCATGCTAGGTAGTTAAGAGCACACTATGCACATTTTCAATAGTGCAGATTTGTATCCTGCATTCGAATGGCTATGTTTTTAAAATGGCATGCTTCCTAACAACTTTCTCACACATATCAACAAGTCAGTTATAGGAAAAAAATAAAATATTTCTCTACAAAATCACATCAAGGGTCACACTTAATTGAACCTATCACTCTCTTAAAAGATGTTAGGAAACCTACAACAATCAATATGCTCTGATACCAACTGTTAGGATACCCCTTATCCAATGGAAGCACAATTGATTACTTTCTTATAAGCAATTAAACACGGAATTATACCAGAATGATAAAGTAACTAGAAACTTGAGACAGCAAAGAATTTGAGAGACAATACACACTCTTATATTAAATATTACTAGAAGAAAATACAATAAGGAAGATGCCACTTCTTCTTCCACCTCAAAGGCTTGCCACACCTCAAGACCTTCTTCCCTCTCTCTCTTGCTCAACACAAAACCAACTCTACAACCTGAGTTGCTATCCCTCCTTGAATGCTTTAGCTGATCTCCTTGACCTTACACCTGTAGATCTCCTTGACCTTGCTTGCTTCAATGCTTTTACTTGCCTTCTTGATAATTACAATACATGCCTCATGGGTCTTTAAATAGAATCCCATGGCTACAAAAATAGAAATCTAACTACAATAATTAGACACGTAGCTCATGACTATAATTAGTCATTTGACTTGCAAACACTCGCTTCACTTAACTGACTGTTCGTCAACAGCAGTTCTGGAAATACACAGGCGACCGACGTCGGTCCCTGCTTGCCTGATGCTGCCGACGTCGGCCGACATCCTGCCATCGCCAATTTCCTTCTGCACTGCATCTGACCGACGTCAGTCATGATGCCGACGCCGGTGCTTCTGGTTCTTCAGCATCCTCTTCTTGTGTCTGCAAACAGTTGAAGCTTTTAGCTCCACACCCTAACAAAAGGCATATATCTTTATGATTTCAAAAGCATCTATTTTTCGAGTAAAGATCCCTATTGTAATTCTACTACAATTTTACAATCTTTTTTCAAATCTAACATTTTTGTGTAAATTGAGGGCATCCCTTGTCAAGAATTCTAATCAAGTTTTATAATTCCATTCATATGATCTTTTCTTAAGTGATAACTACATCGACTTAGGGCCCTTTGGGCTATGTGGGCAACATTTAATCAATAAGGAGTTTTCTGACGATAGCTCGGTCATTCCCACTTCTCCCATATTTATTTTATTTTGTATCTGATCTATTTTTATGTGCTTTTATAGGATTAAGGTTATGATTTTACAAATATTTGTATATTGATTCATGGTCCACATAGAAATAGGTCACATATAGACACGAGTGAGCAAACCCAATTTTTTAGATCCAATGCATAATCTGATAGGACAAAGTCATGGTAGATAGACAACAACACACCATACTCCTATTTGCCTCCTACAGACTTATCCTAGAAGACAACAAGCCATTATTTTCTAATACATTTGTGTTTCTAGATATTTTTAGACAATTATAATTTGTATAAAATTAATACATCCTAAAATAAATTATTTGTAAGAACAACTCTTTAACCCTAACTTTAATTTTTTATTTTTAATACATTTACAAATTCTATAAATTTTATATATCTATATATTTTATTATATATATCAGTCAATCATTCTAGATCATATTTCAATGATTTACATTTTTATTTAAATTTAATTATAATTTAAAATTAATTTAAGTATAAATAATAATACATAATTTAAATGTCTACATAAATATATTTTTAGTATTTCAAATTTAATGTTTCAAATTTATTTTATGAATGATTTGAAAGTATTTATTATCTTATTATATTTTACATAACTAAGAACTCAATCAATACATAGTAAATACTTAAGGGATATTGTTTAACTTACCTAAAAGTTTATTTCTATAATTATCAGATACCTAATAATCAAACATCCATATTTTATCTTCTTTTACATAAGAAAGATAAGAAATAAATTATTATTTTGTTTTATTTGATCATTGAATGTATTTTCAATCGTTATATTATGGTACAATTGTATTCAAATTGGTAAAATTGTTTGCATTCAAAATTATCTACACTAGATATATGTTGTATATTCAAACTATGTATACACATTTATAAGATTTGTATATAATAGTAGGGATAAATAATCTAAACTTGCACGCATTAACTATAATAACAAACCATAAATATGCACATATTAGGAATATAAATATTTATGTATATATATTAATATTGAGTATTGTATATATGTATAAATATACAATTTTATAACGATATATACGTTAATAAATTTTGCTTTCAAATAAATAAAAATTATAAAATTGATATATATTAATAATTAATTAAAACCATAATATGTAAATTAGATAATATAATTATAAAATGTATTTGTGAATGAAATTTAAAAAATGATAATTATATAAACATTCAAAACAATGAAAAACAAAAATATTATTATCAAACTTTATAATATAAATATACATTAATACATTCTTATCACATTACCTCCTTTACTCATCGTTAAGATATATCAATTTTTTTAATTATATTATCTGAATTTATTTCTTCTTTAACATAAGATTTTTATAATTAACTTATTTTATTAATATCAACATGCATTATTACATCCTTATCATGATGTAATTACAAACAATTTCATTGATTTCAAAAATTACAAAATATGAGTCATCGCTAAGATACATTTGCATTATTTATACATACTACACATGGATATATATAAAAATGTGTGTACATAATATAAATAAAATCTACATCCAATACTCCCATAAAGTATTTCTCTTAACTATGATTTCATATGTATTTCAAAAAGTCATATAATTTTATGTAATATTTAAGTTGTTCACAATTTGTACACCCATATATATGCACTTTTTACATACACATTTATATTTATGTTATGTAATTAATGTGTGTTTATATATATATATATATATATATATATATATATATATATATATATATATATATATATTCCTTTACTATTTTCATATCTAATATAATTGTACTTCTTATATTTAATTTATTTCAATTCAATAAATTTATTATATGTTATATTTAAGTTTAACATTTAATTGGCATGATGTAGATATAATTATCATCTTTTTATATTGTCATTTTCTTATTATTGACTTTATTTATTCAACTAAAATTTATATCCAAATTTAAGGTTAAATAATCCCATGAGAACCATTTTAACTTGGGGATGACTTCAAAACTGGTTTCTCGATTAATTTCCATCCTAAATGAAACTAAGTTTGAAAAATTACTAGGCTTTCTATTATATATGTATATGTATTGATATTATAATATAATATTTATTGATATGTGTGTGTGTGTGTATATGATATCAATACATATATTTATTAATTTATTAATTGATAACAACTTTTAATCAGAGCATAGACTAGTTTGGGACATAATCGAGGTTCAAATTTTCATGTAATTTATTAACCACCTGAATACCACTTGTATACCAGATACTATTAGATATATACTAACTATTACTAATATTTTCCAGCATCGGCCTCAAGGATAACTAATGGCCATTAACATCTCCAATAATACAATCAATGATCACAACCAATCTCATATGCTTTTCTAAAGATTTGAATGTGGGTGGGGCTTGAAATATTCAAACCACTTAACCAACTCACCCACATCTCATTGGTGATACATAAATTTATTGTTATATATTGATATGTTTTTGATATATAATTGAGGATTAAAAGGGGAACCTCACCCGCAATATATTTTGAGCCAAAAACCTTGTTTATCTCACAAAAATCCATGAGGAAATGAGAATTACAAAACCACCATCACATACCAATGCCAAAACAAGACCAAATACACACCTACTACAGTTAATCTAAACTGGTATAAACCATTTAAGAACTAATACATAGTGATCCAAAAGTAGAAAGAAAACCTCAAAAACCAAACATGCCAATTAAGAGCAAAGACATGAATTTCAAGATACTTCCCCTAAGGAGAGACCTCCGAGTTCTCCCTACCACCACAGGACAAATTAGACCACTACTAGCACCATTCAATGTCATTCCTTCATGTGTCACTTCTCCCAGCACACCCAAGACCACCTCTACACTAAAATCCAACAAATTCCTTAATTCTAAACCTATACCAATCCCAACATACATTACCTCCACATTCCCTAACTAAATTTCCCTGACCAAATCTCGCATAGGGGGTGGTAAACCCCTACCACCTCTAAAGATCCTGGTTAGTAGTTGAGATGTGTTCCACACTTGAGCTGAGGAGTGATGATCCAACATTATCCCTAACAATGGTATGGGGACCCTCAAGGTCATGATGTTCACCAAAGGGATATGCCTTATCGAATGTTTTGGTATCCTGGTGAGATCTTGAATTTATTCCACAAAAGCCAAACATTTCTCCAAATTCACCTCCAATTCCTTGAACACAGAGAGGGGTATGAGTCTAGTTGTTTCCTTAATTGAAAGTGGGAGACTGACTTGTATTTTGAGAGGGAAATCTATAATATCTTCTGCCAACCCTACTTGATACCTAGGCCTAGTCAACCCTTCTACCACCATCTTAAAAAGCTCCCTCTCTTCTACCACTAACAATAAATTCCCAAGAAAGAGTGATGCTAGGTCTAAATTCACCTTGACCTTGAGTGTCATTTCCAAGAAAACATAGCCCACCATTATTTTGTTGGCATCCAAGATTTAACCTGATTGCACTAAAAAAACATGCTTAATTCTAACATCACTCACCAAACCTTCAAAATGCATATCTTGACACTTCACACCCACCCTCACCAAAGGCTCACTCAAAGCTAACTATATGAATTGATCCATTACATGAAAAATCTAGGCAAGGATCTTCTCAAATAGTTACAATCTCCTAAAAACACCATACATGAGCAAGGTGAAAGAGCAATGAATGATAATCTTAATCCTCACTTACCACAAGCCAATTATTGAATGAGCCCATAGTAATTAATGTGGAATAATCATAAATTATTAGAGCCATCAAATTGAAACATTCACCCACTAGCCCCCTGAACACTCCAATCAAAGACTCATGTTTCTATCAATTAGAATCAAAGGGGGGACCATATGTTACGTACCCCAATAATTGTCATTAAAAAAGTAATCACCCTAATCAATACCTTTTTTTTCAAAAAATATGCTTCAAAATTCACTTAATGATAGCAATGATTATTTTCCCGAAGTGATAAAGAACTTAGGTTATCCTAGGCCTACCCTATAATATTTTCAATGTGCCATGTACATGCATGTTTTTTGCATAGTGCCTAGATTAAGACCATGGAGTCTCCCTCAATAATCACTTTAGAAATGATACACTAAACCACCACATTGATCCTAGAGGACATTGCTTGACCCTTTATTCCATTTTTGGTCTCATCAATTAATTTAAAAGAATCTTTCTGGATCAAATATCTTATGCAATCTCATATGATACATCCTACCCTTGAGGTTCCAAGATTGTCCTGAGATGCCCTGTCTCAAAATTTAGTTTGAAGACTCTAAGGGGAAGTAGAATCCAATCAACATTATTCACCTTGTGAACCTTTTTACCAGATACCCTTGACCCATTAATGAGGGATATATATATATTGATATTATACATATATACATACATACAATCAATAAATAAAATATGTTTATCTATATATATATATATATTGATGGTATATATAATTGTAATATAATAATATATAATATATTTTTATTATATTGTTATAATTAATATAGTTCATATATATTATAATATTATATGTTATAGTGAGGGTCCCCTTTAACCGTTGATTATCCATAAAAAAAATAATATATTATTCCCCTATCAGTGGATCTAGCATATCTAGTAAAAAGGTTCTTAGGAATGCTAATTCAGTTTGGATTCCTCCTCCCCCAAATTTTTTGAAGATACATTTTGATGGGGTTGCTCAAGGTAAAATTGGTGCCTCTGAAGTAGGGTGTGTCATTAAATATTGTGTAAGGTCCCTAATTTATGTCACTTCATTTAAATTGGTTGATGAGAACAATAATGAAGCTGAGGCTCAAGCCCTTCCCTTTGGGTGGTGTTAGTTGACCAATGTGACATTGAGAATGTGATTTTTGAAGATGATTTCATGGTTTTAATCTTGGTCTTATAGAATAGGAGGGCTTGTGCCTGACACATTGAGAACATCTTCAGGCATACATGGGATACATTGAATTACTTTTCCACCTAGGAGGATTCACATTATTATGGAGAGGCTAATTAAGTTGTAGATTTATTGGCAAATCAAATCATCTCATAGGTGGAGGAGATACTCATTGACAATTCATGGGAAATGTGACCAAAGGCCCCATAGCCTTACACATAAACTTTATGATTTTATATATCTTGATTTGATTGATTAGGGTTTTAGTAGAAGTTGGAATGTAATCATTTTAAGACATGACCTCCCCTAATGTTTGATTAGTCTCACACACTGATGGTATGGGATGGAGGGTGTTTTATTGAGTTTTAGTCACTTTGTTGGCTAGTTTACACTTCAAATTATTATCATTGGTGCCTTTTAGAGGAGCTAAGATAAGTTCACAAATGGAGTACATCATGCAATTGGACATTAGTAAGCCTTTAACCAGGGATGGTGCAGAGCAAAGGGATATGGCATTCAAGGGAAGTGTGAGTGAGGCTAAAATAAAAAAGTGCTCATTATCTAGTTAGGGAAAGTTATAAATGTAGTCAAGAAAATTGTTGGAATGGTGTTCCTTAATACCCCTTTCTGTGTCAAGGTAAATTCAAACAATGCCTCCCTCTTCATTACCAATTGCCTCTTGGCTATAGATGATGAGGTTTTGATCAAGGAGGTAGTATAAAGATTGATTAAGTCATGATTCAAGGTTGGATGGATTGAGGCCATTAATGGTTTTCTAACCAAGAGCTAGACCTCCCTACCTCTCTCAAGTATAGAGACTTTTGGGTTAATTCCTCTTTCAGTTTTCTTTGATCTTAAAGAGCATTTGTGTGTGGATTTGTCTTTTTTATAGAATTTATAGGATCTAATTAGTTCCCCTATATCATTTGGAAGGTTGGTGACTCATCTGGATGTGGCTTTCCTTCAAGCTCTTCTCCCCTCTCTACCATTTTTGGTCTGCAATGTTCATCTTATGCCCTTATTGCAATTCATTTTTTGAAAAGGGTATGTGTGGGTGGCCAATTTATACCACCACCTTTAAGGTCCTCTGGGATTGGCTTCAAGGTTGATACCCCTCTTAGATTATCTGATTTAGCTACCATGCATATGTGCTTGGATTTTTTTATGAGTTTTCCATGTCTAAAAGGTGTTCGGTTAGTTGTGGAGGTGGATTTTCTTGATGATCAAGCTATGGAGGAAGTGGGTGATGCAGGCTCAATGGATGTTGGGAAGTCATCAATTCACATTTTGGGGTAGAATTCTGGGCTTGTCCCCAAGCTTTCTTCTTTCTCTCCTACGTTATTTATTTGTTGGTGTATTGAATATGTATGAGTGTTTTGGTCATAATCCCATTGGATTGTTTTTTCATCTTGAGATTTTTTGTGTACTCCTTGGGGCTATTTGTTCTCCCCTTGATGGATCTAGACTAGATTAGATAGATTTTGTTAACATCTGGGTGATGTTTTAGATCGATCCTTGTTGTGGGTGAGGGACCGTTAAACCTTCAATTATCTATCAAAAAAATATTACATATTATATATATATATATATATATATATATATATATATATATATAAGTTAAATATAGAAACATGAATATATATATATATTCATTTAAGTTTCTAAAAAGTGAATTATGACCTTATGATTGAATTTAGAACACCCAAAAACCTATAAAGTGATTATAAACTTATGATAATTTGACACAAGTATAAAATCTTCATTTAGATTTTGGGTCACTGATTATATAATAATATAATCTTATTTTATTTATTTTCCAATACTTAAATACTTAAATATTAGTTTCACTTAGTATACTTCCACATAATATGTAAGTGTAATGTATCCACAATACCTATGTGGGTTACAAAGTAACTATGTATGGTCATAATAATACATACATATATACATATACATGTAGGCATGTATTATTATGACCATATATATACATACATACAAACCTATACATATACATACACACACAAGTATATGTATAGGTATATATGTGTGTATGTATGTATTATTATGACCATACATAGTTACTTTGTATATGGATGGATATGAATGCCCAAAGAATAGGAATAACATATCAAGAGGATGGTGAGTCGAATACCAATTACTAACTTGATTTAGAGACAGAAGTTGGTGATAACACATGCAGTAAAATTATCTTTTTTAACTTCAAATAGTGATACCCTACACCATATTTATATTTGTATTCACATAGTTCTAACCCTATATGTATGCTCCATAGGGTTTTCCATCACTTATATATTGAAGGTCATGTAGCCCTAGGCAGCCCTTTAGGTGGCATGTGGTGAGTCCAGAATCACCTTGTTGTAAAATTTTGTTCTTGGAAACTCTATCATTTTCCATATATCATTTAATGGATTTTTTCTAATGTTTATGTTGTGTAGCCAAAACCATTTTTAAAAGTTGTGTCATAGACATTTGGTCCTTCACAAGCTGAGAGGACAGTCTCTCCCCATAATGAGACATATAACACCATAAGTTCTACATCTATTGTGACGAGGAATAAATTATTTGGAGGGATTGAGTAGCAAGAGATCTAGTTATAGTGCTAAGGGTAGTTGTAGGCTTAATTTATTTTGTACATGTCGATATGGATATTTTTTTACACTTAATAGGTCCACATTGTATGCTTATAAGCCAATGGATATATGGAACATTTTTTATATCTATATGGTCTAGATTGTATGCCGATATGGACCATTTTGTATGCCATTATGGCATAATTTAAAGACACGTACATACTATCTGACATATGTATATAAATCATACATTATTATAATTTATGTATATAAATTTAATTTGTATATGTCCTTATTATTTATTTTTGTTGTACATTATCCTTCTTGAATTTATTAATAAAGGAAGAACTTTGAACTTAATTTAAAATCATATAGATGAATCACAATCACAATGTGGGAAATTAAGATAAAAAATAATTTAATTGATGAAAAAAACATTCCACATACATTATAATTTGCAACGTTATATTTTTGAGATAAAATATATATTTAAGCATTTTGAAAAACTAGAATTTTCCTTTTCATTTTAAGCTTGACAAACATAGATCTTATGAGTAAACCACATTGATTTTATTTCAAGGTGGAGGATTTGTCAAGGATGATTATGGGGATAAAATCCATATCCAAGTGTTTTACAAAAATAAAAAATTCTTTTTCTTTTTAAGTTTAAAAAACATATATTTTATGGATGTACAATGGATCCATGTGACAGATAAAACCTACACATAACACAAAAAAAAGGAGTGACTATTGGCCGAAGAATTAGAAAGAAGACAATCATATTGATGGCTTACCATCAACCCAAAAAAAATTTCCAACTACCTGAGATTCAGCTTCAAGCCACAAGAGTTCACCTTCCCTTGATATAAAGAGGGGATTCTATTGTCCACTAGATACCACCATAAATGGATATCAAATCATCCATTTTCAAACATTGTGCTTCTGTGTTTTTTCATCTTTTACTACTTTTCTTACCATAATTTATCTTTGAGAGCAAATAATTTTGTTGATCAAGAGACAACACCTCTCTAGAGATGAAGATATCATCTTCAACTTACTAAAAAGAGGCCTCAACCTCTACTTAACCATATTTATACAAAGAGCCTTCTTCTACCTCCAAATATTGGCAATCCACAACCTCCTTGCTAATAGGAGTGATCTATTTGAAGTTAAAATCTTGAAAACACTTCTCATAGTTGAATTTTTGTAGACCCAATTATGATTTAGTGACTTGATTACCCAACAAGGAGATCTTATCGGCTAAGGGTTCAAACATTAGAGACTCTATACCATCTATTTTTTGGATAAGGAAACATTTTCTTAGATGTTAGTGAAGACCAACCCTACTTATATGAAAACTCCTTACCTAGGCTAGCAGATCCAATCAAAGTATCATTCCTTCGACTTGGAGTATGGCTATAAGAAGCAATGAGATTTTAAATGTTATTTACAAGATCTGAGTTAGGGCATCCAATATTTTTCACCCATTTATTCAAAAGGGATGAATCAAAACCTCTAATAATTTTCCTTGGATACTTCACCACTTTGTGGCCACTCTAGTTGCACCTAAAGTATTTGAAAGGTAACACTTCATAATTGATGAGTTACGTCTAAGAACTATGGGAACATAGAATCCTAATGGAATAGTGTAATTTTAAAAAAAAATCATCCAACATAGAAATCCTTACAAACCTATATTGGACACCTAAGTCTGAATCAATTTTGACGAAAACCCAATCTTTTTAACCAACCACTAAAGCAACTTTGGATCATGCATGGCCAAAGGGAGATTGTATAGTCTAACCTAGATTGGAGATTTCAAAATTAAAGTGTTTGGTGGTTCAAAAAAGGGATCCCAAGAGCACATAAACACACCAAGTGGGAAGATGTAGGATAATGGGGGACAAAATAGGGGTATAAAGCAACACATTGTTTTTTGAAATTTACAGTAGTTGAACTTGGAGAGAATGTTAGAAACACTTGGAAAAATAATTTGGCAATGATGTAAGAATAATAATTATGTAATTTTGAATTTAGTTTATATATATATAATTTTTTTTCAATACCTAGATGATATAAATATGTGAAATAGATGCATTTATGACAATGGCTTGACCCTTTTTCTGAAAAGATAAGGAGACTACATGTGTATAGATACATTTTTTTTTGAGTAAATGAATGAATTGATTTATGAAATTTCATATATGCACAGATGAAATGTTGAAGATTGGACATGTTTTTTCTTTATTTATTTTTTAATAAATACATTTATTTAAATGATTTTACAAGTCAAGATAGTTGGAAAATTAGAACTGAAAGTGTACAAACACAACTTTTTTGACATTAAATTCATGAAAATGAACTTTTTATATAAAAATCATAGCCAAAAATGCATAGATTGGTCAGGTATGAGTTTTATAAATTTTTTTATTAATGTTTAAAATTTTATAAAAGTATTAGTAATGATATGTATATAGTCCATCATGAGGTATGTTGTCTAGAAATTAAGTAATAATTATAAACAATAGTTTAACATTAAAAAAAATGTTAAAAAACTATGCTTTCCCCTCTACAAACCCATATAATTTAAAAACTAATAATAAAATTTCCCTGATCGGATGTGTTGACAAAGATGAAAAATATTCCTAAATCTCCTTAAAACTATGTGGGTTGCTCCATGGTTGATTTCAGGATAGGTTTGGACCTCCCCAAGCTTATACCCAAATAAATTTTTGAGGGAAAGTAAAAAATTAAAAGACTAAAATTTTGAAAGGGCATACTCCCTTTTCAAAAGGTATACGCCCTTTCCAAAGAGCGTGCATCCTTTTAAAGACATGTTTATAGGGAAAATATGTCTTTCAAAGGGTGTATACCCTTTGAAAGACAATTTTATAAGGGAAGGTTAGTGAGATTAAGTTTTTATAAGGGCATATATTTTTAGATTTTAGTGAGAGTACACCATTCTATTAGTGAGACCAAATTAGGTTTGAGTTACAAGAAGTTTTTTTAGTGAGAGTATATATTTAGTAAATTAAATGTAATAAGTTTAAGTTTAAATTTAATTTATATTCAATTTTATATTCTTATAATTTAAATTAATTTTAATAAATAGAAAAAATTAATTCCACTCTTCATCTTTTGAAAGTAATTCTAGAGATATAGGAGTTAACATTTAGAAGTTAGTTTTTCAATATCTAATTTGGTCAATACTTAGTTTTCAAAATTTTAGGATTGGAAGATAGAATGAAAAACAAAGTTTCAAATCATGTTACGTATGTAATAGATCTATACCTTTGATTATGCCGCATATTATTCCTAATTGAGTATGCCCTACCTACTTTACCTACTTGAGTATGTCCTACCCAATTGAATACCTGAGCTTGAAGGTAGATTCTTAATTTGTGGGATTTTTAATCAATAGGTCTATCAATATGCATAAATGATTGCCATATAGCATGTAAATTATAACATAGCTATAGTCATGATATAGTCATTCATACATGACATCTACTTCATACCTATTACAACATGTATGTATGCAATCACTCATGCATGACATCTACTTTTAGTCATGTTATAATAACTTATACCAAACATGAATGTAACTAATCACCCTAATACACTCCATTCAGAATAGAATGAATCAAAAAACCATTCAAAATTCATCCTAAAAATATAGCATTCACTTTGAAATAAATGTTAGACATATGGGTCAATCCATGCATTCTTTAATTTTAATCTCATGCATTATTCCAAAATCACATAGAATAAAGTCATATTCTAGAATTTTAAATTCACATAAGACACTCCCTCATCAACCCTCATCATGCCTAATCACTCCCTCATATACCATAGTGTTCTATTATCATCCCTTGTTACTCGCTCATTGGATATCATCATCCCTCATTGTTGATAATCACTCGCTTATTAACCCTCATCATCCCTAGTCACTTCCTCATCATCCCTATTTATCCCTAATCATTCTTAAACACTCCCTAATCAAACCTCATCATCCATAATCATACCTAATAACTCTCTCATCATGCCTCTTCATCCCTCATAATCCTTAGTCACACCCTCATCATCCCTCATCATACCTCACCATCCCTAATAATTACCTCAATAACCATCATTATTTCTCATCATCCATAGTCAATCCTTCATCATATTTAATTATCCTTCCTCATCGATAATCACTCCTTCATAAACCATCATCATCCCTAATCACTCTCTCCTCATATATCCTCATTCCTCATTGTCCCTAACCATTCCCTCATTGACCCTCATCATACCTAATCACTCCCTCATCATCCCTAGTGACTCCCTTATCTAGTAGAGTGTGTTCCAGTCTAGTAGTTAGTAGAAATTTATTTTAGACTAAACAATGCCATTTTTAGATTAATCTTGAATGGTATTTTGATTCATTTTTTTTTTTAGAGTGTACTAGGGTGATTATTCTCATTTATATCCTATAGATTAGGTAGGTCACTGATGGATTATTCTAGGGAGATTTTTGAATGATTTCCATGGTGGAAATAAGATAATATCCTCTTTGCCCTTACTTGGTGGAAATTCATTTTGAATGATGAGGCACAATGACAAATGACTAAAAATCAAAAATTTCCTCTTTATGATACTTTTTATACTCTGATTTGTAAAATGAGTTATAAAAAAGGAAATTATGTTTCCTGCTCAATTAAAAAAAATGATGTTGATATGCTCTTTAGATGTGGTTATGTACATGTGGCTTAGAAAATGAGTTAATATGATGCAAACTATATTCCTTGTAAATGCTTAATTCATATAATGTTAGTAAGTGAAAATGGGTTGCATTATGAGCTTGAATTGCATTCCATGCTTGAGTTACATTGCAAGCTCCCATTGCATTATGAGCTTGAGTTGCATGTGATCCTAAGTTGCATTTATAGCCTAAGTTGCATTGGGATCCCAAGTTAAATTATCATCCCAAGTTACATCAGGAGATTGAGTTACATTGGGATCCTAAGTTTCATTGCCAACCTGAGTTGTACTATGAGCTTGAGTTGTATTACATTTCTAGCTCGAGTTACATTGGGAGCGTAAGTTTTAATGGAATCTTGAGTTATAATGGGAGCACAAGTTTCATTGATAATGATGAATTTTTAAAAATGAGCATGATTATAATGGGATTCTTATATGAGAATCATGACATGGATTTTAACTTATAACTACTACGGGGAAGGATATTATCTAAATTCTAATGTAGGAAAATAAGTTACAACAAAGGAAACTTTGTAATTCCCCCTTGATCTGAAATCAATGTTGGATTGCTCCATATACTCAAGTTTAGAGATAAATAATAATTATATGAAGGAAAATTTATTTACTCTTTAATTTAAGATTGAATTTTTTCTTGAACTTTTGCCTCAGATTTATGTATCATAGTGTTTTCTAGCTTAGATCTCTTATTACTTTGCAAATAGTGGAAGGTTGATGTTTGGGTCTTTTGAGTTAGTCTAAGATTTGGTCTCAGGTCACTGTAAGGGTTATCAATACCCCATTCCTAACTTACTGACCTATTAATAGACTTAATGACATGTGTTTTGGCATTTCCTAATGGTTCTCAGATTTGACCTTCAAAATTATTAGATCTCACCCCCTTGCCACCTCTTCTCTATAGATGTTGATGAGTATAGTCCTTATGTCAATTCCTCATTGGTATTAATATTTAGATGAGGAAGAGGTGAAATCCTTATTTGGCCATAGTTATTTGTTTTCTATTTGGGTTACAAATGTTGAGTGAAAGGGCTAGTGTATTTTGGATCTTATCATGTTTGTGAGTTATTCTCAAAGAATGATGTGGGCCACAAGTATAAATTATTAGAATTTATGTCACTAACCTTTATATTTCATGTTTTCTCCTTGCATTGAAATATTTTCACTTGTGTGAGAATTATGATAGGAAAGTGGAGAGGGGGTTGAGCATAACCACTAATGCTTGCATCATTCCTTTGTGGTGTGGTCTCCATAATGTATGTTGTTTGTCTTGAAGTTCTTGAAATGGTTATAATGGAAATTTAAATGGGTGTGGGTTATGGAAATGAGACTTTTAGCTAAGGGTATGGCCTTGAAATGGATATCAAAGTAGTACATGTGTAGAAGTTGAAACCTTTGTATCTTGTGTTCATGTTTAGGGCTTAATTTTTGGGGTTTTGGGTTTAGAGGTTAGGGCTTTGGGTGTAGGGCCTATGTTTTATAATTTATGGTTCATTATTAGAATTTTAAGGTTCACATCTTATAATTTAGGGTTTTGGGTTTGGTTTCAAGTTTTAGTGTTTAAGATTTAGGGTTTAGGGCTTAGGGTTTAGGATTTAGGGTTTAGGGCTTAGTGTTTAGGATTTTATGGATTGGGGCTTAGAGTGTAGGGTTTGGGATTTAGGTTTTAAGGTTAAATATTTAGGGTTTAGGGTTTAGGTTTAGTGTTCATCATTTAGGTTTAATTTTTAAGGTTTGGGGTCAAGGGTTTAGGGTTTAAAGTTTAGTGTTTGGGGTTGATTATTTGGGTTTTGACATTTATGGTTATAGGATTTAGGGTTTGTGGTTTTGGGTTTGAGGTTTTATGGTTATAGGATTATGGTTTAGGGTTTAAATTTCAAGGTTTAGGGTTTTATACTTAGTGTTTTGGGATTAGGGTTAAGAGTTTAGGGATCAAGGTTTAGGGTTTAGGGTTGGGGTTCAATGTTTAGGGTTAAGTGTTTAAGATTGAGGGTATAGGGTTAAGGGTTTATGGTTTAGTGTTTAGGATTTATGAATTTAGGCTTATGGTTTGGGATTTAAGGTTAAAGGCTTAAATTTTAGGTTTTAAGGTTTAGGGTCTATGGTATAAAGTCTAGGGTTTCAGGTTTTAAGGTTTTATGTTTAGGGTTTAAGGCTTAGGTATTAGTATTTTTGGCTTAGGGATAATGTATTAGGGTTAATAATTTAAGGTTCAAGGTGTTTATGGTTTAGATATATTATTTAGTGTTCATGGTTTAGGGTTTATGGCTTAGGTTTTGGGGTTTAGGGTTTAGGGTTCAAGGTTTAAGGTATAATGTTTAGGGTTTGGGGTATATGGTTAATGTTTTTGGTGGAAATGGAGTTTAATAGGGTGATTAGTTGTATTAATGTCCATTTTGAGTGACTATATCATGACTACAAGAATATGTTATGTATGAGTGACAACATACCTACGTGTAGTACTAGGTATGGGGTAGATGTAATGTATGAATGAATGTATCATTATTATATGCAAGTTATAAGTTTCATGCTACAAGATAGTCATTTATGAATATTGATAGAACCATTAATTAAAAAACCCATAAATTATTTAAGAATTCAACCTAAATCCACCTTCAAGCCTTTTACATGAATACCCTTAGTCAGTCCATTCTCTATATAGGTGATAATGCCCTCTCTCCTTTCAGCATATGGCTCAACTAATGATCCCTCTCCTTTATCTATACAGGTGATAATTTTATATTATGGTTTATGGTTATAAGTTTAAGATTTATAAATTTATGTTTCGAGGTTTATGGTGGATGGTTCAATATTCATAGTTTAGGTTTTAGTATATAGGGATTAGTAGGATTCAATGTATAGGGATTAGTGTTTAGGTTTCAAGTTTTAGTGTTATGGCTTAATTATTAGAATTTAGGGCTTATAATTTATATTTTATGCTTAAAGGTTTGGGATTTATGGTTTTTGGCTCAAGATCAAGGGTTTACCTTTTATGGTTTGGGGTTAGGGTTTTGGGTTTCTAGTTTCACTCTTAAGGTTTAAGGTCTAAGGTTCATGGTTTTGGTCTTAGGGGTTATGGTTGAGGTTTTGGGGTTTAGAACTTAGTGTTTAATATTTAGGTTTTCGATTTAGTGTTTGGGGATTAAGGCTTAGGGTTTATGATTTGGGCTTTAGTGTTTATGGTTTAAAGTTTATAGTGTGGGGTTTGTGGTTTCAGGTTTAGAGTTTAGGGATTTGGTTTTAGTGTTTAAGGTTTTTGGTTTAGAATTTTTGGTTTAAGAGTTAATGTTTAGGGTTTATAACTTATGGTTTATGATTTTAGGCTTGGGGTTAAGAGTTTAGGGATTAAGTATAAGGGTCTAAGGTTCAAGTTTAGAGTTTAAGATTTAGGATTTAGAGTTTAGGGCTTGTGTTTTGGTATTTAAGGTTATGGGTTAAAGGTTTAGGGCTTAGTTTTTGGTGTTTTGGGTTTAAGGTTAGGGGTTTAGAATTTAGAGTCTAGAAATTAGGGTTTGGGGTGTAGGGCCTAGGTTTTTAATTTAGGGTTTATTATTCAAGGTTTGGGGTTTACATCTTGTGATTTAGGGTTTTGGGTTTGGTGTCAACTTTTAGTGTTTAGGGTTTAAAAAATTGGGGATTACATTTTAATATTTATATTTTAAGGTTAAGTATCTAGGGTTAGTGTTCAGGTTTAGTGCTCATGGTTGAGGGTTCATTTTTTAGGGTTCGAGATGAAGGGTTTAGGGTTCAAGGTTTATATTTTAGTGTTTGGGGTTCATTATTTGGGTTCTAACATTTAGGATTTAAAGTTCAAGGTTTATGGATTTAGGATTTAGGGTTTATGGTTTTGAGGTTTTATGGTTATGGGTTTGTGATTTATGATTCAAATTTTAGATTTTAAGGTTTAGTGCTCAAGGTTTTAGGTTAGGGTTTAGGGTTAAGAGTTTAGGGGTCAAGGTTTTGAGTTTAGGGTTTAAGGTTTGGGGTTTAGTTTTTAGGGTTTAATGTTCATGAATTTGAATATTTTTAGGGTTTAGTCTTTAAAATTGAGGGCATAAGGTTAAGGGTTTATGGTTTAGTGTTTAGGATTTAGGATTTTAGGTTTATGGTTAAGGGATTATGGTTTAGGTTTTAGGTTTTAGGGTATAAAGTCTAGGGTTTAATGTTTTAAGTTTTTATATTTAGGGTATATGGTCTAGGTTTTAGGGTTAATGTATTATTATTTTAGGTTTAGGGATAATATATTAAGGTTAAAGGTTTAAGTTTTAGGGTTTATGTGTATTATTTAGTGTTCAGGGTTTATGGCTTAGGTTTTGGGGTTTAGGTTTTAGGTTTCAATTTTTAGGGTTTAAGGTTTAGTTTTTAGGGTTTAGGTTTAATTTTGTAGGGTTTAAGGTTTAGTTTTTAGGGTTTAGGTTTTGGGTTTAGGGTTAATGGTTTAGGTGAAAATGGAGTGTACTAGGGTGATTAGCTACATTCATGTCCAATATGAGTGATTGTATCATGACCATAGGAAGATGTCATGTATGAGTGATTTCATTCCGACATGTAGTACTATGTATGTGGTATATGTAATGTATTAATGATTTTATCATTACTATATATATGCAATAGGTTGCATGTTATATGTTATACATTTATGCATATTGATAGACCCATTAATTAAAGTTCATTTTCTAAGTTGAGAACAAGGTTGTTAAGAATATTTCAAGGCAAAGACAGAAAAATCTAATTATAGTACATTTAAAACAAATTTATCAACTTAAAATCTACAAAGCAGAAGGAAATCAAGGTTAGAACAAGATTAAAAGGTGAAGAACTTCATTACTACAAGTAGAGTTGATAGTCTGTCAAGACAAAACAAGGGTCTCTGTAATCAAAAGATTTAATTTATTGTGAATAAAAAGTGTGTTTTACTTAATTTTTTATATTCAAAACTTTATTGCATGTGTGAATGAAATACAACTTCATTTTGAGATAATGTGTAATTGATCTAAGGTTCATGTCATTGAAAACTTCTAAACCTTGTTTTCTATGTATCTAAACTCACTTGTGGTCTCTTGTATCATGTAGTAAAAGTTTCATGAGTTTGTTTATAAGTTTAGAGAAGTGTAGGGAGGTAGTCAAGAATTTGTTCCAAGTGTTATTTATTGAAAACAATGTTTAAGTTGTATGAAAAATCAATTTGAAGTTATTGGGCTCTATGTCCGCAATCAAACCCTAGAACAAGTCTTTCAATACAAAAAGAACCATAAATTTCATCTAAATTAGTGGAATATCTTGAAACTCATATGGAAGTTACTAGAGAAGGTATATAAGGTATTTCAATAGCTATCATTCTCAAACTCACATTGTGCTTACAAATACAAAGGATTATATTTTGATCTGCCTATAGATAGTCACAGGAAAGCTCAGTCAAGAGAAACTTCAAGTGTTTTAATTTTTTGATTGAGTCTAAAACTCTTATAAAGGTCAAATTTTATTTTTTAAATAGTTTATAATATTTATTTAAAGTGATTCAAATCATTTTTTAGTTAAGCCAAGTCAATATCCTTCTAAGTAGGCCAATTAGGCCATCCAGACCAAAAGAGCAGAGTTGCCATTGAAGTCCAATTCTTAAGAAAAAAATAAATGAAATTGGATTCTCATCCTCAGAGATAGTATCCAAACATATTAATAAATATATATAATAATCCTTTGATGATATTATATTATTAACACCATTTTCAAGACCAAATAGGCCTATATACAATATTGTAATAGTTCTTAGGACTGAATCAACTTTTTAGGCAATTTGGTGATCTAATTGGTATTTTGAGATTCTGTAAAGACACATATGAGTATTATATCATTGTATTGATATTTTAATTGGGTTTGTGAAGTGAATGAGTCTAAAAAACAAGGTATTTGTAAACCTCTTTGTATCAAGTCTTTAAGATACATAATTTGGCCTAATAGGTATATAAAGGGTATAGTTCTTGTCATATAAGTTTTGAGTTGAATTTATTCATGCACCAAGAATATTGATTTAAATAATTGGTGAAAACCTCATAGTATTGTTAAAAAAATGAGGATGTACAATTTATTTCTTTAGGAGTCAAAGAATGGTTTTGCTTGAAGATATATTACTGTCTTGGGATAGAGTACCCTATTTTAAGTCATTGAACTTGTCTTTTGATTCGAATACATAGGCTAAGAAGTCAAGAGATAATACCAAAGAATAAGGTCATTGGTATTTCAAGACCAATAATCAGAAGACTTTTTGTGATAGACCAAGAGATAGTTTATGGTTATGAAGAGACCTAATTTCAATCAAGTTTTTAGAACACCTTGAAGTAGATCAGGTTGAGTAAGTGGAGAACTTACTTTGATACCAGTAGGTAATAGTAAAGATCAAGATATTGATTATGTATTTAGGTAGGGAATAATCATTGAGATGAAGGTATGGCTCAGTTATTCAATTAGGTAGGGCATACTCAAGTAGATAAAATAGGTAGGGAATAATCAAGTAGGTAAAGTAGACATGTAATCCTCAATGGTATAAATCTATTACATATGTAACATGATTAAAATCTTAGTTTATCATTTTATCTTCTGATCTTGAAATTATAAAAACTAAGTATTGACCAGGATGGATTTTAAAAAACTAAATTCTAAATGGTAACTCCTATAATTTTGTAATCAATTTTAGAAGATGCATAGTGGCCCTAATTTTTTATATTTAGTAAAATAAATATAATAAGTTTACATATATAAGATGTAATATAAAATTAAATGTAAACTTATTAAATTTATTTTATTAAATATATCCTTACACACGCAAAAAAATATCTCAAAGTGCACACATAAATAAAAACATGACACAAAAAAAAAACACCCTTTGGACTGTAAAGGTGTATGCCCTTTAGGATCAGGACCAACCCTTATGATATTCACATTGGATTTTTATTAAAAGGGCGTATGCCCTTTACATAATTGTTTGTGTTTTGTATTGTGTCACCTTTTTTGTCTTATAACTTTGTGCATCTGCCCAAGCATTTCATAAAACCAAGGCCCATTACCCCACACAAAATCTTGATCCTCCACTATTTAAAATTTGATCAAGAAAAAACTATTAGAAATTAGAGAAAGGGAGACCTCAGACAAGTTAGACCAGATAACTTTTGACCATTGAAATAAATCCTTCCAAAAGGGGTGTTTTCCCATACATTTTCAAATAATGGTTTTGCACCCCATAGCCATATTAATGGATGAAGGATCCTCATCATTGACCTTTAAAATAGGGGAATCATTGGAGAAAATCAATGGAACATCCCCAAATCAAGCAAGCTCAAATTTAGACTATAGCTTCTCTTTAGGTTAAAAATTCACCTCAATACTAGCAATAGCTATATATTTCACCATGACATTTTAGAGAAACTCAGGATTTGTGAGGGTTTGCCTTTAAACCAACTAAGGCTCAATGTTAGGGTATGAATTATAGAAATCCCCACATAAGTTAAATGGATTTGTCATATTTTGACATTCTAGAAACACCATTGTTTTGTTCTAAACTACCTTCCCAAGAGTCATCACTCCATCCCCTAACCTATAAACACCATGCAAATATGCACCAATACCTAAGCTAGCCACCTTGACAATGGATTCTAGATCTTCCCCAGCATAAATTTCCCTCTTTTCAAGGGCCATACACTTTGTTGTTTCACCTAGGAACCATCAAATCTCTCTTCAACCTTATTTTTTCTAGTTGCCACTATTGTGAGGCCTTTCATCATCTCCATCACCAACACCATCATCATCGCTCACCATCGGGTCCACTTTATTTTATTTTTTTAAATATTATACACACACACACATTTATTTCAATTTATATAGATGGGGATGGGGATCTCAATCTCAACTCAACACCTCTTAGATAGAATAGATATATGGGTCTCCCATATATATATATATATATCAGGGTATCTTCTCTATATGTATTTAGTTTGGATCTCAACTCCTCATATGGGTATACGGGATGGGAAAGTGAACCTGATCTATTGATTGAGCCATCCCCTATATATCTATATAGGGGTGGGGGATCTTATAAGCTATAGTTAGGTGGAGAGATGATAGTCCAGTTGATGTGTGTGTGTGTGTGTGTGTGTGTGTGTGTGTGTGTGTGTGTGTGTGTGTGTGTGTGTGTGTGTGTGTGATGATTAGGGAAAATTTGATTATTTATTATTTTCTCATAATTTTGCGTGCAAAAATGATGAGACTACAACTATTAGGTGGCACACTAAGACATAAAATACTAAAAGCATAAAGGTAATGATTAAAAAGGGGAATAATTGTTTTAAATCATGTAAAATTATTAAGTATTCTGTTGGACCACGTGTGAAGTTTATATGTAAGATTTTACATGAGGAAAGAGATAACCATAGTTACTTCATATCTGTTAATTGCTTCAAAGTTGTCAGGATGGGTTGGGATCTGTTGATAATTGAGCTGATTATTTCATATTATTTGAAGGAGGATAGTGAAGTGTGTCAAGTTCTTCAAGTAAGAGGAATGGCTAAATTTATGAATCAATTTGAGGGGTATGACAAGCACATTTTAGATGTTTTTGTGAAGGAGTGGAATAATAGAACAATGGTCTTTAATGGTGTGTCTATAAAAATTACGGAGGATTTTATAGCCCAGGTTACTAGGATTAGACTGTAAGTCACAAATATTTTTAAAACAAGTAGGGATTTCAAGGATGAAAAGGTTAAGTTTCTATTAGATGGAGAAGAACTCATACCTCTACATAACATTTTATCCCAGGAAGAGTTTCCTCGACCTTTTGATGAAATTACCAAATAGGTCTTGATGTATAGCACACTTGAAGGTAGGCATAATGTGGTTCATATGTCTCATTTTATTTTTCTTAACTACTTTTAGCATCTTATTCCTATAAGTTTACCATTTTACATTTTGAATTCTCCTAAGAGATCGGTCATAGATGTACAGAGGGAAACAACCCCTCCATCAAGCTATTATTTTTAGGATTCATAAGTATTTTATGAGTATAAAAAATAGTCCAAGGTGATTTCATGTGTCAGGAAAGTAGGACATTTTCATGGGGGCTATAAAAACAAATTGAGAAGTGATTTGAAAATCAAGAGGCATGATCTAGGTGGAGTAAATCTAGACTATGGAGGAAACTCAAATGAGAATTTATTAAATATTCAAAAAGATAATGAGGAAAAGGCAGAAGATGGTTTACATTTTCTCAAGATTATAACTACCTTGCTAATTATAGATGGTAACTTTCCTAAGAAAAGTAAATTCAAGGAGGGGGAATTTGAAAATGAAAACATTACTCTTACTAAGGTGGATAATTCTACTAGAAAAAACAACATCAATGTTGAGTTTGATAACATATCTAAAACCTTGAAAAGTCAAAGAAAGGAAGCAAAAATAGAGGAATATCTATATCTTCAAAAATAGATTCTTAGATGGTTCCTACATGAGCATTCTTCCTTAAAGGAACATGTTAAAACCTTTTTTTAGGAGAACAACCATCAACAAAACATGATTTATCACAAAGAGATGGAAAATTAAGTAAAGAGACTTAGAGATAGAGTCTCTCTATTAGAGCAAGAAAACACTATGTTGAAAGACAATATTAAATTCTTGTTGATGTGAGCAAAGTGTCCATGAAAGATAGTTCAGCTATAATTGAGTCTCTCAATATATTATTGGGATACATGAAGAAAAAAGGCAAGACTAACAATAAGGTTGAATGCACTGAGTGTGACAAGGATATTGGGCAAACATCTTAGGTGTATCAGTAGATGTACTTAGAACTGAAAAGAAGGATCAATAGTTTGGAAGAGGCCTTTGGAGGCCAAAAAATCTAGTCATTCTCTCACTTTTTTGTGTTGTTTTTATGATATATTATTTTTGTGATGTAATCTCTTTGTTTTATGGTAGAATTTACTAATTTTATAAGTTTTGGTGGCCTTGTCTACTTGTCTCTTGTATACTGTCAGGTCCCTAGTTCAAAAAAACATATTTTTTCCCATTATATATGTATATGTATATATATATACATATGTATGTATATATATGTATGTATATATATATATATATATATATATATATATATATATATATATATATATATGTATATATATGTATATATATATATATACATATACATATACATACATATATATATATATATATGTGTGTGTGTGTGTGTGTGTGTGTGTGTATGTATATGTGTGTGTGTGTGTGTGTATGTATACACACACACACACACACACACACACACACACACACACACACACACACACACACACACACACACACACACACACACACACACATTAAGGCATTCCTACATATACATGTACATATATATTATATGTATTACATATTTGTGTGTGTGTGTGTATATGCATATATTATTTTGACCATATATAGTTACTTTATGTGTATATTATGACCCACATAGGTATTTTAATACATTATTTACATGTGGCAGTATAATAAGTGAAACTAATATTACATATTTAAGTATTGGAAATAAATAAAGTAAGATTACTATATTATATAATCAATGAGCCACAATTTAAATAAGGATTTTATACCTAGCATTTAATTAGGATAAGTTTATAACCACATTATTAGTTTTTGGGTGTTCTAACTTTGATTTTAAGGTCATAATTCACTTTTTAGAAACTGAGATGAAATATTTTTATATTTAACTACTTTATATATCATGTTTTTACCCATTATATATATATATATATATATATATATATATATATATATATATATATATATATAATGGGTAAAAACATGATATATAAAGTAGTTAAATATAAAAATATTTCATCTCAGTTTCTAAAAAGTGAATTATGACCTTAAAATCAAAGTTAGAACACCCAAAAACTAATAATGTGGTTATAAACTTATCCTAATTAAATGCTAGGTATAAAATCCTTATTTAAATTGTGGGTCATTGATTATATATATGTATGTATGTATATGTGTGTGTGTGTGTGTGTGTGTGTGTGTGTGTGTGTGTGTGTGTGTGTGTATTAATATTATGGGTAAAAACATGATATATAAAGTAGTTAAATATAAAAATATTTCATCTCAGTTTCTAAAAAGTGAATTATGACCTTAAAATCAAAGTTAGAACACCCAAAAACTTATAATGTGGTTATAAACTTATCCTAATTAAATGCTAGGTATAAAATCCTTATTTAAATTGTGGGTCATTTATTATATAATATAGTAATCTTAATTTATTTATTTCCAATACTTAAACATGTAATATTAGTTTCACTTATTATACTGCCACATGTAAATAATGTATTAAAATACCTATGTGGGTCATAATATACACATAAAGTAACTATATATGGTCAAAATAATATATGCATACACACACACACACAAATATGTAATACATATAATATATATGTACATGTATATGTAGGAGTGCCTTAATGAGGAGTAACATTCACATTTATGGTTGACATGTCTATGGGTCCTACCAAATCAGTCAAAGTCCAATGCTCACGACTGGGATAAAATTTCTTAACAACATGTTAAGGCAAATGATAGTAGTTAAGTCAAATGAAAATATTTAAGCCAAAGGATAATAGTTAAATGAAATGTGTGTTGTGAATTAAAATGTTAATATCCATTGAACATTGACTTGTTACTTGCTCACCTTTACCATATTCAAAGAGTGTACCAGTTTTTGTTTGCCATTACAATATTCCTTTTCTACCTATATAGGATCCCATATCCAATCTTTGTTTGCCATTACCCAATTACAAAAGCATGAAACATAGAAACATTCTTGGGGAGGCATTTTACTATATAGCTTGGCAGCTACAATGAATTGCATTGTCTTCATTGTTGAATCACCAACCATTGAGCATGATATCCTTGTAGCATCTTAGAAGGGCATATCATAAGTTGATTGCATAATACATTTGGGTTTGTTTTATGTTGATTTTATTTTTGACTACATGAAGGAATTAATGATTAGTTAGGGCAGAATCATTCATGGAATGTTTAATTTATTGAATAGTTTGTGTAATTAGGATATGATACATATAATTCAGTGAATGCATATGAATTCAATGCATAATCATTATTGGATATGTTACACATAAAATAATTTGACATTTGTACCTTTGTATACTAGCTTTATACTGTAAAGGAATTTGAATGTTTGGAAATTTAACCCTTGTTGTGTACATATAGTAAAGTATAGTTATAAACACCATCAGCGTGAGCTCAATAATAAAATATAGATGCCTGTCTCTTACACATAATAGGTTAAGGTCCTAAAATAATTCCCAAATAATCATACCATTAGGGGTTGAAGCAATTAACAATACAGTCAATGCCTTGTTGTAGGAGGCAGAGTATAGGAGTGTGAGTTCTATTATAAGTAGTAACTAACATTGCATGAATTATGCATTTAATTAATTCTATGTAGCATATCCTAATTACACAAACATGTAAAATAAATTATGAATTTAATTAATGCATATACCTTCACTAATCATTAATTACTTTGAGTAGGCAATAATATAATTAACATTATACTCCTCAGTTCTTCGGTCATAATTGTCCTAATATCAAGGATGGGTTTGCAAAACACTTATATTCATTTTTCTTGATAACTCAATCAAGCTAATAATATAAGTCTCATGGAAAATTATTGACTATATTTTTGACTTCTTTAACCCCCTTATGGTATGCCTATTTGGGAATGATTTTAGGATCATACCCTATTATGTGTTTAAACATGAATCTACCTTTTGTGACTCAGATAATTCCCTTAAATGGTGATATGAATGGATGTTTCTAATGTTTAATTTCTTGTTGCTAATGGAAAGAATCACATAGGTGGTGGATATATTAGTACTATGTTTCTCTCTATGTTATGTTTCTCTTAACTTAGTACTCTGTATTGGTCTTTCTTATGGGGTTGTAAAACACTTATAAAGTTAATAATAGGAGGATCATGGAAACACATTGATTTTAATGTTGACTACTTCAACCTAATGGCATGCTTATTTAGGAATTATTTTATGGTTAATTGTTGGAAATTTAACAATGGAGATAATGATTATGCATTGAATGAATGACTATTCCTTAACTAATCATGAATTCCTTTAAACAATCAATAATATAGTCAACATAATACTCCTCAGTTCTTCAGTGATAATTATGCTAATATGATGGATGGGCATGTATAACTATTTATTGTGGGATTGAAAAATGCTTATTGTGTTCATTTTTATTCATAACTCAATCAAAACAATAATAGAAGCCTCGTAAAATTAAACATTGACAGTATTTTTGACTACTTGAACCCCCTAATGGTATGCCTATTTGGGAATGATTTTAGGATCTTACCCTATTCTATGTTTAGATGTGCATCTATCTTTTGTGACTCAAATATTCCCTAAAATGTTGATATAAATGGATTTTTCTAATGTTTAATTTCCTATTGCTAATATAAAGACTCAAATTGGTGGTGGATATCTTAGTACTATGTTTTTCTCTATGTTTTATGTTTCTCCAAACTTAGTACTCAGTAATAGTCTTTCTTGTGGGATTGTAAAACACTTGGTATTACTTTTTATTCATAACTATATCAAGTTAATAATATAAAGATCATGGAAACCCATTGGTTGTATTGTTGACTGCTTCAACCTAATTATATGCATTCAATTTTTTTTCATTAACATCTTAGGGTATCCCAACTTCTTTTCATTAAAATTAGATGTTTATATGAATCTTGAAGATGCTTATGTTTCATAAATGTTTTATTTTTTTAAAAATATTATGGACAAAATATATGTCTTGCATATTTTTGTTTTCTATGATACAAGATACATGTTTCAAATATGTATATATTATTTATGGTCAGAGGAAAGAAGTTAAGACCTTTAATTCTACTCCAATTATTGATGATAGAAAATTGAATGGTTCATATTATGTAGCTCTTGTTCACATTATTATGACTCTTTATGATCAAATTGTAGAGACTTTTATTGTTTAAAGTAACTCTAAATTAATGTGTGACCAAATGTCTAGTAAGATTTGTGTAAGAGACAAATAAGCTAGTCACACTTCATAGACAGGCAGAGTCACTTGAGTGGCATTTTGTCGATGTGAAGATCAAATATGTATAGGATATTGGGGATGTGAAAGCAATAGAAAAGTGTGGTAGCAAAAGTAGTGGTGGTGATTCATCTAATGGTACTAGTGTGGTTTCACCATGTATGCAGTTACAAAACACTATTAATGAGCCTCTTTTACCACTTTTTGAGTCAGAGTTGAATATAAATGATGAAAAACATACATCATCATTAGCACTATAACCACGACATGTGGTCAATGATGATAGATCAAATATTTTGAAATGCCCAACATGTAACTCTATCATAGAGTTTAGGGGGACTCAAGAAGGCATATGTGTTAGTTTATGACAACTATTTTTCTTTATTTGTGGTATTTCCATTATATGCGTTATGTCTATAATATTGGGGTATTTCATGGGGAGTAGGAGGGAGCAAACGAATGTATGTATAATTAATGAAGTGAAGGTTATCTCTTGGTAGATAGTAATTACCATGTCAATTTTTTATTAGTATTGTAAATGAATGAAAGTTTTGTTATGTTCTTCAAATTTTTTACTATTATACTTCAATATTACAAGTGATATTAGTATGTATTATTACCTGTGATTAAGATAGTAATGGTTACAAATCTCAATTGATGATAATGATTGCATCATCACCAAGTGTTTCATTGGTAATCAATTCATTTGTCTAAAGTTAATAAGGATGGGTCTTGTATGATGGATGTAATTACTTAGCACATAAATCTTGGAAGTATCACTTTACACATTTTTTAGAATCCCCAATTTAGGCTTCACTCTATTTTTGCCGAACACATTAATAGTGCCAATAAGCTATAATATGATTTAATTTTTTTTATAGATTTTATATTACCATCAATAATAAATTAAGAACATAAATAAAATACAAGTTTTCAAGTAAATCATCTATGATAAATATCGTATGTGCCAATAAATACATAGTTAACAACTACTATGAAATGAACCATATAAATGTAAAAGTCAGTAACTACAGTGAAATGAACCATAGTATAAGAACACACTAATTATGATAATTGTTATCATTTTTGGAGTTAGGAAGCATGGATGTAGTGGGAGTTGTTGTAGATAAAGTCATAAGATGGACTACAAAGTTTGTCCACACTTTGATCTCTTCCTCATAAATTTTATTTTTTATTACGTTCCTTTAATTCTCTACTTCTAAATCAATATCCATAGCACTTTCCACATCTTCATATACTTTCAGTGATGCAATTTGATCCTTGAGCACATTTGAGCATGTAGTTTTTCTTTCCTTACACATTCGATAACAAACTTTAGTTCCTTGTTCTTATTTTTTAGAGATGATATGGTTGTATTCATTCCTTTAATGTTTTCCTTCAAGTTTTCCTCCATTTATTTGATAACATTTTCCATTGCTCCCATACATCCAACCTAGTCTTCAAATTCCTTAATTCGCATTCTCAAAATTCATCATTGACCTTTGATTTCATTTGTTCAAGACTTCAGATTGGTCCACAAAATTTCTTGGGGGAGTGGGATTAGGCTTATTTAAAGATACACATAAGCAAAACCATGGATATTTCATAATTATATGACACTAACAACATAAATAGACATCTAGTCCTATGAAGGGATGTCACTTAAAGTCTGATTATTGGGATCACAATCTGCACTCAAAATGTTAATCAATTTCCTCTTAACAACTTCATTTGTTCATTTCTTTTTATCTTTATTATTTCTCATTATTGAATAAACACAAAAATTGTAATATAATGACATGGAAATTCATTAGTTCCTAAAATTTTTGTAGAAAAATGGAAAATAATAGACCATTATACACAATGTGAATGGTATTATATAGACAAGTAAGATGCATGACAATATATTGACTTTAATAAGATGGACAATAGTAGAACATTATACAAACCTATGTTTCATTGGTTCCTTTTCTTTATGTATCAAGATGGAAAATAATATACCATTACACATAATTTAAAGGGTATTATACAGACAATCAAGATTTAGGGAATTATATAAACTATAATAAGATGGACAATAGTAGACCAATAGACTATTATAAAGATAGTAAAATGGTAGACCAATAAACAATAGACTATTAAAAAATTTTGAAGTCACTATAAGACAGATAAGAGACCCAAGTCATTTGGTAGTTGAACTAGCTAAAATCCAATCAAGAAGGCAAATTAGGCCTATCTAGACATAAAAGAGCAATATTGTCATTGAGCCCAATTATATAAGAAACCAATGAAGGAATTGTGTTATCATTAGTATAGATAGTATATAATCATATTTATAAAGCCTTCAATACACTACTGATGGAATTCAATAATAATAATATATTTTCAAGACCAAATAGTCCTTTACACAGTACTGTATCAGATTAATATTTAGTCAAGTTTCTTGGTCATTGGTGACTTAGCCAGTGTTTTGAGCTTGTGTAAACACCTATAAAGGTTCATTATCACTTTCTTGATCCATTTCAATTGTCATTGAATAAAAATACTCATTAAGCATTCAAATATGAAAGATAGTTTTTAATACTATTGTAGGTGTTCATTGAGGTAAGGTAGAAAAGAGAGATTTGAATCAATGTTTATTGGGAATTAAAGTATTTGAACTTATAAAAAGTTGTATATATTATTTTTCATCAATTTATACTTGTTTAAATATATAATAGAAGGTTTTCACTTTAAATCTTGCATCAAGTCCTTATAGGTAGAATCAAGCCTAGTATGCCTACAGAAATTAAGTTGTCAACTAAGTTTTGAGGTTGAAATTCTTCACGCTATGAGAAGTAAGAATGAGTATTTCATTACTTTAATAGATGATAAGGAAGGTAGATATCACTCTTGGAACTGATTACCTTGTTTAAGGTCATTGAGAGTGTCTTTTGATTAGAATAAAAAGATATATTTGCAATACAATATTGTAGTAGACTTGAATGAGTAAGTGGACCACTTATATTGACTCCAAAGATGGAAAACAATATACCATTACATATAAGCTAAAGGGTATTATAAAAACAAGAAAGATGTAGGGCATTATATAGTTTATAATAAGATGGACAAGAGTAGACCATTATATAGACTAATGGTACATTATCACCTTTGCTTTTTGTAACAAGATGGACAAAAATAAACCATTACACAAAATGTAAAGGGTATTATACAAACACACAAGACGTAGGGAATTATTCAGAATGTAATAAATGGTACTATATAGATAAGTAAGATGTAGGGCATTATATACTTGATTTATGTATACCATTACAAAGAAGGTAAAGGCTATGAGTTTTCCATTACCTCTAAGCAAGTAAATAAACATCCTTGAAACTTTGATGATGTTTTTATGACTCTATATTGAGAGGAAATGCTCAAATGAGAAAATTTAGATGTTGTCTTAGGGAGCAGAGGAGTGTCTATCATGATTACTTTCTTATTATTATTCTATTTTATAATAATACATTTTCATGATGACTTGCACACTTAGTCTTTGAATTTGAATCTAACAATTAATTGGCACATGGCATGATTAATTAATCCCCATTAAATTTTAGTATAATACATACACATGTGGCACTTTTATATGGTACATGCCACAAGGCATAGAACATGTAAAAGGGTACAGGGTAAATTAATAATTAATTTAAAAAAAAAATGTGTTAACACTATTCATTGTCTCTCGTATATAACATGGTTATATGTGTCATGGAACAATAGTGGAAATAAATTACATGCCAAACTCAATGATAATAATACATATTGCAACATATTTGAAACTCTTACCAAATAGAGCTATTTTAATCATCTACAAGGTGGGAGACATAGTCAAACTAACTAGGGTGATGCTATAATGGATAGGCTAAAAAGTGTTTTCCCTAGGCATATGGATGAATACAATTTAATCTATTCATGGAATTAGTGCATAAATAATAATTCAAACTTTACATAGACTACCGATAGATATAAGTAGTATTGTTAACAAATTTTGCATCTACTCATCCTTTTTGCATTAAGTCAAGCTTGAAGTTCCATCATAGATACAAGTAGTAATGTTAATAAATTTTGAAGTCCCACACAATTCAATGATTTTAAAGGAAATAAAAATGATTCAAGCACAAATCCATCTTAAATGACTTTTTCTTATGGGAAACTATATCATTTCCCTCACAAATCAAATGTGTAGCTCATATCATTTACAACTAGCATCTAAAAAATTTAAAAACTCCATCATAAAGAAATCAAATACGTAGTTCTCATCTGATGTGTATAAAATTTTGGCATGCATGCATAAATTTCCATTTTAAAATTCTTTGAAAGAAGACAAAAAAAATATTTGGTGTCCAAAAGATTAGCCTCAAACCCTATCTACTTGATCCAAATGAATTCTTACCATAGACATGTGAACCGTAAATGAAACCAAAACATAAGAGATCCTTGAGTGCTTAACATAGTTTGGATAAGGCACCTACATCATAAAATAAAACTAATGAAAGAAAGAAGAATAATGGTATTTGTAGTTAATCAACTTTACTGGGGTCAATTAACTCACATATTTGAAGACATAATTAATTTTGTGACCCTTATATGCATGTTACAATCATATCACCAAAAAAAAAAAGATTTTTAATGCACAAATGACACTTTTTTAAAATGAAGATAAATATCTACATACAGTTCCCTTATGGAAAAAGTCTAGTTATCTTGAACAAATCCATTCATAATAGAAAAACCAATATCATATTTCCCCTATCTTCAGTATGTCATAACATCTGACATGATGTATGAAAAAAACATAGTGAATCTCCACAAATTGAATTAAACATTTCTTCTCCTCTTATGTCCCTCCTTTTGCATTGAATTGTCCTTGTCATGTTATCAAAAAAATGAATACAATTACTTTCATAAATAAAAAATAAAAACTACAATATACCTTCTCCTTCAACTCTCATCTTCTCCCCTTCACATTCTTTTTTGTAGCCAAGGAAGTTTCTTTTTTCTATCAAGTTTCATAACTCGTGTGTAAGCATAATATATGAATGTATTGGTGAAAGAATGAATATAAAGGAAAACATAATGTATCACTTACTTTCACAAATTCCCTCTACCTTATAATCTCCCTGCTCCTTTTCTCTTTATTTTATTCAAATTATATATCTTGAGTTCCTCTTCTCTTGTTTCCAACCCTTTAGGGCTCAAATCATTGGAGTGATAAACATATTCCTTTTTTTAAAGAAACTTCTTTACATCTGTTCATCTCATATAGTTGTTTCTATAAATTCCATTCCATAGACCTCCATTGTCTTCTCTAGATTAGATGCCTTAGTGCTTGACAATATATAATGGGAGGTAACATGTGCCTTTTATCATGATGTCAATTAAATAATGATTTTGATTAGAACTTCTTCCCACCTTTGTACAATACAAGACATTCTAGTGCGATACAATAGAATTGGTCCTTGATCCAAACTCTTGGATAATATTGTAACCATTCTCCTCATACTCAAAGATAATCTACACACATAAAAAGGTTCAAATTAAATACTCATCTCAAATTTCAAATTCATATGATATAAATTTATTGCAAATATAAAATCGTGGGACAATTACCCTTTTACAGTGTGAAGATCATGACATGTCATTGTGGAAATGTTTTAGCAGTTGAAATTCAACATTGTCTTCATACTCACATGAAAAATTTGAGTCCCTTACTTTCTCAGAGATGTTAAATTATTCCTATGTAAGTAAAATCACAAAATTAAGATCACACTCCTACTTCATATCACTTTAAAAAGCTCAAAATTCCTCACATTCTACCTTATCCTCCAAAGGTTTCTCATGTTCCATTCTTTTGCTCTTCTTACGAGGGAGGATAATAGGTTCCTACGCACGTAAAATAAATAATATTAGAATCATGTTTCATATGACTTAAATAAACACATGCAAATCCCAACATATTACCTTGTCCTTCTATTTATGGCCATGAATATGCAAAGAGGTTGTAGAGATCATTTGTTTCATTATTTTTCACTTCCTATGATGGAGGGTAATAGGTTCCTATGCAAGTAAAAGTAATAAAACAATATCACAATCATGTTTCATATGAATTATTAAAAACACTCCCAAATCCCAACATACTACCTTCTTCTGACTTGGCTCGTGTCCACGAGGAGAGGTTATTGACAAATCATTTGGAAACTCAAAATTTGCAAAGTCCTTAGCCTGAAATGAAATAGGTGTGGACCCCTCCTATCTACCATTATTTACCTAACAAATAAGTGCAATTGTTAGAAATCTCAAATAAGTAAACAATAAGATATATGTGTGAATTAAAAATAGAAGAATATCAAATAAGAATTACCCTTGTATCATGGGAATCATTTGTAACATCATAATCATTTTTTGCTTAATCATTTGGTATCTCACAATTTATAAAGTCCTCAACCTGTAACAAAACAAGTGTGAACCCCTCCTCACTACCATTATTTACCTAACAAAGAAATGCAATAGTTAGAAATATAAAATAGGTATACAATAAGATATGCATGCAAAAAATGGAAGAATGTGAAATAATAATTACCCTTGTATCATGGGAATAATTTTCAACATTGTAATTTGGATCATTCTCATCCTCTAATGAAATAGGTGATTTTGTTTCCTATCAGAGACGATAATAGGTTCCTTTGTAGGCAAAAGAAAAAAGACACAATCACTATCAAGTTTCATACTAATTTCATAATCTCTCAAATATAACATATTTCATTCTCCCATATTACCTACTCTATGGAAGGAGGTTATCCATATGCATGGAAGGAAGTTGCAGAGCACAATTTAATCCATTTAATTCTTCTACTCTTCCTACGAATGGGAGAAGTGCATTTGTCCTCCTTACCATTATCATGCTACAAAATTAATGCACTAGTTATAATGATAACTTATAATTAAAGAAAAGAATAAGGACATTTAAATATAAAAAATTAATAAAAACTTACCACCTTCCCCAATTATTCCCTTTTTTGTCGATGTTATTAGAGGAACTTAGGGAAGCTTCTCCTATATTAGGCATGCTTGTCATGTTCCACATTCTATATTATAAGGCTAAACCAATTATAATTTAAAATCATGATTGATCACAAGAATAAAATGGTTAAAATTTGAATATAATCAATTCATAGTACTAACATTTTCAACTGGGGGAGACTGAGGTCCAAGTTTGACAACATTAACATCTTACATTGGCTTCGAACCACCAAGGGTTGTTTGTATCCAAGTTTAAATCATAAATGATAAATGGTTAGCATTAAATACAACTTATAATCATTCAAATAATTAAATAAAGTAACTTAAAACCAAACAATGTTTTCATATTACCAAATCAATGTCATTTAAATCAGCCAATGTGTCTTTAATTATTTGGGTTGGGGTCTCTTATACTCCATCAGATGATTGTCTGAAGATATACAACTTATTCATTCCTTGATTAGTTTTGCCACATAACTTTATTGGAGACAATTCTACTACTAATGAGTGACCATTATTGAAAGGATTGCAACCATGTTTTGGGTCACAAACAATCGTAGAATCCACTGATAAGATAACATACACACCATTTCATAGACATAATATTAGAGCAATGCATTATATGTCCAATTTATACATTGAAGGATTTGTAACCTTAATATGTGAACATTTTATATCATGATTAATCATTTAAAATATTTGGTAAAATAAAACATACTTACTTGGAGTTACAATATTATTCTTTGTTTTGTCTACCATGGCCAAAGAAGCAAGGCATGGAAAGCTAACCGTGAGGGAGTGTATGTAGAGTGAGAACATTTGTACATAGTTATTGACAATGTCATTTACTCTTCCTCAGACAACCTATAAAATTATGAGGTAAATAATAAGGATATCAAGATTTTTCAATCATTGTATCCAACCAAGAAGAAAATACCATGTATGATGGTAAAAAAAAATAGGGCTAAGAGTACATTATGATGGTAAAATGGGGAAAAAATTAAAATATCACACTATTACCTCCACCACCACTATGCATGCCATTATAGGTTATGCCAAATGATTCCAAATCATGACATCAATACATGGTATAATTGGTTTAGTTGTCAAAATAAAAATAAAAATAATTGAATTAAGATTGTCTATCAATTTAAGTGCAAAAATATAAAATGTTGCACACGATAAATTATAAAAGTTTAAATACAGTACAATACAAGTTTAAAAAATATAATATTTTCCATGATGAATGTATTAATTTGAAAAACATGCTCTACATTTCATTGCTTCCCCATCTTGTAATGAAATTATTTCAAAAATAAAGTAGAATAGTAGAAATAGATGCAAATATGACTAAAATATATGATAATAGACAAGCCACTTCAAGGAGAAACCTCCACAAGTTTCAATAAGAGCAGAATTCATAACATGATGATAAAAAATTACCCAATATCTCCTATATATATTCTATCTAGGCCATGGTTACTCCATAGGCTGACCTACTAACCAAATGAAAGCATAGAGAAATGTGATATAGCATCAAAGAGGGATAAGTAAGCCATAAGTCAGCTATTCCTATCTTAATACATGTGATAGGTTAGGGGCATAGCATGCCCTTCCCATTTAAACCAATGTTGTCCTCAATGTTGAACAACTCTGGATGTTGTTTCAAAAAATCTTCACCTTCCCAAGTTGCATCTTCACTGCTTAGGTTCTTCCACTTGATTAGATATTCCCTAATCTCTCTGGTTCTCAACCTCTTAGTATGTGTTTAGAGGATCTTATCTAGTTCCAAAATGACTCATCCTTCATCTAGTTCTGGGAGCTCTGTCTGGGCTGAAAATTTCTATCTAATGACCTTCTTCAAATAGGAAACATGAAATACTGGGTGTATGCGAGATAAATGAGGTAACTCAATCTTGTAAGCCACACTTCCAATTTTCTATAGAACCTGATAAGGGCCATAATACTTAGGAGCAAGTTTGTTGTTCTTTTTCTATTGTTTCAAGGACATTTGCTTGTAAGGCTATAAATGTACAAATACCTAGTCACCCACCTCAAAATTTCATTCACTAAGGTGTTCTACTTGTTGCTTCATCTTGTTTTGTGCAAAAGCCAAATTATCTCTCAAACTAGCCAAAACCTCTTGTTGAAGTTGAATGTGCTCCTCCACATCTTGAACCTTATTTTGCACCTTTAATGAAGAAATGGTGGAAGGTGGATGGTAACCATATAGTGTTAAAAATGGAGACATTTTAGAAGAGGTATGTAAAGATGTGTTATACCACCATTTTGCAAGTGGTAGCCATTTAACCCAATGTTCTTATTTATCTAATATAAAATAATGGAGATACCCCTCTAAACATTTGTTAACCACTTCTATTTGTCCATCAGATTGGGGGTGGTAAGATGAGTTATGAGCTAGTTGAGTACCCAAATAGGAAAATAGTTTAGTCCAAAAATTACTAGTGAAAATAGGATCATGATCACTTACAATTATTTTTGGGGTTCCATGTAATTTTAGAATTACCTCCAAAAAAATAGCTACTATTGTACTTGCTAAAAATGGGTGTGAGAGAGCACAAATATGGGCATATTTTGTAAGCCTATCCATAAAGACCAAGATAAAATTCTTACCTTCTGAACAAGGCAACCCTGTGATGAAATCCATGGAAACCTCCTCCCACCTTTGACTAGGAATTGCTAACGGTTGTAACAAACCTAAGGTCTTAACTGTCTCACCTTTATTTTGTTGGCATATCAAGCAATCTACCACAAAATTTTGTACATATCCCTTGTGTCCTTCCGAAAATAATTCTTTCTTAAATAATGTGACAAGTTTTCAAGAACCCTGAGTGTTTCCTAATTGGAGATGCATGCAACTCCACAAGAATCTTATGCTTAAGCTTTGAATCTTTACACAAGTATAACCTACCCTTATACCATAGGGAATTACCTTTCCATTAAAATTTCTTAGAGGCTAAAGTACCTTGCTAAAGATTATGAATCATAACCTATGTATCCTTGTCTTGCTCCCATTTTAACTTGGCTTCATCCACCCAATCTGTTGCAACATGGACATTACACAAAGTAATGCTTATGTGGATGTATCCCATCTAGATAGTGTATTTGATACTACATTATCTTTACCCTTCTTGTAGATGATTTCAACATCATAACCCAACATTTTGGTTACCCACTTTTGTTTTTCCTCAGATGATAATCTTTGCTTCAAAAAGTATTTGAGACTATCATGATCCATTTTCACCTTAAAGTGTCTACCCATTAGATAAGGTCTCCATTGTTTAATTGCATGAAGAATAACCATAATTTCTTTCTCATAGATAGGTTTTTATAGATTCTTACATTTGAATTGATGACTCTCAAATGTAATGGGTCTTCCTTCCTACATTATAACTGCTCCCAACCTAGATCTAGAAGCATCACATTCAATAGTGAATGTCTTTGAGAAGTCTAGAGTAGCCAAAACTGGAGTGGTGCACATAACTACTTTTAGTTTCTCAAATGCTTTGGTGGTGGCATCATTCCAATGGAAGGCATCTTTCTTTAGCAATGCAGTGAGTGGAGCCTCTATACTACCATAACCTTTCACAAATCTTTGGTAGTAACCTGTTAGTCCTAGGAACCCTCAGAGGTTTTTGATATTTTTTGGCATGGGCCATTCCATCATAGATTTGATCTTCTAGGGATCATCTTTTACACCTTCATGGGAAAAAATGTGACCTAGGTAATCTACCTCTTGTACTCCAAAATCACATTTAGATGGCTTCACATAAAGATGATGCTTCTCCAAAACTATCAACACCTATTTCATATGTTACAGATGTGCTTCCCATGTCTGTCTATAAATCAATATGTTGTCAAAGAAAACCAGCACAAACTTCCTTTAAAAATGCCTAAAAATAATGTTCATCAAACTCTAAAAAGTAGATGGTGCATTTTTAATACCAAAGGGCATTACCAAAAACTCATAATGGCCCTCATGCATTCTAAAAGTAGTTTTATGAACATCTTCATCCTTGATTCTAATTTGATGGTACCCTAAGTGAAGATCCTATTTTGTGAAATAATTAGCACCATGTAACTCATCAAGTAAATCATCAATTACTATAATAGGAAACTTATCTTTGATTGTGTACTTGTTGAGTTCCCTATAATTTGGGCACATCCTCCATGTGTCATTCTTCTTCCGCACCATGACCACTGGTGATGAATATGCACTTTGGCTATGCTTGCTGATCCCTACCTCCAGCATCTCATGGACCATCTTTTTGATCTCAATCTTTTGTGCATATGGATATCTATATGGTCTAATATTTGGTGGTTGACTCCCTGGAAGTAGTTAAATGACATGATCATGTTCTCTTTTTGGTGGTAGTCCTTTTGGCATGGCCCAAAAAATAGAAGGGTGGACATCAAGAATCATCTATAGATTAGGATGTGTAGATGCCTATGTGGGTTGAACTTCTATAGAACATAATCATGCAATAATTCCCTCTACCCCCTTTTTTAGCATCTTGGTCATCTGATGTGAACTAATCAATTATGGAGATTTTGCCTATAATCCATGTAGTTCAATTTTCATACCTTCAGAATGAAATCACATGAATAGTTCCTAGAAGTTCATCTCAATGGTACCCAAGGTTGTGAGCCATTGGACTCCCAAAAAAATGTTTGTGCTACCAATGGGAATAGAAAACATACGAGAATCAAGATTGTACTCACCCATAGCAAGCTTAATAATATGGCATTTGCCTAAATAATTAATTATGCCACCATCTACAATCATGACCTAAAATTTTGGTGCTGGGTAATGAAATAGTTCAATCGAGTGGCCAACTTATGGTTGATAAAGTTATGTGTGCTCCCTAAATCAATCAACATTGTCACCTTCTATTTCTTGAGGAAACCCACCACCTTAAGATTTTGTGGAGTGCTAATACCTATAGGTGCATGACAAGAGATTATAGGTTGGGAATATTTAGGTACCTCCTTTATCTCTTCCTCATCATCATTGGAGGCATCATCTTCTTCTTCATCTTCATTAGATCCCTCAATGTAGAATAAATTCTTCTCAGCACATATATGTCCTTTGCTCCACTTGCTGTCACAACCAAAACATAATCCTTTTGCATGTTTCTCTTCAATTTACTAAGGGGTCAATCTAGTAGGTGGAGGAAATGTTGTTGTTGATATGCTATGATCTTTGAAGTGAGTGAATGGTTTCTTCTTGTTGGCTATGAATTTTTCCTCAACTCTACATGCCATGATAATAGAATCAAAAATCTTAAGTGGATTAAACATGTGTACCTCATGTTGAATGTGGTCCTTGAGTTCACCCAAAAATAGGTCATTCAAGTTCTCCTCAAAAATTGTCTCCACACGTAAGAATAGGTTCTAAAAATGATGAATATAATCCTTGACAAAGCCATTCTATCACAATTTTTCTACTTGGCTGAAGTAATTCTCTATCACACTATTACCATAGTGTAATTGTAGCTCCTCTATAAAAATGACCAGGTGACACTGAGAGTCATCTTTTTCTTTTGAGCACACAACCATCGATACCAAATTAATTGATCAGGTTCAAGATACAAGGATGCCATGGTAACCTTATGTCCACCTAGTATTTGATGTATATTGAAAAAATTCTCCATTTGGTTGATCCAATTGAGTGGATCTTTTCCATCAAATTTGTGCATATCCACCTTTGGTAACAAGTTTCTCTGTGGCAATGTAGTTGGATTTTAAGTAGACTAGTTAGGAGAACCACCCTAGTGGGGTTGTGAAATAGTGATAGCTAGATGATTTGACTAATTGTTTTGCAAATCCATCATGATATCTACCAAAATATCTTGTATGTATTTCATATTAGATTTTATGCCTTACACCTCAATTTGAATGCCTTGCACACTATAGTCAAGCTGGCTCACTTTGTGATCTATGTCAGAGTACCCTGGTATAAAAGATCTAATACATCCCCCTTATAAATCCATCTCTTCCTTGTTAGGAGTTTTAACTAGAGTTTCATCACCCTTTCCTTGGCCCTGAGTTTGTGGACCTACCATAAAAGGGATTTACGATGTCAACCCTGATTGGCACTTTTGACCCAACTTTGACCAAGTGATTTTGGGCTTACGTCGGCCTCAAATCAAACCATACAAAGAACATAACCTAGCCAAATTTTTCTAAGCTTTCCAAAAATGTAAACAACTTAGAAAAATTCTTTGAATTTCGTACTATAGAGCAATTTTATGAAAAACCCTAAAATAGCGATAATTTTTTTAAAAGAGATCCAAATGAGATGAAATTTTAATGTAATATTAATTTAATTATTTATCACCTCCGGTAAAAAAATTGAAGATAAAATCTCAACCATTTTTTATATATATCCAAATTTAAAAAATTAGGGTTTCACCCACAAGATTGCCCAAATCATAGCTCTAATACCACTTGTAATGAGATTACTTCAAAAATAAAGAAGAATAGTAGAAATAGATCCAAATATGACTTAAATATATTATAATATATGATAATAGACAATCCACTTTGAGGGGGCAACCTCTACAAGTTTCAATAAGAGCGAAATTCACAATATGATGATAAACAATTACCCACTACCTCCTATGTATAGTCTATCTAGGCCATGGTTACTCCATAGGCTGACCTACTAACCAAATGAATGAATAGATAAATGATATATAGCATCAAATAGGGATAATTAAGCCACAAGTCAACTATCCCTATCCTAATATAGCAATAGGTTAGGGGCATAACACATCTACAAATGTTAAGGTTATGTGCTTATTCGATGCTAAACTGATATTATGCAAAACATGATTGAGGATTCAATAATGAAGACAATATAATTCATTTTAGGTAACTAATCAGTATAAAAAATGCCTCCTTTGGGATGATCTTATGAATGCGGTGCACACTTATGAAATCGATTAATGAGAACATGAGCTCATGTATAGGTCAAAAAAGAATAGGGTAATGGGAAACATTAAATGGAATTAGGTAAAGGCCATTGGGTAATTAAGGATGTAAGAATTGGGGCCAATTATCAAAGGGATAATAGGCCAATGGAATGGATGGAGGGGAGGGACCCAAAGACTACTAGGAGACACATGAAGTTCATGTTGATAGTTAAACTCTATGTGCCTATTAGATACTTCATCTACCCTTAGAATATCTAGTAGGCACATGGAGGTCACACTGATAATTTACCTCCATGTGCCTTTTAAATACTCCATCTACCCTCAAAGTATCTAGCATGCACATGAAGGTAATTCTCATAGTTGACATCCATGTGCATGTTGAATACTCCATGTAACCTCCCCCTCTATCCATTCCATTGACCCATTAACCCTTTGATGATGGGCCCCAATTATTACATCCTTGATTCAAGCATAACTAGTTGGTATGTTCTTAAATTTTATTATCCTTCACCCATAGAATTTGGATTAACCATTGTCGTTTAACTTAACCATTATCATTTTCCTTAACATGTTATTAATGAATGTTAACCCTAACATGGGAACTAGGATTTGACCAATTTGGTAGGACTCACAGACATGTTAGCCATAAATACAAATGCTATTTTTAGTAAAGGCACTCCCTCCTCCAATTGTGAGCATAACCAATAGGTACATTCAACATTTAGGCCAAAAGACATTGGGGAAAGTGATGGAGAAGTGGGATGTGACTAGCTAGGGGTTAATGTCCACCATGAAAGTCCACACCAAATGCAAGTGCCTTTGCTAGTTGATGTGTTCGCAATGTCATTTTCATTATTGGCTAATGAGATCCTACATAGGTATAAAAGGAATGGTGTAATGGAAAATGAACACTGGTATAGTCTTCAAATAGGGGAAAGGAACACACAAGTAATAAGATAACATTTAATGGATATTAACATTTATTTTTCAACTAAAACTTTCCTTAAACATTTTTATTTGCCTTAACATGTTGTTAATAGATGTTAGCCTAGCCATGAATGTTGAACATTCACCTATTTTTTAATCACCAAAAACACATCAGTTGGAAATGTGAACATACTGACTAGTTAAGGTGTTCATATTCAACATGGATTTCCATGCTAGACATTGACCCCTAGCTAGTTACATCCCATTTCTCTTTCACTTTACCCTAGTGAATTTTAGATTAATAATTGAATGTGCCTCCTAGTTAAATTCATCATCAAAGATGTCAAAATTGGGGCACATCAATATAGGGTTAATGGGCCAATAAATGGATAGAGGGGATGGAGCCTTGGAGTATCTAGTAGGCATGTGGAGGTCACACAAATAGTTCAAATCCACATGCCTACTTATATTCCATCTACCCTTAGAGTATCTAGAAATAACATAGAGATCAAATTAATATTTGACCTCCATGTACCTGCTATATACTACATCCACCCTTAGAGTATCTAATAGGCATGTGGACGTTAGGCTAGTAGTTGACCTCCACATCCTATTGGATACTTGTCTACCCTTAGAGCATCTAACAAGCACATGGATGTCACACTAATAGTTTACCTACATGTGTATATTGTATACTTTGACTCCCCTCTCTCTCCATCCATTTCATTGACCCGATAGCCCTCAGATGATGGACCTCACTTCTTACAACCTCAATTATGAATGTAACTTACTGGTATGTTCAATGTGAGCTCAAAATTAGATATGTAATAAGTGGGGCCCATTGATGAAGGGATAAACGTCTAATAAAAGTGATGATAAATGGAATATTAAATCATCATTTTCAAATCTCATGCCCCTAATGGCACTGATAGATAAAGTAACCAGAGGGGGATGTGGAGGCCAACTACCAACATGATAGTCGATGCCAAATTACCTTCTAGTTACTCTCATAAAGGAGGATCTAATAATTAATCCAACCTAAATAATTTATGAGTGTCGAATGTTCAACATGGATGACCACAATTGTAATTGACCTTTACATCCACATTACTTACTTTGTCTACCATCTACCATGTACTGAGGTTCAACTTCACAACTTCATTACCATCTACAAGTGCCATGTATGTATGTCTCATAATGAAATTTAATGGGGGTTCATGAACCCTAATGTGTGGCATAGTATTTTACATTCATATTCAAAAGCTGATTGTACATGTGCCCATGAAAATGCATTATTATAAAGTAGGATAATTTTAAGAAAGGGATCATGATAGAGACACCTCTGCTCCCTCCATAAAACATCATCTAGATTTCCTCATTTAAGTATTTCCTCTCGGTATAAAATCACACTATAATTTTATACATCTATGCCATCAAAGTTTCAAGAAAATTTATCCACTTTTTTGGAGGTAAGGGAAAAATCAAAGCCTTTAAATTATTTTTAATGGTATACATAAATCAAGTATTCAATTTTTTTCAAAAAAATAATTTGTATGTATAATCATTTATTGTATAATAACTTTTAAATTCTATATATTATTTTTGTATATGCCACATATAAAGGAATTTGAACTCTATACCTTTATATTCTAGATTTATACTATAAGAAAATTCATATGTTTGGAATTTTGACCCCTGGTCTATTCACACTATTGTCCATCTTGCTACATTAACGAAAGAAATAAATAAACCATCAATCTATATAAGGGTTTATTGTTGGTCTAGTCACACTATTGTCCATCTTGTTACATAAAAGAAAGGAAACAATGAACAATCAATTTGTATAATGGTCTACTATTGGTCATTGTCAATACTAAGTATTATCTTAAGCATTAGGGATACTACTAACCTTCACATAAAAACTAAAATGATCAATTTTGCTACTTAAAGGAAAAGAACCAATGAACCAATAGACATCCCATTATCATAGCAAGATAATCAAAAGGGTGTTACTAATATATAGTAGATAATTATACAAAATGTACAAAATGTAAAGGGTATTATATAGATACAAAGAAACAAAATGTAGGGAATTATACATATTGTAATAATATGGGAAACAAACATTCCATCATTTATACTGATGGGTCATTAGTTAATTTCCTTTATGTAGGTATATGGAGGTTAACACTCATATAAGAAGGGAATATTAGTTTAATTTATGTAATACATTTGGGTTGGCTTTATGTTGATTGTATTGTTGCCTGCTTGAAGGAATTAATGATTAGTTTATTGAATAGTTTGTGTAATTATGATGTGATACATATAATTCAATGAATCCATATGAATTAAACACATAATCATTATTGGATATGTAACATATAAAGGAATGTAATCTCTATACTTATGTGTTCTAGCTAAACACTAGTCACACAAAACTCCAGCATTGCCCCTAAAACATTAATTACTTAAAGCAGTCAAAAATACAACCAATGGGTTTCCATGATATTTCTATTATTAATGTGATAGAGTTATGAACAAAAATGGACACCAAGTTTTTTTCAACCCCACAATAAAGACCAATACCAAGTACTAAGTTAAGATAAACATAACACATAGATAGAAACATAGTACTAAGATATCCACCACTTATGTGAGTCTTTCTATTAGCAATAAGAAATTACACATTAGAAACATCCATTCATATCACCATTTGAGGGTATTAGCTAAGTTACAAAAGTTATATGCACATTTAAACACAAAATAGGTTAAGATCCTAAAATCATTCCCAAATAAGCATACCATTAGGGGGTTCAAGCAGTCAACAATACAGTCAATGCTTTTCCATGAGCCTTCTATTATTATCTTGATTGAGTTATCAAAAAAAATGAACATAAGTGTTTTTAAATCCCATCCTTCATATTAAGACAATTATGATTGAACAATTGAGGAGTATTATGTTGATTGTATTATTTCCTACTTAAAAAAATTAATGATTAGTGAGAGCATAAACATTCATTAAATGCATAATTTATTTTGTGTGTATGTCTAATTAGAATATGATACATAGAATTCATTAAACTCTTAATTCATTCAATGTCAATTATTGCTTCAAATAGAACTCACACTCCTATACTCTTTCAATTAACAACAACAAATTAAACTTTAGAATGACATAGGTGGTAGATATCTTCTTAGTGGATAGTGGATATATTATTATTATGTTTTTGTTCTCTCTATGTTATGTTTATATTAACTTAGTATTCAGTAGCCGAGTTAAAAAATATAGATGCACATTTAAACACATGATAGGGTAAGATCCTAAAATCATTCCCAAATAGGCATACCATTAGGGGGTTCAAACAATCAATAATACAATCAATATTTAATTCTATAAGGCTTCTATTATTAATTTGATTGAGTTATGAAGAAAAAAAACACAATAAGTGTTTTAAAATACCACAACAAAAAGTTATACATGTCCATCCTTTATATTAGCATAATTATCACTAAAGAACTAAGGAGTATTATGTTGATTATATTGTTGACTATTTAAAGAAATTGATGATTAGTTAGGGCATAATCATTCATTCAATACATAATCATTATCTACATTATTGAATATCCAACCCTTGAGCATAAAATCATTTTAAAATAAGCATACCATCAAGTTGAATTAGTCAAGAATATAGTCAATGGGTTTCCATGATCCTCCTTTATTAACTTGATAAGTGTTTTACAACCCCACAAGAAAGATCAATACTAAGTACTAAGTTAAGAGAAACATAAAACATAGAGAGAAACATAGTATTGAGATATCCAACACCTATGTGAGTCTTTACATTAGCATCAATAAATTAAAAATTATAAGCATCCATTCATATCACCATTTGAGGGAATTAGTTGAGTCACAAAAGATAAATGCACTTTTAAACACAAAATAGGGTAAGATCCTAAAATCATTCCAAAATAGGGATACCATTAGGGGGTTCAAGAAATCAAAAATATAGTCAATGTTTTTTCATGAGCCTTATATTATTATCTTTATTAAGTTATTAATAAAAATGAACATAAGTGTTTTGCAAACCCATCCTTCATATTAGGATAATTATGACCGAAGAACTGAGGAGTATTATGTTGATTGTATTATTGCCTACTTGAAGAAATTAATGATTAGTGAGGGTATAGACATTCATTGAATGTATAATTTATTTTTCATGTTTGTGTAATTAGGATATGATATATATAATTCATTGAATTCATAATTCATTCAATGCCAGTTACTACTTCCAACATAACTCACACTCCTATACTCTACCTCCTACAACAAGGAATTGACTGCATTGACAACTACTTTAACCCCTGATTGTATGCTTATTTAGGAATGATTTTAGGATCTTAACCTATTTTTAAAGATACATGCATATATCTTCTATTACTAAGATCATGTTGATGGTAGTTATAAATATAATTTATTATATGTATGTAATAGGGGTTAAATTTCCAAACATTCAAATTCTTTTATAGCATAAATCTAGAATACAAAGGTTCATAGCAAAAAAAGACTAATGCCACAAGAAATACCAATACCGAGTACTAATTTAAGTGAAACATAATACTAAATAATATGAATTATTGACTACTTAAAGGAATTCATGATTAGTTAGGGCATATGTTATTTTATGTCAAGTATATTATTGCCTTCTTGAATGAATTAATGATTAGTTAGGGCATAGTCATTCTTTCAATGCATAATTTAATTTGATAGGGATATAAAATCTCCCCCCATCTGCTAGAGTTTACCTAACTGATATTGTGGTGTTAGTAGTGACCCTCTTGGCCCCAATAATGTAGTTGTAAGGAATGTTATTCAACGCAAAATCAAAATTTAGATTTCATTATTTTTAAACCTCACACCATTTTGTGAGCTCTATGAAACCTCCCCTTCCCTATTTCCCCTTCCTTGAATGAATTAATTAAACACATTATTCATTCAATGGAATTAAGCCCAACCATGCAATTGTTAAGACATCACCCCTACCCTATCGATGCAGTTAGGAGGAAGAATGATAACATAAAAATGTGTCAAAATTCTAAACATTCCTAGGCATTTGAATAACTAAAATTTCCAAACATTCTTGGGCATTTCAAACTTACCTAGTGAGTGAGATTGTAAAAAATTTCCAATAGCATTGGGTGAAGATAGGGGATCATGCTAGTTTCATTTAGGGGGTTTGAGGGATCCTAATAGTGCATGCATGATTTAAAATAATGATAAGTGAAGGGATAAGAATAACTATTTCATTTTTGGCTGGAGTGTTGGTGAGGCTAGTGCCTTAACAATCGTGGTTAAGGAAAATAACAATGGTTAAGCCAAATAACAATGATTAAGACCAATAAAGGGGATAAGGGGATGGAGAATGAGATGAATCCCAATAGAGGGGTTAGAATATATCATGGAAGTCAGATGAAAATGATACTTCTAGTTTTGCTCAATGATAAAAATATGGTGCGATGAAGGAATAAAGGCAACCTACGGGAGTACCCATGCATTTAGGTAGGTGAGCTAAAGCTTATAGAAAAGAGAACCAGGGATAAAATGAGCACTTATAATGGTAGAGGGTCATGTAATAGGGGATCAGTGGGATATAGAGGAGAATTAGTAGAACAAAGATAGACTTGAAAAGGAAAAAAATTAGGGATAGTGAGTAAAAACATACTAGGATGAAGGAATAGTTAGATGACAATGAATAAGACACTCCAAAGGCTAAAAACCCTATCCACTTGAACCTATCTTGTAACATTCTTACTAAAGAAATAAAATAAATAGCTTCCTTTATACTAATTAGAAATTTACTTTGAGTGGATAATGATGGAATAAATTAAAAAAAATTGTGTAGATATATTTGGTTCTAACCATACTTTGTGTTTCCTTTGTGATGACTTTCAACTCAAATGAGTATCAATAGGAATATCTTCACTAATACATGAGCATCAAGCATATAAACACCATTTTGTGTTATTCAGGTGAAATGTCCTAATTAGCAATCATAGGTGATCCATTTTTTAGTTTATATGAGTGTGAAGGATCCTCTAGGATCCATTTGTGTGTGTTTTGTAGGTGTTTAAAGTTTTCCCTCCAAAACTATAAATTTAAAAACTAAAATATTAGAAGTAAATTTAGAGGACCCATAAGCATAGTGTGGAGTGGTTAGGTGAGATAAAGCTGATATAAGGGTCCATGAAGTCTTGTAAATGGTGTTTTAAGTCATTATATGTCTAAATCATTAATAAGGTGCACATTAAAAGTCACATTTAGTAATGTAACTGCTAACCTCATGTTGGATGTAAGAATCTAGTTTGGTAACTACTCAAACCAACATAGAAGTTGGTTCAGGAGAGAAGTTTCAAGATTATTTTATCATGTTAGGAAGAAAGGAGAATGTGATAGAGAGTGAGATAACTCCAAGAGGGATGAGGAGAAACTAGAGTGAGAGAGAGAATGTGAAAACTCCTCAAAAAGATTGACAAGTCCATGAATGGACTACAAGTGTAGTAAGTGTTGATCCAAATGAATAAGAAAAAGGTTGTTATTGTGTTTAATTTCCATTTCAAGGTATATTGATTTGAAAATAGTTATACATTATCTTGAAAGGCCCTTGAGGCCATGATCATGCAAAGTTTGGGTATAGTTGTAGGTTGGAGAATGGATTGTAGGTTAAATTCAAGGAGAGAAGGTTTGAGTAACTAATCCAGATTGGTGAAATAATAATTATCATTGGTTTATATGTCATGAATGTATAATGGATCATATAGACCCTCTGGTGATTGATTCAACATCTCAAAGTGTTGACAACTCATATAAAATACACCTCTATTCAATAACCTTGTGCATGCCTATAATAGTAAAGTACAAAGGTAAGTTGATAATGTTTGTTGAGGTATTGGTGATGATATTTTATTAAGATGGTATATAGGAAATAATTTTTGATTAGGAGACATGTCAAGTTGTCTTAAATTCAAGGGTAATAGTAAATAGTTAATACATAGTCCACATGGATAAACAAACCCAGTGTACACAGTCAAGAAACCCTTATTTTCATAGTCAAATGCAAGGAATAAGTATGTATGATTTGATAAAGTGATAATTCATTGAATTGATATAGATTATAAGGATAACTTCATCAGGTCTAAATTTTGGAGAAGATAACTATCCTAAAGTTGTAACAATCAAATAATACCTGATAACTCTATCTATACCTGTCTTGAGATAGACAATCAAATTGAAAAGAGGGATGAAATCCTTAAGTTCACAAGGAATGCATATAATTGTTTATTTTAAGGTCAATGTGATCTACACAAGTGAGAAAAGGTGAGAAAGGTGTAAAATATTCTTAAAATAATCTTCAAACTCAAGTGTATTCAAATACTATTGACACAGTCCTCCATTATAACATAAAACTCTAAATATGGTGCTTTACCAGTCATAACAAGGTTAAAAAGGAATCCTAAGCTATTTGGATAGGTGGATAAGATTAAAATAGACCTATAATATGTCTTAGGTTTCCTTGAAACACTTTAAAACTAAAGTTATGGAATTTTGATCTCTCTCGACCAATACAGGTCTGCAGTTTTACATTAGCAAGGGTTTCTAAACAAAAAACCTTGTATATGAAGTTATAACCAATGGGAAATTGTGAAACTTTGTAATCTTACCTATTTTGAGATGTAGAAAGGGAATCAAATGGTTTTAGTTTGTTTCAGTTTTGTACAGCATGGATTGGAGGCCTGAGCAAGAGTATAGAAGCCTAATAGGCCTTAGTGAAAGAAGTAGTATCTACGGAGGGAGTTAAATCTTGAAACTTTAAGGAAGATAGAGAGTGGTGAAATATGCCATCAGATCCATAGGAAAACTTATATATTCTTCAAACAAAGGAAAAATGTGTTAAAAAAGGATACAAGATAAGTAGCCTCACTAGTGTGTAAAGGTGTGACAAGGAATGACATAGATTGATTAAGAGGATGAAGATTGTGAAGAGGTGGATGATCTCAAGTTGAAAGAATAAATAGAGATGTTAGAAAAGATTCTTAGTCTATCAAATGGGCTAGAATTAGATGAAGTACAAAAAGAAATGCTCATGGATGAGCTCAAAGAAGAAACATGTATGGAACAACATAAATAATCACAAGGAGTTGTGAAAGCAAGTACACTAGCAAGCAAGCAATGGGAACATGAAAAAGTCAACAAGGTAAATTATTTAACTGGTCAAGTTACATCTGATTTTTTTATTGATATGCATAGATATGGAAGTAAAAAAAGTGTCAAACAAAATTGTACCATTATGAAGGTGAATGGGACAAGAGGTTGTTCTTGCAATATGAGCAAGGTGATAGACAGAGGCCATTATAAGGAGTCATTAATGCCAAGGAACAAAGACACATAGAGATGCATGAACCAAGCGAAAACAAAAAATAAAAAATCCATATAACAAGTTTAAGTAAGAAGAGTAAGAACCATTTGGTTACAACTAAGGATGATGATGAAGGACAAATTAATTTGGAAATGATGGAACATATAGTAAACATAAAATTACAATAGTTGGTACACCTCATAGAAGTAGAGGATGCATTGACAAAGAGACTAGACAAAGTAAAGAAGAATAAGAAATATAAGAGCCTAGTAAAGAGAAAGGAGACATAAAGGAGGAGAAATAGTCAAGTGAGCATGGAAGATCAAAAAATTAATTGGAAGGTAAGAAAGAAGACATTAGCATTCAATTTTATTCCTCTTGGGGAGTATGATGTAGGAGCATAAAGCATATAAACACCATTTTGTGTTGTTCAGGTGAAATGTTCTAAATAGGATTCATAGGTGATCCATTTTTTAGTTTATATGAATGTGAAGGATCCTATAGAATAAATTTGTGGTCTTTAGAATCACTTAGAGTCATTAATGTGTGTTGTGTAGGTGTTTAGAGTTTTCCATCCAAAACTATAAATTTGAAAATTCAAATATTGGAAGTAAGTCTAGAGGACGCATAAGCATAGTGTGGAGTGGTTAAGTAATATAAAGTTGATATAAGGGTCCAAGAAGTCTTGTAAAGGGTGTTTTAAGTCATTATATGTTTAATTAATTAATAAGGTTCACATTGAAAGTCATGTTTAACAATGTAATTACTAACCTCATGTTGGATTTAAAATAGTTATACATTATCTTGAAATTCCCTTGAGGCCATGATCATGCAAGGTTTGTGTGTAGTTTCAAGTTGGAAAATGGACTGTAGGTCACAGTTAAGGAGAAAAGTTTTTGAGTAACTACTCCAGATTGGTGAAACAAGAATTATCATTGTGTTATATGTCTTGAATATATTAGGGATCATATAGACCCTGTAGTGATTGAGTCATCATTTCAAAGTGTTGACAACTTAGATAAAAGACACCTCTATGCAAGAACCATGTATATGCCTATAACAATAAAGTATAAAAGTGAGTTGATGATGTTTTTTGAGGTATTGGTGATGATATTTGCTTGAGATGGTCTATAGGAAATAATTTTTGATGAGGAGACACGTCAAGTTATCTTAAATTTAAGGGTAAAAGTAAATATTTAATACAAAATCCACATGAATAAAGTAAATATTGAATTGATAGAGAGTTTAAGGATTACTTGATCAGGTCTGAATGTTGGAGAATATAACTATTTTTAAGTTGTAACAATCAAACAAACCATGATAACTTTGTCTATACCCTGTCTTGAGATAGACAATCAACTTGAAAAGATGGATGAAGTCCTTTAGTTCCCAAGGAATGCATATCATTGTTTATTGTAAGGTCAATTTGATCTACACAAGTGAGACTAGGTGAGAAAGGTATAAAAGGTCCTTAAAATAATCTTTAAACTTAGGTGTATTCAAATCCTCTTGACATAGTCCTCATTTTGTCCATTTTTGGCCCACAAACCAAAAATTTTCTCAAGTGTGAGAAGGTGGACATTCAAGAGAAATTGTCAAGTTCGGGTTCTTGGAAGGAGAAGTCTTTGAGTTATCTCTCTCAAAAGTCTTTGGGATTTCAAAGTTTCAAGACTTTGGGTTTCTGAGGGCATAGTGCAAATCAAGTTTCCAGAGGAGCACTACTTAAAAAACTTTATAAGTAATCAGTAGTTGAAACCCTTAAGCAAGTAGGAAGGCTTAGAAAGCTAGATCTAGTCTAGGTAGTGTATTTTGGGTTTCTAGGGGTGCACTACTTATTTCACTTTATAAGTTGCAAGGAGTATGAATCCTAATTGAGTAAAATGGAAAGTTTTGAAAGAAAAATTATGGAAAATAGTTCATGGAAAGTAAATGACCATGGAACATTAAGGTCAATGATCAACAAATCCAAAGGACCAATTAGTCAAGGATAAGTGGCACAAGTACATACAGCTCACTTCCAAAACATGCAAAGTGGTCAAATAAAGATTGGACATGTCTAGGTGGAGAAACAAACATGCAAGGACTGATTGGGGTAGTCCAAGTTGTAATAAATAACATGCCAAGCTTTAATGCAAAGATCAAAACACTCAAACTTGGTAGAGACATGCAGCTACCACCAGTATGGCTCATTCAGTTCCAAACAAGAGAATTTAATGCATGAGGATGATGGGTGGCGATTCTAGAAGGTTCATCTGGTGGTCAAAGTAGGTTTCATGATTTTGATGCAAAGAGCTTGAGTACAACAAGCGGTAGTAGTTTTGGTAATCAATAACTTCCTCTCTCAAGTTCCCTATTGATTGCGAGTTCTTCCTCTTCCCTTTCTCTATATATATCTCATGTCTTCCATTTTGTAAAGGGTTCCTTGTTTTTTAAGATTTTGTTTGGATATGGGACATTCTTATAGATATTGTAAACTATGCTCAGCTTGATTAGGCTCAACCCTATCAAGCACTTTTAAGAACTACCTCTTGATGAAATAAAAGGACTTTATTTACCTATCTCTTACCTGAGATTCATGTTTGTTGAGTTGTGCACTATGGTAATGTGTGAAGGAGAATCTTCCTCATCCATGGTCCCCCTTTCTGTCTTTGTTTAGGGTGTTTTGAAGGTTATTCATAGGTCTAGTTTAGTGTTCTTTTGCCATTGATGTGATATTTTAGTGAGTCATAAAACTAGTCTCTATTTGCATTCATTACTTCCAGAACCTTCTCTATGAAATACTAATACAACCAACTTGATCTTGAGATTGTGCAAGTTGGTATTATCCTTTGCAGAATCAGTGTGGGTTCAAGCTTGTGAGTTTTTCCCATTTAGCTTTGGTGCATCACCTGGTTAGCTTCCTTAGGATCCCTTATCCCCTTTCTAACCCTTTTCCCTATGAATCATTAGTTTAGCATTAGTTTAGGTGAGCATCAAAGAGGAACTAGCCTACTCCAGAGGTTCAACCTCACTACAAGATACCCACAGCCTGAGGTTGTTCCCATGCTTGTAGCTGGAAGTGAGAGAGCCTAAAAAACTCTCCCATAAAGGGTGTAATTCCACACTACAATAGTTTTTGGCATGCCCACTAGGACTAAGGTCCAAAGTAGTAGAAGGATTTTTGGTGTTATTCTTCTGCATATAAGCCTTTATAGGCATTCAACAAACATCAATGGTGACTCTAAGCATCTATCAACAGGTTTAAAGTAGTCCAAGTGCCTGATCATCATTATCTGGTATGTATAATCAATCATATTTTGATCAAAATGCTCATTCTCTACCTCACCACCCTTCATATCATGTTAGCAACGTTTTTGGATTCACCTCAAGTGGTTCTCAAGATTCTTGTGGGCAGCCTTCTCAGTCCTGACCTATCCTTAGTTTTGCTCCAAACAAATCCATTTCAAGTTGGAGGTAAATGCTCTAAGGGTATCAAAAGTACATGATGGAATTTAATACATAGAGGGGATATGGTCAAGATATCCTTGACCGCATCATTCATAACATAAGAGTTACATTATAGTAAATGAAAGAGAGATGGGTACCCATTGAAAGGGAAAATTTGAACAACCTCTCATATGAGATATTGAATGTGAGTGGTTACATCCAAAACATTAAGGGTGAATTAAATAGCCTCGAAGAATAGCAGGTCCAATTCCATTAGCCTTATCTATCTTCATATACACTACCTCAAACCTCATATATATCAACCATTCTTCAAAAGGGCACTCTAAGTGAAACCCCTTATGTTCCAAGTTCTTCAAGTGTCCCTAAAACCTTCCCTTCTTGGAATTCAATTCAAGAAAGCTTTCAAGAAAAGGAGGAAACTATTGTAAAGCAACCTGTCATTGATATCCAAGACCCCACTTATCTTCTTTAAGAACCCTCATGTACATCATATCATCCCTCTTGTGTTCCTTATCTTCATAAGGCCCCTGGACAACTTCGAACAAAGAAAACATAGATAGCTAGATCAACAAGTTGGAATTGAAGATGAAGAAAAAGGAAGAGAGTCAAAATCAAGAAAAGGTAGTTGTTTCCCACACATTCCCCTCATGGAAATAAATTAGGAAAGACATACAAAAAGGGGAGGAGGTATCAGTAATGAAGGTCCAAGATCCAATTTAAAAAAAAGAGGCTACTCCTAATGATTTTCCTTCATGGGAGTCGGTCTAGAAAGGCTTTTAGAAGGGGGAGGTGTTAGTTGAGACAATCCAAGAAGTAGTTTTTGAAAAGGAGTTGGTTGTGCCAAATCAAAAAACCATAGCTCAGCTCAATGAGCTTGGTTTACAAGAGTTTTGAGACTCTCTCCTTCTCTCAAGAGCCACCAAAGAGACCATTCAAAGTCCTTAGCTGGAAGGATACTTTCCTAGACTGCAAGCAAAGTGAACTTCTTCACCCTCCAACCATTTCCCTCTTAAAAGGAGAACCTATTATACAAGGGTTAGAGAAGGATATTGAAATCAAAGTTGAGTCTAAAGAAGATAACACAAGTGTCTATGATGAAGAGATCATGATAGGTAGCCTAATTTTGTTAGAGGGGGAAGAATCAATTTTAGACCAATCTTCTTGGCATGGATTTGATACCAATAAGCTGGATCTTAAAGAGGAAAACCCTTAAGATGATAATGAGATAGACCTTGAATGGACTACTTAAAGTCCATTCTACATAGATGAAGAAGAGGATGATTCATTTTAGGATGAATTAGAGCTAAAAAAAGTGAAATCAAACCTTGAGCAAGACAAAGATGTTCTTTTGGACCTTGAAATTTCAAATCAACCCTCATTTACAGTTGAGGAACAAGAAGAAATATTGTGAGGCTGATGAGGAAGACATCTTGAGTGCTCAAGAAGTGCAACTTGAAGAACCACCACCTTGTGTGATGAAGGAGAACCTTGAGGATAAACAAATTTTTCAATATGAGCATGTCCTTCAAGGAAACTATGATCTGATTATGACTAATAAACATGATAAAAAAGTAGAATAGAGAAAGAGCAAGGTAAAATTTGATGGCTCAATGTTTGTGTTGACAAAAGGATGTCTTATCAGGCACCTTGCTCAGTTGGGAGATGAAAAGGAAGATCCATCATAGGTTGTGCTCAATTTAGAGCACACATTTGAGCACCAACAAGAACAAAACCAACTTACATATCCATTCCAAGATGGTGGCATAATCAATCAATCAGGTGGGTAAGCGAGTCTATTTTTCTTCTTTTCCTTAGAGAAGTGTGTCATCAACTTGTTAAAAATCTAGTACTTATCCATATTTATTAATCAACTCTCAAACATGTAAAGTATAATGTATTAATGGGGAAGGGTAGCTATTTTTCATAACAAGTCAATGGTTTTGTATAGTTTCCTTTCTTTTTGGTTAGAATAGGGTAGGATAAATTTCCATGCTTTCCTCCAAGTGCCTTGTGCACATTCCCTTTTTTTTTGGTGTGTTTCCTTTCAATAGTGTCTGGGAACTTTGTTTTAGTTTTCCTTGTTGCTTCTAGAAGAGGTTCCAAAAAGGGTCAACCTTGTCAAACCAAAGCAGTGACTCCATGCCCAATGGACTAGACAAGGCAACATGAGCTGGGTTCTCAAGCATAGTAGGCATGCTTCCCTATGAGTAACCAGAAATGTTGGCCTTATTTGGCCCACATACCAATTTTTTTTCCAAGTGTGAGATGGTGTAAATTCAAGTGAAAGTGGCAAGTTAAGATAACTTCAAGTGCTTGGAAGGAGAAGTCTTCGAGTTCTCTCTCTTAGAAGTCTTCAGGCTTGCAAAGTTGTAAGACTTCAGGTTTCTAAGGGCATAATGCAAATGAGGTTTCCAGAGGAGCACTACTTAAATTTTTTTATAAGTAATAAATATTCAAAACCTTGAAGCAAGTAGGAAGGATTAGAAAGCTAAATTTAGTCTAGGTAGTGTATATCAAGTTTCTGAGGGTGCACTACTTATTTCACTTTATAAGTTGCAATGAGTGCGAAGCCTGAATGAGTAAAATGGAAAGTTATAAAAGGAAAATTATGGAAAATAGTCCATGGAAATCAAATAGCCATGGAACATTAAGGTCAATGGTCATCAAATCGAAAATACCAATCAGTCAAGGATAAGTGGCATAAGTACATACAACTCACTTCCAGAACATGTAAAATGGTCAAACAAAGATTGGATGCATCTAGGTCAAGCAATGAAAATGCAAGGACAAATTAGGATAGTCCAAGTTGTAATAAAGAACATACCAAGATTTAATGTAAATATCAAAACACTCAGACTTGGTAGAGACATATAGCTACCACCGGCATGGCTCACTCAGTTCCAAATAGGAAAATTGAATGCATGAGGAGCTCGAGGAGATGGGTGGTAATTCTAGATGGTTCATCTGATGGTCAAAGTAGGTTGCATGCTTTGAATGCAAAGAGCTTGAGTACAACAAGTGGTAGTAGTTTTGAATCATCAATGACTTCCTCTCTCAAGTTCCCCATCAACCACAAGCTCTTCATCTTCCCTTTCTCTATATATATCTCACATCTTCCATTTTGTAAAGGGTTCCTAGTTTTTTTAGATTTTTCTTTATCTTTTTAGGATATGGGACATTCTTTTAGATATAGCAAAATATGCTCAGCTTGATTAGGCTTAACCCTATCAAGAACTTGTAAGAACTTTATTTACCTATCTCTTGCCTTGGATTTGTGTCTATTGAGTTGTGCATTATGGTAATGTATGAAGGAGAATATTCCTCATCCATGGTCCTCCTTTCTAGTCTTATTTAGGGTGTTTTCAAGGCTATTCATAGGTCTAGTTTAGTGTTCTTTCTACCATTGATGTTAGCTTTTAGTGAGTCCTAGAACTCCTCTCTATTTACATTCATTGCTTTTGAAACCTTCTCCATGAAATACTAATGCAACCAACTTAATCTTGAGATTGTGTAACTTGATATTGTTCTCTATAGAATCAATGTGGGTTCAAGCTGGTGATTTTTTCCCATTTAGCTTTTTTGCATCACTTGGTTAGCTTCCTTAGGAACCCTTATCCCATTTCTAACCCTTTAGCCTATGAATCAGTAGTTTATCATTAGTTTAGGTGAGCGTCAAAGAGAAACTGACCTACTTCAGAGGTTCAACCTCACTACAGGATATCCAAAGCTTACGGTTGTTCCCTTGCTTGTAGCTGGAAGTAAGAGAGCATAAAAAACTCTCCCATGAAGGGTGAAATTCCATGCTACAATAGCTTTTGGCATGCCTAAAGGGACTAAGGTCCAAAGTAGTAGAAGGATTTTTGGTGTTGTTCTTCTACATATCAGCCTTTAGAGGCATTCAACAAACATTGATGGTGACTCTGAGCATATATCAACTTGTTTAAAGTAGTCCAAGTGCTTGATCATCATTATCTAGTATGTACAATTGATCATATTTTGATCAAAATGCTCATTCTCTGCCTTAGCACCCTTCATATCAAGTTAGCAATGTTTTTAGCTTCACCTCAAGTGGTTCTCAAGATTCTTATGGGTAGCCTTCTTAGTCTCAACCTATCCTTAGTTTTGCTCCAAACCAATCAATTTCAAGTTGGAGGTAAATACTCTTAGGGTATCAAAAATACATGATGGAACTTAATATGTAGAGGGGATATCATCAAGATATCCCTGACCACATCATTCATGACATAAGAGCTGCATTGCAAAAAATGAAAGAGAGATGGGCACCTATTGAAAAGGCAATTTGGAACAACCTCTCAAATTAGATGTTGAATGTGAGTGGTTACATCCAAAGCATTAAGGATAAATTGGATAGTCTTGAATAACAACAGGTCCAATTCCATCAACCTTATATGTCTTCATATACACCACCTCAAACCTCATATATATCACCCATTCTTCTCTAAAAGGCCACTCTAAGTGAAACCCCTTATGTTCCAAGTTATTCAATTTTCCATCAAACCTTCCCTTCTTAGAATTCAATTCAAGAAAGATTTCAAAGAAAGGAGGAAACTATTGTAGAGCAGCCTGTCATTGAGATCCAAGAACCCACTTATCTTCCTCAAGAACCCTCATGTACATCATATCAATCCTCTTGTGTTCCTTATCTTCATAAGGCCCCTGACCAACTTAAATAGAATATTTTCAAATAAAATATAGATAGGCAGATCAAAGAGTTGGAATTGAAGATGAATAAAGAGGAAGAGAGTCAAAATCAAGAAATGGTAGTTATTTCCCACATATTCCCCTCATGGAAATTAGTGAAGGAAGGTATACAAAAAGGGGAGGAGGTATCAATGATGAAGGTCCAAGAGCCAATTCAAAAAAAAGAGGCTACTCCTAATGCTTTTCCTTCATGGAAGTTAGACTAGAAAGGCTTTTAGAAGGAGGAGGTGTTAGTTGAGACAATCCAAGAAGCAATTTTTGAAAAGGAGTTGGTTGTGCCAATTCAAGCAACCATAGGTCAGCCAAATGAGCTCAGTTTACAAGAGTTATAAGACTCTCTCTCCTTCTCTCAAGAGCCACCAAAGAGACCATTCAAAGTCCCTAGCTGGAAGGATACTTTGTTAGACTGAAAGCAAGGTGAACTTCTTCACCCTCCCACCATCTCCCTCTTGAAGGAAGAACCTATTCTACAAGAGTTAGAGGAGGAGCTTGCAATCAAAGTTGAATTTTAAGAAGACAACACAAGTGTATATGATGAAGAGATCATGATAGGTAGCCCACTTTAGTTAGAGGGGGAAGAATTAGGTTTAGACCAATCTTCTTGGCATGGCTTTGATATCAATAAGCTAGATCTTAAAGAGGACAACCCTCAAGATGATAATGAGATAGACCTTGAATGGACTACTAAAAGTCCATAGTTCATAGATGAAGAAGAGGATGATTCATTTCATGATGAATTGGAGCTAGAAAAAGGGAAATCAAACCTTGAGTATGACAAAGATGTTCTTTTGGACCTTGAAAGTTCAAATCAACCCTCATTTGCAGTTGAGGAACAAGAAGAAATCTTAAGTGAGGTTGATGAGGAAGACATATTGAGTGCTCAAGAAGTGAAACTTGAAGAACCACCACCTTGTGTGATGAAGTATAACCTTGAAGATAAACAAATTTTTCAATATGAACGTGTCCTTCAAGGAAACTATGATCTGATTATGCCTAATAAGCATGATGATGAAGTAGAAAAGAGAAAGAGCAAGGTAAAATCTGACTGCTCAATGTTTGTGTTGACAAAGGGATGTCCTATCAAGCACCTTGATTAGTTAAGAGATGATAAAGAGGAGCCATCATAGGTTGTTCTCAATTTAGAGCACAAATTTGGGCACCAAAAAGAACAAAACTAACTTACATGTCCATTCCAGGATGGTGGCATAATTAATCAATCAGGTTGGGTAAGCGAGTCTATTTTTATTATTTTCCTAGGAGAAGTGTGTCATCAACTTGTTAAAAATCTAGTACTTCTCCATATTTGTTTATCATCTCTCAAACATGTAAATTATAATGTATTAGTGAGGAAGGGCAACTATTTTGTACAACTAGTCAATGGTTTTGTATATTTTCCTTTCTTTTTGGTTAGATTAGGGTAGGATAGATTTTCATGCTTTCTTCTAAGTGCCTTATGCACGTTCCCTTTTTTGTTGTGTGTTTCCTTTCAATAAGTGACTTGGGCACTTTGTTTTGTTTTTCCTTGTTGCTTCAAGAAGAGGTTCTAGAAAGGGTCAGCCTTTTTGAACCAAAGCAGTGACTCCATGCCCAATGGACTAGATAAGGCAACATGAGCTAGCTTCTCAATCATAGCAGGCATGCTTCCTTATGAGTTACCAAAAATGTTGGCCATTTTTGGTCCACATACCAAAATTTTTCCCAAGTGTGAGAAGGTGGACATTCAAGTGAAAGTGGCAAGTTTGGGTTCTTGGAAGGAGAAGTCTTTGAGTTCTCTCTCTCAAAAGTCTTCAGGCTTTCAAAGTCACAAGACTTCAAGTTTCTAAGGGCAAAATGCAAATTGGGTTTTTAGAGGATCACTACTTAAAAAACTTTATAAGTAATCAATAGTCAAAACCCTAAAGTAATGCTTGGAAATCTCAATTTGGTTTGGACCATGTATTTTGGGTTTTTGGGGGTGTAATACTTATTTCACTTTATGAGTTGCAAAGAGTGTGAATCTTGAATGAGTAAAATGGAAAGTTCCAAAAGGAAAATTATGGAAAATAGTCCACAAAAAGCAAATGGCCATGGAACATTAAGGTTAATGGTCAGCAAATCCAAAGGACCAATTAGTCAAGGACAAGTGGCACAAGTACATACAACTCACTTCTATAACATGTAAAGTGGTCAAACAAAGATTGGATGCATCCAGGTAGAGCAATAAACATGTAAGGACTAATTTGGATAGTCCAAGCTATAATAAAGAACATGCCAAGTTTTAATTCAAATATCAAAACACTCAATCTTGGTAGAGACATGAAACTACCACTAGTATGGGCTCATTTAGTTCCAAATAGCAGAATTGAATGCATGAGGAGCTCAAGGAGATGGGTGACAATTCTGGATGGTTCATTTGGTGGTCAAAGTAAGTTACATGCTTTGAATGTTAAGAGCTCGAGTACAACAAGTGGTAGCAATTTTATTCATTAATGACTTCCTCTCTCAAGTTCCCCATTGGCCGTAAGCTCTTTCTCTTCCCTTTGTCTATATATATCTCACGTCTTCCATTTTGTAAAGGGTTCCTAGTTTTTTAAAATTTATTTTATCTTTCTGGGAGATGGGACATTCTTTGAGATATTTCAAAATATGTTCTACTTGATTAGGCTTGACCCTATCAATCACTTGTAAGAACTACCTCTTGATGCAATAAAAGGACTTTATTTTCCTATTTCTTGCCTAGGATTCATATTTGTTGAGTTGTGTACTATGGTAATGTGTGAAGGAGAATCTTCCTCATCCATGGTCCTCCTTTCTGGCCTTGTTTAGGGTGTTTTCAAGGATATTCATAGGTCTAGTTTAGTCTTCTTTTTTCCATTGATGTGAGCTTTCAGTGAGTCATATAACTCCTCTTTATTTGCATTCATTACTTTCATAATCTTCTCCATGAAATACTAATGAAACTAACTTGATCTCTAGATTGTGCAAGTCAGTATTGTCCTCTATAGAATTAGTGTGGGTTCAAGCTGGTGAGTTTTTACCATTTAGATTTGGTGCATCACCTAGTTAGCTTCCTTAAGAGCTCTTATCCCCTTTCTAACCCTTTTCCCTGAGATTCATTAGTTTAGCATTAGTTTAGGTGAGCATCAAAGAGGAACCATCCTACTCTAGAGGTTCAACCTCACTACAAGATACCCATAGCTTGAGGTTGTTCCCATGCTTATAGCTGGAAGTGAGAGATCCTAAAAAATATCCCAAGAAGGGTGAAATTCCATGCTACAACACCTCCATTAGAATGTAAAACTTTGTATTTGGTGCATTACCAGTCATAACAAGGTTCAAAAGTAGCCCTAAGCTATTTGGATAGGTGGATAAGATTAAAATAGACCTATAAAATGTCCCAGGATGCCTTAAAACACTTTAAAACTAAAGTTATGGAATTTATTTCTCTTTTGGCTAGTATAGGCTTGTATTTTTACATCAGCTAGGGTTTCCAAACAAAAACATGTAGTGAATCTCAATGATTTAACTTTCCTATCAATTTCACTCAAGGTTACAATTGTCATCCCAAAATCATTGGGAATATTCCCCTTAAATTCCTAGATTTTGATGATGATGAGCCTGATGAGATCAATCTTAAGATAATTTTTTTTGATCTCTCACCTCATCTCACCTATCAAATTCCCACTTCTTTGCAACCTCATTCTCATCAACCACCTTACGATGACATCCACATTGTCTTAACTAAGACTTGGCATTCCATTCATCACACCACATCATATGACAAAGTCATCCCTACCTATGCCATTGATCTTCATACACATGATTATGATGATGATTATACCTTAGATGATCCATTCTTAGGAGGTTTAGTTCAAGCCCAAGACATTGAGATTATTCATTATCACTCATTTTTCCTTTAGTCTTTTAGTATATCTTCTCATGTTTCATCTATATCATTCCTACTTTTAGCATTTTTGTTCTTTATCATAGGGTGGAGATGGTGTAGACACCTTTAGATTTTGAATAATCTCATAGGATTATGATAATAGATCATGTTATGACTGGTCCCTATCACTTTGCTAAATAATATGACCCCTATAGCTTACTAATCTTTGCGATGTGTGTAACTATCCTTTAGCCTTCTGTGGACTCTGCCCCTCCCTTAGTAGAGTCTAGCTCGGATCCCATTATTTCTCCCTTTATTTTTGAGTCTCTTCTTTCTTTTGATCCTATCACTCTATCCATCAATCGTTGTCTAATCTCTACACCAAACCCACCTTCTCTTGGTGATGGTTTACTCCCTTTATCACAACTTGCTCCCTCGCCCACCAAATGGTCCTATCAGCCTTATTATGACATTTTTAAAGTTGTTGGTCACTGGACTAGAAATTATTCCCTATACCAAGCTCCTTCAACTTCTGTTACACCTCCTCTCATTATTACACCTACCAAGACTACTCACAAGCATATTTTTTCTTCCACAACACAGATAACCATTCATCCACACATTGTTACAAGCTACAATAATATATTGACACTTTGCATCCTAATACTCCTTAGCCCTTAGATAAGGCTATACCTCTCCCAAAAGAATTACTTGAGTATCTTCCTATGTATGTATAGGTATATTGTCTCTAACACAAATGTGGCACACATCACACTGATTATTATCATATCCTTTAACAGCATCTTAAGGATCACCTCTTAACCATTATTACACCTTCTACCATTATTCTCATAGATCATGTTCACAAGAAGGCTCCCCCTTCCTCTCCCATGGTTCCACCTCCTATGGTTTCATCTCCTCATGTGGTCCATCCTTCACCTACTATTCCTCCACCCATGAGTCCCTCACCCATGGACCATCCCTCACATGTGGATCCTTCTCCACCTATGAGTCCCTCACCCATGGTACCTTGCCCACTGGTGAACCCTTTGATAGAGGTACAATTACTGAGAATGGGGTTGAATTAGTGAGCCTATAAAATCCAACTTCAATTTCAATTATTTCAAGTTCTTAATCAATTACCATATGTATTCATGAAGCACACACACTATTCATAGCAGTGAGCAAGAGAGACAATGCAAGATCAAGCACATGACACATAACATATGTGGGAAACCCTTTTGGGGGAGAAAGCCCACTAGAACCTGTAATTAGACTATTCTCCTATAATAAAAAGAACCAATCTAGACTAGATATAATTAATTAAGGAACTACCATCCCTTATTTAATGAGACTTCAATCCCATAAGGTGATACAACACCTATCTAACTAAGTTGTAATAATAACTAGACCTTTAGCAAGTTTTACCTTGCAAGGAGGTTAAAACCCCCTAGATGTTGAGCTACCACAACAACACCTATGAACACATCCCCCTTTGAACTAATTTATTCAATACCTGATTATGGACCTTTAATTATAACTCTTCACCTTTGTTCACACTAAATCTACAAGATCACTATTTTTCCAAAAAAATTATGACATACAGGTCATATAAATAGTCCTCAATCTATTCTTCTCTTAAAATCATCCATTGGGCACCCACCCTTTCCTTCAGTTCATAACACCATGTTGTCAAATGCAAATTCCACACACACATCACACTTAATTCTAAAAGCCATCACATTTGGTTTCACTATTTATAGATAAATTATGATCATCACCATCCTGGTCATCCAATAGGCATTCCTTAACCCTTAAGGCATCTATCATGTTAAGGGTTGGCCATAGCACCTATGGGTCACCCTTAAGCATCTACACCTATTCACCCATTTAGCACTTCATCAAACAATCTAAGAACATAAGAACACTTTAAAACTCATGAAACCATGCCACATGATCTATAGGTGCCACTTAAGTTCCAAAAACCATCATAGTACCATTCTACTTAATCATAATTTGTTTAAATAACATTTTGTGCACACAATCACCATGAATGAATACACAATCAACTTCTAAACCTTTGTTCATATTACATACAATTGGTCAAACCTTCATAATGCACATAGATAATCCTCATGGATTATACAACACTCCTAAATAGATAATTCATCATGAGACATTTAAATACCATTATAATGAGCTCAATTACCCTTCTCAGGTTACTTGTAGAACATAATTAAACACATAGTCAACTATGGAGCTCAATATATTTCTCTGTACATATATTTAGATCTTAAAATATATAGTAATAGATGAACCTTGGTGTCTTATACAAATTGTATTTTTATACCATGGCCAAATTATGTAAAGATCAAAATTTATGGCTCAAGAACCAGGCACTGGTCCTTCCCTTGTTAAATTAAAATATTTGAATTCAAATTGTCACTGTTAAACATCGAACACTATGCTTTCATCTTGTATCCTCACTCCTTTAGATAAATCATAGACCATCAATCTTATTGAATGAATCTTGACATTTAACTCATAGTGTGCCACTTCCAAATGTTAAACCTCAAAAAATTGACCTCATCTCATGCAATCTTGTAGTATTGACTGAACACATACCATCGATCTCTATGGATCAACCAGGTCTTTATCTTATAGTGCTCATAATTTGATCTTATCTAGAACCCCCATAATCATGACAATTTTTAGCCTTGTATGCCTTCTAATCATTTATACTATTAAAGATCATGTAATTATTACCATCTCACTCAACATGCACCATTAGATCAAAACTATATGATCGCCTATGCATTATTGGATCTTAGAAGAAGATCGATCTTTATCTCTATTAACCAACAAAAACTTTGACCTATTTGACTTGATGTTCAACGTAGATATTCATTTTATGATCACCCATGAGACATTAGATCTTCACTTGCTCCTAATCTTTATCTTCGTGCAAAATAGACTAAATATGGGGACTACTGAAATCTATATGTAAGGTCAAATTTACACCTCCATATTTTTTTCTTCACTCAAGCCCATGTTTTTAAATTTGGACCATATGATATCCTCACATAGTATAATCCAAATATTATTAATCTAATCCTTGAACCCTAACACATATGAGATATAATGACATTCAAATGATTCCTCAGATTTATCTATTCACAAAGGCAACTATGTCAAGAAATATCTAGAAAGACCAACTTTGTATATGCATATATTTTGTTGCGATTCAATGTTTAACTTGAATGTTATCTAAAATCAACTAAGCACAAAACTAAACAAACCCATATGATCACCTTCTCCCAAAACATCCACATTTGTGATATATGCCATCATCAAAATGCCTACTCAACATTTCTTGCCACATTTTAAATTTGGCTATGGGAAGATATTGTTAAAATGCCTGAGAGCACAACTTTGCACTTGTATATCTTTTGTTGTGACTTAGTACTTGACCAAAAAGTTAGAAAAAATCAGCTAGGCACAAAAATGAATAAACCCATATAATCACCTTCTCTTGAAACACCCACATGTGCGAGATATGCCATCATCAAAATTCCTACTTTGATTTTCTTGCCACATTATAAATTTGGCTAAGTATGGGAAAACTCTATCAAAATCCCTGAGAGTCCAACTTTGCATGTGCATATATTTTTTGACACTTCATCAATAGAATTTAGACTTTGCACATAGAAAGTAGGGACTAATGTGATCACAACCATATCACCAACTCCTCTTGACTCATCCACACATGGAAATTATGCCATCATCAAATTTCCTACTCAAATTTTCTACCATTAGAGCCTAGATGTCTAGATGAGAACAATAATAAACCGAGTGAAATACACTCATGCACATAAGCTTTCCAATCATCCTTTACCATTGATAGGACCCCTTTCACATAATTAGTACTTTAGATTCATCCCTAAACATCCTTAGCCATGCAATCTCTGAAGATCAATCAAGCCTTATTCAAGCATACTAAGACAAGCACATTGCACACTTTGTCATTATTACTTAGACTAACAAGGCACTTCATCCACTCACTTGGACACCTCCATGACATAATTGATAAATATCCAATAATTTTCATTGATGTCAATAACCATCATATACCAATATACAACTCACCTTCTTCTCTCTCTTCAAGCACTCTCATAATAGGAACTTTCTCCCCCTTTCACACAATGACAAAGTGGGCATCAACTGATCCTAAGGACATAAAAATACCATAAATAGGAAAGGACCACCTTATAAATATTATTTCAAACTCCCCCTTACCTTGAGCCTACCTTTTCTTGCCTTGAAAACTTCCTCTTGCTCCATGCCAACACTCTCTTCAACCAAACACTGCAACTAATGAAGAAAGGACACACAAAAACACTAAAATTTGATATAACTCACCAAGACACATTTGAGAGGGACTCCCCATAATATTTTTGATCCATTTAACCTTTTTAGAATCTTCATATCTCCACACACCATAAAGAACCACCACACATGCTTACTAACCTTCTCTCTCAAGCTACCACAAGGAACATCAATAGAACTTCATGCCACTCACAAAATAGGAAACATGCTCTCAACCAACTTGAGAACTCTCCACGAAACAAAAATACCTTTCTCTTTTGGAGAAACTAAGAAAAAAACACTCTTCTTCACACTAGGCCTATCTAGTCTCCTTATAACCCTACCTAGAACTTGTAGAGCCCATAACCTTCATTAGATACACTATCAAGACCTAAAACTTCATATCTAAATCACTCTCATATGCCCCCTTAATCAACCAAATTACATTACCTATCTCATGTTTTTAAACATACTTCCTTCACAAACCTATTAGATAATTAGACCCCCATCTTGACAAAACCATGAATACTTTGAAATCCACAAACCTTTAGATCACTTTGAAGATTTATTTGAACATAAATTTATCCCATTAAACTTACTAAGAATCCTCATATCTCAACTCATAAGGCAAACCACTTTTTTAGGATAGCCCAAAACCCTAGAGTCTCAAAACAAACAAAGTCAAAAAATATCCTTTTAGTCAACGTCCACCTCTAAAACTTATTGCACACCTGGAGAAAACCATCACACACTTTTGGACCAAGAAATGAACCTCCATACCTTTGGTAAATTTTAATTACGATAACCCATTTTAGGCCTGCTTGCCCTTAAGCCAGAACCGAGAAAATTGATAGCGCTCAAAAAAATATTTAATTAGCACAAATAAGATCATCAAGAATCAAAACTACTTGGAACACATCAAAAATAAGTGCACAGACCTTTATGATCATCAAAATCCTCTTGATATTTCATCAACCTCATTAGGTCACCTAGAAACACTCATTTTGACCCTGTATAATAGCTCCTTCATAAATATATAGAACAAGCTCATGAACTTCTTGCTCCCTCTTAACTAAAAGACCTTATCTGATTGGCATTATGATATTGAACACACAAACTTGCTTCTCCATAATAAATATATCTCCCAAGTAGCATAGGTAGAGACATCCTTCTTTATAATTCCTAGAATAATGTGAAACTAGGAGTGGCCCACATCTCCTCAATAACTACTAGAATCCTCTTATAGATATAATTTTTTTTGACCTTGCTCTTCTTCTTCTTAGTTTGAACTATGATAACTAGTTCCTTTTCTATATCACTCTACTTCTCTTCTAAGATATAATTAAAAACACATGGAGCAACTATGGAATCTTGACATACCTTTTCATTTGAAGAATCAGCCTTGTAGATTTGAATCTCATCACTAGGCACTAAAAATTGATGTTATATGAATGAAACTTGCTCAATAACAATAATATCTTCACTTGGATCCATAATTACCTTATAACTAGCCTCAATTAGTACCTTGGTCTTCTTCTTGAACTTGGTCTCTTCATTCACAATATGAGCAAACAAAGAGAGCCCTTGGCACTCTTTAACTTATGAAGCATTCTCCACCATAACAAATGGATTAATTATACCTATAGTCTCAACATGATTCATACTTACCACCTTTATCTTCCATGATTTGACTTGCCTTCTCCCTTGAATTCTAGGAGCCTGATTAAACCTATTCTGACTTGTAAATTTTTTCTTGTAGAATATAGCAATGTGACCTCTCTATCCACAATTGTAGTAAGCAATACTCCTTAATGGAAACATATTTTGTCTTATCATTTTTGGATAGAAATTTGAATTGTTTATTTTGTCATGACAAACAAACCAACCTCCTATTTTTGAAGAGGACTCACCTTGTCTAATCTTATGTGGACAATGGTTTGCAAAGTGTCTCACATCAATATGGTTTGAATCACTTAACTTTTTTCACACCTTTTGACTCATGACCCCCATCATAGTTCATTTAAAACTCATTTCTAATGGGTCTCTTAAATTCTCTAAATCTATACCCAAATTGATTACATGTATAATAGTAGCCATTAAAACTTGCCTACCTCATGGCATTTAGCTATCTAATCTGATTTATCTTCATTTTGGCAGCACCTTCATTCCTTATTTAATGATTTGTCTTTTAATATTGATCCACCTTGCTCTCATTGATATTAATGTCAACTTAGGAAACAAATTTGGGTTCTTCATTTAAAACCCAATCCAGATCTGTCACTAGATGACTTTTGACCCTTTAAGAGATCATCCAGATCATTAGAACTTTTATCAAATTGGACAAAATATTTCACCTTTATTTTAGATTTTTTTAACTCATATTTCAAAGGAACAATCTCAGAAGTATACCTTGATCATTCTTATTATTTGTCTCTTAGACTTACAGACATAAATTCTAACCTAGAATTAAGAAACATGACAACACCTTCATGCTCTCTAGATTCATCAACTAATCTTTCCTCAAACACACTAAATTGATCCTCATAGTCATTGAGTTTAGATTTCATCTTCTTATTGATCTTCTTATCAATATTTAGTTCTTCAAGAGCATTCATCAATACAGTCTCACAATCCACCTCATCTTCATCATCATCTAAATCATTCTAAGTAGACTCCTTTTGATGTGAGAAGTTTCCTTCCTCAACCATGAATAGGGATTAACCTTTAACAAGACCATCATCTTCATGATCACACTCTGAGTCATTATCTTCACTCTCATATGATGATCTATAATATTTATTGGTGTAGATACTCTTCTTATTCATGAAAAACATCTTGTTATTGTCATACTTTCAAAAACCTTTCTTTCTCTTATCATACCTATATGTATTTTTGTCTTCATCTTGGTCTTCATCATCATGCTTATGAGGGAAATTTCTATAAAAATGTCCAATCTCTTCACAATTGAAGAATTTGAAGGGTAGTTTACCCTTATAATTGTCTAAACATGTTTTCAATTTCCTTGTAAACAAAGCAATGAGTTCATCCTCATAAATATTAGAAATGTCATCCTCCTTGGGTTTATTACCTTGGAACTTCTTTCTAGGCTTCAATTTTGTCTTGAATTCTTCTTCCTTCTTTGAAGGTATATCATCATGCTTTCTCATCTCATAGGTAGTAAGAATGCTATGTAATTCATCCAACTTCAACTGAGTAAGATCATGACTTTATTCTATAGTAGATACTTTAGGATCAAATTTGAGAGAGAGGGACCTTAATAAATTTTCAACTATAGTAGCCTCTTCAAGGTTCTCTCCAAGACATGTGATTATTTTCACAATCTCATCAACTCTCTATAGAAAGGATGCCACATAATCTTCTTCTTTCATCTTGAGACTTTCAAAATGATTATCATGAGTCTACAACTTAGCAAACATGACATTTGAATATCCTTGAAAAATGATCTACATTTTATCCCATATTTCTTTATAAAATTTATAATGGATTACCTTAGTGTATTTAGTCTCTCAAAGACCACAAGTGATAGCATTCATTGCCTTGGAATTTTTCTTAAACAGGTTCTTGTTTATAGCACTAGATTGAGGAGTAGTAGGAGTAACATAACCATCCATAAAATATTTCCATACATCAAACCTTAGGGACATAATGTATGTCCTCATCCTTGCACTCTAAAAAGAACAATTAGATCCATTGAACATTGGTGTTTGCTTAGTAGATAAACCTCCTTGATGACTACCCATATTGTACCTTGGATTGCCTTCAAGCTATCAAGCCTTTACCAAAGGTCCTAATATGATACTAATTGATAGAGGTACAATCACTGAGAGGGGGGTGAATAAATGATCCTATAAAATTTAAATTCAATTTCAATTATTTCAAGTTCTTAGTCAATTAGCATAAGCATTCATGAAACATACACAACATGCATAGCAATGAGCAAGAGAGACAATGCAAGATCAAACACATAACATATGTGGGAAACCCTCTTGGGGGAGAAAACCCAATGGAATATATAATTAGACTATTTTAATATAATAAAATTAACTAATTTAGACCATTTTTCAATAATCAAGGAACTACCATCCCTTATTTAGTGAGACTATAATCACACAAGGTGTTACAACACCTATCTAGCTGAGCTACAACAATAACTAAACCTTTAGCAAGTTTCACCTTATAAGGAGGCTATAACCTCCTATATGTTGAGCTGCCAAAATAACACCTATGAACACATCCACCTTTGAACTGATGTATTCAACACTTTGATGATGGACCTCTGATTATCACTCTTTACCTTCACTCACACTAAATCTATAAGAGCACTATTCTACCAACATAATTATGACATGCAAGTCATACAAATAGTCCTCAATATATTATTCTCTTCAACTCATCCATTAGGTACCCACCCTTTCCTTTTATTCATAACATAATGCTCTGAAATTCAAATTACACTCATACGTCACACTCAAGTCTCTCACAAGTCTACAAACCATCACTTTTTGTTGCACTATTTATAGAGCAATCATGATCATTACCATATTGGTCAGCCAATAGGCATGCCTTAACACTTAAGTAATATATCACATTGAGACAAACTATAATACCATCCACATAGGTTGGCCATACCACCCATGGATCACCCTTAAGTATCTACACCTATCAAATAGGCCCTTGTAGCCCTTACAGGTCTCATGGAGACCTATTCACCCATTTAGCACTTCATCAAGAAAACTAAGAACATAATAAAACTTTACATCTCATTAAACCATGCCACATGATCTATAATTCCCACTTAAGCTCCAAAATCCATCACAATACCCTTCTACTTAAGCACAACTTGTTCAAATAACATTTTGTGCGCACAATAACCATGAACAAATATAAAGTCAACTTCAAAACCTTTTTTCATACTACATACAATTGTTTAAACCTTAATATTGAAAAAAAATAATACTCATGGAGTCTATAACACCCTTAAATAGATAATTCAACATGAGACATCTAAATACCATTAGAATAATCTCAATTACCCTTCTTGGGTTACTTGTTGAACACAATCAAACACATAGTCAACTTTGGAGCTCAATATCTTTGTCTATATATAAATTTAGAACTTAAAATCTATATTAAAAATGAAACTTGGAGTTTTATACAAATTTTATTTTTATACCATGGTCAAATTATACATAGATCAAAAGTTATGGCTCAAGAACCAGGCACTAGTCTTTCCTTTGTTAAATTCAGATATTTGAATTCAAACGGTCACAATTAAAGATAGAGCACTATGATCACATCTTGCATCATCACTAGTTTAGATCAATCACACACTATTATTATTATTGTATGAAGTTAAAACTTTAAATCATAGTGCACCACTACCAAATTTTGAACCTCAAAAAACTGACCTCATCTCATGTAATCTTGCAATATTGACTCAACACATACCATCGATCTTTTTGGATCAGCCAGGTCTTTATCTTATAGTGCTCACCATTTGATTTTTCTTAGAATCCCAATGATCATGAAACTAGTCACCCTTTCATGCCTTCTAATAATTTATGCTATTAAACATCACGCACGTCTTACCATCTCACTCATCATGCACTGTTAGATCAAAACTGTATGATCGCCTGCACACCATTGGATCTTAGAAGAAGATTGATATTTATCTTTATTAACCAATGAAAAATTTGAACTCTTTGAATTATTTCACATCATATATCATCATTATATGATCACACATGAGCCATTACATCTTCATTTGGTCCTAATTTTATCTTTGTGCAAAATAGACTATGGGGACCATTGAAATTTGTCTGTAAGGTTAACTTTACACCTCCATAGCTTTTGCTTCACTCAAGTGCATGTTATGAAATTTGGACCATATGATCTATTCACATAATAGAATATAATATGTGTCATTATTCTCCTAGAAAGCTCACACTGTGAGATATAATGACATTAAAAATATTCCTTAGATTTATATGCTTATAGAGCCAACTATGTCAATAACTGTCTAGAAAGACCAACTTTGTACATGCATATATTTTGTCATGCTTCAGTACTTGAACTAAAAGTTAACACAAATAAACTAGGACAAAAACTAAATAAACCCATATGATCACCTTCTCTTGAAATTTCCACATGTGCAAGATATGCCATCATTAAAATGCCTACTTAGTGTTTCTTGCCACATTGCAAATTTGGTTATGGGAAAACACTAACAAAATCCCTGAGAGCCTAACTTTGCACTTGCATATATTTTGTCATGATTTATTTCTTGACCTAAAAGTTGGCACAATTTAACTAGATATAAAACTAAATAAACCCATATGATCACCTTATCCTAAAACATCCACACGTGTAAGATATGACATCATCAAAATGCCTACTCAAATTTTCTTGCCACATTGAAAATTTAGCTAAGTGTGGGAAAACACTGTCAAAATGCTTGAGAGTCAAAATTTTGTTATGCTTCATCGATAAACTTGAGACTTTGTGCATAAAAACTAGGGACTAATGTGATCATAACCATATCACCAAATCCCCCTAACTCATCCACATGTGGCAATTATGACATCATTGAACTGCCTACTCACATTTTTTGCCCTTGGAACCAAAATGTCTAGATGAGAACAATGATGAACCAGGTGAAAACCACTCATGCACACAAGATTTCCAATCATCCTTGACCACTGATAAAACCCCTTTCACATGATCAATACTTTAGACTCATCCCTAAACATCCTTAACCATGCAAACTCTAAAGATCAATCAAGCCTTCTTTAAGCATACTAGGACAAACACATTACACACTTTGTCATTGTCACTTAGACTAACAAGGAAATTCATCCACTCACTTGGACAACTCCATGACATCATTAACAACTCTCTAAAACCCTTCATATCCTATATAAACTATTCCCATGCATTCTCCTGAGTATCCCTTAAATAATATTTCTCCTCATCACAATCCTTCAAACATTCCTACATTTTCTATCGAGGAGATTTGACATGAAGTATTTTCCCAACTTTAACTGAAGGTAGATGAGACATTATCTACAATTAGTATTTAAATTCATAGATACTTATCAAATTTTATGGATAATGTGTTTGGATAAATATATCAGTACTTATGAACACATGTATGGTGTTATTACATTTTCATTTGGATTGGACGTGTGCTCCAACTTTACATTTATCTATTTTATATCATTTGACATTGTGTCAATTTTTTATCTATCTTACATGGTGACTTTGGTTTCACTCTTTATATTGATTATGATGTCATTATGTTCTCTTATTACTTTCTTTTTCCATAATTGCACTCTTTTTCTTCTTGAGTTCATTTCTTATGACTCCCCTTTTTTTCATGATTATTTGCTATCTTATCTCTATAAACATGGATAATTATTATTATGACTTGGTTATACAAACCTTGCTCCCTTTAATCATTTATTTTATATGATGTGATCAATTATCAAACAGTTCATCTCATTATACTCTCCTTCTACCAGTCCACTTTGGATCTCCTTTTATTCCCTTTTATTCCCTTTCACAAACTAAGCATATACATGGTTGAGACTTGAGCTACCATGATGGTCCATAGTTCAACCTACGTGTTCTAGTCAATCTTGTATTTGGATACTTATCCTCTTTTAGCCTAAGCCTAAACCTCATTTATGCGGATCACTCTATCTCTAATGATTGGTCATTCCAAGTTTGTATGGAGGAGGAATCTTAAAATCCATAAAAATTATTCAAAATATAAATCATTTAACAAAAGACAATGATCTAAAAGGCAACATTCAAAATTATCAAAAGTCAAATCACACTAAAAGACATGATTCTAATCACATCTCCTTCTTATAATTAAAGCTCAAATTCCACAATTGGCCTCACAATAGATCTAAGGTCCATTGGTGTGTGGTACGCCAGTAGATTAGAAAAAGAGACTATATTATTTAGTGATACGTACTTTCTCACACCATTAACCAATCTTCAAAGTAGACCAACAACTCTATAAGGGATCTTGAGGAATGAGGAACACATTTTGGGAAGGTAGGTCCATTTTAATTTTCTTAAACAAAACTACCTACATGAGTTGATCTTATTAGCACACTTATTTGCCTACACATCTTTGCATCTTTGCAAACAAGTATCCTTTGTATATTGATGGTCACTAGTCACTTAGTGTCTTCTCTCATCCTTAGTGTGCCTTATGTCTCTTAAGGTATTCTTATAAGATGCCTATGTTATGATTTTTACATTCTCTTTTTCACTCCCTACAATTTGTATATTTCCCCTTGAGAACCATTATTTTGTTCACTGATCACTCCCCTAGAGATTCCATTTGTGAGTTGCATTGTAAGACCATGGATAAGACCTAGCCTTCCTCACAAATTACCAAATTTATCACATTACCATTTCAAAACATCCCATTTTACCATATTTTCACATTAACCCCACCTCATTGGTGTTCCCTTTGTGAGTTGCAGTGTAAGACCATGGATAGGACATGGCTTTCCTCACAAAATTTTCCAATATCGAAGTCACAACAAAAATTACATGTGCCAAATATGAGATAATATGTGATTGATTATGAGTTACACATCATTGACATGTTTCCCATCCTAATTTAGTATGTTTTATGCTTACTTCATTAATATTTCACTTTTATCTTATTATTTTTCAATTGCATGTTAGAATCCAACCATTTTTATTGAGTTTTTCATACTTCCCAACTTGAATTAGTGTGATTAATTTAAGACCATTTTTTCCAATTTTGTGTACCTTTTATACTTTCCAACATGATTTAGTATGATTGATTGACTTAATTGATTTTTTTTTATACCATTGCTCTTTCATGGGATTTCCACTTTATTACATTATTTTCATACTTCCCAATGTGATTTAGTGTGATTATACTTATTTTAAATTTGGTGTCATTATTTCTCATGGTTTAAAAATAAATTTTTACCCTCTTGTTTACCACTCTTTGGTTTTTTATACCTAGTCATTTTTTGTTATTACACATTTCTCAATGTGAAATATTGTGTAGTACATTTATTTTTGATTAATTATACTTTACCAAGTCCTTTTTGCTTGTTTCTTTTTAACCATGCATGTGTCCTACATAATTCTAGAAAATAAAACACAACACATATATTTATCATAACATATACAAAAAAATAAAAATACGTATGATAGAAATAAATATATCCATGCATCCACAACCACAACCATAATCCAAACACATAAGATCAACATCCAACTATCAAAATAGGAAATCTCTATATGTATCATGTGTTTTTGATACAAAATACAAAAATAAATCACTCCATCTCTAAGGCTAAGCTCTATCATGTCTATCTCAGGGCCTAACCATGTTACACATCAATGCCTTGGATAATCTCCTCTGAATAGAATGTTGTAAAGAGGACGTTCAAGATCTCAAGCCTGTTACCTATCCCTATAGGTTGGCCACCTGGGCCTATACCTATTTCAGATAAATAATGGTAGCTAAATGTGTAGCTATCTCTTGAGCCAAGGCCTATCATGCATGTGCCTCTCTTATTCCTGCCCTACTAGTGGTTTTAGCCCATCTATGCACTCCTGTAGTCACCTTGTAGCCTCTCCTACTAATCTAAACTAGCTCATCTAAGCTAGGGTAGATGGTATCATGAGATCATCTAATGTGGTAGGGTCATATGGCATTAATGCCCCATCCAGGATATTATGGAGTGTTCCACTCACTATGGATCCCTATATGGTCTCCTCTTCCTCTATAAGATCTAAAAATCTCAAACTTGAATAGATATTAGATCATAGATATATCTCAATAGCTATCTATCTACAATATATTAATCAAATTTTATACAACTAGAATTTTATTTTTAAACCTTGAATAAATCATACCATTTATTACCTATCTTGATATCACCAAACACTATCTCCCCATCTACTCAACCACCAAGCATGATCTCTCCATTAGATTTTCCTCTAAGTACCTCATCCATGGGATACCTCCTAATCAATACAAACCCTAGGGTCACCACCTGTGCCCATCTTAATCCTCACATTAATGGCACCTCTACAGACTAGGTATACCCTAGGTTGATCGATGGGTCATCCTAGATGACCACCCTTTATTCTCTCTCTCATCACTAGAATCTCCATCGATGGTGAAACTGAGGTGGTCATGACTCCTCTTGATGTGTTATTGGTTATAGTACCTATGAAACTCCTACATCTACATTCATGTCCTCTCTAACTACTAGTCATCATGCTTGACCTGTTGATGGTATCTCATGCCATAATCTAGTCTTCTATCTCATGACTGGTGATTCCTCTCCTCCTCTTCCCCTCGATTATCTCACATACCTAGCTTGAAATGTGGGCACCACTATAGGATATTATAGATGAGGGAGTCTAAACTATCCTAATAAGCATGCCACTCGATGTGGCTATACCCACTAGATGTAGTGTCTTGTGATTTGTGCTCGTGCTAACTCTGGTGCCACCATCCTCTAACTTGCGAAAACTATCATAATGTGTGCATAAGGTTATCACTTAATCTATTCTCACATGACCATATATAGCATTATCACATAGGGGATGGCCCATGCCACCTAATCCTTTTTCCATATTAGTACCTAAGACAACTGATCATCGACCACATAGGGAAACTTAACTAGTCGATATATCAGGAACTGCTCATATATCCAGGTACTTAGTAATATCATTGGCCTCATAATATTTTTACCTCTAGATAGGATTTCATACATATCATGAATGATCTAAACCTAGATGATAGAACCTAGTTCATATAGTGCCCCCTAATCTAATATTGATTGGCACAAGGCAATCATATATAGTGGTACCTTGTCATCTGACTTGTGACATAGCACCCATGATATCACAAGTCCTAAAACCACATTTTAAATATCTAAAATCTAGGTTATATAAACATCAAATAGAATCACCCTTAGTCTTGTGTCCTATCTAATCAAGTCACTCATTAGGCTAATGCTCGTCTCTCCTCCCACCCATTCAATTTCCTCATGATCACCAAAATCCCTCTTATAAGAAGTCCAAGTAAAGAATAGACATACTCTAATGTCATACCCACCTCAATGGTATCCCCATGCACCACCCACCTAAAAGTATTGGTCAAAATCTTCAAGCTCCTAAAACATGACCACTAGATTTGCACTCAGTATAACTTGACACATTTACATGATACCTCCTAATCCTAGCGTAATTAACCTAGCTCAATTTACCTTTATTAACAAATCCAATAGATCTAGTAGCCATGATGCATCCACTAATCACCAAAATATTTGACACCCCTACAACCATCAAATAATAAAAGATGTATTATACCTCCATGTCACTTATAATCAAGTACATTCTTTTTAAATTTTAATTAAAATAAAACTAATTTTCCTTAATCTATCTATTTTAGACCAATTTCACCTATTTTTAGCTTACTTGGCCATTTTAGTACTTACTCAATCAACTTGGGCCTTAAATGTACTATTTCACCCAAATTCCTACATTTTAGTATTATACTGGCCACTTAGTCACATACTAAGTTAATTAAATGGTATTTGGTCAACCATGTGGATCGAATCGACTAAGTTAAACATTTCATTCTCCCCTTAGTACTAAGTCAATAGTTTAGATTAACTAACTAAGTCAACACTAGGGTACTAAATCATCATTCCCCCTAAATCGACTAAATCAACCCATACCTACTAAATCAAAAATGTCAAATCAATATTCTTAACCTACTAGGTCAACTGGGTCAACCTAGTTGGTTCAAATTGTCGACTCTTTGACTCACTTATAATAAATGCTTTAGACATTTATTACTCTATTTTTTTCAACCCATTTCCCTATATGGCCTCTAGTACCCTTAGCAACTATTTGGGATTCATTCTAGTTTTTATAAATGGTCTAAATTACAAATTTCAATAAAACACTTCATTTCCAATAAAATACTCAAAACAAGTTTAAAATTCTCAGTTGTTTCCCTGTGTTTCACATGTTGTGGCCACTAAGCATCCTCCTCACCTTAGTTGTCATCTTCTCACCATCTTGGCTCTTTCATCTTTTGTTCAATCTGTCAGAGCTCTATTTTTCTCTCTAAATAAGTCAAACAAATAGAAAAATGACTTCCTTTCCACCCTATTTAAAGTTACTATTCACAATTATTTACCTTTTAAATATTTACCATCAGGTTCCTTGTCTTGATCATATCTTTATTTTTACTCACTCATTTTTTAAATCATAAAAAATTATGGAATCTTGACTTTGTAGAGATTCTTTTCCACTACTATATGCCTATATTCCAAAAATTTCAAATTTTCACTCTTTTTTGCACTAATCTCTACATGTTTACCTAATGTTCCTTACAATGGATGACTTTGCATCTCTCATTGTCTCCTTTATCTACAACACTAAGGTAAGTAAATTTATGTGTTTTTCAATTCTATCTTTTCATTTATCTTATTTTCTCCTTACTACATTTTACATAGCATCAAAATTATGTGTCTTCATGTTCTATTCCTTAAGCACCATCCTATTTTGTACTTAGATAACACATGATGATATTTGAGTGGGGCATATGTATACACATGATATTTTCAAATTATCGATTACTGACACTCTTTATTTTATAGGAACCTATCGATTCTCAATCTATTTGAGTACATGCCTTAAGGGGTGCATTGGGAAAGGGGTGGGTAGACCATTAGTGCTTCACATGATTGTTTTCCCTTTTACCACTTATTATCTACACACTTATCTCCTAAAAACCATTCCCCTAAGCTTTTTTTTCTCTCTTGTACACTCCTCTAGTCATTTATCAATTTTTATACCCATTTTCCTAAGCTAAAACCCCTTTTGATAGTTTATAGTATTAGGTCGATTGGGTTGACCTTGTACTCTTATTAGTGAAACTCATTTAGGGTCTAGGTCCACTCTTGGATGATCTAGCCCATGATCTAGTGAGTTTTTATCAATAATATTACTAGGTCAACTGGGTCGACCATGTCAACCAAAACTTTCAGAGGGAGCTTAGGGTTAAATCCACCTACATTTAAGATATCATTTCACCATTATTTAGAGAAGAGAAGAAGAAGTAAGATATATTTCAAATCTAATTATCCACCATTCTACTTGAGGAATAAACTTAGGGTTTCATACTTTATTTGGATATATGGATCTTGTCTTGTGGAGAAGTCTTTTAGATGCATTGATAGGTTGTGTAGCCTAGAGCTGATTTATCCTTGTCATCCTTGTATACCATAATAACCTCTTGCAAATCAACTTGGAAAATGGAGAGACTGAGGCTAGGTGGGTTCATTTTCAAAGGTAAGTATTCCTAACTTTGTTCCTCCTTTGTAAGATTAGATAGATATACATTTATACTTCTCTTCCATGCATTAAGATTCTATATACATTGACGTGAGTATATGTTTTCTATGCATGTTTAATTTTATTATTTATTACCCTAATATTATTCCATAAGCTTTAGTGAGAACTAGATTAGATTTATTTTCTTTACTTGTTATTAGTATCATGAATATGAAAACATAGGGATTAGTTAGGGTTATTACATTATTTTTATTGACTGGAGGCTTTGGAACCCTCCCTAGTATTATTCTTATGATAAAAAATCCCCTAATTGGGTCTAGCATATCCCCATATTAGTTATATTCCTAATTATCTAACGTATCCCCAATCAGAAGTGTAATTAGGATATATCTTCTCCAAGCTAGGATTGATGTATAAATATGATGCATTTTTTATTACATACAAGTTGTTTGTTGATATGCATAGAGATGAAAAGTTAAGAAAGTGTCAAACAACATTTTAATTTGATTAAGGTGAATGGGGCAAGAGGTTATTCTTGCAAGATGAGAAAAGTGATTGAAATAGGCCATTAGAAGGAGTCAACAATGTCAAGGAGCAAAGACACCTAGATATGCATAAACCAAGCAAAAATAATGAAGAAGAAGGCCATATAACAAGTTTAAGCAATAAGAGTAAGAACCATTTAGTTGTAGTTGAGGATAATGAAGGATAAATTAAACTAGAAAATATGGAACATGCAGCAAACACAAAACTATAGTATTTGGTACACCTCATAAAAGTAGAGGATGCATTAACAAAGAGACTATAAAAAGTCAAGAAGAAGAAATACATTAATAAGGTGTACATTAAAAGTCATGTTTAGTAATGTAACTACTAACCTCACATTAGATGTAAGAATCTAGTTTGGTAACTACTCAAACCAATGTAGAAGTTGGTTTAAGAGCTAAGTTTCAAGGTTGTTGTTGAGTGTTAGGAAGAAAGTATAATGTGAGAGAGAGTGAAGATAAATCCAAGAGGGAGGAGGAGAAACTAGATAGATAGAATATACAAACTCCTCAAAAATATTGACAAGTCCATGAATGGACTACAAGAGTAATAAGTGTTTATCCAAATGAATAAGAAAAGGTTGTTATTGTGTTTACTTTACATTCAAAGGTATATTAGATTTCAAATAGTTATTCATTGTCTTGAAAGGTCCTTGAGGTATTGATCATGCTAGGTTTGTTTATAGTTGCAAGTTGGAGAATATATTGTAGGTTATAATCAAAGAGAGAAAATTTTGAGTAACTATCTAGATTATCATTGTGTTTAATGTCTTTAATGTATTAGGGTTCATATAGACCCTATGGTGATCGAGTCAACATTTTAAAATGTTGACAATTCAAATAAAAGACACCTCTCTCACAAAACCCTATACATGCCCATAACAGTAAAGTATAAAGGTGAGTTGATGATGTTTTTTTAGGTATTGGTGATGATATTTTATTGAGATGGTCTATAGGAAATAATGTTTGATGGAAAGACATATCAAGTTATCTTAAATGCAAGGGTAATAGTAAATAGTTAATACATAGTCCACATGAACAAAGAAACCCTTGTTTATAGTCAAATGCCAAGGAATTAATATGTATGCTTTGAGAAAGTGACAAGTCATTGAATTTATAGATATTTTAAGGAGAACTTGATAAGGTCTGAATGTTGGAGAAGATAACTATCCTTAATTTGTAACAATCAAATAAACACTAAGAACTCTGTCTATACCCTACCTTGAGATAGATAGTCAACTTGAAAAGAGGGATGAAGTCCTTTAGTTATCAAGGAATACATATCATTATTTAATGTAAGGTCAATGTGATATAATAAAGTGATATAAGGTAAGAACGGTGTAAAAGTTCCTTAAAAATAATCTTCAAACTCGTGTGTATTCAAATCTTGTTGACAAAATTCTATATTAGAATGTAGAACTCTATATTTGGTGAATTACCAATCATAACAAGGTTAACAAGGAACCCTATGATATTTGGCTATGTGGATAAGATTAAAATAGACCTATAACAGGTCTCAAGTTTCCTTGAAACACTTAAAACTAAAGTTATGGAATTTTGATCTCTCTCAACCAGTATAGGCATGCATTTTTACATTAGCTAGGGTTTCCAAACAAAAACCCTTGTATCTAAAGTTTTTATTGATGAAAAATTGTGATATTACCTATTTTTACATGTATAAATGGAATAAATTGGTTTTAGATTACTTTAGGACCATACAATATGGATTGGAGGCTTGAGCAAGAGTATAGAGGCCTAATTAGTAAAGTGTTTGTGAGGGAAGTACTATCTACTGAGGGAGTTGAATCTTGAAAATTTAGGTAAGGTTGTAAGAATATAGAGGGTGGTTAAATATGGAATCAAATCCTTAGGAAAACTTATATAATCTTCAAACAAAGTAAAAAGGTGGGAAAAAAAAGGCTAAAAGCTGAGTAGCCTCACTAGTGTATAAAGGTGTGACAAGGAATAAAATAGGTTGATTGAGAGGATGAATGGGATAAAGAGAAGGGTGAAGTGTTTTTTTAAGATTATCTATTATTATATATTGAATCCATAAAACTAATGACACGATTAGGTGCTTGAACCTTGAAGTTGTGACTAGTGTGAATAGGGAGAGTGAGTTGAGTGAGGAAATTAATGAAGGGTATATTTTATCGGGATAGTGGACTCCATAGTATTTGATAATAAGATAATATAAAATGAGGTACAAAGCCTAGTTACAAGTGTAAAAACATAAATTGAAGACTGGACCTTGAGAACAAAACATTCAAATGAGATCATAGAGAGATCAGAGTCAGGAGTAGATGATTATTTAGAGACTTTTCCTAAGTACCTCTACATCATTTGGTATCAGATCAAGGTAATCTCTTGGTTTTATTTTGTATTAATTTCATAAATCTTGTTGATTTGAGATTGACAAAACATGCTATGAGGAATGCATGAGATGAAAACTATAGGGTATTATGGGAGAAGAGTATATTATGTCCTATTGAGGTCAGTATAGAGAAATAGAAGATTGGTAAAGAGGAGATAAACCCCGAAAGTCCAATGAGGAGGACTTGAAGTTAGTCGATAGAGGACTAGAAAAGGTAAGAGTGAAGAAGAGAATTGAATCTCAAGAGAGAGTCAAAAAGGATAAGAGGAGTCATAAATAGAGAACTAAAAGATGATAAAATATCCAAGAAAGATCTAAGAATCAAGATTGGTAAGCTTGTTAAGAGGAAAGTATAAGTAAACCTAAAAATCAAATAACAAGAGGGAAGATGGATGTAGAAGAACAAGTGAAAGGTATGAGAAGCCAATTTGGGTAGAGTATAGAGAAGATAGATCTCATGGTGAAGCTCATGAAGAGTCAAGGAAGCTAATGTATTGGATGAAATGTAAAGAAGAGGGTGAAGTGGCTATTATAACTTCTTAAGAGAGAGAGAAGGCACAGGATGAGTGCCTTGAGGAATGAAAATAAGAAAGAGGGTACATCCCTTAGAGGCATGAGGAATGATAATTTTCCAAGAGAGAAATAAGATAAATATATTGAGAAGAGAGTTCTCATTGAGGAGAACAAAGAGATAGAAGTACAAAGAGAATCACTTGAGAGAGAAGTCAAAGGGAAGAGAAGAATGTCTATGAAAGAGGAATTCAAGGAGACTATGTGGTATCTCATTTTATATTCTGATGTTACCTTTAAGTTTATGTATGGAGGTGTGAATAAAAGTTTGATAAAAGCTAAGCATAAGTCCTTAAAACTAATGAAGAAGGGTCCTAATACATCACCCATCAAGATGAAAGAAGAAGACAAAGAAAGATAACATGTTGTATAAGACAAAATTATGGAGATTTAGGGAATTCAACGTGTTGAAGATGAAATAAAAGAGGAGTTATATTATGCTATGAAAATCATTACGGTTGAAGTAAGAGAAGAGGCACACAAGGACGACAAGATAGCTAACCATGAAGGCATGAAGGTAAAACATTAAGACATGAATGAAGAGATTACCTTGAAGAAATCATGTATGGAGGTAAATGAATGTTTTATCATGGCTCATGATTCTACATATGAAGAAGAAGAAGCTAATATGCAGTTTGGATAAGTAAAGAGCAAAGTGTAGCCCTCAAGGAGAGCACAAGAGCATGGATATGTTCAGACTAAGTGGCTCAAGACAATATGTCTTGAAATGAATAAAGTGAACCTCAATCAAGAGGTCAATCAAGATAAGAACATAGGTGGAAGGAAATAACAAATATGGAAGAAAATAACAAAGGGAAGAATACCTAAAGATGACATGATGGGATACCAAATCAATAAACATAAAGAAGGTAAGGCAAGAAGCCTATCTCAGTCTAAACAAATGAAAGATAATATATGGATCAAGAAGAGAATGGGAAGGTTGAAAAATGATAATTTTGGAGGTATACCTTGAAAAAACATGTGGAAATAAGAAAGTGACAATGTTAAGAAGTAAGTAGAAGACAAGGTACAAGCACACAAAGACCAAGAGATGAAGGTGCAAAAATATGATGAGTGTGAATAAGATAAGTGGACTCAAGGTTTGAATCCTAATGTAATTTTTGATGATATATATGAATTTTATTTAAATAACGAATAAGATTTGTATAGAGAAACCAAAGCATTGATGGATAGGTTTGTGGAAAGTCAAGGTGAAGGTGAATCACCTCATAGAGTGCTTAATAAACATGGTATGAAAAAAAATGAGATTGTTTTGATTCTCACGAATGAGGGAGTCCAAGTAAAATCCAAGGATCAAGGTGCCCAAGAATATGAATAACAATATAAACCAATATTTGATGAATATTTTGAAGAAGTAGATGCTCTCAAGTTGAAAGAAGAAATATAGATGCTAGAAAAGATTCTTAGTACATCAAATGGGCACCAAGTAGGTGAAGTACAACAAGAAAAGTTCATGTATGAGTTAAAAGAAGAAATAGGTATGTATAAACATAGAGAATCACAACAAGAAAAGTTCATGTATGAGTTAAAAGAAGAAATAGGTATGTATAAACATAGAGAATCACAAGGATTTTTTCAAGTAATTACACTAGCAAGCAGGAAATGGGAGCATGAGTATGTCAACAAGGTAAATTATTCAATTAGTCAAGTTACAACTGAGCTATTTATTAATATGCTTAGAGATGGTAAGTCAAGAAAGTGTCAAAAAAAATTTACTATGATGAAGGTGAATGGGACAAGAGGTTATTTCAAGATGATCAAAGTGATAGAAAGAGGCCGTTATAAAAAGGTGTCAGGAACACTAAGGAGCAAAGACACCTAGAGATGCATGAACCAAGTGAAAACAATGAAGAAGGCCATAAAACAAGTGTAAGAAATAAGAGTAAGAACCATTTGGTTTAAATTGAGGATTATGGAAGAGAAATTAATTTGGAAAATATGAAACATGTAGCAAGCATAGAAATACAATAGTCGGTACACCTCATAGAAGTAGAGGATGCATTGACAAGGAGAGTAGACAAAGTCAAGATGAAGAAAAATAAGAGCCTAATAAAGAGAAAGGAGCAAGGAAGTAAAATAAATAATCAAGTTAGCATGCAAGATCCTCAAAAACTGAATTTTAAGGTAATAAATAAGACATTAGCATTCATTTTTCTTCCTCCTAGGGAGTATGATGTAGGAGCATTAATAATATAAACACCCTTATGTGTTGTTTAGATGAAATGTCCTAATTAGGAGTCATAGGTGATTCATTTTAGAGTTTATATGAGTGTTAAGGATCCTATAGGATCCATTTGTTGTCTTTAGAATCACTTAGAGTCATCAGTGTGTATTTTTAGGTGTTTGGAGTTTTCCCTCCAAAACTATAAATTTGAAAATTCAAATATTTGAAGTAAGTCTAGAGGACCCACAAGCATAGTGTGGAGTGGTTAGGAGATATAAAGTTGATATAAGGTTCCAATAAGTCTTATTAAGTGTGTTTAAATTCATTATATGTCTAATTCATTAAGAAGGTGCACATTAAAAGTCATGTTTAGTAATGTAATTGTTAACCTCAGGTTGGATGTAAGAATCTAGTTTAGTAACTACTCAAACCAATGTATAAGCTGGTCGAGGAGAGAATTTGCAAGGTTTTTGTAGTGTGTTAGGAAGAAAGGATAATTTGAGATAGAGTGGAGATAACTCTAAGAGGGAGGAGGAGCAACTAGAGAGAGAGAGAGAGAGAGAGAGAGAGAGAGAGAGAATGTGCAAACTTCTCAAAAAGATTGACAAGTCCATGAATGGACTACAAGTGTAATAAGTGTTGATCTAAATGAATAAATAATAGGTTTTTATTATTTTTAATATCCATTAAAAGGTATATTGGATTTAAAATGGTTATGAATTGTCTTGAAATTCCCTTGAGGCCATGATCATGCAAGGTTTATGTATAGATGTAGGTTGGAGAATGGATTGTAGGTTACGATCAAGGAGAGAAGATTTTGAGTAACTAATCTAGATTGGTGAAACAAGAATTATCATTAAATTTAATATCTTTAATGTATTAGGTATCATATAGACCCTATAGTTATTTAGTAAGTTTTTCAAAGTGTTGACAACTTGGATAAAAGACACTTTTATTCAAGAACCCTATAATGGCTATACCAATAAAGTACAAAGGTGAGTTAATGATGTTTGTTGAGATATTGGTGATGATATTTGATTGAGATGGTATATAGGAAAGAATGTTTGATGAGAAGATATTCAAATTTGTCTTAAATGCAAAGGTAATAGTAAATAGTTAATACACAGCCCACATGAACAAAGAAACCCTGTGCACACAGTCAAGAAACCCTTTTTTGCATATTCAAATGCTAAGGAATGAGTATGTATGCTTTGATAAAGTGATAATTAATTGAATTGATAGAGACTTTAAGGAGAACTTGATCAGGTATAAATGTTCAATAATATAACTATCCTTAAGTTGTAACAATCAAACAAACCCTGAGAACTCTATCTATACCCTATCTTTAGATAGACAATCAACTTGAAAAGAGGGATGAAGTCCTTTAGATCTCAAGTAGTTAATGTGATCTAAAAAAGTGAGACAAGGTGAAAAATGTGTAAAAGGTCCTTAAAAGAATCTTCAAACTTAGGTTTATTCAAATCATGTTGACATAGTCCTCCATTAGAATGCAAAACTCTGTATTTGGTGCATTACCAGTCATAACAAGGTTAACAAGGAACCCTAAGATATTTGGATAGGTGGATAAGATTAAAATAGACCTAGAATAGGTCTCAGGTTGTCTTGAAACACTTTAAAACTAAATTTATGGAATTTTGATCTCTCTTGGCCAATACAAGCTTGCATTTTTGCATTAGCTAGTGTTTCCAAACAAAAACCCTAGTATTTGAAATTTTAACCGATGTAAAAATTTTAAACTTTGTGATATTACCTATTTTGACATTTATAAATGGAGTAAAGTGGTTTTATTTTTTTTTAGGACCATATAGTATGGATTGGAAGCCTGAGTAAGAGTATAGAGGCCTAAAAGGCCTAATTGGTAAAGTGCTTGTGAAGGAAGTACTATCTATAGAGGGAGTTGAATATTGAAACTTTAGGTAAAGATTTAAGAATATAGAGGGTGGTGAAACATGGCATCATATTCTTAGGAAAACTTATAAATTCTTTAAACAAAGGAAAAAGGTGGAAAAAAAGGCTATAAGCTAAGTAGCCTCACTAGTGTGTAAAGGTGTGACAAGAAATGAAATAGTTTGATTGAGAGGATGAAGGGGATAAAGATAAGGGTGATGTGGTATATTAATATAATTTTTGTTTATATATTGAATTCATAAAACCAATAACATGATTAGGTGCTTGAATGTTGAAGTTGTGACGAGTGTGAATGGGGAGTGTGAGTTGAGTGAATTGAAAAGTAATAGTGAATGAATGAATGAATGGAATAAAGTGAGTTGAGTGAGATAATGAATGAAAGGTCTAGTTGATAGGTATATATGACTCCATAGTGTTTTATAACAGGATAATAGTAAAAGAGGTACAAATCCTAGTGATAAGTTTAAAGACATAGATTGAAGACTAAACCTTGAGAATAAAACATTCAAATGAGATCATAGAAAGATCAGAGTTAGGAGTAGATGATGATTTGGATAATTTTCCCAAGTACCTTTGTATCATTCACTCTAAGGTAGATCTAAGAGAGTCAGGTGGGATGCCTTTGCGTGAATTAACCTTTATCTAGATTCATAAAAACCTATTTCAAAAGTTATTTATCTTTCTTCCCAAGGCATGTCATTAAAATAAATGGTGGAGATTTAATCTCATAATCCTAATTATTATCATTTATTTTAGCCTGGACATTTAAAGAAGTGTCCCAGTCATAGTATGTGGGCTCTATCCAAATTTTGGTATCCTAAGTAGGGTCAACCTTCAAAGGCTTTTTTCCTACGATATGATCTTTATTATGAGGTTGGAATCCCCTAATTTCCTTCTCCTTTAGTTAAATGCAATAAAATTTATCCATCATTCCAATAATATCTTGATCCTACTTCTTTCAAACATCTAACTCCATGAACTATCTTGGTTGAAATTGAGATGATAGTCAAAGACTCTTGAGATAGTTGACTGAGGATCATAGAATTTTAAAAACTGATGCTTTGTAGGGTGTTGGGATGAATTTATCGCATGCTTATTAGTTTGATGATGAGAATGAATTCTAAAACCCAAAGGAATTGGGTTTTAAATCAACTCCAAGTCTATGAATCTTAACTAACATGCATAAATATTGGTTGACTATGAATTGAAAAATCAATAAATAGTTTCTAAATGTGTACACTGTCAAAATGGTTAGGTTATTACAATTGAAATGGTAGGTTATGGGGTCAAATACTATTGATAACCAACATTTGTGATTATTGGTTATGCTTAGGCCTCTAAGTCTCCTTTTGAAATTAAAATGCATGAAAAATTCTAAATTAGGGTAAAAATCTAGAGTGGAGAAAACACTTGTGGAAGTGAAAGTGGGTACAGAGAAGATTTCCAACCATTATTTTACATCTAAGAAGCTGAGGGTGGAAGTCTCCCCTACCTCTCAAATGAGGTGCATATCATGGAATGTTATAATAGTCAACAATCCTAATAAGCAATGCCTTTTAAGGCCTTTTTTGTTAAATAACACACTAACATTGTCTTAATTCACGAAATGAACATAAACTATCTAGATTTTTGCTAAATATGGAGTAATGTGTGGCATGAATGGAATTGTTTTTTTAAGGATGAAAAAGGAGCCTAAGATGATCTGGGTATAATTTGAAAACCTAGAAAGGCTTGTTTTGAAATAATCATTCAAAGTTTTAATTGGAAATTATGTAAAATATAATTATTTTAGTAGACATGGGATTTCTATTAGTAAATGTGTATAGTGGGCCAAAAGAGGGTTGACATAGAAGTGCCTCAGTCATAGTATGTGGTATTGAACCAAAGTTTGGGGTGTCCTAAGTAGGGTCAACCTTCGAAGGCTTTTCTTATATGAAATGATATTCGCTTTGAGGTTAAAATCCCCTTAGTTCTTTCTCCCTTAACCGGATGCACTCATATCACTCCATTCCAATAATATCTAGAACCTGATTCTTCTGAGCATCTGACTCCATGAACTATCTTGGTTGAAATTGAGTTGATAGTTAAAGATTTAACTAATATTGAATCTATATTGAGATAGTTTATTGAGGATGGTAGCAAGTCAAAGACTGATGCTTTGGGGGTGTTATGATGAATTGCTTGTAGGTTTATCAGTTTGTGGATGAGAATGACTTATAAAACCCAAAAGAATTGGGTTTGTATTCAACTACAAGTTGGTGAATCTTAACAAACATGCACAAACATTGGTCAACTATAAATTAAACAATTGACAAATAGTTTCTAAATGTGTACATAGTCAAAATGGTTAGGTTATTGCAATCAAAATAAGTAGGTTTTAGGGTCTATTATTATCAACAACCAGCATTTGTGCATGTTGGTTATGTGTAGAATTTAATTCTCCTATGGTAAGCAAAATGCATAAAAAACTAAATGAGGGTGAAAATACAGAGTGGAAAAAACACTCATGGAAGTGAAAGTGGATACATAGGATATTATAAACCATTATTTTACATCTGGGAACCAAAGCTGGATGTATCCCCTACCTATCAAATTAGGGACATATCATATAATGTTATAAGATTAAACAACCCTAATAATAAATGTATTTTAAGGCATTTCATTATTAAATAACAAACTGACATTGTCTTAATTTAAGAAACAAAAATGAACTCTCTAGATTCTTGTCAAATATGGAGTAATGTGTGGCATGAGTGGAATGGTTTATTTAAGGATGTAGGAGGAGCCTAAGGTGGTTTGGGGATAATTTAGAAATCTATAAAGGCTTCTTGTGAAATAATCATTCAAAATTCTAATTGGTAATTATGTAAAATATAATGTATTTCAATGGACATGGGTATGCTCTAAACAACTTTATTTTAAAAAGAAGGATCTGGGAGGATTTATCAACTCAAACCCATAGTATAAATATGGATAAAATTATAATTGGAGGTGATTACAATGTTTTTCTCTCTGCATGTAAAAACAAGGGTTTGGGAGGATTTATTAATTCAGATCCATAGTAATAATATGGAAAAAATAGTAATGGAAGGTTATTGTAATGTTATTCTCTCTACACGAGATAAGAAGGGTTTGGGAGGATTTATCAATTGAGACCCATAGTAATAATATGGATAAAATTATAATAGAAGATTATTGAAATGTTCTTTTCTCAGCATGGGATAAGGTGGGTGGGGGAGCCATGAAAATTAGTCCCATATAGAATTTTATGAAGTTTGTATTTCATAACTCTTTATTGGACATTGGACTAAAACAAGGTTGCCATACCTTCAAAAATAGGAGGTAATGCTTCTACAATATCTAAGAGTAATTGGACCAATTAGTAATCAATAATAAATACTTAGGCACAAACTAGTTTGTGGAATGCAACATTCTCCCATCCTCAAACTTTTATCATTATCCAATTTCCCTCTCCTTTAGATTTGACTTAGAGCTGATATCTTGCCCCTTCAAATTTGATTTGATGTGGATACGAGACCCAAGTTTTTTTATTTAGTGAAATCTTGAAGACCTATTAGGTGATGCAAACCCTTATCCCCTTTAGGTGTAAACATCAATGTTATAGGGAATTCCTCATTTGGTTGTAGATGAGAGGAATGAAATTCTAATGACCCAATTTTATATGGAGGAGGTCATATTAGTGGTGTTTTCTATGCCTTGAGATAAGGCATCAGATCCAAATGGATTTCCAACTACATTTTTTTAAGAATTTGGGAAGTGGTTGGAGTGGATGTTATAATATCAATAGAGAAATTCAGATGTTCTAAGTGAGTTTTGAAAGAATTCAACAACTTCATCTTGTTGATTCCAAAATAGAAATGACCAAGAACTCAACTGATTTTCACCCCATTTTGTTTGCAACATTATTTAAAGGATCCAACACCTAGGATTCTTCCTTGGGCACCCAGATTCATTAATTTTCACCCCATTTCTATTTATAACACCATTTATAAGATCCAAAACCTAGGGTTCTTCATTGGGCACAAGTTCACTTGGGTTCTTTTGGGATATTTAAAAATATAACACTCAAATCAAAACATTTACTTCATTTTTTAGTTTCATCTAGGTTCTTCTAGGATCTTGAAAGATATAACACTCAAATTAAAACATCTACTTCTATTTTTAGTTTCATCTAAACAAGGTGGATTTGTGTTAGACCACCTGATTTTGGAAGGCATCATATTTTCCCATGAATTCATTCACTCCTTGCATACTAATCTACAAAATGGTATGCTTATGAATGAGCTAACTGGTACTTTCTCCTAAATATTTTGGTAAAAGTTGGGTTTTCACATAATTGGTGTGATTGGGATCTTCAACTATGTTTCTTCCCTAAGATTTTATGTATTGGTTGAAGGCTCCCTAGCCAGCTTCTTCAAGGCCACCATCCACCTAAGACAAACAAACCCCTTATGGCCTTATTCATTTTAATGAAAAGGCTTTGGGGAATTATATTTCTCAAGCACAACTGAGACACGAAATTAAAGGTATACAAACCACAAAGAATATGGAAGCCATTACCCACCAGTTGTTTACTAATGATATAATTATTTTTTGGAAGGATAGTAGATGAAGCATGATCCTTTAAGAATATTCTAGATGATTATTCATTGGCTTATGGGCATAGCATAAATGAAGAAAATCAAGCATTTTCTACTTTAACACCTCTGTATATACTCAACAGATAGTAGACATTCTTAGCTTTAAGACATGCACATTACCTCACAAACATCTTGGAATTCTCCTTTTCAAGGACACTATGGAGGTTGAACATTGGAAATATTTAGTTTAGTTTTTTTCAAAATCATTTAAGTTAAATAATAATTATGTACACCTAATTCATGTAAAATCAAGGTTTTTATAATCACCTAGAAGTGGTATTTGGATGATAAGAATGTTTCTTGAGACAACCTATTCTTATATTAGCCCTAAACCTATTACATATCCTTTATCACACTTTTCCATCCATTTTAAGGACCATAGATGTCCCTTGTCAAATCAAACATAGTCCTAGACCTACATTATCAAATCCTAGCCCTTAGTGCCCAACGGCCTACCAGTTGGACACTAGCACCACATTAAGGACACTAAAACCATAAGGCACTAGTGTCCCCAACATGGTGCTAGTGTCCCTTTCCTTAACTCTCTTGTACATATATATTTTCAAATATATGACCCTCCTAAGGTCAACCTAATCACATTTTATTATTTTCATAAGCTATAAAATACTATAAATACAAGAATATTAGACCACTATCCACTAAATGGAAAATAGATGCAAAAGGCATATTCAAATAAGAAAATAGTTGAGAAAAATCAAGGTTATTAATCCCTACTTCTGCATACTACCATCTACAACTACCCTAAGCCCATATTTCAAATATTTCCAATCTCAAGCACACTCAATGCATTCAAGACCACTATCATTCTAGCATTCACTTGCACTTTCATCAGGCACTAGGTGAGAGAACTACATCGGGTTTGATCCCTCTTTAGAGTATTGGTATTTAGAATACTCTCTTCACAATAAGGTGTTGAGGATGTCCAGCCTATCCTACTAATGAACATACATTTTCATATCATGCCATACTTATAAGGAGGATTAGGGTTTGTAACATAAATCATCTATTTTAGGCACAATGTAAAGTTCCATATTTCATGCGTGCAAGAACAAAACCTAAAAATAGAGGTGTAGGTGCTCCTAGAATTTAGGAACAATCTTGGAAAATGGACTCTAGCACCATTTTTAGGACACTAGAGCCACATGAAAATATTATTAAAGTGGGGTGTTACTATCTAGGAGAGAATATGACTTAGGGACCCTTTTGATGACATGATACCTATTTGTAACCCAAATTTTAGCACCCAAATCTTTCACAATTATTATTTTTCATATGTCTCTATTTTCACATATTTATTTCTATTTTCACATATTCAAAGTGAGTCAAATTTTGTAACAAATCAGTGGTTATTTATTGCATATTATTTCACTTATTTAAACAACTCAACCCTTTAATCTAACATAGGAATTACACTAGTAAAACCCTAAAAGGTTAAAATATTTTTAATAAACAAATCATCTCAACACTTGGAAAGGAAGACTCCTCTCTATATTTGGAAGAATAACCTTTCAAAAATATGTTTTCAATGTTTACATATCTTCTTTTTTTGCTTTGATTCCCTGCCAGGATTAAGGACAAGATCAAAAAAAATGTCATAACTTTCTTATGGCAAGGATCAAAAAATCAAAGGAAGATCCCTCTAATTGGTTGGGATGAAGTGTGCAGACACAAAATCTAAGCTGGTGTGGGACTCAAGAAACTCATCCTCCAAAATAAGCCATTAGGAGCAAACTTTGATTTAGATGATGTTTTGTAATCCACAAGCCAAATGGTGTAGATTGTTATATCCTTAATACATTAGAGTTATGGATCTTATTCAAATGCTCACTGTTAGGAATTTTTTGGGTGGATCACATAGATCTACAAAATTTCATGCCCTTTTGTAAGGATCTCATATCTAAATACATGTCATGGGATATTCGTGATGGATCTAAAGTTGAAAGCTGAATTGGGTTTAAATGCATTGGATTTGTGGATCACATTTAGTCCTTTTTAAGAATTCCATGGGTGGATCACATAGACCTACAAAATTTCATGCTCTTTTGTAAATATCTCATATTTCTTACATGTCATGGGAGATTCATGATGGATAAAAATTTAAAAGTTGAATTAGGTTTAAATACATTAAAGTTGTGGATCTTATTTAGTTAATACTAGGAATTCCTTGGGTGGATCACATAGATCTATGGAATTTCATGCTCTTTTTTAAAGATCTCATATCTAAATACATGTCATGGGATATTCATGATGGATCTAAATCTGAAATATAAATTGGGTTGTACCTCCTCCTATAAAATTGGTATTTCAATCCTGGCTAACGTTTCATGTTACCTTTGTATTCTCTTCTATATGGATCTACAAACCCTCAATTATCATATGTAAAATATGGTGGGAACATAATAAGAAGATATTCAGGGAAGAATCAAGTTTAGTATCAAGTATCATAGGAATATTTGAACCTATAATATATGAAGTTAAATTCTCTAATGTTTTTGGTTCTTCTCTTCATCTCTTTGTGTGGATTTTGCTTTGATTAAAATACAATCTCAATGGTTGCTTATCAAGATGAAAAGTGACACTTTTTTTCTTCTTGGCTCTCACCAAAATTAGGTTTCTTCAAATTTACTATGGATGGATCTTCAAGGGGGAATCCAAGGTATTCTAGGTGTTATTTATGTGATATGAGATTGTGTACATTATTTGATTAAATTTTATTCCTTCCACCTTACAACAGGCACTAATAATAAATCCAAATCCTAAGATTTATATTTGGTTCTTTAGGGGGATTGAGATTGTGGAATCATTAATTTAGTTATTGAAAATGATTCAATGATGATGGTCTCAACTCTTAATAAAGAAAATTCTAACAATTGGAAGACCTAAAATATTTTATGTAAATGTTGGCCCATACTAGATAACTTCAACACATGGGAATATCATTATTGTTACATAGAATCCAATAAATTCATAAATGTGGAGCAGATCATACAAAAGCTATTAAGGTTGACAATACAATCTCCCCTTGTCTAGGCTTATCCTAGATTTGGGATAAGGTTTCATCTATATATCTGATTCCTTTGCCCATCATATATGTTTTCTTTGGTCTTATCTTATGTAACTTCTTTCTCTTATTTTTTTAATCTAGGCTTGATAACCTATTGTAATCATTCTCATCGATTGGTTTTTCTAAAATGTCATTGGAAAGGACCCCTCAACCCTTAGTTCATCAATTCATATATATATATATATATATATATATATATATATATATATATATATATATATATATATATATATATATATAAAATTAATAAATGTAATTCTATAATAGTATTTATATGTTATATAATATCAAAATATGTATAATGGGTGAATGAAAAAATTTGGAGGACAAAAAAAGTGCCATTATTTAAAAAAAGTCATTTTGCACAAAGGGTGAACACCCTTTTTAAAAGGATGTGTGCCCTTTTTTAAAAAAATAAAGCAAATGTGTCACGGTCATTATTAACTCTATAGAGCATCGTCCTTTTTCAAAACATAAAAAGCTTCCATGCATAAAAAAATGAGGTTTAGTTTTGCAAATAACTTTCAAGTTCATGATTGAAGAGAAAACAAAGGAGGACATGCATGGTTTTTCTTTCCAAACACACCCCTCAAAGATTCCACACTCGCACCATGGTCCAAGGATGTTGTTTATCCCCTTAGGGAAATTGTAGGGTTTTGAAAGGCATTTTTAGTGATGCATTTCTAATAATAATCACAAGGTAAGAGGGTATTAAAATTAATATTACATTTTTCTCATGAAATCCTTGACTGAATAAAACCTAATATAAATGTTCATTTTTATAAATTGAGATACTCAATTTGATGGATCCGCTATCTAAAGAAAACCTCCAAAAAAACTTGATGAAAACCCCTAGCATTTTGTGTTCATAGAAGAAGACGTTGAATTATATCAAAAATATAATTCAGCATGAAAATAGCTATAAATTATCATAAGTAGTTTGTGTGACTCTTCAAGACATAGTGCACATAATTCACTTGCCAATACATTTGATTCCATTTATAATGAAGTGGGAAAAGTCACTTCCCAACTTGATACAACACTACATCAAAGACATGTCTTGAAAGAATATTATTCTAATAAATTTTCATACAAGGACATTAAAAAAATAACAAAATAAGTAGTATTTTCTTTGTTTCTTATTCCTAGAATAATTGAAACACCACCAACGAGTTACAAACACATTAGCATTGATTGGTGTGTTCAAACAATTTTTTTATATAAATAAAATAGGTGGTGGATTGTGTTTGAAGAACCTACATGAAATAATAATGAAGTAACATTGTATATTTTTAAAGAAAATTCTACCATGAGTTTGTTTTACAATAAATCTCAAATTATTTTGACATGAAGGCCTCCCAAGGTATGGATGTAGGTCCTTATTTGAAATATCTAGTGCCAAGAAGGAAAAAAATTGAAAAAACCACCAATAGATAAATATAAAGACTAGCATATACTTCCATCCCAAATATATTGCATTTTAGTATACAAATGGACACCCTTGAGGCAATTAGTTATTTCACATAGGCTATTATTAACTGTGGGATGCATACACTAAGGAGATGTACACATGATACAAGTGGTGGTATATCTATTAATGTTCCTCCTACTACTGGTGTTTCATGTGGTGGCATAGCTAGTAGGCATCTTATAGTTATTATACATCATTACACATCATGTGGAAGGAAGTGTATTGGACCACCTATTCAGGTTAGAAATTCAGGGGTTACATCTACAAATATGCCATCTACAGTTGCTTCAACACCTCTAGACACTAGTACACAATATTTCATTTCATCTTTAGTTGCTTCAACACCTAAAGACACTAGTACATAATATTATATGCCATATATAGTTGTTTCACCACCTCTGGTCAGCACACACCTAGATATGAAGGACTTACCTACTTCACCATATGTATTCACATATGTTGTTAATTATAGTTTGTTTATTTAAATGTAAATGAATGTATAGAGTGTAGCTTTTAATTTATGTTTACTTATTTGATTTATATTTGACTTATTTCATTTTTGGTGTTTGTATAGATAAAAACTAATATTCTAGGTGGTTTAGATTATGTTGTTGGGACTATGATTAACATTACAATACCCTTACACTCAAGTTAGAAAATTAAATTAGAAATTAATTAGTAAGTTTCAATTTTTCTCTTTCATTTTTTGCTTGTATAGATGACATGACATACATTATTATTACCCCATATATACTAATACACTATGATGATAACATTGCAATTAACTTTAAAATTCCCTGTTATTGTTTATCTCAATTTATGTAGAAGGAATAAATTAAATTTATATTCAAATAATCTTACTTTTAATTGATTCATAATTAAACTTTTTAATTTTTTCTTGTACAAATGATGAGAGATGATATGGGTAACCCAGTTGGATCATAATAATATACAACTAATATTGGAATTTTGTCCCAAGATGGAGTATCTCCCCAAAACTAGCTCAATCAAAAATTATCTATAGTTAAGGGAGGTCGATGGTGACTTTCTATAGTCATATAGTTGGGGCATTCAACCCCTAGATATATATGGGACTGAGGATCCCTATATATATATAGGGGCCACACTCATCTGATGTGTGTGTGTGTGTGTGTGTGTGTGTGTGTGTGTGTGTGTGTGTGTGTGTGTGTGTGTGTGTGTGTGTGTGTGTGTGTGTGTGTGTGTGTGTGTGTGTGTGTGTGTGTGTGTGTGTGTGTGTGTGTGTGTGTGTGTGTGTTTTGTGTGTGTGTGTGTGTGAATAAAAAGACATTCAACATTATGTAACAACTTTAGAAGACACCTATGTAGATATCCATTTTGGATTTATTACGTACGTCTACTATCTACAAAAACATCCTAATAGAGTTCTTAGGCTAATACCAAGTCCCAAAATACATAATACCAAACAAATTCCAAGCTTTGGTTAGAATTTATCCCTAGGCCAATGGTTAACCTTCATACAAAGTGATATGTCATCCCTTGGCCCTCTCCATAACAATCCCATATACATTGAATTTGTCTTTGTGTGGAACAAAGTGAAACATGCCCTCATAAACAGTGGATCAGGCCTAAATATTGTGTCTCTAAATTTCATCAAACATACACTTTGCCATGTGTTAGACCTTAACTTATCATACAATTTGGTTCTGGCTAGACCTTAGATACATTAAAATTGTGCAATCCATTCAACATTGCATTAGTGTCTCAAGTTCTCTTACTCAAGTATGGAGGTCACCATCAATGGATATTTTTATCCCTATAAACATTGTAAACATTTAGAGTCAGAGTATGAAATCTATAACTACTACTTTGGCCTAGATCTAGTGCCCAAAAAGGACCAAGGTAAAAAAATACTTGTTGATTTACTAGAGGCCAATTTCATAGACCTAGATAACCTTGATTCATCCTCTTATATGCCACCTCCTAAATTTTCCAGTCAATTTACCATCTTAGCTAATGGCCTAGGAGAGTATTTGACCCATGACACATTTCACATTGTAAACCTTACACAGAATCCCAAGTCCTATGGAAGACCTACAACCAAAGCCACCTTGCATGAAATGAAAATCAAAGGGAAAATTTAAACTTTGTAGTTTACCATATATATATATATATATATATATATATATATATATATATATATATATATGGGTAGGGATTCTGAGAGAGTAGGTAGGGGTTCATTCAATTGAGTTCCACCCATCTATGTGTGTTTGTGGTGAGTGACACTCTATCTATCTCTTGGAGTGTCAAGTGCCAACCCCATATGTATAGGGGCTTGGGGAAGGAACCCTATGTATCTATGGGGGAAGGAGGGATATCTATATGTGGGGTTCTTGAGTGGAAATGAGATGAGGGATTGATCATTAGGAGATTATAATATGGGACTGCCCATGATGATTAGAAAATGGGTGGGGTTACCAAACTGGGAGATTGGCCAGATATCTATATATGACATGAGGGAAAGGGTGACCAAAGAGGGGGATATGTAGAATCTTTCATCCAATCCCCATATTTATATAGATGGGAGAGGAGAACCACACAAAAAATCTCACCTGACACCCTAGATATTTATAGATGTGCTTGTGATTGATGGGGAATCATTAAGAACTGACACGACATGATAGATCATAAAAGGAAGGGGTGGAATAATTGATGGGAGAACTAGATTTCAATGAATAGAGTATGTCACTATTTAGATATATACATGGATCTACATCTATATATGTAATTAATACTATCAACCAACCAATTATCTACATTGTATCGCTCTGATAGAGACCTTGCACATATAGCTCTAGATCTAGATATATAGGGCACTTCAAATTCTAGATAGAGAAGAGATCATATGCACATGTCCATGTGATAGAGACCTATATATTTATTTTAGATGATATGAGGGGTACTTTGACCACTATATATCTATTTGGGAAGAGATATACATAGGCATAGATCTATGTCTATATATTTAAGTAATAAAACCAACCCCTATCTATATGGTATTACCAACCAGGAGTTCATATGATATTTGGTTTAACTTCTCTAACCATGTTTAAATATTTACAAGATGTTAATAAGTAAAACATATTGTTATTTATTGATAATATGTTCCACTTTATCCAAGCACAAGCCATCCCACTCAACCTCCCTATACCCATATACCAATAGTTGGGGAAAGGGTGTATGGTTAGAACAAGTACCCCATATATAGATATAGATAGAGATAGGAGCCCTCCCTAATATTTATAGGGGTAGGGGATTCCTTCACACTCTTCCATCTCAATAATCTATAGGATAGGGTTATCGATTGAATCCCTCCCCCTTAGTTTCCTCCCCTCCCTATAGATAGCCATATACCCAAATATATATTATTAGATATGTTCAAGGGTAGGGGAGTCCTTCCCCAAGATATAAGTTATAGGAGGGCAGGTCATTAGAACTTGGCTTATCTAAACCAACCTCCTCCCCTTTGATTCATATAATCACAACTTGATTCATGTTATGTATGTAATATAGAGAGAGATAAACTACATGACTATTGGAGGAATTAATGGGGTCTCTTCTCTTCAGAGAGTAGTATCCTCTCTATATAATCATGCCATATCCATAACCATATCAATATATTGGGGGGTGGGGGGGGGGGAGGTTTAGCATTGAGGTGGTTGAGATCAATTATCTATATATAGGGGAATCTATTCATGAGAGGTCACACATAGAATATAAATCACATACTCCATGGGTTCAATTCATCACATATATAATCGATCGAACAATTGGTAAAATTACCAATTCATATTGGATGGGATGGTTGTGGACTCAACATGGTCAAGAAGGGTCTCAACATTTCACCTATATTTAGTCTAGGTCAAGATTTGAGAAGATAATTTATCCTATTACTATTCATACTTATCTTCAAGAGTAACATAATGGATACAGATGCCCAAAAAATAGGAATAGCATAAAAAGAGGATGGAAAATCGAATATGAATGACTGACATGATTTAGAGATAGAAGCTAGTGAGAACACATACAATAAAATTATCTTTTTCAAATTCAAGTAATGATACTCTATATCTTATTTATATTTGTATTCACATATTTCTAACCCTATATGTATGCTCTATATGATTTTACATCACTTATATATTTGAGTTCGTGTATCCTTAGTTAGCTCTTTAGGTGGCAAGTGGTGAGTTTGGAATCACCTTGTTGTAAAATTTTGTTCTTGGCAACTCTATCATTTTTCATATATCATTTAATGCATTATTTTCTAATGTTTATATTGAGTAGCCACAACCATTTTTTGATGTTGTGTCATAGACATTTGGTCCTTCACAAGTTGAGAGAAGAGTCTCTCCCCTTAATAAGACATCCATCAGCCTAGGTTTTACATCTATTGTGATGAGGCACAATTTATTTGGAGGTATTGAGTAGTAAGAGAGATGGTTATAGTGATAAGGGTAGTTGTAGGCTTATTTTATTTTGTATATAATGATATGGACAATTTTGTATGCTTAATAGGTCCACATCATATGCTTATATTTTAAATGGATATGTAGATGATATTTTTTGATTATGTAGCACCTTAGTTTTGTACACTTGATAAACTTAGAACTTGGTTGTTCCTCTTAATTATATAGTCATCTTGGTTCTATAAGCCTCACAGCTACTCTATCTTTGTGCCCCTTGGCCTATATCTCTTAGTTTGACTAGTGTTATTGTTGGTGTGAACAGGGTTATTTCTTGTCTAGTTCCACTGTCAAGTGTGAACAGGGTTATCTCCCTAACTGGTTTCACTGTCTGATTCTATTCACACCTTATTTGGTTAAGTTTACTAAGGTGTTTTAAATGTTTGTCTCACCTCATAATATCATGATAGTTGTCACAATCTTGTATAGGGTTGGTGAAAGGTATTTCCTATAAATACCCTCCTTTGTAAGCTTATTATGACCACACTATCTATTGAGAGAATACAATTTATTCCTCATATTTTGATCTTCTTTATGAGTCAGATTGATTCCCTTAGGAACTCTATAATCCTAGCCTAATCATTGATAGTAAATTCTTATATGCTTTTAGCATAAAATCTTTCATAGTATCAAATCTTGGGATGAGTACCTTGGGTAGTCTCTTAGGATATATTTTCCAATATTGATTATGCTCTTCTCTTGCATCTTTTGGATGACACTAAGAATCAGAAAGGTTTAGGAAAAACATTAATTTGGGGAGGGTTATTTATTGAGAGTGTTTTTTTTGTAGGTTCTTCTTGAAGCTTGATTGAAGCACATCAAAACTCACCACCAACATATTGTCTTGTTGCACTCTTAGTTTTGTTCTAATTGAACATTGGAGGCTCCATCAATAAGCAGTCTTTGTAGTAGTTCTACATACATCTAGAGAAGCATGAGTGATTTTAAAGGTTTTTTCTCTAAAAATACATTTTTTTTCCTTCAAGTTCAAATCATAGTTTTTTTCATGCACATGGACTTTGTTCAAATATGGTTGCTAGTCAAATTGGGAAACTAAATTTTTTTAATTTGGTTTTATCCCACACATGGGAAATAAATTTTTTGAAAATTTTGGTCAAAATTGGTAGTTCCAACAGCCTTGGTCTACCATTTCACTAAATTTGGTGGATTTATAAATTTGGTAGTAGTTCCACTAAAATTATTACCTTTATAAATTTGGTGGTAGCTCTGCTAAATCTAGCAGTCTTGTGGGTGACCCCCTCTCCAATGTGCATGATGATTTAGCAACCCAACTTCATCGATGAATATCTCAAGCTCTAGAAATCCAAATGACAAGCATTTTTTTAGGCTATTTTTCTACCCTCTTTGTGGTGGTGTAGATAGATTCTACATTTTATTAGAGGTTATTATATAATTAGTACGTAGTCATAATCTTTACATGCATGTCACCTATTTTGGACCTCTTGGGACTCTATTTGGGCTCATCTAGAACCTATTTTGAGTGATTTTTTTTGAAAGTGCATGTTTTTTCATTTAATTTTCATTGGTGATATCATATTGTATCATTATCTTAGAAAATTATCATTTATTCATTATCACCTTCTTTTAGCAAATTGTAAGAAATTGTAAACCACCACTTAGCTATTATTTTCAAGTTTAATTTTTAACCACACTACTTATAAAGTACCATAATAATTTTTGATTGGGGAGTATTCTTGATTGAGTGATTTTATTTATTTATTTATTTTTTTTTTGCGGGGGGGGGGTACTCTTTTGGTCATCATTTATTTTTTGGTTCTAATTATGGCTCCTAATTTTTGGAAAATTAAATGTGAGAACTATGGGAATAAAAAGCATACCTTCGATGTTTGTATACAAAGGAAACTTGATGATCTAAAATTACTCATTAAAATTTAATAAATGAGGCAACTTTGTATTTAAAATGGCATCATTTTTCCAAAATCTCATGACCACCCACTAGTAGATATTACATCACTATTTACTAAACTTTAATTGTGCATTCATCCTGATCCATTTGATCAAAATTTTATAGTGATAGATTCTATATATATTCATGAGTTGACAGTTTCAACTTAATCATCATTGACCCTTTCTATAAATGCACTTGATTCTCATCTATCTAGTTCTTTCACTGATGGTGAGAACCATACATCCATGGTTACTGAACTTGAATCATTCATTATCCTTGATCACATTGATAAGAGTTTGTCACCTATTGACATCTCTTTGGATATGTCTCAATAGTTTTTTGAGGATTCACCCACTCCTCCCTCTCCTATTTGTAGTACTTTAGTTCAATTGTTGACTTATGATCTTCCAAATATAACTCCTTGGGATGAATACTTGTCAAATATTACAACTTTGTTTTATGAGTCCCATCTTTTGGATTTGGAGGACACCATTGAGGACATTCATTTCCTTTTTCATGAAAAATTCTATGGAGATTCTTCTTTTTTAGATGATTCAAGGGCACATTTAGACCCTCTTATTATTTCATTGCCTATATGTACTTCTATAGTGACAATTTTTGTAGATATTCATGAGTTGACCATTTCAACTCAGTCATCATTGACACCTTCTATAGCAGTACTAGACACTTATTAGTTAAGTTGTCTTTCCAATAGTGAGCACCATACATCCATGGTTATTGTACCTAAATCTTCTATAGTACCTGATCCATCATATCGACATTCATCATAGTTTGGCACTTGGTTGGATATCATTGAGAAACATTTGGAGAAGACATCTTCAAAGGAGACATTTTCATATTTCGATCCTATTTTAAATATGTTTCCACTTGGCTTTGGATTATCATCCTTTGACATTGACATGGTGACACTTGAGCAAATTCTAGAGACCTCATTCATCTTGAGACTTCATTTCTCACATTTCTTCTTGGAGTGGGAGTTTATTCTACATTGACCAGTGGAATTATTTCTTGACAAAGAGATAAATGTAGTTTTTTAACATTAGATCATCTTCAACATTTATCTTTTAGCATTCACCATTAGCACAAAATTTACATCATTATGGGGGGACTCATAGCCTCACATTTCCTCCCTCATGGTGGGGGTGGTGGTTACTGATTATATATTCATGATGGATTACCACTTCAAAGGTCATGTTAATACCTCCTTACATCATTTGTTCATGTTTTGCATCTTTTCTCTCTTTTGGGGAGGGGTTTTTGTCCTTTTCTCCACTTTATAAGAATTTATTTTGTACATGGGTACCTCATCAGGCCTTGTTTTTGGGACTCATTTCTTGTGTCTTACATATTTTCATTTCATCTTCCTCCTAAAATGCACTTAAGGGGGTGTGTTAGTGTGAATAGGGTTATTTCTTGTCTAGTTATATTGTCAAGTGTAAATAGGGTTATCTCCCTAACCAATTTCATTGTTTGATTCCATTCAAAAATTATTTGGTTAAGTTTACTAAGATGTTTTAAATGTTTATCTCACCTCACAAGATCATGACACTTGTCGCAATCTTGTGCAAGGTTGGTGAGAGGTATTTCTTATAAATAACATCCTTTATAAGATTATTATGACTACACACTATTTATTGAGAGAATACAATTTATTCCTCATCTTTTGATCTTCTTTTTGAGTTAGAGTGCTTCCCTTAGGAACTATATAATCCTATCCTAATAATCCTAGCCTAATCACTGATAGTAAATTCTTATATCTTATTAGCATAATTTTTTAAAATTATATTGATGACATGGACATTCTATCTTGCCCAAAATTCTTAAAATGTACTTATCTTACACCTCTGCAAGTTCTAGTCTTGTACCTATTTTGCTACTTCTTGAACACTAACATTTGGGATAAATAGTAGCATTGATGTTATTTTCCTACCTCAATGCAAGTGTACATGCCTTAAATTAACCAATTTTCAAATAAAACATATTCTAATGGTCAGTCTAAGTGATTTAATATGAGTTATTACTCCAAATGGATTAATATAAATACAAGATCAACCCTCATTCATTCCTCACCTATGAAGCCTAAGAAAGACCAAAGATACCAAGACACTTATCAAAAGTACTCTATCAAGCATTCAATTTATCAAAGCTTCCCTATTTCCATACTAGTCATAGGTAAAACACATCTACAGATCTAAAGTACTAAAGGAGTACCCCAAGATCTTGATTTGCCAAGTTATAAGCTAGGTCACTATTGTACTTGATTTACACACATTGCATGATTTGAACACAAGACAACACATAGAGGATAACTACATCAGTTTGAGGCCCTCTTTAAAGTATTGGATATATAGTTAGCATCCTTTAATAATGGGGTCATTAAGGTCAGATCGACACTATATGTCATGTCCCCTTTTCAATTGACATGTTCTGAGTTCATGGTTAGCCTATTATGCGACCTTCGTAGGCTAATAAGATGGATAGAGGGTCATAATGGAGCTTGGCTCGACTTTGATTCACAGGATTTCTTCATTTGATTTTCATTCAGGGTATTTCAGACACATTTGGCTTGAGCTCCTACTTTTTAGGGATATTTGATATGCAGCGGAGCGCCTTTATTGTGGCATGGTTATGTGCGGAATCACTCCCTGATTCACTAGCTTCGATCGGTTCGTGGATCCGACATGTATTGAGGGAGATATTAATATTTGATTGATTTAATCAAATATTAATTATTTAGCCTATTTTTTATTAGAAACCCTAATTCTAATTTAAGAAACCCTAATTAGGGCAAGCATATCTTTTGAGGGTATAAGGGTTTCTCATGGAAGCCATTGTTGATAATGCTATTGAATATTGATATTGTTTTTGAGAATTTCTTCTGTGAAGACTGAGCCTAGGGTTCAAGGATTCCATTTGCATTGGAGAACGTTCCCTCTTCAGTGTGTGCAATTAAGAGGCTGTGGAATATCAGCTGATCTATTGCCAAAGTGAGAGATAGCCTCATCCAAAAGTTATCACAGAATTTCAGGTTTGAGAGATAACTTCACACAGAAGTTATCACAGATATTCCAGGTATTTATTGCTTTATGTTTTAATTCAATAAATTATACAGCTAGAGATCTACTGCGCTAGAAACAGATATTTCAGATCAGGGGTTGAAAACAGGGAAGTTGTGCTTAATTTGCGGCCGTACAGAATCCGTACAGGTTCGTACAGATCAGTGCAGGAACCGACCTCGGCAGACAGAGGGTTTTAGTGACCGACATCGGTCGACTGAAGACCGATGTCGGCAGAAATCCGACCGGCAGAGACCGACGTCGGTGAGATATCGACCGATGACGGCGACTGTGTGTCGACACAGAAGGGCTGAGACTTTACAGAACTCAATTTGCACTTCCAGATTTGCAAAGCCAGGGTTTTCAAGACTGTATTTCATATTTATATGCATATTAGAGGACTGCAATTGTAATAATTTAGAAGGACAAGTGATACAATCTGTAATTTGTTATTAAGAGACTATATTATTGTGATTTTTCTGAATTTATTCAACAGCGATTATATCTTGGTTCAGATTTTTTGTGTTGCTATATTTCCTATTTGGAAGGGGATATTACAGTGGTATCAGAGCTAAATCCTGCCAGCCTAAGGGTCTATAGATCTTATGCAGCCACAAGAGTTGGGACCACACAGGTATAACACACGTAGCCGAGCCTTGCTTGAAGGTATCCAATTGTTAAATCAGACACCGATCATCATGAGTGACAGACGTGAGGGCAGCCCACCCAGGGGCCACATGTATGATGTTGATCAGGCCACCAGAGAGTTTCAGCGTGTTATGATGACAAGCCAACAGCAGATGGCTCAGACACTACAGGGACTTATGACCATGATAGAGAGAATGAATGCACCTGATGGACAGAACAGGGACCAAAGAGATGATAGGAGTGCTACGATTAATCAGAGACCACAACAGACTCACTCCAGAACAGCTGATAGACCTACACGCCCTTCATTTATTCAAAAAGAACCAGAGGTACCAGCAGATGAGGAGGCAGGGAATTCTCCATTTGCAGATGTTTACATGGCTACAAATGATGAGTGGGACTTATTACCTCCTCATATCTAGGAGAGAGCACTATAGATTGGCTAGACAGGACAGGAGACCTAGAGTCCAATTCAGTGAGCTACAGAAGGCTACTGGTAAGCTTTCTTTGACTACTTTTGACGGCAGCGGTAAGATGACAGCTCAAGCTTGGGTTCATAAGCTTGACACCTTTTTGGCATTGAGACCAATGTCAGAGATAGATGCCATCAAATACGCCACTTTGCACTTAGATGGAGTAGCACATGATTGGTGGTACCATGGTATGGTAACGCTTCAGCATAATCAAGTGACAGAGTACCAAGACTTTGTGGATAGATTGGTTGAGCGGTTTGACAGGAGAGATCCCGAGGTTTACTTCCGAGATCTGGCACAGTTGAGACAAACAGGGAGCTTGGAGTCCTTCATTGGTGAGTTTCAGAGATTAGCAGTCATGGTACCCAATATTTCAGAGCGTAGATTGGTAGTTCTCTTCATAGAGGGATTGACAGAGCCATTGAGGGGTTGGATCAAAGCCTTTGATCCTCCTTCATTACAGGTAGCTATGAGGAAGGCACGTGATATGGAGATGGCAGCCCCATCCAATAAATTTAACACCAAAGGTACTTCTTCTTCTAGAGACCATAAGCACTCCCACGGGGATACGGAGAGACCAGATTTTAACATAGATAAATCCGGAGTTAAAAATGATTCAAAGGCCAATCTAGTAGCACCACCTTTGGATCGTGAGGCACTTAATGATCTACGCAGGAAGAAGCTTTGCTTCTACTGCAAAGGACCATATGATATCCATCACGATTGTCCTTTGAGGCCTAAGGGCAAGGCGAATCGTATGATGTGGATATATTATGAGGAGTCAGATTCTGAGGATTCTGAACAACATAACAGTGCTGAGGGGGCAGAGGCAGAGGCTTCAGGGCCTAATGCAGAGGCAGAGTTAGAGCTTCACCTACAGGAGGCACGCATCTCCAGCATACAGTCGGATGAGTCATTCAGACTCCGTGGAGTTTTGGCAGGGCAGAAGGTTATCACCCTTCTTGATACAGGAGCCACTCACAATTTCATAGATGCTAGATTTGTGGAGAAGCGTGGACTCACTACAGAAGGTTTTGAGGGCATCAGAGTTAAAGTAGCCGATGGTCACACTCTTAAGTGTGAGCGTATGATTAGAGACCTCCCATTGCGCTTGAACAACTATGAGTTCAACGCTGATTATTATGTGGTAAACATGGGGGATATAGACTTAGTCTTGGGTATGAAGTGGCTTCATTCATTTGAGGAAGTTACTCTTCATCTCAAGGACATGGAGGTTCTCTTTAATGTTGATGGGACGACACATATTCTTAAGGCAATACGGGGCAGCAGCTTCAGATATATGTTCTTTCATCGGATGAAGGTACCTATACCACATCACATGATAGAGGGTGATGACAAGAGCACATTGGCACCAGTACAGGAGAGGTACGAGGACGAGCTTGGTCTTGAGGTGAGTTCAGTTCAGGAGTTGCCACATGTGGTGAGGACTCAACTTTCTATTACAGTCGGGTCACAGGTTGATGATGATATGACTATGTCTAGCTTTCACAATCCAGTTTTACATATTATTCAGGTACGGAGTTTGCTTGCTGATTGTCATTTATGGATTGGATGTTGGAGTGCTTATCTTAGTACAAGAGATGATGTGATGCCATTACATGAGAGTTGGGATGGACATGGCATGGGGTTCGTGTTAATTGACAGTGGTGGAGATCCTAACTACATTTGGGATCCAGGTGGATTGATTGATTTGTCATTCAGTGATTGCTTGAGGGCAAGCAATTCCAGGCGGGGCGGATTGTCATGTCCCCTTTTCAATTGACATGTTCTGAGTTCATGGTTAGCCTATTATGCGACCTTCGTAGGCTAATAAGATGGATAGAGGGTCATAATGGAGCTTGGCTCGACTTTGATTCACAGGATTTCTTCATTTGATTTTCATTTAGGGTATTTCAGACACATTTGGCTTGAGCTCCTACTTTTTAGGGATATTTGATATGCAGCGGAGCGCCTTTATTGTGGCATGGTTATGTGCAGAATCACTCCCTGATTCACTAGCTTCGATCGGTTCGTGGATCCGACATGTATTGAGGGAGATATTAATATTTGATTGATTTAATCAAATATTAATTATTTAGCCTATTTTTTATTAGAAACCCTAATTCTAATTTAAGAAACCCTAATTAGGGCAAGCATATCTTTTGAGGGTATAAGGGTTTCTCATGGAAGCCATTGTTGATAATGCTATTGAATATTGATATTGTTTTTGAGAATTTCTTCTGTGAAGACTGAGCCTAGGGTTCAAGGATTCCATTTGCATTGGAGAACGTTCCCTCTTCAGTGTGTGCAATTAAGAGGCTGTGGAATATCAGCTGATCTATTGCCAAAGTGAGAGATAGCCTCATCCAGAAGTTATCACAGAATTTCAGGTTTGAGAGATAACTTCACACAGAAGTTATCACAGATATTCCAGGTATTTATTGCTTTATGTTTTAATTTAATAAATTATACAGCTAGAGATCTACTGCGCTAGAAACAGATATTTCAGATCAGGGGTTGAAAACAGGGAAGTTGTGCTTAATTTGCGGCCGTACAGAATCCGTACGGGTTCGTACAGATCAGTGCAGGAACCGACCTCGGCAGACAGAGGGTTTCAGTGACCGACATCGGTCGACTGAAGACCGACGTCGGTAGAAATCCGACCGGCAGAGACCGACGTCGGCGAGATATCGACCGACGACGGCGACTGTGTGTCGACACAGAAGGGCCGAGACTTTACAGAACTCAATTTGCACTTCCAGATTTGCAAAGCCAGGGTTTTCAAGACTGTATTTCATATTTATATGCATATTAGAGGACTGTAATTGTAATAATTTAGAAGGACAAGTGATACAATCTGTAATTTGTTATTAAGAGACTATATTATTGTGATTTTTCTGAATTTATTCAACAGCGATTATATCTTGGTTCAGATTTTTTGTGTTGCTATATTTCCTGTTTGGAAGGGGATATTACACTATATGCCCACTAACCCATTTTCCCTAAAGTCACATGGAATATGGAAAGCTAGGGTTTTTCCATTTCACAAGGAGTGATAATCCATGACCAAGATCTGAAAGCACTAGAGTGAAGGCAAAGCCAAACCTAGAAGCACCAGTTGGTCATATCCCATTTTACAAGATATTTCATATAAGACACTATTATCAGACTTAGATAGTAACATTAATGCAACTATCCAAGGCTAACATAACTATCTAAATAGCTAGAAACACTAGATATAAAATCTAACAATTGTTCTATAACTATTTTCCTTCCTATTTTTAGCCTATTCTAGATCTAGAACTACATTAGCATCAAAACAAGTTAAGTGATTCTATACTTTATCATTTATATATCTAACATAGTTTTAATTTTTATATTTAGACTATCTCAATATAATAAATTCAATGTATGCTTATATCTGAGTTTAGCATTTAATTGGTTTGCTATAGATATGATTATCATCCTTGTACCATTTCATTTCTATATTCTTAACCCAAAGACTAAAGCGAAATACCCCCATAACTTATTTCATTTTAGGTTTAAATATTTGGTGAACCCAATCTTTGAACATCAAAACCCTAAGCATACCCTTTGGGATGCTTATTATCTACTTTGTGCTAATCTTTACATACTTCATATCTCTTATCATGGATGATATTGATTGATTTTATGACTATGATTAAGAAACCATCCAATTCTCCCTCAAGGAAAGAATTAAAATTCACTTCTCTTGCCTTCTCTAGAGTTCTAAAGCATGTAATATAAAAGCATTAAATGGTGGTAGTTGTTATCCCTCTAATCAAGACCACACTCCCACAAATACTTCTTATACAAGCATTATATGAGATTGTTTCTGAATACTTGTAAAAGTATGTATACCAAGGCCAAGTATTGGGCAAATATGAGCAAGGTATAACCACCCTAAATCTCTCAAAAATATAAATATAAATTAAAAAGGTTTGTGGTTTTAAAACAAATCCATGACTCACAAATGAATCAAACATATACATTTTACCAAAGAAGTGATTACACATGACCAATAGGCTCCTTCATTTGATAGGCAAAAGTTTAAACTACACAAAAAATTATGGATGATACACAAATAACTAGCAGGGGGGACATGCCTTTAAGAAAATTCATTAATGCATCAAACATTCCTACATTTCTAAATAATACCCCTTTATTTAAGGGTGATGGTTTTTTCCTACCTTCATTTAAAATAAATTCCATATCAAAAAAGGTATCCTTATCAACATTTTCCAAAGATAAAATTGTTATACCCTTACCAAAGAAAAAACAAAAAATTATTCAAATGGTACAAGCTATTCAAATGATATACCAAATTTACCAAAATTCAAATATGCCATGCCACTACCAAAATATCCTAAATTTAGTGATAATAAGCATGCACTTGTTATACATAAGGATGATGATACTCAAATGCCTAGATTCAAAAGAGGTGGTGGGTTGCAACCAAGGATAAAACCTATGAAACTCTATCCCAAAAGAATATCTAATGTCTATGATGACCACCATTGGGGACCTTCAAAATTCGGGTTTATATGCTCCAAATGCAAGTGGCTTTCCATAATGATCATGCACATGTTACCCCATTCAATAATCAACCTCTTACATAATGTATACTTAAATATCCTTACTGATAAGATTTTGAATTATAAAATTCACCTCTCATTTTGACAAACAAGGACCCATTCAACCACATGATCATCTATATACATTATTTTATCCAATGGGCACAAAATGACAAACTATTTCTAAAACTTTTCCTCATGAGTATCTCTGGTGAGGCTCAAAATTGGTTATAAAGTCTACCAATGTTTTCCCTAACCATATTTTTACAATTAGAGGATGCATTATTCATGGATTTCAATATCCACAAGGTGTCAAAACTTACATTAAAACATTTTTACAATTTTAAATAATGTGATGATGAGTCCCTACAAGATTATACTATTCGATTCAAAAGTACATCATATGAACTAGCGTTTAAACCCTCATATTTTGAATTTTAATTTATCTTTAGTATAGGGATTATTTACCCATTAAAGGAAATTACGTAACATAAAAAATATGAATCATTTACCCATTTACATAATTATGTGCATAAATATGTTTCCTTCACAATTACTCATTCAAAAAAACTTAACACATCTCCTTCCAAATGAAAAAGCTTTATCCCTTATGTAAAGGATGGAGATAGCTTACCTAAGGAACATTATGAGAAAAAATGTGGTATTCCTAATCTTTATATGACTAGTTCACAAATGTTACTAAACATGGGTCCAAGCTCCACATCTCATGAAATAATCTCAAATAGAACAACACAAAAAGCATCTATGCCAACAAGATTTAACAATTACCTTATACATGGGTGGTGTTTATTTTTGGCATAACCATATTGATCCTACAAAAGTAAAAAATATTTTAAATATAAGACTCTTACAATAAATTGGATTCAATCTAACAAACTTACAAAATAAGTGAGGTTAGAAAGACTCCTTAGGTAATGTCATAATACCAATTACTTGTGGTCCTAAAGTAATTGAAATAAGGTTTTGGGTTATGTCTACCACATATCCATATGCATCCACACTCAAAACTCTTGATATACCAAATGTAAGAAACAATTGACAAAAATAAACAAGGTATTTCCTTTCCTCATGAAGGCACATTAATCCATCTTCTAAATGATAGCACTAGCTCTTCCACTACACATGCAAAACATGAGGAGAACCATGTTATGTACTTTTTCAACCTATCCAATCATGATGTAGATAATGTAAAAGATACAAATTAAGATTTTAAGGTGATAAATATGGGAGATACCTATGATCATCCATTGGATAGGATCATAGCTTAGTCTCTCCAAAATTTTCCAACAAATACCAAAAAATACAAAACATTCAAATAACTAAATACACTATCGGTACTTACCTATTCTATTGGCTCATTATCATCTATCTCATACTTCCATATTGATGGACCGCATATTGAGTTACTCCTACATACACATATGTGTCATATTTATACATTGGGTGTAATACAATCATGCGAAAATACATTATACACTCCTATTTTAGATGTTGGGCTTTCCCTCTACTCATGTCATATGGACATTGGGGGCATCTTCTTCTTTGATCTTGATACACACACGTTATATGATTCGATGATCACTCTACATTATCATGTTTGAGTTTACATATGTACTTACACATGCCTTTTATCAATGATTATATCCTACACAATGTACTTCATATGTTATACACTTGACATAATTTTATAACACATTGGATCCATGGGCCACTATTACATGTTTAATTTGGTTACGTATTATTTACTTTATGTACTTCCTTGAGTGTCTAGTATTACTTGTTCAAGCATTTAAATATGCTCCCTTTCTTGCAGCCCCCATGCCTATTTATTATTTCATTAAAATTTGCATGTCATTGTTTATTGTATGTACATTTGAATATGTCATTCTTGATTTTCATGGACACTTTACTAAGTCATGTCCCTTCAATTGTGCAACATTTGAATATTCCCCTTGTTTATGGTCTCCTTTAACCATTGTTTGTTGACTTGATTTTGAGTGCTCTTGTGTGTGTACTTTTTTGCTTGTTGAGATTATATTATTACTATCTTAATTTTACCATGATCTTTATCATGTATCTTAGTATTACATATGATCACATTGGTTTTATGTGTTTTAATGATGCATTTTTATAGACATGCATCTTTTATATGCTACATGGCTACATTTAAAGATTTAATAGTTGTCTTACCCTTTTGAGGTGAGGTAAATCCTAGTTCCTATATTTACCTCACCTCAAAGTGGGGTAATATTAGTAAGGGAATGCTTGGGAAGCATGTTTTCCACACTTGGCATAGTTTTTAGATTTAGTGGGAGCATGCTTTGGAAGCATGTTCTCCATACTCATTCAACATATGGTAATTATATAAGTTAACATATTCAGTGGGGGAATATCATATGGACATGGATTCCACACATTCACATTTTTCAAATTCAATGGAGGCATGCTTTGGAATAATGTTATCCACACTAATTTAATATATGGTACTTATATCAGTTTACAGATTTAATGGGGGGCATGCTTTGAAAGCATATTCTCCACACCAATTTCGTGTTCAATATATCCATTTTATAATGGGGGCATGTTTTGTAAACATGTCCTTCACATTAGAAATCATATCAATTTTTAGATTTCTCTATATATAGTGGGGGCATGCTTTGGAAGCATGTCCTCCACACTTACACAATTATCTTGCGTTGGCCAAAGCACACAGTTATATGATTCAGATTCACAGTTGTGGCATAATTCTATACATTCATACTATTGTTATACACAGTTTCAACATCAAACATATCTAAGGTGCATATGTTATGAAACATGTGCTTAATATTATAAAATCTAAATAAATTTTATATTACAAAACCATTTCATGTACTAATACCCCACAAAATTTTGCGAACCATATTAAGCCAATCTACTACATTAGTTGGTTCACCTTTGGTATGTTTGAGGTGATTAACTCTCTCAATCTTGCCAATTTTTCAGGTTATACTTAATCATCTAACCTCACTAGGTTATAAGTATCATTGAGTTTCATGCTTGAGCTAATCTCAACTACCAAGTGGCAACTCACTTTTGCTTTAAAGTTGGGGGCATGCGCCTCTCTCTCTCTCTCTCTCTCTCTCTCTCTCTCTCTCTCTCTCTCTCTCTCTCTCTCTCTCTCTCTCTCTCTCTCTCTCTCTCTCTCTCTCTCTCTCTCTCTCTCTCTCTCTCTCTCTATTTCCATGGATATATGCACTTTAAATATTTATTTATATTTATCCTAATATTAGTTTTAGATCCTTATAATGATACATATTTTTCAAAATAACTTTACAATAGAAAAGGCAGTTACATCGACACACAGGTGTACTCCTAAACCTTTATTTTTAAATTTAAATCTATTTAAATTAATCTTAACATAGATTACATGCATTGATTTCACACTGTAATGGGCTCTTGGGTGTAACTCAGTCACCATTAAAGCAATCAAATTTAACTCAAGCAAAGACAAGGTGTGTATACACGCTTAGGTACTTGTTCCTTTCTTTCAAACTATAAATTTCATTACTATATTAAATGGGGGTGAAATGTAGATGACATTTTATGATTATGTAGTACCTTAGTCATGTACACTTGACAGACTCAGACCTTGGTTTTTCCTCTTATGATGATAGAGACATTCTATCTTTCCTAGAATTCTTAAAATGTACTTATCTTACACCTTTACAAGTTATGATCTTATACCTATTTTTCTACTCCTTAGACACTAATATTTAGGATAGATAATAACATCAACTCTATTATCCTAGCCCAATGTAAGTGTCCAGTGCCCTAAATTCATCTAATTTTCAAATAAAATGTATCTTAATGGCTGACCTAAGTGCTTTAATGTGACTAATTACTCCAAAGGGATTGATATAAATACAAGACCAAACCTCATTCATTCCTTACCTATGAAAACTATAAAATACTAAAGAGACCAAGGTACTTATCAAAATCACTCTATCAATCATTAAATGTATAAAGGCTTTCATATTTTTACACAATTCATAGGTAAAACACATATACAAGTCTGAAGTACTAAAGGAGCATCCCAAGAGTCTGATTTTCCAAGTTACAAGTTAGGTCACTGTTGTACTTTCTTTACACACAAGCCAACATATAGGGGATAACTACATCAGTTTGAGGCCTTATTAAAAGTATTGGATATATAGGAAACATCATTTGATAGTGGGGTCATTAGGGTCATCTTGACACTATATACCCACTAATCCATTTTCCCCAAGGTCACATAGAAGATGAAAATCTAGGGTTTTTCTATTTCACAAGGTACAATGTCTATGACCTAGATCTAAATGCACTAGATTTAAGGCAAAGGCAAACTCAAAATCATCCAAGTGGTCACATCCTATTTCATCATATATTCCATATAGGACACTCTCATTGAGCTCAAATAGTAACATCTATGTAATTATCCAGGGCTAATGCAATTATCTAGATAGCTAGAGACACTAGATCTAAAATCTGATAACTATTATAGAACTATCTTACTACCTAATTTTAGCCTATTTTATATTCAAAACTATTTTAGCATTATAACAAGCTAAGCACTTCTATTATTTGTCATTTATATATATATCATAGTTGTGATTTTTATATTTAGACTTTCTCAGCATAATAAATTGAGTATATGCTTATACATGAATTTAGCATTTAATTGGCCTGCTATGGATATGATTATCACCTTTATGCCATTTAATTTCTATATTATTAACCCTAAGACTAAAGTTAGATACCCCCACAACTTATTTAATTTTAGGGTTAAACAAGATATATGGCCCATTTTGTATATATACGGTCTAGATTATATGTCGATATGGCTCATTTTGCATGTCATTATGGCAAAGTTTGGAAACACAACATATTATCTGACATATGTATATGAATCATAAATTATTATAATATATGTGTACAAATTTACTTTTTATATGTCATTATTATTTGTTGTTGTTGTACATTATCCTTCATAAATTTATTCATAAAGGAATAACTTCGAAATGTAATTTAAAACCATATATTTGAATCACAATCAAAATGTAGGAAATTAAGATCAAATTGAATTTAATTGAAGGAAAAACCATTCCATGTATGTTATAATTTAAAAAATTATAATTTTTGGGATAAAATATAAATCTAAGCATTTTGAAAAACTAAAAATTTCCTTTTCATTTTAATCTTGACAAACATAGATCCTATGATTACACCACATTTTTTTATTATAAATTGGAGGAGTGGGCAAGGGAGATTATGGGGATAAAATCCATATCCAAGTGATTTATGTGTAGCCTCTGCATAGCTGAACACACTCCTCATTTTTTATTTTATGCTTAGATCCTACCACTCAAGCAATCTTATGCACTCCTTTACATGAATTTTTCTCATACTTACATGCATAAGTTCTATGTCTACTCACAAAATTTTTTGCACTAATCACCATATATCATAACCTACATGTCTCACTCCACACTCCTCAGCTCACAGTCTTATGTGCCTCACTAGCATCCACTTGAAAACTACCTTTCTCCATCAAGCCCCGCTTCAGCATAACTGTGTGTCAGCCTACCCCAACCACGTGCCTCAACTAGTGGCCTTCAACTAATCAAGAATATTCAAATTACTCATTGTTATTTGGATTGAATCAGTGGTCACTGCCTAGTCATAAACTCCATTGTTAGCATACCAAGAGGGTGAGACATGTCAACTTTGCATTTTTTTTGCTCTACAATAATTTTTATGACTTCTCTTATAATCATGCATGCTAATTATGTAACATATACATCTGGACAAAGTTATTCAGGTCAATACCACACACATTCATAACATAGATATCATGCTTCATGCATTTATTATTTAACACACAAGTTGTAAGACATTGTACCAATTTTACCTATTCTTTATTATTGAATAGAAGTTGCATCTCATCCAAGTAATACTTATACTCCATTGAATGTGTTTTGAATGTTTTGTCTAAATACATCTATGCACATTTACTCTTCACAACCAAACTTAGTTCCCCCAACACACTTGGTCATGGGTATCATGGTGTGAATAATTGGTATTAGATCATAGCTCTTATTCCCTTCTATGTATGTAACATATCAAAATCAAGAAGTTTGAAACCCTGAAGCAACTTAAGGTAGACCCAAAAGTTTGAAGGCTCATCTTCAACGCACTAGAGGCTCAATGTACTAATATTTTTGGTTAGTTCCATAAATTGATGATTTAGCTCAACCTAATGCCTTCCCATCCATCTCCATAATATGCTCAACAATGATTTCAACAACAAACACCCTTAAAAGTACAAGTGAATCTCGACATCCCTCTATTTAAAGTAAAAATTGATACCAAAGCATTAGATGCCTAGATTTTACAACTTAAGGTGTACTTCTTTGTCAATTCATTCACTTATGCTAAGAGGATCACCTCTACAATATTGAATATGTCCATTAAATTATTCACTAGTGGGAGACCTTCAGTATGCAACATGCATAAGAGTGTGTTCCAAATGATTCATGGATGAATTTTATCAATGTGATGAAGGAGGAATACTACCCTCTTTGACACTTTAAATATAAATACATAAAGTTCTAATAAGTACATTAGTTAAAGGACTAGTTAATAGAAAACTACACCAACACCTTCCATGATTAATCAACACATTTACATGAGAACTTGAGTAAGAAACATAAGGTGTTGAATTAAATCAGTGGACTCTCATTATTATCCATGTGAAAATGGAATTATTTAATTTTGAAACTTTGGTTAAAGCATATCACAATATCTCAAAGATTGAGTATAAGGTGAATATGAAAACGTTTTTCACCTCTTCATCCAACACAATGTGAAAGGACCAGCCCTTGCACAACTCCACATCATAACCTTTTGTACAAAATTAGAACACTTTTCACAAAGTTGAAAAGCCTTAGAATACCACTCAATACTTGAAGGCTCTTTCAATTTTTCTTTAGATTAAGTCAAAAATAAGTTTTGTGATAAGTTGTGCCATCACCATCACTCATCCACTCATGATGATTTTGAATGTTATGTACAATAATCCTTGTTTTTGTAGTCTACACCATGACCCACATCAATAGAAAAAACTAATATATATTCCTCTTGTATAAGTACCAACACCACTATGATCAACATCTATAAGGAGCACCAACATATATTCCACACCAAGTTATGGGTGAAGGGTTAGCCTCTTCATGTCATCATGAATAGTGGCAGTCAGAATAACATCATTGCATAATCCACAACTCCATGCCTTGGTATTTCCACTATTACACATCCCAATCCATATTCTCTAGGGCGGATGTAGTACGGGATGGATATATAGGTCTAACAATAATTCAATTTTTATTACCAATTCAAACCTATAGAGGATAACATCACTTGTGACATCGCACCTCTAGAGGTCTATGACATCTTGCTATAGAGATTGTATTTTTATGATTGAGAAACTACATATCAATCCAAGCCAAAACATTGGACTATTTGTGCACAATATCTCTTATACAATCTCTTTAAGCTAGCACCCATAACCAAAGTTACCTTGGTATCTACCAAGTAATGTTACAAAATTTTATCACATGTGCAAAAGTTAATATTGCTCATGGTTCACCTTGACACACCTATGTAGAAGACAAAGTAAACTATGGTAGCACACACCACTCTCAAAACATCACAATAGTATGAGCTTGACAAGTTACTAGAACAACATAACAAAGTCTTAATAGATCCTAAAGACCTTCTAATGCACTAAATAATAAAGCACCATAGAGATTTGGTTCTTAGATATCATCTTCTAAATAACCCCCTATATTGCAGATCAATTTATGAGAATGATGAAATATGGTGTTATATATAAGATCTCCTTGATCAAGGCAAGATTAGGCCTAGCTCTTTTCCTTATGGGAGACTGATAGTCCTCACACCTAAGCATTATGGGTCATAATGATGTTGGATAGACTATCTCACACTCAAAAATATAAAGGTGAAGAATTGGTACCCATGGCCACTCATTGATGACCATTTAGACCAGCTCTGGGTTGCATAATACTTCATCAAGATCGAATTGAATTCATGTTACCATCAGGTTCTAATTCATCCTAAAGATGTCAATAGGACACCATTCAAGAAATGGGAAGGATTATACAAATGGTTGGTCATGTCTTTCAGCCTAACCAATGCACCATCCACTTGCATGCACTTGATAGATGATTTACTCAGGCCCTTTCTCAACTCCTTTGTCATCATCTAATTAGATGAAATTATCATCTTTATCAAGACTTGGGAAGATAATTTGGATCACATCTCATGCATCTTAAACAATGTACATCAACATAAGTTACAATCCAAATTAACAAATTATACATTTGGCACTATATGGATTCAATACCTAAGCTACAATACTGATTTCACAAGAATTTGTATAAATCTAGAGAAGATCAAAGTGATCCAAGATTGGAATACTCCATGCAATATCATAGAACTGAGGATTTTTATTGGAATTGATAACTTATACCATAGGTTTATCCTTAGTTTATTTCACATATTTTGGTCTCTAAACCAAATAACATGTGTGAAAGACAATTTAGAATGGAATCAATCAAAACAACATGATTTTGAGGTACTCAAGAAATGAATTTATGTAGTGCTTATTCTCACAATCCCTAAAATTGTGTATTTCTTAAAAATTCACACTGATGCATCTACGCACTTAGTGTAATGATCATGCAGCATGGGCATCTAATTGTATACACTTAGGGAAGTTCAATGACATGATGCAAAGGTAATCCACCTATGAGAAATAACTACATGTTATTTTTAAATAAATTAAGTAATGGTGACACTACACTTTATGTAAATATATAGTTATTCCTTCGAATCATAAACCACTTCAGTTTTTTCAAACATAGATCAAGATGGAGAATGCATGACACATGAAATGGATGGTTTACCTAAAAAAATTCCATCTCATGATCAATTAAAAAAAGGGAAGGACAACAAGGTAACATATTGCATTGGTCAACCACCAGTTCATTCACTCATCATGGTGTTGGACATGCAAAACCATAACTTTGTAGACTGGGTATCCCTATAATTAATTTATCAAGACTTCATAATGTCTTGCACTAGCCCAGTGAAAGGTAAACAAGTTTAAGAGTTATACTTGTCTAACTAGTTTCTATACAATATCAAACATCTTTGTGTTCTTGGTTGAACACCACACCAATGACTCATCTAAGAGGGACACACACACCTGCCATGGCACACATCAACTTTTTTGAGTGGTCAAAGTTAGAAAATATGTTGATCAAGCTAAGTGGTACACTTCTCATCAACTTTGAGTGTAGTTTCCTAATGTAATCCTATGCACTCCTTTACACAAATTTTATTCATTTTTTCATGCACAAATATTTCACTTACATGCATACTTTCATACAATAATCACCTCATATCGTAGCCTACACATCTCACTATGCACTCCTTAAATCACATTCCTGAATGCCTCATTGGCATCTACTTGAAGACTAATATACTCCATTAGGCCCCACTTTAGCATAATCATGTGTTAGGTAGCCCCAACTATGTTCCTTGACTAGTGGCCCAAAACCAACTCTGAATGTTAGGATTACTCACCATTAACTATTAACCAAGATTCTTGTAATCATGACCATTAGTGAACTATTAAAAGTCATGACTAAATCAATTGTCATCTCCAAGTTGGAAAATACACCATCGACATGCAAGAGGGTGAGACATGTCAACTCCACCTTCATTTTACTCAAGAATAATTCTTGTGACTAACCTTGTAATCATGCATTCTAAATATGTAACATATGCATATTATGAGAGTTAGTCAGGTTTATGCCACACATAGTCATAACACAGAGAGCATGCTCTATGTATATATTATGCAACACACACGTTCTAACACATTGTACCAATTTTTCCTATTCTTTATTATTGAATAGAATTTGTATTTACTTCAAGTAAGACTTCCACTCCATTGAATGTGTTTTGATTGTTCTATATGAATACATATCTATGCATTCAATCTAAAAAACAAAAATAGGTCCCTCCCCATACATTTGGTATTGGGCCTTGTGGTATAGATCAATAAGAGCTTTACAAAAATAAAATTTTCTTTTTCTTTTTAATTTTAATTTTAAAAAACATATATTTTATGGATGTACCATGTTGCTTTGATTGATAGGTGGAGTAGTTAGCAAATGAAGGACCAAGCACTTGTTATGGACTCTAATTTTAAACCACTATTTAAATGCAATATACAATCAAAAAATGCATTATCATAGTAATAATATGTTTGGTAAGAATAAAATTAGTTTTTAAGTGAATTATAATGTTATGGAGTTGGCAAAGTGAGATAAATTATACAAATGATAATATTATGAGAGAAAATTATAGAGGAGAAAGTGAGGATAGTAAAAAACATCTTAACATTGTTTTTATGGCTTAGAAAGCTTCACTTGTTGATAACATTTCATATACCTTGTTTGGATTGTATGATTTTTAGCATGTGTGATGAATTTCATAGAAGCAAATGAGAATGAGGGGGTTAATTGAATCGTAACATTACTACCTTTCAAAGATTATACTCATTTTCTAACACAAAAATGTTTTATCTATTCAAATCACAATCATTGAGAGGGGGGTGAATCAGTGTCTTTAAACATTCATTCAATTACACTTAACCATACATCAACCATTCATAAAAACATGAACATCTAACAAAGCATAGACAACCAAACAAAATGATGAAACACATTACATATGTGGGAAAACCTAAATGGAAATAAAAACCACTAATATTTGAAAATGGAATATAGTCCTATAATACAAAAACCAAGTTTAGTGAAACACCAACTTCACATGGAGCACCAACCCCAACTAGTTAAGCACCAACTTGTAAGGAGGCACCAACCCCCTACATGACTCAACATCAAATAATCCACCTGATTGCTTTGATCAACTTTAGAAAAAAAAAAATCTCAACCAACTGATGATGACCACCTCTTCAGCTCTTCTCTCTCTTCTATCCCTCTCAATCTGCCTTCTAGGTTCCTTCGCTCAACTAGGTCTCTTCAAGATAGATTAGGTCATATGAACTTGATACTCATCTAAACTAACCCTATTATATATTCATGATAGTTTCTCTACACTCTTTTTATGGTATATAATACATCATTTATCTCTTAAAATTGTTACATCCTTTGCTTCCACTTATTTTTTCTCTAACTAGTCAATTAGGCCTATTAGGCTTTGTTCTTATACTAGGCTCTTCCTCATACATATATCTTGGTTGGACACACACACTTGAAAAATTATATTTTCCAAATAATATGCCTTATTACATGCCACAAACATTAATCAATGATTATATTAAGTCATCCATATCTCAAATAGACCAAATCCTTCTTTAGGCCTTAAGGAGACATAATTCAATTAGGCCTTCATTAGTACATGTTACACTTTGATATACTTGGAACACTTTTAAAATACACATACAGTAGGAAAAATTCATATAACACTCAAATAAACTCATACTAATATCATCTTAGGTTCATGACACTCTTTAGCTCCATCCACCACTTGAAGCACACCGTGTACTATTTATATTAGGCCTTCACACACAGAAAGGTCTGTCATGAAAAATTGAAGATAATACATTATTCAACCAAAAAACCATGATAATAAGTCATATATAAATAACCTCAAAGACCTAAAAAAATTCATTAAGTGTGTTGGTTGAATATTTTGTCGATCAGCGTACTGATAAAGAAAATAGGTCTGATTAGCCAAAGTAGGAAGATTGGTCGTCCAAATGTGTAGGTTTACCACATCAAAAGGGGACTAATCTCTCCTCTCATCAAGAGGAGGTTCCCTATAGATATGTTATATATATATATATATATATATATATATATATATATATATATATAAAATAATACTCAAGGGTAGGACAAACCATCCATCTCTCTTTTTTTAGAGATGATGCGTGCAAATAAAAGGAAAAAACTCAAGGGAAATGATAGAAAGCACTCCTCTTCTTTCAAAAGTACTATTCAAAAAACCACAAGAATACTCCTGGTAGTAATTGCAAAATGTAGCCAAGGACGTAGTAACCAGCAAATTGAGATGTAGCACAAAGTCTCCACCTGAATTGCCCAAGAGTGAGATATGAAGGACAATGAGGGCACAAAGTCATCCCAAGGTCCTTTACATAGAAATAAAAAGAAAACACACTAAAGGCAATTATGGTGGCACAAAGTCTCTCCATAGTTGACTTCAGAACACCTTCCTAACTACTTTCACTAATTCTGCTTGTTGAATTAAAGGAACATAAAATATATTAAGGAAAAAGACATAAGAACAGTTTCCCCAACAACAAAGATATCACAGCACAAAGTCTGAAAAGTCACTTGCTTTATTATTCCAATAACAAAATATGATCAACAATCTAAGCTCAAAGTCTCAGTAATGCCTTTTAATTTGGGCAGAGTTTCGTTTCTAATTGTCAGAGAGAGATCCTTTTACAATAAGAAGAGAGTCCCTTATATAGCCTCTTCAAGAAGGACTTGGGAATAGTAACACATCATGTTGCATTGAATTTTGTTAAGAAGACAGGCTAGAATTTAGGGGCATCTACCCATTTGCTTTTCTCAATGCAGAGAAATGAGTCACACTATTGAAAGTTTACATCATTCAATGTCCACCTGGTGATCTGATCCTTCTTCATCATTCCTCCTTTTTTGGTTAATTGAATCGGGTCCTTGATTCAATTTGATGCTCTATTCCTTAGTCACTTCCTACTGATCTTGGCCTTAAAGCCTTTGAATGCATTCAGGTCCATGGATTTAAAAATATAAGGATCAACGACTATTTCATCATCATGACTTTGACGTCCATGGGCACGTCACTTTCCTCAGCAATTCCTTCAGCTTTGTTGTTTGAGCTTTCTCGAAGGGGACCTACCCTTCAAGCCTTGAGAAATGATCTACTTTGGTCAAGAAGAGCCCCCCGCAAGGTTATTTGCCCTTTGGGTGGTCTTCGGATGGCATTCAAGTTAAGTTCTTTGGCTCTTCTTTAAGGTTTTTCAAAATCAATGACTATTTTACGAACCTTAAAATTGACGTTCACGCACTCGTCAATAAATTTGAATTTCCAATGGCTAGTTCACCATTCTTGACTTTGACATCTTCAGGTGCATCACCCCTTGGGCTTTCTTCAGTTTTCTCTGCTACTTGCTTCCTTCAAATTTCTTATTTTACATCCTCCTGAAGGGAAGGTGATCCTTCAGCTTCAGGGAAGTGTCTTTCAATTTGGCAACTGAGAGTCCCCAATAAGGGCACCTGCCCTTCAGGGTCCTTCGACAGCTTTTTGTCTTTGGAGTCCTTTGGAACTTTCCCGCAGACATCTTCCCATGGATTTTTTTTGCAAACATTTTCCCACAGATAAAATGTTCGTAGACATTTTCCCGTGGAGAAAAGGTCCATGAGAATTATTGCTTTGTTCTTTGGCCTTGAGAAACTCCTTTGGGATTTCTTCCCATAGCCTTTCTGAGTTCCTTCAGACTTTCTTTCTGAAGGAATTCCTTTAGACAAAAATTTTGAAGGAATTATGTCTTTATCTTTGCAAGAGTTTCGTTTGCCTTAAACAAAATTTTGAAAGGAGTTACCTTTGCGGCTTCTTTGAAAATGACCCTTCTGAAGATGCTTTTGTCAACCAAGTGCCCTTCGCAAGGGCACTTGTCCTCAGGCTCTCTTGAACTTTTGCATTGAACCACTCCTTTGAACCAACCATTGAACCAAGCTGATGAACCAAGCTTTGAACCAAACTTTGAACCAAAATGGTTCAAGCCGATGAACCCTTTGATTGAACCAAAAGCCATTGAACCATTTGATGAAATGACTGAGTGAACTGAAGCATTGAACCACTCCTTTGAACCAACTTTGGTTTGATGGTTCATCGGTTCATTCTCTTTGATTTGGCTAAGTCCTTTTGATCCTCATTTGAACCAAACACGTTGAACCTGTTGAACCTTGAACCCGTTAAACCTTTGAACCAAAGTGGTTTAATGGTTCAATAGTTTGATGGTTCAAGCCTTAGAAACTTGTTGAACCTTGATTGAACCTATTTTTAGAAGACTTTGAACCTGATTGTAGAAGCCTTTGATCCTAGAAGTGGTTGAACTCTTGTTGTTGATGTTGAACTTTTGAACCTGTTGAGCCCATTCAACCAAAATGGTTCAAGGTTCAATGTTTCAATCCTTGCTTAGAAGCTTGTTGTTGAACTCTTTTTGTTGAACCTGGGCATTGAACCAACTTTGAGATTGCCTAAGTGTTGAAAGCCTACTTCTTTCCTGTAGAGTCCATAGAAATCAACCTGCTGAGTCCATAGATTCAAGCCTGTAGAGTCCATAGATTTAAGCCTGCAGAGTCTGTAGATTTATGAGAAGCTTGAAAAATGAGGAATTTGAATGCCCAGGACAAATTTCAAAAAGGGAAGAGACAATTTTGGTCTGTAGGACCAAAATAGTTCAAATGTTGTCCCAAAAATGAGTGATATTTTTGGGGGACAATAGCTAGCTCCAGTTGGGGAACTTCTATCAATTGTAAAAGAATTGAAGGGAGTAGAATCCAGAATCTCCAGTGTCTTCATGTGTACCATTGGGCTATAGAGTCATGTTACCCAAAAATGGAAGGCATCGAAAATGAAAACAAACAAAACAAAATAGAATTAAAAACTATACAAATATACATATGTAATAATCTGATACTTCAAGAGTTGAAGTGTTTCAAATTTTGCTTCTTGAGAGGTAGTGAAATAGTGTGCCATCTTGGTAAACCACCAGGAAACCATTTTGCCCCCAGAAATAGTGATGGGCGAATGGAGCTCTCCACCAAGAAACCAATTTTCTACGTCTTCCTCTTGGCCTTTTCTTCTTCTTGCTCCATGGTAGGACGTGGTCTTCAAACTAAAAACCATAACTCCTTGCTCTCCCTACAAAGAGTTCCTTTTGCTGACTTTGGAATACAACAATATGGTCCACCACCATAGCTTGTTATTCTACTGGTCCAGTCCAGCACATGCTTTGATTTTCAGCATCAGACCCTTGACAAACCATCAACTCAACACCTTCTTTGGTGTGAATGAGTTTGGTCTCTTCATCTTGAGCAGTCTTCAATCTGAGCAACAGAGATCCGTATCTAGCTTTGGAAGAATTGCTGCCATGGAATTCCAAGATCCAAGCATCATCAAAAGTTGATCTTCTATCAGATTTGTCTTCATCAAAGATGGAAGATCCTTCTTGATTTGTATTGTGCCCTACTAATTCTTTTGATGCCTTATTTGGATCAAATCCTAGATTGCCAGCTATAGGACTTTCATCAGCTGAGACATGAGCATCCTTTGTGGTCAAGAAGTAATAACCCCTACCTGAAAGCTCAAACAGAATTTGAGCTGTGGGAGCTGACATTTGGGTAACCACAATTTTTGCCTCAGACAGGTCCACATTTGGTTCTCCACCAATGTTTAATTGCTCAAGATTGGCTTGCATGGATTCAAACTCAGTCATCTAAATTTTGGATTTATTGACATGATCAATCATGGCAAATGACTGAGATGGACTTGGAATAGAGGATGGGAGTTCATCCTTTTGGTTTTTGGGAGGGCGAGGACTGATCTGTGAATTTGAAGTAGAAGGTGTAGAGATGTTCAATGTACTTACTTCTTTGGCAATCACCGGGTCCTTTGACTAAAAAAGAAGAGGGGTTCTCTACTCAGCAATTAAAATTGTTGGTTGGGGTTGCTCCTCTGTCTTCTCTTTGTCAGCCTGCTAGGCTGATTGGTTCTTAGACCTGGTAAACACTGCATATGATCCTCCTGGTAAACACTGCATATGATCCTTTGACTATGTCACTTTCACTTCTGGGTTCATCTTAGAAATTTAGGAAACCAATGTGAGAGTTGCCAACTGATTCTTATAGATTCTCTCTGAAGAGGTCAACATCATTTTCTTGCTCAAACTCAAGTTGGAAATAAGAAAAATGCTCTATTTCTAGATATCCAACTACTGAGTTGGTTGGAGGTGCTTCAAGGGCAAGGTTCCTCTGTGGGGGAGGAAGACGATTTTGTTGCCCTTGACTTCTGGCAGTGTTGCCTTGATATGGCTAATTAGGGAATGTCCTCCTTGGTATATCTTTATATAGAGGAGCAGAAGACATACCCTGTGCCATTTGCCTTTTCAAGGCTAACAATTCATTTTCCAGCTTTTGTACCATTGGGTCAGTGGTGACTATGGGTGAGTATTCAGAAGATGAAGAGGGTTTGCCTCTGTTTAGGTCTCTCCTTATCTTTCCTGCCAAGATAAGGTCATCTTCTACCTTAGTAGCCAATTCTGAGTAGTGGCAAGGTCTATGTGGCTAGCTTGTCTTAGCAAAAAACTCATTTCAGGCAGTTGTGAATTGATGAAGAAGTATTTGAAGTTTTGAGGTGTCAGTTGGGCGACCATGGGAATCCTGTGCCTCAGCTTGTCAAACTTGGAAATAAAATCCCTCATAGGCTCATGAGGTTCTTTCTTCATCTGAGTGAGCTGGGCTAGCAAGGCATGTGCATCTTCTACGGGCTTAAACCTTGCTTCAAACTTGGCTTGTAGTGTATCCTAGTCAATCACTGATCCAGTTTGTAGATGGTAGAACTAGTTTGCAACAGCACCTTGTAGTGTCTCCACAAAAAGGTTGACTACCACGTCTTCAAATTTCACCCCTATAACACCACAAGCTATGCTGAAGGCTGAAATGTGTTCATCAGGGTGAACTATCCCATCACCAAAAAATTTGGGGAAACTCTTTATTGAACTATGTGGGAGTTCATACAGAGGTGGGGTTAAGTTGAGTGGGCCAAAATTGTTACCCCAGGGGCCTCGAACTGCCATGATTTAATTAAGAAAAAATAGAGATAACAAATCTAGATGGAGTGGCTAGATTACAAAACAAAAATGGAAAAGGACTGGCTCAGCTTCAGCTTGAGGCTTCAAACTGTGCACTCTTTCCCAGCAGCTCTAGTTTTGTAGACTAGATAAAAAAATGGAGGTGGAGGAAGATGGTAAGGCTATAAATGGATAATGGGTAAGACATGAAATGGAGTCACCAGAGTTTGTAATGGATAAGCGTTATAATGATAATGGGTAAGACACAGGTGATGTTTTAATTTGAAACTTGAGGTTCCAAATTGCACAAAATTATGTATATTCCTAGTGGATTCACCAAAAACTATTACACAAGGCTGGGAGGAAAATTTTAACAATGGAAAAACACTGGAGTAGTTCATTCTTCCCCAGCGGAGTCACCAAAAATTGTTGGTTGAATATTTTGTCGATCAGCGTACTGATAAACAAAATAGGTCTGATCAGCCAAAGTAGGAACATTGGTCATCCAAATGTGTAGGTTTACCACATCAAAAAGGGACTAATCTCTCCTCTCATCAAGGGGAGGTTCCCTATAGATATGTTTTATATATATATATATAAACAGAAAATAATACTCAAGGGTAGGACAAACCATCCATCTCTCTTTTTTTAGAGATGATGCATGCAAATAAAAGGAAAAAACTCAATGGAAATGATAGAAAGCACTCCTCTTCTTTCAAAAGTACTATTCAAAAAACCACAAGAATACTCCTGGTAGTAATTGCAAAATATAACCAAGGACGTAGTAACCAGCAAATTGAGATGTAGCACAAAGTCTCCACCTGAATTGCCCAAGAGTGAGATACAAAGGACAATGAGGGCACAAAGTCATCCCAAGGTCCTTTACATAGAAATAAAAAGAAAACACACTAAAGGCAATTATGGGGGCACAAAGTCTCTCCATAGTTGACTTCAAAACACCTTCCTAACTACTTTCACTAATTCTGCTTGTTGAATTAAAGGAACATAAAATATATTAAGGAAAAAGACATAAGAACAGTTTCCCCAACAACAAAGATATCACAGCACAAAGTCTGAAAAGTCACTTGCTTTCTTATTCCAATAACAAAATATGATCAACAATCTGAGCTCAAAGTCTCAGTAATGCCTTTCAATTTGGGTAGAGTTTCATTTCTAATTGTTAGAGAGAGATCCTTCTACAATAACAAGAGAGTCCCTTATATAGCCTCTTCAAGAAGGACTTGGGAATAGTAACACATCATGTTGCATTGAATTTTGTTAAGAAGACAGGCTGGAATTTAGAAGCTTGCTGCTAAACTCTTTTGGTTGAATCTGGTCATTGAACCAACTTTGAGATCACCTAAGTGTTGAAAGCTTGCTTCTTTCCTGCAAAGTCTGTAGAAATCAATTTGCTGAGTCCCAAGCCTACAGAGTCCATAGATTCAAGCCTGTACAGTCTGTAGATTTTTGAGAGGCTTGAAAAATGAGGAATTTGAATGCCCAAGACAAATTTCAAAAAGAGAAGAGACAATTTTGGTCTATAGGACCAAAATAGTTCAAATGTTGTCCCAAAAATGAGTGATATTTTTGGGGGACAACAAAGTGCATTATAATTCATTACATAGGGCAAAAGGACTCAAAAACACCCCTGTAACTTGCTCACTTAGAACTACCAGGTTTCCTCAAAGACCAATGATGGTGACTCAGACCTCCAACACCTGCATATACATCTTCAATGAATTTTAATGAATGAAAATTATCCTATGAGATAATTATACCATTCTTATATATAAATATAATATGGTCAAATGGAAATATTGGTCTTATAGACCAATCTCATAACCTTATATCTCATTGTCTTATCTGAACCAGACATGTCAACTTGTGAACAACTTTTTCACTATAATCACTGACCTCAAAAAATTATACCAAACATGAACATGTCTTAAAATTCTTGAACAACACCTTCATGTTCTTGGTTTCATCACTCTATCATTGTAACACAATCCTAATCTTCCTCTCACTACTACCTAGGTTTTTCATTATTTCCACCATTAGGCCTATTAGTGATTAGCTAACTTGGATGACAATTTTAGCACACTTGAGGGATAAATTATATCCATAAACCTTAATGGACATAAACATGAGTCTTAGGCTTCATCCTCCATCCATTTTCATACTTTGACTTGGTTAAATCTGACTGTTATAGCAAATCTCTAAGAAATTGATACTTTCCTATAGGGTCTACTCACACAACTCACAACTCAAACACACCTATAGGTGCCTAGGAGAGTCTAATATAGTTCCCAATAGCTTATCTAATCATATAAATCCATTATTGGCACTTTTGATCAACATATTCAACATTAGGTCCTTATTAGGGTTCTAAAAGGGTTTTAACTTGTTTCTATTCTTAACAATCATTCATAAAGCATAGCCCTTCAATGTAAAAAAAATGCCTAGAATTTTGAGATAGTACCCTTAACCATATAACATCAATATCTTAGGTTCCCATGCAAATGTTTTACGAGCTAATGAACACAAGAAAAACCTTTTCGGGTAGAGAACCCTTCATTATGTGCACTCGAGAGACCTTAGAAGACATTTTCATGCCTTATCCTACAAAATTTGACCTCAAAATTAATGAACATGATTAAAATAAATTTAATCAACTTTTTCAATGCTCCCCTTCTCAAATTTTCCTTAAAAATTGATCCTGATACCCATTAGGCCACCCTCTCTCTCTTTGCTTATTTAGACCTTGACTTGTGAAGCACATTAGGCCTTAAAACTAAATTTTATGCCTATTTCCATGCACTCTCCACCACTCTCGCATAATCAAGAAACTTCATACATGATTAAATACTCTCATACATATGTCTTATGCCTTGACAATAGATCATGTTGCCTCATTAGGTCAAGCAGGATCTAGGAGTGGTCTAAGTGCAGACTTGGTCTAAATGTCTTACCCCTATAAGCTTACCCTGAGACTCTCATGAGTGATCCAATGCCTCATATACATGATCAAGTAACCTCATACAACCATCCATTCCTTTGTGCATTCATCTCACCCATCCATCATACTCCTTCATGCAAAAGACTAGGCATCATATGCACATACCTTCTCAAGACACTACTAGGCTCAAGCACTTGATAACTTTGATAGAAAAATACCTTCCATGCTAACCTTCACATCACTCATGTAGTCATAAAAACATATACCAATCATATTTTACACTCTTAGAATTAATGCAACAATGATCAATATTATTTCTCATATCTACACTCTTCACTAACCTCATGAAGACCTTCTCAATAACCCTTGACATCAATGCCAAACCTTAACAATAGGAAAAATGCTCAATATTATCTTTATTGAATAATCATACAATATTATATAAATTTGAAATTTCACACACACACACACCTTTACCCTACTAATTCACGGACCTAATCGCTAATTTTTTTCTACATAGATGTTTAGATGGGCATATAAATGCAAAATTAGCCTTCATTCTCCCTCTGTTGGGTCCTAGAGTTGAATGTTGCATGTGATTGGTTGCATCATCAAAGACAATCTTGTCATTATTAAGAGAAAAAATGCAATGAACTTTGGGAAACAATTTTAGGTGAACTATGAGGGTTAGATAAAAATAATCAACTCTTGCACTTTCATAGGTGAGTCCTCTAATGATCTCATGGATGATTCTCTTCTACTCATGTCAATGGAGAAATGATGACATGTTTTTTCTCATATCCAAATCTCATTTTAGGGATCACAAATTGGTTAACATAAAACTTATATTTTGATTCACGTGTCTAATAGACAATCTACCTCCATAGAGACATCTATATGGGTATATAAATGTAATATTATCCTTAGTCTGCACTCCAGTGGGCCTCAAATTTGAAATTTGTAGGGGCTAGGTGCATCCCTGAAGAGAATCTTGTCATTCTTGAGGGCAACAATGTAATGAAATTTGGGTAGTCATTACAGGAAAACCACGAGGGGTAAAGATGAACTATCATCTCCTAACCCATCCTTTGAGGATCGTTAGGAGGATTCTCTATCACTCATGTCAATGGAGAAATGATAATACATTTTATCTCACAACCAAATCTCACTTTAAGGACCAAACATTGGTCAATATAATACATATCATTGGACTTACGTGACAAAACAATGAGCCTTTATATGAACACATATGAATGGATGTATAAATGTAATATTTGATTTCACCTACCATTCATTAGGCCCAAAAGTCAAAAGTTACAATCAGTTAGACACATCCCCGAAGAGAATCTTGTCATTCTTAAGGGAAAAAACATAACAAAATTTAGGTAATCATTAAAATAAAATTGTGAGGGATAAAGATGAACCATCATCTCCTACACTTATATAATAAAGTCCTTTGAGGATCCCCTAGAGGATTATCTACCACTTGTGTCAATGGAGAAATGATGACACCTTTTTATTTTGTAATCAAATCTCGATTTAAGGACAATAAATTAGTCAATAGAACACATATATTTTGACTCATGTTCCAAATCAATTAACCATCTCTGTGTAAATGTATATATGGGAATGTAAATGTAATATTAGCCTTCATCCACCCTCCATCAAGTCCCATATTTTAAATTTGTAGGCAGCCATGCACTTCCCCAAATAGAATCTTATCATTCTTAAGAAAAAATAGAACAAACTTTGGGTAGCCATTACAAGCAAAATGTCAAGGGTCAAGATGAGCCATCAAATCCTACACTTGTATGGTAGAGTACCATGATGAAATACTAGATGATTATTTTCCACTCATATTTATAAAAAAAATGGTTGTAGGTTTTCTCTCATAGCCAAATCTCGCTTTAGGAAATAAAAGTTATTTAGTAGAACACGTATATTTTGACTCGCATGCCCAAATGATGAATTATATTTGTAAACAAATTTTTATGGGTTTATAAATTTAATATTATCCTTTTTAATGGTCTTTTAAGCTTTAAATTCAAAAGTTACAGCTGGCCAGGTGCATCTCCAAAGAGAATCTTATCGGTCTTAAGTGTAAAAAATAGAATGATCTTTGGGTAGTCATTTTAGGAGAACCATGAGGGGTAAAAATGAATAATAAACTCCTACACTTTCATGGGTGAGTCCTCTAAGGATACCCTATATGATTATCTAACACTCATGTCTATGGAGAAATGGTGGCACATTTTCTTTTACAACCAAATCTCACTTTAGCGACTAAATGTTGGTTTGTAGAATGTGTATGTTTTGAATCACGAGCCCAATCGATGAATCATCTTTATAAACATGTCAATATGGGCATATAAATTCAATGTTGACCTTTTTTCCCTCCATTAGGATCCTAATTCAAAATTTGATGTCAACCAACCACATCCTCAAAGAGAATCTTATCATTCTTAAGGGCAAAAATTGAATAAACTTTAGGCAATTGTTATAGGCAAACCATGAAGGGTAGTAAAAAACCATCATATTTTAAAATTGTATAGGTGAGTCTTATATGGAACCCTTGGAGGATTCTCTACAACTCACATCAATGGATAAATTTTAGCACATTTTCTCTTGTATCCAAATCTCACTTTAGGGACCAAAATTTGGTTTGTATAACATGTATATTTTGATTCGCTTTCCCAATCAATGAACTTTCTATGTGGAAACATATAATTGGGTGTATAAACAAAACATTGGCCTTTCCTCTAACTTCTATTTAGCCTTGAAGTTAAAATTTATAGGTGGTTGAGTGCATCCTCGAAGAGAATCTTGTCATTCATAAGGGAAAAAATAGAACAAACTTTGGTTAGCCATTAGAGTGAACCATGATGGGTAGAGATGAACTATCAACTCTTACACTTACATATGAAAATCCTCTAAGGATCACTCAAAATATTATCTACTAATTACATTAATGGAGAAATCGTGACACATTTTATATCATAGCCAAATCTTGTGTAAGGATAAATATTTAGTTAATAGAACATGTATCTTTTGATTCACACACCCAACTAATGAACCATCTTTATGGGAATGTTTAGATGGACATATAAACATAATATTTGAATTTATACTCTCTTTTTTAAGCCCCATAGTTGAAATTTTTAGGTGATCGGGTACATTCCCCAAAAAATTCATGTTGTTCTTAAGGAAAAAAATTGAACAAACTTTAGGCAGCCATTGTAAGTGAACCATGATGGATTGTCTTCCACTCCCATTGATGGATGGTGAAACATTTTCTCACACATCTAAATCTCACTTTAGGGATTAAAATTTGGTCATTATAATGTGTATATTTTATTTTGTGTCCCCAATTAATGAACTATCTTCATATATATGTCTAGATGGATGTATGAATGTAATATTAGCCTTCATCCACCCTCTGTTAGGTCTTGGATTTAAAAATATTATCTAGTTGGGTGGATTCCCAAAGAGAATATTGTCATTCCTAAAGGTAAAATTAGAACTCGCATGACCATTACAGGCAAACCATGAGGGGTGGAGACAAACCGTATTATTTTTTATGTTTCTCTTTGTTTTAAGAAGATAACATTCTTTATTCATAACACTAACCACATAAAGGTGGAAGATCATATGTTACCACTATCCTACATTAAATTTTTTAGTAATGATTTCAAAAAAAAAAAGATACATAATGACAAAATAATTCTAAATTAAAATGCATTAAATCAAATTTAAATTTAATAATTAAAAATGTAACTTTCATTGAATACTAACCTTACTAAGTCAATCCAATGTACCTTCACGATTATCTCTATTTTGAATTTTTTCAATAATCTCTTCATACTTGGATTTGCATGCTTTCCATAAAAATTTGTTCTAAGGCTTTCCATGGAATTTAATCAATTGAATGTTTGTAGCGATAACCAAATTTGAATAATAAAGTATCACCCTCTTCATGTCAAAGACCTCAAATAACCATTGGTTTGATTTTTTATGAAAGTATCTACAAAGCCAAATTCTTATAACCATGATAAATCTAGTGGGATAAACTAGGTCTTATCCATCTATGACATTTGTGGTTAATTTTTTTTACCTCTACCCAATGAGACAAGAGTAGTTTATTCCCTCATCATTTTCCTCAGGTGTAATTTATATGAAAACTTACCCTGTATTTAAAGTGTAATCAATTTTTAAGGACATATAGGAAAAAAATAAATATCACTAATGTTTTAGGATACATTTACTTTATAACTGAATTTTACCTGGTTGCACAAGATCTGAAATATGGTCAAAGTTAATTGTTGATGTTGTTTCATGATTCCCAATTGGTTAGAATGAATGGCTAGTTTCCATAAGCATTATGGGTTTATAATACCATTCATCAACCCATTATTTTGGATCACATTCATTCCAATCAAATTCCATATATCCTTGAATAAAATCATGTCATAGCCCAAGTATAAATAGTTCATGAACTAGAATTTGAGCTTTCGATTGAGTGGAAATCAATCAAACTAGGTACTATGCTGAAATCTTCATACATTTCCTTATTTTCTTCCTCTATTAACCAAAATAATATTCACAAAGAGAATATGTATCTGATCTATGAGAAGTGATTTTATTACACCAAGTCAAAATAATTACAGCACTAATCAAATCAACACCATCCTTATGTTTTCCATGCTATTTTTTAAGGTTTCTTTTTAAACATACACATGAACCATCATGTTCCCTTTTTCCATGCCTAGCCTCAAAGAAACTCCACAAATATTTTACCCAACTCTTCTTATGCATCTTGATTAAACAATAAAATATTTGATAATTATTAAAATATATTACACAATTGTGTGACCAAATGTAGTGTGTATTGAACACAAATTTTATTGAATTTATATTTTTATAAAATATCTCAAAACATCCTTGGACAAACTATAGAGTGTGATCTATCATCACTCATGTAAAATTGATATTCCCTCAATATATTTCTATTGTCCTTTTTGCTATGAGGTGCATGTATGAATTTAATATGTATGAAAATTCCAACTTGAATTGAATTATAGTGTTGGGATTGAACATAATTTTTTGGTTGTAGTATGTATTTTTAGGAAAATTCCATAACTAAAACAATAGTCCCAAGTAGGAAGTTGTCATTGCAAAAATTAAATTGATTGTCTAACCATTTTTATTGGTGTGTGTGTCTTACATATAGATAGATAATATTCTTCTTGAATTCAAACATGAAATTAGATATAGATACTTGATTCATAACTAACTCACATCTTGATGACTCTTTCCCATTTATTAATGCATACTTTACAAATTTATACTTATTAAAATCAACTAGTTGCTTTTCAAATTCATGTGAACTTTATTCATGTATACAATTGGTCAAATGTGAGGAACCACCACAAGTATTGCATATTATATCTCAACATTACTTTACGAATATATCTAGAGTGTAGAAGGGACCTATTTTCACATAGGACCCAGATGAGCCCAAAAGTTGCTAAAATAGAACCATGTTGATCTAAACACCATGTTATCCTAAAAACATAACATACCACTAAAATTTGTCAACATCAAGGTGATAAACCCAAATTTGAATGGAGAAAGGTAGTAAAAAAGGGACATAGCATTAATGATGGTTGGTGAACCACTTGGTGGGAAGAAGCTTTTAGATCTTCCAAAGAACGTCTATAAATAGAAGACTTTGCACCCTATTGAGATAGTTGTATGCATAGTAAGGGAAATATATCAAAATTTATAGCTAATAGTATACTTAGTAAAAATGCTTCCATATTGTATCATGACAAAGTGAAAAATGGGGGAAGACTCTACCCAAGTGCAAACAAAGTGTAGAGAGAGAGAGAGAGAGAGAGAGAGAGAGAGAGAGAGAGAGAGAGAGAGAGAGAGAGAGAGAGAGAGAGAGAGAGAGAGAACATATCTAAATATAAGGACTGGATAGAGATTCATATAGTTTCATTGTAAAGTTTGAGAACTAGAAATACTTTGTAACTTGAGTGGTTAAGCTAATGAATAGAAGACAAGGATTTTCAGCTTCTCTATGTGTGTGTGGATCCTTTTGGGCTACATGGATCATGTGGTGGGTAGATACAAGATAATGGGGGACAAAAGGGGTGGTATAAAGAAACATTTTTTTTCTTAAACTAATAATAGTTGAACTTGGGGAGGATGTTAGAGATAATTTTAAAAATAATTTGACAATGACATAAGAACATGAATTGTGAAATTTTGAATGTAGTTTCTAAATCTATATATTATTTCAATACCCAGATGATAAAAGTGTGTGTTATAGATGTATTTATGCTAATAGGTTGGTCATTTTTTGTGAAAATATAAGGATATTGCATGTGTACGAACACACCTTTTTTGAGCAAACACATGAATTTTTGTATGAAACTTCATATATGGATAGGTGAAATGTCAAAGATTGTTGAGAATATTTTTTATTATATATATAATTTTTAAATAATTTTACAAGTAAAGACAACTGGAAAATCGAAACTACAAGTATACGAACATAATTTTTTGATCTTAACTTCATGAAAATCATCTTTTTAAAAAGCATAGTTAACAATGTGTAGATTGTTGAGATATAAGTTTTATAAATGTTTGATTGATATATAAAAATTTATAAGGAAATTTTTGACAATTTGTATATAGCTCATAATGAGATATGTTATATAAAAATTAATTAATAATTATAAATAATATTCTACATTAACAAATATTGGAAAACCTTTGAGCGGATCTGATCCTTTTTGTGGGATCAGTGTCTCCCAACTGGATTATTCTCCCGTTGTGTTGGGGCAGGAGCCTAAAAAGGAGAAAGATAATGTGCATTTAAATAAGGAAAATCCCTCAGAAGTGCTGAAGGCAGAGTATTTAGAACAAAAGAAGTGGTCATCTCTGTTTGGCAAGAAACCCAATGGAAAATTTCTTTTCCCACCGGTGATTACTAAATCTTGTTGGGAGAAAGGTGAGTTTCAAGTTTTTATTCTAGACCCCTTAATAGATTTTTCTGTGTCTTCTATGGAATTCACCCTAGTGGGTAAATTTTTAGGGGCAAGACTAGATCTAGAATCCCTTACAAAAATGGTTAAAAGGAAATGGGTTATTCGAGGAGAGGTAGAAGTGGCACCAATGTTGAATGGTTTATTCTTGTTTAACTTAAAATGTAAGGAGGACATGAATATGGTTCTGTGTGGAGGACCGTGGTCTTTTAGTAAATGTTCTCTCACTATTAAAAAATGGGAGCCTAACATGGATCTTTCAGATTCTTTTTTCTTAACCACTCCCATTTGGGTAAGACTTCCTGGCCTCCCTTTAGATTTTTGGCATGAGGACATTTTTAAAGGTATAGCCAATTCTTTTGGTGAACTTGTGGCATTGGATAATGCAACGGCTACTAGATCCAAACTTCAAAGTGCTAGAATTTATGTTAAAGTGGTAGATCTGAATCATCTCCCAGAAAAAGTGGATCTAATTTCTAAGCATGGCAAAAAAAAACTCAAAGGATTTTTTTTAAAGATTTGCCCAGCTCTTGCTATGCTTGTAAGAAACAGGGGCATTGGGTCAGAAATTGACCTTACAAAAGTAAAAATTATCCTAGTAGTGTTTTGGATGAGAGAAAGATCAAGGTCTAGGAAAAGAAAGTATGGAAACCCAAAGAAGATAATCAACAAAAAATAAAGAATAATGAAGATTCTAAAGTTCTATATGCTGAGGCAGAGAAAGAGCTTTCTATTGAAGATCCCAAAGCTCCACATACTGAGGCAGATAAAGAGCTTGCTATTAAGAAAGAAAATTTTGAGAAAGGGACATGGGATGCAATCAGAAACCATAATACCTGTACAAAGAATAGATGATTTGATAGATTTATCAAAACAAATCATTGTCTATCAAAAGATAGAAGACCGATGGAGAGATGTAAATGACAAAACTGAGCTGGAGGAAGGAAAATTCTTGGCTGAAGTTGGAAATAAATTAGAGGAGGAAGAGTCTCTTTTTTCTCAGTCCAGGGAGATTCAGGCTGAGAATGATTTCCCTTCGAATGAGATTTATGTAAATGATAATGGAGAAAAATTAAAGAATTTTCTAAACCAAAGGAAAGGGCTGAAAAAAAAAAGACCATTACTAAGGGGGTAGAAACTAGAAGTAGCAAAAAAGACCAACAAATGAAGGCGAAACATCTTGCTTCTACTCTAGATAAATCTAGAAAAGGAGATGAACAGCATTTAAAGGTGAAACTAGATGTTGGCTCTCCAAACAGACCGGGAAGAAGATCCACTAAAAAAAATAGAGAGCTAGAAAGTATGCAGAATATTGCTAATGGCAGGCAGGCAACTATTCTAGATTTTACCCCTAAAAAATAGATAGAAATCTTTATTTGGATTTTTAGGGGGCTGATTATAAAATGGATAATGATGTTTTCCTTGTATTACCTAATTTTGTTGCTAATTTTTAGTAGGTTTAAGGATTGCTTATCCTGGTGCTTGTAATTGCTCTATCTTTTTTAATTCTGTTAAAGGGTTTCGGGGTCCCTTCAAAACCTATTTTTACCTTAATCTAAAACAAATATATATATTTGAAGACTATGTTTTATCCTCTACAAACCCATATATATTTTTTAAATAGTAAAATATGTCTAATCAGATGTGTGGGTAAAGACAGAAAAGTCTTATAACTTTTTTAAAAATCAAATTGGTTGGTTTATGATAGGGTTTGGACTAGGTTCAGGATCCCCCAGGCCTAAAATTGAAGCAATTTTGGAGGGAAAGTGGCAAACGAAATCTTGTAAAATTATAAAGGGCATATGCCCTTTAAAAACCAACTAACTTCACCCTCTTTATTATTTTCCCCCTTTTTTCATGGATCAAAAAGCACATGCATGATTTCAAAATCACTCATGCTATTTGTGATTCATGAATTTCTCTCAGATTTCCCATGGAATTTCCTCATTTGTTTTTCTTTTTGCAAACTATAAGTTGGTTTTTTCTGTTGTAACTATGCAAATTTAGTAAATTTTCCATTCACTTTATTTGAATCACTACAAATTATTCAAGTTAAAATTTACAATTAGCTTATTTTGGTAAAGATAAATAATGGGGTTGGGAAGTCATCACAAAAGACCAATCAAAGAGATAACAAATGAGGAAATTAAAGAGAAGAGAGAAAAAGAAAGAAAAAATAAAGCAGATAGGAGAGCATCCTTAAGGGATTCTAGACACAAGGTGAAGGTGCTTCCTCCACACTAGGTAATATTTAAAATGAAAATAACATGACCAATTCTATAGAATTTAGTTTAGATATGTCTTAAAATAAGATAAGATAACTCAATCAATCTTTATTGAATGATGAAATTCAAAATTTAGAGCATGTAAGTAATGAATTTGTAATAAGTGATGAAACATATGGACAAAAAAAATATAATGAAACATATATTAGGATGTGAAGTCACTATTCATGGTCATTATTCATAGTGATGTGGCTTGGTGGTGATGTGGATGGTTAGTGGTGTGGCTAAGTGAAGACTTGGCATGACCCATGGTGGGTGGTATGGCCCAGGAGCATTTTTAGGGTCAAAAGAGGAGGAGAGAGAAATGGGGCACATTTCTCCACTAAGTCACATGGGTTGGCTTATGTGAAGGCATGTGAGGACATAATGATAGTGGATCACATGTTTATACTTAGGCATGTGCTTTTGGGGTGTAGTTGTCTATGGGTTCCTGGATGGTGAGGTCACAAGTGGGAATCTTTTCACTCACACATGTATGCACATGGAAAAGTGGGAGACAAGGAACACTATTCTAGATTAAGATCACATGTGGAGTGGGGTATATCACATGGGAGAGCACATGGGTGTGCACATGGAGTGGTCGAGTGGGCATGATGATATTCCATTCAAAGACTTGACCTTTCACATGGGGGGACATTATTCCTTATTCATGAATAGTGCTCCCACATGGAGTATGGCACAATTTTCTCCTCTCTCTATATTTTATCTTTATATTGTAAATGTTATTTAATAGCATTAGTTATCCTTTGTAAATAATCATGTTAGAGGAACCATGTAAGCATTGGGCTTGCATGTTTGGATATTGGATCCTTTAGGCTAGATTATGATTGGTTCACAATGTAAATTTTTTAGGTGGAAGCATTGAGTGCTTGTGTTTGTAAGCACTGATGGAGTTGCTATGAAGGAGCTATTGTAGAAGAGATGTTGATGCTAAGTTAATATGAAGTCTAGAATCTGCCATTTTGCCTATGGTTTTTCCTTGCACATTACAAGGTTTCCACGTAATCTCTATGTAATGTGTTCCCTCTTTATCTTATGTTTTTTTGTAGTTTTATAAATTTATTTACTTTTACTGTAGGATATAGTTCATTTATCTAGCATGTAGTATCAAGACTTTATTCCTAACATCTAGTATCAAAGCTTTGGTTCTGAAGCTAATAATGCATCGCACTAACATCTGATATCAAAGCCATGGTTGTTGGTTGATTTGTGCAAAGTGAAGCTACTGTGATAGGAATAGATACTTGGAGATTAAATAAGAAAACAAAAGTTTTGTTTTTTGGAAGGTGTCTCTATGTGGATCATAGTGAAGGATCTCTTGGTGAAGATCCTGATCTCTTCATGTTGCTAAAGAGAATCCCACATGAGAGTTGAAGAGAAAGCTAGAAATGCTTTACTAGACAAGTAAATAGCCTACATGGTGTTCATGTTGATGGAGGAGTAACTCTATAGGTTGAGTAATAAGCTGGACTCATTTAGAGGAGTTGGAGTCATGACATAACCTTGTTGTAGTTCTTGGAAAAAAATAGAAGGGGTTTTTATGTGGCATCTTACTGACTACATATTGTTAGCCAAGATGTTACAAAAAGAAGAAAAAATCCATGCAAAAGGAGGTATAGACAAACCTGAAGTTGAACCTATTTTAAAATATATGAAGAAGATGAAGATGAAGATGAAGATGAATAAGTGAGACCTAGTGTTATCAAAAGGAGAAGGCTAGTGTTGAACATTTGACTCAGGGTGTTGGAGTTTTCTCTATATAGTTATGGCATTGTATAGATAAACTGATGCATGACCTATCACTATAGGCACATGAGTTGGTGTTTTGGCAATATTTGGTAGAGCAGGGTGTATTTTTTATGCTGGCTAAAAAAATTAGTAGGTGCAGTGATGCACCGAGTAGCATGATAACTTACCTGGAGATGTGATTGATCTACTTGTATCATGATGATATCTAGATGCTATGAGTAGAAGTCTAATATTGACTTCTATGTCATCTTCTTTCTTCATTACTATCAAGAGTGCTACGTGCACTAGTTATTGTTTAAGGAGTTGGAAAAAAGTTATTCATACATGGTGATCTCTCTTAGGGAGAGATAAACACAAATATGAGGCAAAGAGTTATAGGTTTGCATTTTGAAGAAGTCATTGTATGATTTTACAATAGATGTGCTGAGAGAGTACATGATATTCATTACCTTCATAGAGAGCCTATGTATGTTATGGCATGTTGGATGTAGGCCCCAACATGATCATTGTTGTGATGGCTTAGTTGGAATGCATGAGATGAAGGTGGTATGGTGGAGTAAACCAAGGATTGATATGCATAAGTATGTGAGACAAAAGAAGTACCCCACTTCTTGCATTTTGAAGTTATCTTCCTAAGAGTATTCCAAAAGAGGATAAGACATATTTTTGTTCTATACTTGTGAGACAAAAGAAGTACCCCACTTCTTTCATTTTGAAGTTATCTTCCTAAGAGTATTCCAAAAGAGGATAAGACATATTTGTGTTCTATGTATTGGATTCATTAGGATTAGGAAGCCTCATAATGCTATGGTAAACACTGGACTAGATATTCCCAAGTAGTGGGAGTTGTGAGTGATTCATGGAAGAATCCCAATTGGAGGATTAGTTTATGGTGTGGAGAAGTGATTTATCACTTTAGTGCTAGAATCTACTATGGAGGAGTAGATGTTGACAAAGTCAGCCAAGACAAAGAAGTTTTAGTAGTGAAAGAAAACTTCTACTAGGTTTTTATTAGGGTAGTAGAGGGCATTGGTGAGTAGCTGGTTTTAAAATACTCAAATGTGGTAAAATCTTATGTATATTGAATTCAAGTGGGATAATGTTAGGATGTGAAGTCACTACTCATAATCACTATTCACAAATAACTATTCATAGGCACTATTCATGGTCACTATTCATGATGATATGCCCTGGTGGTGATGTGGATGGTTAGTGATGTGGCTAGGTGATCACTTAGCATGACCCATGGTGGGTGGTATGGTCCACAGAGCATCTTTGAATGTCAAAAGAGGAGGAAAGAAAAATGGGGTGATTTTTTCCATTAAGTCACATGGGTTGGCTTATGTGAAAGCATGTGAAGACAAAATGATAGTGGATCACATGATTCTACTTAGGCATATGCTTTTGAAGCATAGATTTCTGTGAGATCTTTTTTGGTGAGGTCAAAAGTGGGAATCTTTTGACTCACACATGTGTGCACATGGGAAAGTGGGAGACAATGATCACTATTTTAGATTGAGGTCACATGTGGAGTGGGGTGTAACACATGGGAGAGCACATGGAATGATCAAGTGGGCATGATGAGATGCCATTCAAATTATTAACCTTGCACATGGGGGGGCATGATTCCATATTCATGAAAAGTGCTCCCACATGGAGTATGGCACAATTTCTCCTCTCTCTATTTTATCTCTATATTGTAAATATTATTTAATAACATGAGTTCTCTTTTGTAAATCATCTTGTTAGAGGATCCATGTGATCTTTGGGGCTTGCATTCTTGGAGGTTGGATCCTATAGGCTATGTTATGCTTGGTTCATAACTTGAATGCTTTAGGTGGAAGTAATGAGTGCTTTTGTTTGTAAGCACTGAAGGAGTTGCTATGGAGGAGTTGTTGTAGAAGAGATGTTGATGTTAAATTAATGAAGTTTGGATCTGCCATTTTTCCCATGTTTTTTCCTTTCACATTGCAAGGTTTCCATCTAATCTATCCTTTTGCTTATCTTTATTTTGTGTAGCTTATTTTCCACATTTAATTACTTACGCAGTAAGAACTTTATTCTTAACAACATCCATTCATAATGAAGGTTATGAGTATGATGATAATCAACATCAAGTAATAACCCCAAATCATGTGTATCGAAATGAAGAGGAATTTAATTCACCTTTAGGGTCTAATGTATATAGTCAACCCTCTACTATCCCTACTATGGATGAAGTGGTATTGTTAACCAAATTTGACCCTGTAGATCAATTAGGACCCCTATAGGAAAAAACTTAATCTTTAGAGGTTTATTAAGGGTATAATTTTATGTAATGAGGTGTATTATAGGTTTATTTATGTCATTTAATATTATATTATCCTTGGTTAATTAGTTTTTTAGTCCTTATATCATTTTGAGTCATTTTGAGGTCAAAAAAGGGGCATTTAATGAATTATACAGATTTACTAGGAAGAGTGAAGGTTATAAAATGTTATTTCATGTACCATGAGTCCCCATATGTCTTAATCAACTTTTGGTAACTAAAAGTGGCAGGTGCTTCGAAAGAAAGAGCAGTTTTCTTGGGAAAAAGGTAAGTTTGGCACTTGTATAACCTATGGGGAAGTATGCCACATGGGATAAGGTTATGGAATGACTATATAGATTAATTATATCCATATTAGTGCTTTAAATACTTTGGAGGTGCTAAAAAAGGCCCAAAATCATTTTGTTCCTTTTTCACCATTTTAGGCACATAGAACCAGTCTTCAGGTTTGTACTTGGTACAAATAGTTGGAGAACTTCCAGGTAAAAGGCCTTTTGGAGGTGAAATTAAACTTATATATATATTAATTTATATTACAATATTTTTAATAATTATATACTTTTATTTATGAACCATCTCCATGAATTTGAATGTGTTTTTTTTGCTTGTTAATATGTGTACCTTATAGGTTTTGCCTTGGTTTGAGCAATTCCATACAATATTATTGCTAATACTAGTTAATGATGATATTTTATATGTCCCATAATTTTACCCATGATTTTTTTCATGTTTCAAGGTGTTTGGATGATTCAAGTAGCTCAAATTTACAAGAAGATACACCTTTTCGAGTTACAAGTAGTTTTCACCATTTTCAGGAACTTCATGCTGTTCATGGTTTCATAGGGTTATGATAATTCCTTGTTCATGTTATAAATTTCATATTTACTCCTTTATCCTTTCAATATCATCTCTAAATCAACATTCCATGAGTTACAGTCATGAACAGTATGCAGTCAACTCTTTGCTCACTTTTTACTTGCTACCATAGTTGCAATCACTATATGAACTATCTAGTGTGCTAAGGGAGGTGTAGTGAGGGTATCCAAATGTTTAATATGTCTTTATAAATGGGAATGAGTAGATTGGACTCTCCAAAGTGTGTAAAAAGAGGACTATTATAGTCATGTGCAACATATGCTCATAATTCTATCATTAACATGCTCATGTACAGGTATCTCATGAAGGCTAACAAGTTGAAGAGGAGATTTTGAGATGAATAAGGTATTTTAAATAAATTAAGTATGTTTTAAATCTTGAAATATCTCAAATCTCATTTAAACCTCATAAACCATGCATCCTGCAAACTTGCTCATCCTTACTTCCTGTACAGTGAAATACACACCTACAGGTGACTTAGAAGAGAATTGTAGTGTCCTTTTGAAGTGTTGGAACATTATTTGAAAATTTCCTTGAATTCTTGATGTGAGATATAAATCATGATAGACCTTTTTCAGAGGATATATTGATAAGATAGAGGTTGAAAACATGCTCTAAGGTCAGATGACAATGTACAGTGACTTTTTCCCTAAAATGAAAAAATAGAGACCTAAGGCCATTTTGGAAGGATAATATAATAAGGTTACAATAAATTTTAAGGCATCCTAATGAATTTGTATTGTATACCTCATATAGGATAAATACATTTCAAGATTTGAAGGATAGAGTGTTAGTGGAGGATGGTGATTGAAAGGCTTAAAATTGTCTATAAGAACACCAAAAATAGGAAGTGAAATCTATAGGCCTAAGTCCTAAAGAGCCTTCACACCTAATTATGCAAAGATAGATCATGCTAGCATATGGGGATAGTTCCAAATGGCCCAAGTGAGCCTTTATAACATAGAAAGATCATTAAAGAGGATGAATTTCTCTCTTTTAGGGTCTCATGCATACTTACAAGTGTCCTTTTCACCACCAAATGCTAACCTATAGCCAGCCAAAGGTGAAAGTTTGAAAAGGTGTCTTCTTTTTAATAAACCTAGGTTCTATTGTATCATAGAATTACACCCTTTGTGAGAGAGTTTCTTAGGCTCTCTCACTCCTAGCTACAAGCATTGGGACAATCTTAGGCTGTGGGTATCCTGTAATGAGGTTGAACCTCTAGGATTTTTAATGAGGCTAGCTCCTCATATGCTTTACTTCACCTTGTTTCCCACACTAAAATCTACTATTGACTAAGGAAAAGGGAGAGAAATATAATCATGAAAGGAAAATCTAAGTTAAGGATGGTGATGCACCGAAATATGAAATGATCAACTTTCACCTTGGAAACCTTAACAACTACTAATGAAATTAACCAAGACATAGACTAATATAATCCTATCTCAAGGTCACAAGCATAAGTATTTTGTGTGGGGGTCAAAGGGAAACCCTATAGTTTGAAGGATAGAAAGAAATAGGTTTGTGTGAGTCACTATAACTTGTGACACTTCAAGAAAGGCACCAATGTCTAACACTTCACACAACCTGCAAGGAACCAAAAGAATTAAATCAAGATACATAGAGAATCTATAGATGATGAAAAAGGGCACACATTTGCAAGTTAAAATCCAATAATGTACACTTAAATTCAAACTAGGATCAAAAAATTCATCTTATTACTTCAAGAGAGTGTTTACAAAGTGATTTTACCAGAGTCACTCTATCAGTAGTTGAGGGATAAGCTTTAAGGTTCAAAGGCCTGTATATATAGCAAAAAAGGATGAGAGAAGAAGGGGTTTGCATGAGAAATAGAGAGGGATGTCATCAATGGTTGCAACCACCACTGTTGTCCTTGAGTTCCTTTCTACTTTAGAGCATGTAACTGCTTGACCATCAAATGAACCATCCAAGATCATTGTAAATATCCTTGAGCCCTTTATGCATTCAAGTCTCCCTTTTTAGATCTAAGAGATCCATGTCATGGGTGATACATGTTCCTACTAAGTGTACATGAATTGATCCCTTTCATTTAAAACTTGGCATGCTCCTTAATATTATTTTGGACTTATATATTTTCTATTATGCTTGAAGAACCCAACTCATTGCTCCATCCTTCCCATTAGGCATGGAGTTACTGCTTACTTTGACAAGCTTGGATCTATCTAGAAACTCCCCTTGAAGCTACAAGAACAACCAAAACAAAACAATATTGTGCCCAAGGCACTTAAGGAAGGGAAACACAAAATTGAAAATGATGTACACAAGGCACTTAGAAGCAAACATGAAAAACTATACAAAATGTACAATATATACAATGGTTAAAAACTCTTTTAATATCAAGGCTTGAGATGAATTACATTGACCGAGATGGCTAATACATCTCCATCTAGTTGGGCAAGCTAAAAAGTGTTATGTTGTTTGCATCCATGAATCAAATAAGGGCCACTCCACAAGTTGTCAAACTTGGTATGGTTGTCTGGATTGGCCTTATTTGAATCACATTTGAGAACTAGATCCCCCTCTTTGAAGTCCCTTTCTATGGATCTCTTGTCAAAGGCTTTATTGACTTGATCTTGATGTGACTCTAGTGTCTTCATTGCAAGGTCTTTTATTTCTTCAAGATCCATGAGTTTTTCCAACCTCACATTCATGGGCTCGTCTTCTAGTAGCTCTAGATGATGGGCTAGTTATAATGTAGGTAGCTTAAGAGAAATGGGTAGCTTGGCCTCCCTTCCATTTAATAAAACATGTGTATAATTACCAATGGTAGCTTTAGGAGTCACCCTGTCAGCCCACAAGGTTGTCTTTAGTTTGGTGTGCCATGCCCCCTAATTCTCTTCCATAGTTCTCTTGATGATTCTCATCAAATTCTTATTTGTGGACTCAACCAGTCCATTTCCTTGAGGATAATAATTGGAAGAGGTGCTAAGATATATGCCCATCTTGAGATCCCATTCACTTGTTTTTACACCAATGGATTCCAATGCATTATTAGAGATGATAGTGGATGGAACACCAAACCTAGTCACAATATTGTCATAGAAGTCTAAGACTGCACCTTCATTAGCTTCGTTCAATGAAATGGGTTCCACCCACCTGGTAAAGTAGTCAGTTGTAGTGAGCACCCATTTATGTCCTGCACTTGATGGGGGGTTGATCATTCATATGAAAACTAGCCCCCATTACATGAAGGGTTACTCTACATGAATTGGGTTGAGAGGAAGGGCTGATAATCTTAGCTTACCCATAAATAAAGCACACTTTTGACACTTTCTTACCCATGCATACACATATTTGAAGAGGTTGGACTAGTAATAACCAACCCTCATTATTTTTGATGTTGTAGTCCTTGGAGCAACAATGCCTCCTACAGGCCCATCATGGAATTAATCCAAGAGCCTTGTCACTTTGTCATCATATATGCACCTTAGGATCACTCCATTGAGGTCCTTTTTGAATAAAACCCCATCAACCAATGCATAAGGTATGGACTGAAGTCTGAAATACCTTCTTTTTGCCTTGTCTAGACCTTGGGGGCATTCTCGTATTAGTAAAAAATGTGTCATATCATGGAGCTAGCTCTTATGAAGTAGAGGTGCCTATGTCTGTGAGTTGTCTTGAATCGCCATGGCAACTTCTTTTTATTTTTTAAGATCTTCTACCATGTACTCACACAAAACTCTACCTCTAACCAACTTGGTCACTTTGATTTCCACATCAAACTCCATGATTTTGGTGATCTAGCCAGCTCTTTTCTCATTCGGATCTTTGTTAAAGAGGAAATCCCTAACTCTAAGATGGGGTACCATGAGATAAATCTTATTGTTGGAGAGCATTGGTCTAAACTTCTTAAGACTTCTTACTATTGAAAGGATATGTTTCTCTATAAAAGTGTACTTCACCTCATATCCTTCTATCCCTTGACTAAAAAAGGCAACTAGCTGCTACATTCCCTCACCATTATTTTGTATTAGCATAGTTGACAAGCTATCAATGTTGGCAAAGGTGTATATCATGAAATTCTTGGAGAAATCAGGATTTATGAGTGAGGGTGCTTGGGCAATGACCCATTTGATGGCTTCAAAAACATCTTTTCCTTCTCTTGGCCAAGAAAAAACTTGAATCTTCTTTAACATGGTAGTAATAGGATTGACCAAGCTTGAAAAACCTAATGTGAACCTTCTTACAATGTTTATTTTGCCAAGGAATCTTTGAACTCATTTCTTATGCTTGAGGAGAGAGAGTGCTAAGATGTCATCTACCCTTTTAGGGTCAATAGATAGCCCTTCTTTTGAAATGATGTGGCCCAATAGCTTACCTTCATGTATAGTAAACACACACTTCTTGGGATTTAATGAGATCCCATACTCCTTGCATCTTTTAAATATTAGCCTTAGGTGGTCCATATGTTCACTGGCATTCTTGGATAAAATTGTGATGTCATCCAAGTAGACCAGAACCATTTGATTCAACAATCCTTGAAAATCCATATCCATGGCTCTTTGAAAAGTTACCCTAGTATTTGACAAACCAAAGGGCATCTTTTGGTATACATATGTACCCCATTTGGTGGTGAAGGTAGTATTGTACCAATCTTCTTCTTTTACCAATACTTGGTTGTAACCTGAATATCCATCTAAAAGAGAAAAACATTCTGATTATGTAACTATTTGAATAAGTTTATCCATGGATGGTAGAGGGTGATGTCCTTCAAGGAGACTTTGTTCAAATCTCTGAAGTCAACACACAGCCTAATCTACCCATTCTTCTTCCTTACAGGTTCCAAATTGGCTACCCATGATGAATGTTTGATGGGAAAGATAATCTTGGATTCAATCAACTTAAATAGCTCTTTCCTCATAAGATCTTCTATTTTTGGATTGACAAGCCTTTGATTCTGCCTCACAGGCTTAGCATTGGCCTCTAGTTCTATAGTATGCTAGGCTGACTTTGGATCAAAGCCTATACATCACTATATTACCAAGAAAAGATGTCTAAAAATTCTTTACAAATTTCAATGAAAGCATGCCTTTCAACCTTGCCGCTTACCTTCCTAAGCTTGAGAAGTTTGTCCTTGAAGATGAGGACTCTCATAAATTTCTTCATCGGTTGACATTATTATCTTGTCTTTCCTCATATGGTATCCTTTATGGAAAAGACCTTCAAGGGTGACCATCCCTTTAGGAAGTTTGTTATAAACTATTTAAATAATTTGATCCTCATACTGATGTTGAATTTTACCTTGGTTTATTGAGGAAAACTCCACTTCCTACTTCAAGGAATAAGTAATTTGTTTATCATTATTGAAGACCTACTAGTGGGCTTCATTATCTAGTACTGATGGCCTCACCACCACCCTGACATGTGGTTGAACCTTGGCCCCTTTTAGCTTATTTAGAATATCAAATTGGGCTCCCACAACTGCTAACCTATTAGCATGTTGATTCTGGTTCCTTGGCATAGCCTAAATGTTAGAGGCTTCAAAGTATTCAATCAGGTCCCACACTCTATTTTTGTAAGACCTCATCAAAGGATTATTTTTAATGTTTAACCCTCTAACTTTGTTTACTATAAGCTCACTTTATCCATATGCTTGCAACATTTTGATTCCTCTCTTATTGTCCCATTGGAGGCCATAGATCAAGCCTTCATATTCTACTGCATTAGAAGAGCAACTTAAATGGAACCTATAAGAAGAGACAAACTTACCATTTGAAGGAGAAACTAGCATTGCCCCTGTACCTACTCCATTTTTTCTACTTGAACCATCAAATAACAACTTCCACATACTGTTGAGGTCTTCTTTAGGTCCAATGAGGGAAGGCATGAGTTAATTTTCTTCATGTAGCAAATAGACACCCATGTCTCTTTCCTCAACACCTTTCAAAGGGTTGAGAAATTGATTATCCCCCATAGCTCATCCAAGAACAAATCTAGAATCTCCTCAAGATAATTATTTAGTTCTTGACCAATTGTAAACTCATCCTCATAAAGGATGGTACAATTGAGGTTTATGTTATCTGACTGATGGGGTTTAATGTGAAATTATGCCATGGGTTCAACTTTGATTGACACCTTAGTTCCATACCTTGTTCTAAAATCCATGTAGGACAAATCCCCTACTAGATAACCCCCAATTTTGCCTATGAATTCCATAGATAAGCATAGAGCAAAATGAGGAGCTACATTAAGGATCAACACATCCTGAACCACCAAAACACTAAGGCAAGCATGCAAGGTCAAGCTCAAATTCTTGATGATACTAGATGGATTTTTGGAAGAAATGTCAAGTTGTAAAACTCCTTTAGATTGAGGTTCATACCTTAAACCAAGTTGGTCTGCTATATATTTTGGCATTACTAAAGTACTAGCTCCATTATCTACCAAGAAATTATGCACCAAGGAGTCACCAATGATTAATGAAATATAGAAGGTAGGAGGTTTGACCACATTACCTAACCTTTCTCCCATAGGACCCTTGGTTACATTAGTGAGGACCTTAGCTTCTTTGCTTGGTTATTTACCTATAGTTGTTGTAACACCTATCTTGGATAAACCTTTTTGAAGGATATCCACTTGACCGAGCATGGAATGCATGTCCCACATCAGTACATTCACATTGGATTTATTTATTTTTTCAATAATTTTTATTGGTGCACTACTAACCTTTGCTTATGCTTTGGGAGCCACTACTATTATTTGTTGAATTTGTGAGCTTTGTGGAGGTGTCGAGACCTTTGGAGTGACAACAAGCTTATTAGGCTTAGATAATGAAGGAGTGGTAGTAGGAGGTTCTTTTAATGCTCCCTATTTGTCACCCATATTCCTTCTTTTGAACCTTGTACTAGCTACCATTAGAATGTATGCTTGAATAGAACTAGCCTACTGATTGAGTGCATAGCACTCTTCTTGCTCACTGATGACCATTGTAACATCTAGCTAGTTTGGTACCTAATCTGATCCTTATTCTTGTAGAGACTACTCTGGCTTTGTCATCATGGGGATCTTCAAGTTTTGAGCCATAATAGCTTTACTGTATCTATAAGTGATAGCTTGATACCATTGGTGAATTCTTGGTTAGAACCATTAGTTGGGATAATGGATTGTGCAAAAGACTGATTCTAAGGTATTGTCCCTTCAGCCTCTTGAGCCATATTGTTTTGAATAGGAACCAAGGAGTTGTAAGAGCCTACAACATTTGGATTATAGTTTTTTTTTTAGCATAGTTAGGTTGCCCTTGTCTTTAGAAATTCCCTTTGTAGGGTGGCCTATTTGTTTGATAAGATTGTTATTGAGGATGAAATGGAGCTTGAAAAGGTTTATTGAACTAAGCTTGCCTTTTTACATTTACTACATCATTTGTCAAGGATTGGAGCATGCTTTTAAGTTCTAGGTAATTTTTCTACTCTTGGGAATCACTCGATCCACTAGTGGAGGCTTTTTCTTGCTTGGGTGAAGGCATATCAACAATTCTTGGAGTTGGAAGAATAACATCAAGTGGGGGAATAACCATAGGGGGTGGTCTAATTTTTGGGAAAAGAGGATGCAAAGTTAGGGGATGGTCTAACAACAATTAGAATTCTATCCCAAGATTTTTGGAATCTTGTGTTGAAGTCTTGCATAACTTCATGAGGAGCTCTCTTGATTGTGTTCAATTATTCTGCTAGTGACAAATGATCAATCTTGTCTGCAAATATCTTAAATAAGGTTGTTTCTAGTTGATCCCATGATCGAATAGAGTTAGAAGCTAAACCTCTAAACCAATCTAAATCCTTTCCCTTAAAGGATATAACCAATAGTCTGATAGCTACATTTTCTACTGTGACATTATGGATATTGTAAAAATTAGCTATATATGTGGTGTGTTTAGTAGGAGTTATGGATTAATCTCCAGTGAAATATGGAATGCTTTTGAGGGCTGCTACTAACATTAGATCATATTGTGGAAAATTTAAAGGACTTTGGCCACTAAAACCTACAAAATCTCTTTGGGGAATCATGGTAGCAAGAGGGGATAACAAGGATCTTCTTGAGTAGGTATACATCACAACTAGTTTAGGAAAATACTTTCCAATATATGGGTGAGTATGGGTAAACCTTAACCTTATTTTTGAGTTTAAAGGTAATTAAAAAAGAATACCTCTAGAAGATGATCTTGTAGTCATATTTGGCATGAAAGATAGTTACTATTCTGCCACTAGATTGTTGAGTGTTCTTTTGGAGTCACCAGATACTTGAAGATGAAAGCTATAACCACTAAAAATTAATCAAAATAGCATCAAACTTGACCAATCTTCCTTGAATTTGGTCCCATCAGGTGTGCCAAAAAATTTTATAGCATAGAATTGCACCCTTTGTGGGAGAGTTTCTTAGGCTCTCTCACTCCTAGCTACAAGCATTGGGACAACCTCAGGATATGGGTATCTTGTAATGAGGTTAAACCTATAGGATTTTTAATGAGGCTAGCTCCTCAGATGCTTCACTTCACTTTGTTTCCCACACTAAAATCTACTACTAATTAAGGAAAAGGGAGAGAAAGATAATCATGAAAGGGAAATCTAAGCTAAGGATGGTGATGCACCAAAATATGAAATGATCCACTTTTGGCCTGGAAACCTTAACAAATACTAATGAAACTAACCAAGACATAGACTAATCTAATCATATCTCAAGGTCATCAGCATAAGTATTTTGTGTCGGGGTCAAAGGGAAACCCTGCAGTTCGAAGGATAGAAAGAAATAGGTCTATGTGAGACACTAAAAACTTGTGACACTTCAAGAAAGGCACCAATGTCTAACACTTCACACAACCTATAAGGAACCAAAATAATTAAATCAAGATACATAGAGAATCTATAGATGATGAAAAAGGGCATACATTTACAAGTTAAACTCCAATAATGTATACTTGACTTCAAACTAGAATCAAAAAATTCATCTTATTGATTCAAGAGAGTGTTTACAAAGTGATTTTGATAGAGTCACTCTATCACCAGTCAAGGGATAAGTTTTAAGGTTCAAATGCCTCTATATATAGTAGAAAAGGATGATAGAAGAAGGGGATTGCATGATAAATGGAGAGGGATGTCATAAATGGCTGAAACCACCACCATTATCCTTAATTTAATTTTTCCTTTAGAGTGTGCAACTGCTTGGCCATCAAATGAACTGTCTAAGATCATTTTAAATCTCCTTGAGCCCTTCATGCACTCAAGTCTCCCTTTTTGGAGTTGAGAGAGCCATGTTGTGGGTAGCTGCATGGTCCCACCAAGTGTACATGATTTTATCTCTTGCATTTAAAACTTAACGTGTTCTTTAATATTTTTTTAGATTTATATATTTTATATTAATTGATATCACCTTGGCCTTTTACATGTCCATTGATCTACTTATGCATGGATTCCCATGAGTCATCGATCTCCTACCAATTGGATGGGATTATGCCATTTGTCTTTGACTGATTAGCCCTGTAGATTTGCTAACTATTTGACTATCACTTGTGCCATTGATATTTTATTATGAGATCTCAATAAGTGTCAATCTCATATCAATTTGACAAACCCTTTGATCTTTTTAATACTAACAGCTACTTGTAGGGGCTCAAATTTTGATGTTTGTGGGAAAGTCAATTCCTTGAGTTATTTCCTTCGAACATTTCCTTTTGGGCAATTTATACAAACTTTTGCGTGGGGTATTTTTCCAAAAAAATACTTTGGATTTTTTAAAGATACCTTCCTGAAAGGAAAATACCCTTCAATAAACATGAAAAGTACCCTTTTCCTTTGTGAAAATGCCCTTTGGAACCTTTTGAAAATAGCCCTTTCAAAAGGAATGTACCCTTCAAAAAAGTTGAAAAGTACCTTTCAATTTTTTTGAAAAGGACCACTTCTTGAGAAAAAGACCCTTTGACTTGTGTAAATGAACTTTTATGAAGGGTAACTACCCTTCAAGAATCATTGGAATGGTATTTTTGAAGGGAAAGTACCCTTTGGCAAACTTGAAAATAAACCTCTTTCAAAGGATATGCACCCTTCAAATTTTTTGAAGTGCACCTTTTACCTTTTTTAAAATGAATTTCTTACCAAAAATTTCCCTTTTCTTGCTTCTTTGAATTTCTCTAAGAAACATGAAAAAAAAACCTTCAAGGCAAAATTAGCATGAAGTGCAAAGCTTCAAATGGTAAGGGTGGTATTTTTGGTCTGTGGGGTCAAAAACTACCAATAGGTTCATGATAACCAAGAGCATGGTATGAACATTATTGAACATGGAAAATAAGAGGGAGAGTTAGAGTGTTAAGTTTTGTCAAAGAAACACCTTCAGACGTCCCTCATTTAGAAATGAGCACCTACAACTGACTATAGGTAGACAATGAGCAAAAAAACATTGTCCAAGTGATGGTTTAGTCCAAGTAGAGTGAGGATTAATTTAAACCACTAAAAAATAGCAATGGAAATATTAAAGGGAATATAATTCATGGATTTCAAGGTAAAAACTATGCAAGGTTTCCTACAGATGACCCTTATTATGCAAGAAGCACAATCAACTATAACTATGGTAGATAGTGAGAAATTTAGGTGAATATGAAGTGTAACAAAGATAGTTGAGGTGATGATTAGTTATGAAAAAAATTCATCATTATCATAAATGGTAAGATATCCTTGCATCATGCAAACAAGGGTAGGAAAGTTCAGATAGGACAACACACAGTCCATGTAGTAGAAAACCCTGCACATAGTTTCCCTAACAAGTCTATCTTGGACTTTCATGATTTTGGAAGGTCTATGCATAATATTAAGAGCTCAATTTTTGTATATAAAATATCAATGAATTTAATAATCTCTTAAAATATTCACATTTATCTTGGGAAATAGGGGAGTGCCTTCTGTTTTATCTCAGATAGAGGGCACTCCCTTATGCACAAAACCTACAACCTTGAGGATGGAAGATGAAATGGTGTATCAAAATAACATGCGACTATTCAAGAGGGTGTGATAAGTTGGAATACATATAAAAAAATGGTAAAAACATCTCAAATAAGGATGAAATATAATAGGTGGATCAAACCGATAAGAGTTGTAGTCAAGCTTAAGGGTAGGGTTTTGGCCTAGTGCCCAAATGAAGGGTCATTTTCATTTATATATGTAGGAGGGTCTTCTATAATATTAAAACATGTTTATGTGATCACTAGATAGGTTTTTAAGCTCATGTAATTCAAATAAGTTCAATTAGAACAACCCAAACCACAAGGGCTATAGTTAGGCCTACTAGGCAAGATTTAGGCCTAAATCCAAATGAGGTGCCAACTTCCTTTTAAACCTTGGTATATAATTAAAATGATTTTGGGAATATTTTTAGGGTCACTACATAGGTGATAAATATTTTTTGAGGTATATAAACCACAAAGAAGCCAATTTTGGCACAAAAGTAACATTAGACTTGTGTAAATGGTGAAAACAAGCTCGATAAGAGATGTTCAAATGCTCACATCTTTCATGAGGCCTTGCATGGAATATGAAGGATTTTGGGGAGGTTATTATGGGTATTTAAGTACATTTATGTGTAATTTTTTAGAAATGATAATGTCATATCTTTATGAACAAATATTAAGAAGGGAAATTGCCTAAAACCCTCCAAAACCCTTGCTAGTGACCAATTTGTGGAAGTAGAGTTAGAAAGCTACTCTAATAGACTAGTTTGGATAGGATAATGATTTTAAATTACAAAGGAATCCATAAAGATACTCTCCATGCTTTTTAATTGTATGGAATTGTACAGATGGGGTACAAAACAAGGTACTTTTGACTATTTTGTGTGTTTTATAGGCTACAAGAGGTTTCAAGAGATGAAATAAAGTTTGGGGGAAATATAAATACTTTTAATAACTCCATATCTCCATTTAATTCTTTATAAAACTTTTAATTATGAGAAAAATAGCTCTCATCTCAGCTAGTCAAAACTGGCATAGTAGACAAGCTAATGAGAAGGGTGGAAAACTTCAAGTGAGCTGACTTTAAGGTATCCATAATGATTCTAAGGCCATGAAGGGTCTTGAAAATTATCATCCACTCCCTCCCATGTATGTTCATGTAAAATTTATGCCTTTTTGGATGCTAATTGTGTAGGGTGCATGAAGGAAAAGTTTTTTTGGACTATAGAGGATGGTGGCTCATTCTCAGATGATTACAGATAACCAGGGATACAACTAATGCATGGAGAGGTATGCCTACAACCATTTACCCTCATTATAATCATAATACCTATCCCTAATCAGTTTTGGGTTGTTCAAATAGGGATATAATGAAGGCATTTTTTTTGAGCTAGTTAAGGGAATTTCATGCCACTTTACAAGAGTATGATGACTTGGATGGACACTTGTGATTCTTGACCTTGCATGGTTCATCCCATATATTATTTTAATGTAAAATTATTTTATTCTCTTAGCTTTAAAATTGTCCTTGTGACCCTTGGAATTCTCTCTTCTCCTCTCTCTCTCAAGTTCTATAAGACCTAGACATTTTGGCTATTTTAACTTATGCTCCACCTAAGTACGGTGAAGCCCTACTTATTTTAATACCTTTTGATCAATAAGACTACTAATTTTTACCTCTTCCATGACTATTATTAGTGTTTTCATTTGTAATGTTTGATGTTTCATAAGTGATAAATCTTGTTTCCTTAACATGATTATTTCATTATATCATCTATTTGTAGTTGGAAAGCTTCTTCTTGAAGGGCATGTGAAGTGTTATAGGAAATTTCAAGGTTGAGTGAGTTAGTGTATTCACTAGTTCCATTAAATTCCTCTTATCTAGTCCTCCTATCCTAAGCATTCATCCATAACCTCATAATGTAATATTTATGTGAGAAGATGCAGATTGGAGAAGTGTATGTTTGGTTAGTCTCTTGGTTTCAAGTGTAACATGTAGCTGGTTGGAAGTCATAAATATATTTGATTTATCACCTCCCTTAGGATAGTTTACTTATAGTTATCTCTCTCCCTTTCCCCCCCAAATTTTAGGTGTAGTAGTGATTGAAAGTGGTACATCAACGGAGCTAGCCCTATCTAGATATTCACCTCATCTTTAGGCTACCCACAAGCCTAGAGGTGTTTCAATTATGCCACTTAGATGAGGAGAGATTATACATTTAATCAAAGGGTGAAAATATAAGTGACAATAGTTTTTGGCATGCCCGGTGGGACTCTTGGTCCAAGAAGTTGAAAGATTTTTGGTGTTGTTTTTCAACAATTAACCTTTGGAGGCATCTATCCAAGTATCAATGATGAATATAAAGTTAAATTATTTGGTCAAGCATCCCATGTATTCCTTTTAAATATTATTGATGATCATTCCTTTTATTCTTTCTTCCTAATGAATTTCCATGGCTGACCTTGGTCTCGAGTACTATTTTACATAAGTTGGTGAGACATTTCAAGCTTGTGTCATTCCCTATTAACAAGAAAAAGTTCTTAATAAGCCCCATAATAAAGTGTATCAACTTCAACATTAGGTTTATCATCCCATTCATGAAGTGTATTATTCCTATATCCAACTTTCTCAATGTCTTGTTCCTCTTAGTCAACCTAGCCACTTCTCTAATCAGTCCATATCCACCTTCAAGCAAACACTTTTGGGCTATGAAAGGTACATGTTGGATCTTGATACTTAAATGGAGTGTGGTCAAGAGGTTCCTAGTCATATTATTCATAAGGTAAGAGATGCATTCAATCTATTCAAAAGAGAGTGGGCACCTATTGAGAGAGCTAATTGGTAAAGGCTCATAAGTGAGATGCTAGATGTGAGTGGCTTGGCTTATTCTTTAGAGGATAGGCTAAGAATACATGAAAGGTAACCTCATCAAACTTATCATCCTTAATATCAACCTCCCTAAGTTTTATATCAATCATATTTAACTCTTATTCATCAGCTCAATCAATCTTACCAAAGTCATCCTTTTCCCCATCAGTTGGAAGAGAGAGTTTAAAAGAAAAGCCTTATTTTTGAAGCTAATCTTGATAGGAAGATTGAGTTGGTTAATATGAATATGAATCAATCCATGTTGTAATAAAATAAAGTGGAATTCAAGCCTTCATTTCCCTCTTACATTGTATCCCCATCTTAAGGAGTGACCTTTATATATGAGATTCCAAGTTGGAGACAAGGTGGAGAATCTAAGCCTAAGGAGATTCTAAGTTCCTTAAACACTTCATCCAATCCTCAAATTACATTACAACCTCAAGCAAAGGCTTCTAATCCTAGTATTCTAAGGTTAGAGTAAGATAGTGGAATCATGGGGAAAGAAAGAGGATATAAGCATTATTAAGGAGTGTGAAGTTGTGAATGAAGTTGATTCTATGCAAGTCCCTCCCACCCTTCCTAAAGAAGCCTTTTGTGTTCCATGTCAACCCTCTTGTACTCCTCATCCTCATGAAAATTCCTATGAACTTCAAGAAAAACTTTTCCAAGAGAACCTAACCAAGAAAATTGAAGAATTAGAGTCAAATATGAGATAGCTAAGTCAAGGTGTGATGGAAGGTTTAGATCCTAAAGAAGATCCTATACCTAAACACACCCAATCTACCCCTCCTCAAGAAACTATTCAAGCTAAACCAGATGTGAATGAAGTGATTTTCAAGTGGAAGGAAGATAACCAAGCTATCTTAACCTAAGGTCTACCTCTCCTTCCCCAAGAACTCCCAAAATAACCTCTTTTCATTCTCAACTTGATTTTGAGCCTTATGTTCCACCTCCACCAAATAGTTCATATTGTCCTCATCCCATCACCATTTTCCTTGATGGACCTATTTTATGGGAACCTAAATAAGAGTAGTTGGTTGAGGAAAATTTAGAAATCTTACTTCAATAAAGTGCAACTCTTTGGTAGCCTCATTAGGCTAGGTCATCGCATTTCAAGATGCCTAGTCTCGACATCACCAAAATGGAGAAAGAGATGGAGGATCTTGAATCCCTTCAGAATCAAGATTAGATTATGATAGCTGAGACATAATTTGAGAGCCCTCAAGAGGTCCTAAGTGTGGAAGAAGAGGTGAGTCCTTGTGTTGGGTCTTCTTGTTTAGTTGATGATGAAGAATGCCTTCTTTATGTTGAAGAATAAATCTTGGATGAAGTCTTATTGGATCCTAAAGAAGATGATAAAAGAGCTCCTCTTGTTTTTCCCCTTCATGATACTAGTTAAAGAGAAGATGAAGCCTTTGGTAGTAGTTTGAAAACATTTGCAATGAGTTTGAGTCTCTCAAGGGGTCTATAACTTCTTTGGAGCTAATTACAAAAGATGGTAAGCAAGATGACATTCTTCAAATTTTCATAAATGAGCAAGAATAAATTCCACATAAACCTTTGGAGGTCAAAACAAGCTTCTATTGGACTCAATCTTCCAAGGAGCAATAAATCATTCCTCTTGAAGTCATGCCTACAAAGATGATGAAATTTGATCATGAAATGAAGAGTAGGCAGCAATATGAGGTATATGCACAAGGCCAAGAGGAATAATTTTAGATTTTAGACCTATTTGAAGATGGTCCATTTGAAAGCATAACAAGTGAAGTTCCAAGAAGAAGGTCTAATCTATCAAGTGTTTAATACAAAGAACAACATTATTGGCACCATGATTCATCTAATGAAGAAGGAGATGCAAGAAACTTTCCTTTTAATCTTGGAAATGGATGTATGCTTAGTTTTTAAGCTGTATTTAGTTTTTTGCTTCTTATTTTTCTTAACTACTTTAAGCACATGTGTGTCTTGTTTGTGTGTTTGCTTTGCTTTGTGTGTGTCCTTTGTTTTGTGTGTTTGAGGTAATAAAGTGGTCTTGTCTTGATCAAATCCTATGGTCAAAGGCATCCTTATTTTGATTCAAACTTTAGATGACTCCTGAGCCCAATGCACTAATAAGGCTATTGGTCTAGTTAGTATAGCAAGCACACTACCCCTATGAGTCACTAATTTGTTGACCAAATTTGACTCTATAGGTCAAATTAAGACCCATATAGGAAAAAAAATTCAATTTTATAGGTTTATTATGGGTATAACATTATGTCATGAGGTGTATTATAGGTTAATGGATGTCATTTAATATTATATTAGCCTTGGTCAATTATTTTTTTAGTCTTTGTATCTTTTTGAGGCCAAAAAGGGGCATTTAATGAACTATATGGATTTATTGAGAATTTTTAAGGTTCTAAAAGGTTATCTCACATAACATATGTCTCCATATGTCTTAATTAACTATTGGTAACTAAAAGTGGCAAGTGCTTCAGAAGAAAGAGTAGTTTTCTTGATAAAAAAGTGAGTTTGGCACTTGTACAACCCATGGGGAAGTGTGACACATGGGAGAAGGTCATGTAATGAATCTTAAGCTCCATTATATCCATATCAGTTCTTTAAATTATTTGGAAGTTATAAAAAAGGCCCAAAACCATTTTGCTCATTTTTAACTCTTCTAGGCACATAGAACCAGTCTTCAAGTTTGTACTTGGGATGGATAGTTAAAGAAATTCTAGGTGAAATGCATTTAGGATGTGAAATTAAACTTAGATAAATTAATTTTCATTAAAATATTTTTAATAATGATGACCTGTGATTTATAAACCATCTCCATGAAGTTGATTGTGTTTTTTTGCTTGCTAATCTATGTACCCTATAGGTTTTGACTTGGTTTGAGTAGTTCCATAAAATATACTCATTGATACTAGTTTAAAACTATGTTTACTATGTACCCTAATGTTACCCATACTTTTTTTCATGTTTCAAGGTGTTTGGATGAGTCAAGTAGCTCAAAGTTGCAAGAAGATACACCTTTCTGAGTTATAGGTAGTTTTCACCATTTTCAAGAACTTCAAGCTTGTTCATGGTTTGAGAGGGTTATGATAAGTTATTTTTAATGTTATAACTGTAATATTGACTCATTTATCCTTTAAATATCATATATAAATCAACATTCCATGAGTTGCAGTCATGAACACTATGTAGTCAACTCTTTGCTCACTTTTCACTTGTTGCCATAGTTGCAATCACATGTATGAACTATCTAGTGTGCTAATGGAGGTGTATTGATGGTATCCAAATGTTTAATATGTATTTATAAATGGTAATGATTATATTATACTCTCCAAAGGTGTAAAAAGAGGACTGTTATAGTCATGTGCAACATATGCTCACAATTCTACCATTAACATGCTCATGTACAGGTATCTCATGAATGCTAACATGTTGAAGAGGAGATTTTCAGATGAATAAGGTATTTTAAATAAATAAAGTATGTTTTAAATCTTGAAATATATCAAATATAATTTTAACCTCATAAACCATGCATCTTTCCAACTTGTTCATCCTTACTGCATGTACAATGAAATACACACCTACAGGTGACTTGGAAGAGAATTATAGTGTCATTTTGAAGTGTTGGAGCATGATTTGAAACTTTCCTTGAAGTATTGATGTGTTATATAAAGCATGACATACCTTTTTTATAGGATATATTGACAAGATAGAGGTTGGAAACATGTTTTAAGGTTAGATGACAGTGTACAGGGGCTTTTTCCCTAAAATGGAAAAATAGAAGCCTAAGGCCATTTTGGAAGGAAAATATAACAAGGTTTCAATAAATTTTAAGTAATCCTAATGGCTTGGTCTTGTATTACCCATATAATACAAGTACCTTGAAATATTTTAAGGACATAGGGTTAGTGGAGGATGGTGATTGAAAGGCTTATAATTGTCTATAAAGTAAAGTCTACAGGCCTGAGTCCTAAAGAGCCTTCACACCTAATGATGCAAAGATAGATCATGATAGCATATGCAGATAGTTAAAAATGGTCCAAGTGAGCATTCATGACATATAAATACCTTTAAATAGGGTGAATTTATTTGTTTTATTGTCTCATGTATACCTGCAGGTGTCCTTTTCACCACCAAATGCTAACCTATAGCCAACCAAAGGTGGAAGTTTGAAAAGGTGTTTTCTTTCTAATGAATTTAGGTGCATGGTAACCAATAGCATGATATGAAAATTTATGAACAATTAAAATAACATGTAGAGGTTATATTTTTAATTTTTGTCAAATAAATACCTTCAGATGTCCCTCATTTAGAAATGAGCACCTACAACTGACTGTAGGTAGACATTGAGCAAAAAAGCATTGTCTAGGTGATGGTTTAGTCCAAGTAGAGTGAGGATGAATTAAAACCACTACAAAATTTCTGTGGAAATATTCAATAGAATATCATTTAAGGTTTTCAATGTACAAACTATGCAAGGTTTCCTACAGATGACCCATGTTCTGCAAGAAGCACAATCAACTATAATTATGGTAGATAGTGAGAAATTTGGGTGAATATGAAATGTAGCAGGGATAGTTGAGGTGATGATTAGTTATGAAATATCTTAATCATGCTCAAAAATGGTAAAATATCCTTTCATCATGCAAATAAGGGCAGAAAATTTTTAGATAGGACAACACATAGTCCATGTAGTAGAAAACCCTGCACATAGTTTCCCTAACAAGTCTATCTTAGACTTTCATGATTTTGGAGGGTCTACGTATAATATCAAGATATAAATTTTTGTATATATAATCTCAATTAATTTAATAATATCTTAAAATATTCACTTTTTTTGGGGGAAATAGGGGAGTGCCCTCTATTTTGTCTTAGATAGAGGGCACTCCCTTATGCATAAACCCTACAACCTTGAGGATGGAAGATGAAATGGTGGATAAAAATCACATGTGAATATTAAAGAGGGTGATATAAGTTTAAATACATATAAAAATATAGGAATAAAATCTCAAATAATTATGAAACCTAACAGGTGGATCAAACCTAAAAGAGTTGTTGTCAGGCTTAAGGGCAGGGTTTTGGCCTAATGCCTAAATGAAGGGTCATTTTCATTTATATATGTAATAAGGTATTATATAATATTAAAAAAAAATTATGTTACCATTATATAGGTTTTAAATCTCATGTAATTCAAATAATTTCAATAAAAATATCCCAAACCATAAGGGTTACAGTTAGGCCTACTAGGCAAGATTTAGGCCTAAATCCAAATGAGGTGCCAACTTCCTTTCCAACCTTGGCAGAGAATTAAAATGAATTTGGTCATGTTTTTAGGGTCACTAAAAATGTGATAAATCTTTTTTAAATTAGATAAACTACAAGGAAGCCATTTTTTGCACAAAAGCAACATTAGGTTTGTGCAGAAGGTGAAAACAAGTTTGATAGGAGATGTTCAGATTTTGACATCTTTCATGAGGCCTTGCATGGAATATAAAGGATTTTTTGGAGGTTATTATGGGTCTTTAAGGAAATTTTTGTGTGATTTTTTGTAAATTATAATGTCATATCTTTATGAATAAATCTTAAGAAGGAAAACTGTTTAAAACCCTCCAAACCCCTTATTAGTGACCAATTTGTGCAAATGGAGTTAGAAAGATACTCCAGTGGACAAGTTTGGATAGGATTATGATTTTAAATTTAAATTAAAACCGTCAATATACTACCCATTATTTTTTACTATATGAAATTGTATGGATAGGGTACAAAATAAGGTACTTTTGACTATTTTGTGTGTTTTGTAGGCTACAAGTGTTTTTAAGAGATGAAATCAAGTTTGGTGGAAATATTAGGAATTTTAATAATTCCCTATAAAAATTTCATTCCTTATAAAAAAATATTAGTTTGAAAACAATAGCTCTCATCTTAGCTAGTCAAAATTGGCATAGTGGACAAGCTAGTGAGAAGGGTGGAAATTTTCAAATGAGATGATTTTAAGGTATCCCTGATGCTTATAAGGCCATGGAGGGTATTTAAAATTTTCATCCAATCCTTCCCATGGATTTTCATAGAAAAATTATTCCTTTTTTGATGCCAAGTGTGCAAGGTGCATAAAGGAATTTTTTTTAGACTCCAGAGGATGATGGCTCATTCCTAGATGATTTCAGATGACCAAGCCTAAAATTGATGCATGAAGAGGCATGCCTACAACCCTTCCCATTAATTATAATAATTATAATTTTATTTAATTAATTTTTGGATGTTCAAACAAGGCTAATCATGAAGGCACTTTTTTTGAGCAAATTAAGGGAATTTCAAGCCACTTTATAGGAGTTTGATGACTTGGATGGACACTTGTGCTCCCTGAAATTTCATGGTTTGTCCCATATCTTATTTTCATGTATAATTAATTGATTATATTATATTTACAAGTATCCTTATGACCCTTAGACTTATTTCTTCTCCTCTCTCTCAAGTTCTATAAGAACTAGCTATTTTGGCTATTATAACTTATGCTCCACCTGAGTTTAGCAAAGCCCTATTCATTTACATAAATTTTGATCAATAATAATACTGATTTTACCTCTTATATGAATATTATTAGTGTTTTTAATTTAGAATGTTATATGTTGTTTAAGTTATAACTCTTGTTTCCTTGGCATGATTATTTCATTCTATGATCTATTTGCAGTTGGAAAGCTTCTTCTTGCAGGGCATGTGAAGTGTTCTAGGAAATGTCAAGGTTGAGTGAGATAGTCTATTCATTAGTATCATTAAAGACCTCTTGTCTATTCTTTCTAGCCTAAACATTCATCTATAACCTCATAATTTAATATTGATGTGAGAAGATGCAAATTGGAGAAGTGTATGTTTGGTTAGTCTCTTCATTTCAAGTGTAACATGTAGCTGGTTGGAAGTCATCAATATATTTGGTGTATCACCTCCCTTAGGATAGTTTGCTTTTATTTATCTCTCTCCCTTCTCCCCCCCCCAAAAAAAAAAAAAAAAATAGGTGTAGTAATGATCCAAAGTGGTACATTAAGGGAGTTAGCCCTATCTGGAGATTCACCTCATCCTTAGGCTACCCAAAAGCCTAGAGGTGTTTCCATTGTACCACTTGGATGAGGAGAGCTTAGACATGTCCTCAAAGGGTGTAAATCCAAGTGACAATAATAACACCACCCAATTTAATACAATATATAGCTCCTACACCCATACCTCTAAGGATAATAAGATGAACACCAAGGTATTTGGTCGAAATAGATGAGAAAATAATAGAACCTATGAAAGTTAAAATGTCAAAAATATCAGTTCAATGTCATGCTCAATATGCATAGAACTATGCATTTGAGAATAAAATCATTACAAAATTATGTCAACTAATTGTTCAATTAATGAGAATACAAAAAATGTGTCCAATGATATGTGATGTATAAATTAGGGTTAAGAACATTCAACATGGAGGGAAGAAATTGTACAATAGTAAAGAATCTATTTAATTCATTTAAGGCAATAATCAATAAAAGTAAAAAAAAGATAGTAATGTGGCAAGACAAGTAATAATTAAATATATAGTGATTAAGTCAACATCTAAAGCTTGAATTCTTATGAAATAAGTAAATCCTTAAACTTAAATGGAAAAACTCTAATAAATTATATAAAAATAAGAACAAGGCTTGATGACCCTTCACTCATAAATTTTTGGGCATTTAGTGGGAGAATCTCATGAAAATATAAGGTATTAGTTGAAAGAACAAGACATTCATTGAAATTTTTTGGCACAAAAACACAATGATCTCATCTAATGTTAAATATGTTAAAAGAAGAAAAGGCTAAAAAAATAGTGAGCCACATGAAAAAAAATGATTAGACATGACCCAAACATAATTTTATAAAAAATTTATTGAAAAACTTAATGTCCAATTGATAATTAACCAAAGGTCATTTGAAATGTGCAATCATTTCTATGTTAAAATCAAACAAACATGCACCACATGTTGTTGTAGGGTACATGTTGAATTTTCTATGAATTTTGATGTTTTTTGTCATATAAGTTTTACTTTACATACGGATGAGATTTGTTAGGAATGTATGGTGTCTTCTCCACCTAATACATCAAGAGAATTAATCCAAAGTCTTTTCTATCAAAGACTTGAGGGATGGTTTTTTTGCCAATCAATGTCTTGATGGAACATGTAATAGTTGTGGTGATTTTTCAAATTTGACAAGTTGCATACATGAAGAAATTTCACATGAATTTGGAAAGTAACTAGTTGATTATAATAAGTACAAATCTATAAAGTATGTGTTAAAATACGGAAAAGAGTCATAAAAATGTGAGTTGGTTATGACCAAAGTTTATATATTTGATTTCATGTTTGAATTCAAGAATAATATTATCTACCAATATGCAAAACACACACATAAATGAAAATGGTTAGATAATCAATTCAAGCTATTCAATGACAACTTCCCAATTGGCACCATTATTTTGGTTGTGGAATTTGCTAAAAACTACACACTACAACCACATAATGAGGTGAAATCCCAATACTATAATTCAATCAATTTGGAATTTTTGTTCATATTACATTTAGACATGCACCTGATAACACAAATGATAACATAAAGCTTTTGAGGGAGTACCACTTTTATATGAGTGATGATAGATTGCATTATCTAGATTTTGTCAAAGGTTGTTTTGAGATATTTTATATAAATATGAATGCAAGATATCATGTTTGATACACACTACATTTGGTCAGACAATTATGAAAGGCAATTTAAGAATTCTTGAATATTTTATTGGTTAAACAAAATGCATAAGAAGAATGGTGTTCAACATTTTTGGAGCTTCTTTAAGGTTGGGCATGAAAAATGGGAACATGATGGTGCAAGTGCATGTGTAAAAAGAGCCCTTAAAAAGAGCAAGGAAAACATAAGGATGGTGCCAATTTGATCGATGCTACAAGTATTGTGACTTGGTGTAATGAAAATATTCATCATGGTTCAGATAAACATTCTTATGTGTAAAGATTCTTTTGGTTAATGGATAAATAACATAAGGCAATGTATGAATATTGCAATACAATACCTATATCAAGTGTTTTCCACTCCATTCAAAGCTCAAATTCAAGTTCATGGACTATTTGTACTAGGGATATGGCATGTTTTTATTTTTCATTTATGGAATTTAATTAAAATCAATATGAGTGAAAATAATGGGTTGATGAATGGTATTGAATACCCGTATCACTTGTAGAGAGTATCCATTCAATCTAACAATTAAAAAATTATGAAATGACATCATCAATTGACTTTGACCACATCTCAAATCTTGTACAACTAGGTATGATTTATTCTTTAATTAAACATACAACATTAGTTGTATTAGTGATATCTTTATTTTTTCCTATATGTGCTTACAATTTGATTATACTTTAAATACAAGGCATGTTTTTGTAGTCAGTGCACCTAAGGACAATGATGAGGTAACATACTACTACTTGTGCAATTGTGTAGAGGCCAAAAACAATTAACCACAAATTTTATGGATGGAGAAGAGATAATTTATCCCACTGGATCAGTAGTGGTTAAAGAAACCTAGATTCATAGGTACTATCATAAAAAAAATAAAACAATTATTATTTGAAGACTTTGAAACACACAAGGTTAGGATTAAAATATGGTTATTACTACAAATATTCAAATGATCAAATATCATGGAAAGCCTCACAATAGAATTTTGTGAAAAGTGCATGAATTTGACCTTGTAGCAATTCTTGAAACACTTATAAACAGTGCTAATCTTGAAGGTAGATTAGATTGAATTGGAAAGATTATCTTGTATTTCAAATTAATATTGTTCACTTATTTAATTTAATGTATTTTAATTTTTAATTATTTTATCATTATATGTTTATTTCTATTTAAAGTTTTTACTAACAATTTTTATGTAGGTTAGTGGCACCATACGAGCATCCACTTTCACATGGTTGGTGTCATAAGTAGATAAGATTATCTTTTTGAAACAAATAGAATCAAAAAGCAATTCATATTAATTTTATCTACATCAAGAAAATAGCTTTTCACCTTCTCTATGTTTGTCCTTTCAAGAAAATAGTCTTATATAGACCTTAATTATGGTCTCTAATTAGAGAAAATCATCTTAGTACTTATTATAGGAATCATTCATGAAAATTTGGGAGTTGATGGTTCATCTCTATCCCTCATGGTTATCCTTCAATGTGCAACAAAAGTTTGTTTAGGTTGCCGACTTAATCATGAGGAGATTCTCTTAAGAGATGTGCCTAATCAACTACAACATTTGATCTAATGGAATGAATAGACAAAAAAATGGATGTTCTAGCCTTAACATGCCAATATAGATGTGTCTATGCAAATAGTTCATCGATTGGGATAACGAGTTAGAATACACAACCCCTACTGACCAATTTTTGGCCTATTTTAAGAGATTTGGCTACGAGAAGGAACTTGTTACCACATCTCACCTAGCTTGAGTTAGAGAGAATCCTCCCAGGATTTCTTAGAGGACTCTTCTATGCAAGTGTCGAATATGATGGTTCATATTTATCCCTTATGATTCTCTTGTAATGCACGATGGAAATTCACTCTTTTTTCACACTCAAGGATGAGGATATTCTCTTCATAGATGTGTTCGATCAATTGTAACCCTCACTATCGAGGCACGAATGAGATCAACAAAATAATTATTCTAGAATTAAAATTTTAATCCATGTGTTCAAGTAGATGGTTCATTGATTGGCTAATGAGTCATAATATACTCCCTCCACTGACTAACTATTGGTCTGTTCTAAGAGATTTGGCTATGAAAGAAACCTCATTGTCATATCTCACCCGACTCAAGTTAGAAAGAATGCTATTAGTATTTATTAGATAAATATTTCATGCAAGTGTGGGAGATGATGGCTCATCTCTATCTCTCATGATTCTCCTACAATGTGTGATAGAAGTTCACTCAGTTTACACACTCATGGATGAGGAGATTATCTTAAGGGATGCATCTAATTAATTGCATCCTTTACTCTTGGGGCCCAATCAAGATCATAAAATGTCCTTTATATCCTTAAAACACCCATCTTAACATGTTCATCAAAATGGTTCATCGATTGGGCTAATGATTTAGAATATACAACCCCAATTGACCAACTTTTAGCCCATTCTAAGAGATTTGGTTGTGAGAGAAACCTCTTTGCCACATCTCATCTGACTTGAGTTAGAGAGAATCCTCTTGAGATTTATTAGAGGAATCATCTAGCAAGTGTGATAGCTGATAACTTGTCTTTATCCCTCTTGGTTTTCTTATAATGCATGATGAAATTTCACTTAGTTTGCACACTTAGGGACAAGGAGATTCTCTTAAGGGATGAATTCGATCAACTACAACCTTCACTCTTGATGCCTAACAAAGACTGGACAATGGTCATTTTAGCCTTAAAACACCCATTTAAACATGTCTACATAAATGGTTCATTGATTGGGCTAATGAGTCAAAATATATGGCCCCCATTGACCAAATTTTGGCCCATTTTGAGAGATTTGGTTATGAGAGAAACCTCGTTGTTGTCTCACCTGAATCAAGTTAAAGAGAATCCTCCCAAGATTATAAGAGGACTCTTACATGTAATTTTTAGAGTTGATGTCTCATATATAGACCTCATGGTTCTCTTGTAATGCATGATGAAAGTTCACTTAGTTTGCACACTAAGGGATGAGGAGATTCTCTTAAGGGATGCATGTGATCAACTATAACCTTCACTCTTAGTGCATGATTAAGATTGAACAATGGTTGTTCTAGCCTTAAAATGTACATCCAAATGTTTCTACATAGATAGTTCATTGATTGGACTAATGAGTCAGAATATATACCCCCCATTGACCAACTTTTGGCTCATTCTGAGATATTTAGATGCAAGATAAACCTTATTACCATGTCTCTCTTGGCTTGAGTTAGAGAGAATCCTCCTGAGCTTTATTAGAGGAATTTTCCATGCAAGTGTGGGAGATGACAACTCATATCTATCCCTCATAATTCTATTAAAATGCATGATGGAAGTTACCTTAATTTGTACACTTAGGGATGAGGAGATTATATTAAGGGATGCATCCTTTCAATTGTAACCTTCACTCTTGGGGCACAATTGAGAATGAACAATGGTTGTTTTAGCCTTTAAATGTCCATCCAGATGTGTCTACATAGATGGTTTATCAATTAGGATAACAAGTCAAAATATATGCCCCCCACTAACTAAATTTAGGCCCTTATGAGATATTTGATTGTGATGAAAAAATCATTTCCATGTCTTTCCCATCTCAAGTTATATAAAATCCTCTTGGTTTTATTTATAGGACTCATTCATGTAAGTGTGGGAAATGACAACTCATCTCTACTCCTCACAAATCTCTTGAAATGCATGGCTAAATGTGGAAGAGGATCTTAACCAAAATTGGGCACTGTAAGCTTGGTAAAGATTTGAAATTCCTAATATACATCAAATTCATTAAGAGGGAGATGTTTAAGACCTTCAACAAGCATAAAAGGATAAATTCTCATCACTGGAGGGACTATTGAAGGGTCTGCAGTCTAAAATAGAAGCTTGTGTAATGTTTGAAGGATTAATGTGATGTGTAATGATGGAATAATGGTTTTAGTAGGTATAAAATAAGCCTAAGAAGATGTGTTAAGGTCCTTCAATGTGCATGTAGTGGTTAAAGACAATACAAACCAAAAAATGAAAAAAATAACTACCATGTAACATGAGAATGGCAATAAAAAAGAAGTTTATTATATATTTTAGCATATAAATGGTTGAAATTGCATGAGAGATGAGTTGGAGTGTTTTAATAGGGGAGAAACTCGTAGGATAGAGGTAGAGAGTTTCAATAAAGACCAAGAAAAGCTTCATTTTTGAAGAAACTCTGCTATTCTACAAAACTCTGTAGAAGACTATTTGGTATACAATAGGATCTATGAATGAATGAATGTTTTTTTAATATAGTATGGGTTACCAATAATGATTGATATGTGAAAAATATTATAATATTTTTTCTATTACTCAGAGTATACTTTAGTTCTAATCTTCAGGATTGAGTCCTAATACACAGTTTAGGGAAGAGATTGAAGGTTCTATTTTAGAACACTTGTAGAGACAAAAAGTTACAATATGATATATGGAAGATCATTGAATGTTAAAAATGCCTAATAAATGAGTATTTAAGTGGTTTTGGGATGATTCATGACCATACAATACAATATTCTTGTCTGAGCAAAGTATTAGGCCTTAAAAGACCTAATAGAGAAGAAGGGGTAGTGAGTTAAGAGGCTTCCATTGAGAGTAGGGTCATGAAAATTTACATGTATTTGTAAGAAGATAAAAGGTACTAAAAATTGGTTTGGTTTTCTCTATAAATCCTATAGATTTTTCTAAACATGAAGGTTTGGGTGCCAAAAGGGATACAAGGAAGAGTATTCTTTTATGATCAAAAGGGTTATATGTGAGATTAGGTGAGTGAGTGAGGTGTTCAGTTGAGTTGGTAAAAAAAATTTAGGGACAAGATAACCCCTAGATAATGTGTTAGTGTGTCCATGGAGATTCAATGAATAAATTGGCCTATGAACCATAAGAGGAGGATCAATACTAGTGCATGAATAAGGAAGGTAAGGTGATGAACTTGGGTAAGAAATTAAAAGATGTTATTTGTATGAGAGGAGTAACAAATCTAGAAAAGAGGAATGATGGTGTGCCAAGATAGGTTGAATAGGAATTACCAAACAATAAATTTTATGATCCTACACAAGATAAGCATTTAAAGAGAGTTCAAACTACAACCAAGTCCCTAGCATGACAAGGACAAATGATGATGATTAGAGGTCAATTAGGAGTTTAAATCAAGAATTAGATCCAGTAATAAGTGATATAAGGATGTAAGCAAGCCTAATTTACACCATAAATACTTTCAATAGTAAGCTTGAAGGAAGAAAAAAGAGTGGAGTCTTAAAATTTGTGTGTGAAAGGATGATAATTTCACTAAAAAGGATGAGATTGAAAAAAGGATGATAGGTTTCAAGATAAATAAGGAGGTCTAGAACTAGAGACCTAGTCAAAGTGAATCAAGCCTAAGAGTAGGCCTAGAGGATCTTGAGAGCGTAGAGTTAAGAATAAGAGGAGAGAGTGTAGAGGGAGATGAAGGGTCATATGTCTTGTAGAGAGAGAAGAGGACTATGTGGGCAAGAAGTTTATGAACCTAGTGAAGTTGAGAATGAGAAATGGTGTTCAAGGGATAAGTAAAGGACCTGATATCCATGCAAAGGATCAGACCAAGTAGAGAGGATATTCAAATTAGAGACCATAACAAGGTGAATGTCTAATTTAAGTGTATGTTCCATTTACATCAAGTATTTGTTTTTAATTTACATCCTAAGACCTTAAACATAATAAATTCAATGCTAAGTCATGCAATATAATACATTACTATAAATTCTTAGACCACAAGACCATAAATGAGCTTTTCTAATAGTCATGTACCTTTAATAGGCAATGAATTTCTCCAAGAACATTAAAGAATCCTTATTACAAATTTGACTTCAGTTTTGGAGGGAAAATATAAACATCCCCTAATTGAGTTATTACAAACTTCTTGAAGCCATGATAGGCTACTAATTACCAAAAAAACACTATATACAACTTGATGGATGAGGCTCTTACATCACTATACCTCCTAACAACTATAATCAAGTAGAACTTATAATATTTTGATCCCAAAAATTGATCACAAGTCCACTTACATCACAATTTCAAATTGATATGTAATTAAATATAAATGAAACAAGTAAATACTAAATATCACATGTAAATGTAAAATATACATAATGATGAAGCACCTAACTTAGAGAAAAATGTGGATTTTTTTATACCCATATGAAGTAATAATTATTCCTAACCAATAATATGTGTAAACATTAAATGATCATAATAGAAAATATGCATAGGTAAAGGAATCCTATTGTCAAATAGTATATATGTGTATATACAAAGTTCTATGTCATAATTCAACATAAATAATAGGACATATATCAAGAAAAAATGTAGACCATAACATGTACATAGACAAAATACACCATATATGCATACAATGTGGGCCATATCAGCATACAAAATTTATAATGCTTACAACTAGACCCTAACACAATAACTAGCTCTCTTGCTCCTCATTGCCTCTAAATAAACTATGCTTTGTTTGCATAGATGTAGAGGTAGGGGTGTTGGATGCCTCAATATGAAGAGATATTATCCTCTCAGCATGTGACTCATCTATTATTTCATCCACAACCTCTAAAAAATTATTGTGTCTGCATAACATATGAAATATAAAATTTAATTCTTTAAAATTGTATATTGAAAATGAAAATGACTATATATACACCCATGATGGAGGATCCTATAGAGAATACGTAGTTTTTAGATCTATATGTGCATAGATTTATGTAAATATGACATAGACTATCATTCTCAAATCTAAAAAACAATTTTACTATTTGTTCTCACCAGTCTTTGTCCCTGGATCATGACCTGTTATGGAGATATTGGATCCTCAGATGTTACCACAACATCAGGAAAACCTTCTTGTCATCCATGAGGTGTGCCCATAACATCCCTCATCATCTATAAAACCAATAAATGAATAATGTGTGAATCCAATGAGCATGATAAAAATCTATGACTATATAATATATCTTAAAACATAGTTTTTTGTTCAAGGTATAATAAACATATATGAATAAATATGTAATTTAAAAGTTTCCAAACCTGTGTATAGGTTACACCTGTGCCAATCACGGCCTCTAAAATAGAGTCAAGGCCTGCTGAGCTACCCAAAATATCATCAATCATCTATACAAGCAACAAATAACAAGTTCAGTCAAATAAATTAGTCAATCAAGTAGACACATACTAGAAAATAAACTTTATATTCTTTTACAAACATAAACAAACTATATTTAAAATTAAACATGTGTATCAAATATAGATGGTGAATCTATTACATCTGACATAGTGTCTGTCGTGATACTGTCATACACTACTAAAACATCAATAGGTGGTGTATGCTCTAGCATGCTAATATTCTGAGCCTGAAGCATCTATAGGTGGCGTATGTTCTGACATGCTAGTTTCCATAGATGTAGTCTATGTATGTTTTACCTAATAGGAAGTCTCTTACACTTCCTCCCACATGATGTGCAATGATGCACAAGAACTGTAACATGAGTAGGAGGAGGGACACTAACACCTATTACTAATAACACAAAAACCAATACCACTAGTGCCACTACCACTAGAACCACCTATAGACTAAGTAGAAGTATTCGATATATGCATATCATGCTCAATCATAACTTGTGTCAGACTCATAACTGCCTCAACAGTGTCCATCTATATGATATGATGCAAAATGTTAGGAATAAAGGCATGTATTATTGTACTTATGTTTCATTGAGCTCAATTATGATGGTTTTGGTATCACCAAGCACTAGGTCTATCAAAAGAAGACCCACCTCCCCTACCTTGGGAGGCCTTCATGTTAAAATGGTTTGGAATTTATTGAACACAAACTCACAATATAATTTTATAAAAAAATTATAATAAAAACTCATTATTTTTGCATGGAGGCTCATCAAACACCATCTACCATCTATCCCAAAATTTATCTTTCATGTCCTCATGAACACACTAATTAATACTAATATGTTTACAATTCATTGGCTCCATGCTTAACAAACAAAGCACACACAACTTATTTTTTTATTTTTTTCTTAACATCTTCATATGATAATTTTTTAAAATAAAATTGTTTCATGGCCTCTCTTTGATGCACCATTTGCATCAAGTTGTGAAGTTACATTTTTCACTTCATTAAAAATAGTCTCTAGTGTATTGGCAAGTGAAATGTGTGAACTATCCGCTGAGGAGTGACACAAACCATTGATTATTATTTGTAATTGTTGATGTTTTAAATTAGATTGTTCATAAAATTGAACTTATTCTTATGCAAAATCAAATTAATTAGTATTTTTTATAACATTTTCTTCACGTAATAGATCCATCGTTCAATTGTGCATCTAGATTTAAATAGAAATATAGGTTTCTAAGTCAATGCAAGAGAATCTAATGAAAATCTAAACTCAAAACCCTACTTGCATAAATAAATATAAATACAAATGAAAAAAATAAAATTTAAAAATCAATATACCTGAGGTAGCAATCTGAATGTTGAATCCCATTGGCAGGATGTAAATATAAAGCACACATGTAGAGAGAAGGGAAATTCAAAGGCAAATAAAAATAAAAAAATTTGCCTATAGGTTTTAGCTCCAAAGAGAAAATGAAATTAAAAAAATGTGAAGGTGCATGCCCTTTATGTTTTGCAAAGGGTGTATGCACTTGAGGCTCAGGGACAAGATTGAGCATCAATAATTTAAAAAAAAGGACATACGCCTTTTTTTTTAAAAATAAAAGTTGGGGAAATGTTACATGTTTTGTCCCCAAACTTTATGAATTGACCCTGGTATCAAAATTGGCCATTATAATGAAGGTGATACAAAAAATAATGATGGAGGAAATCTAGGATAAAAAATCCTAAGAAGAATAGGGGAGCACCTTGTAGAGAAGAGGAACAGTCAAAATGTATTGGACAAGTGCAAGTACCTTATCACAAGAGAGAAAATGAGTGTGCATAATCATTAGGGTGCCTAGGGGATCAAGCAAAACTAAAGCACTAATATTCTAAGGGAGAGAAGGCCCTAAAGAGTTAATGAGTTGTGTGTTTTGTCAAGAGCATTGTTTTATGCTAAGAGGAATAATAGACTCCAAGAAGGTGAAATTTGAGCATAAGAGGCTATGTGGGATAGAAATATAATATTATAGAGATATTCATCATAAGATGAAATAAAACATAAAAGAGAAGGTGAAGAGTTTGGATCAGGTGGTCTCAAAGTTTATAGACCAATATACTTAGGGAAAACTCTGCCCAAGTGTAGATAGAGTGTAGAGAGAGAGAGAGCAAATCTAAGTTTGACGACTCGATATAGAGCCATAGAGATCCATTGTAAAGTTGGATAGCTATGAATACTCTATAACTCAAGCACTTAATCTAATGAATATAATATAAGGATTCTAAGTTTCATTATGTTTGTGGATCCTTGTGGATTATGTGGTTTAGAATCATTTCACTTAGAACCCAAACCTTAACTACATCAGGTGGTATTAGAGCTAGGTCAAGTACCTTTTAAGATGAAGGTAGAGAAATAACTTGATAGTGAAAGTGGAAAAAGTGAGTACTCTAAAATAATGTAGACTGGTAGATCACCAAAAGATTGAGGCAAGTAGTGAAGAGTGTTGAACAGGGTGAATACTATCAGACATCAACCTTTGAGGTAGCTAGTGGAGAAATGTTGACAACAAAGGGTGAAAAAATAAATGGAGATAATAATAAAATTTGAAGCATAAGCTATGTAGGATCATGAATGAGATTTTATGTTAATATTTCATTAAGTCTAGAGCACCTATGTCAGATCCTGATAGTAGGAAACCATAAGAGTTGATGGGGGGAGAAATAACCCACATTGACCAAGAAAAGGAGAGTGATGCCCAATGATAAGGGTGTATAGGGCATGTGCAGGTCTAATGAGGGTATCTCTAGGACTGCTCAAGATTGGAAGTAGGTGCATAGAGTCAGCACACTTGAGGGAAGTAGTGATGCATCTTCTAGCAAGAGGTGTTGGGTATAAGGTGTGTAGATTGTTTTCCATTGTACACAATGGGTAGAAAATAAGGGGTGAAGAGTATGGCCAAATAAAATTCTAAAATTAAGAGTGGATCAATGTCATAGCTCTCAAAAATCATAGAGGAGCTGGTCACTAGAGTGAAGGCATTGTATAAAAAGATGGCATAGCTAGAGAAGAAAGTCAGGAGAAAGAATCCAAAGAGGAATAGGGGAATACCCTGTAGAGAGGAGGAACACACATATGTTCCTAGGCATGTGCAAGTACCTAAGTGTGGGATATAAAATGAGTGTGCATAAAAAATAGGGCATTCAGGAGGTCAAACATAAGGATAAACACCAATTTTATTAGGGAGAGAAGGCCCAAAAGGGTTAATGACTTGGGTGTTAGGTCATGAGTGAATTTTTGTGTTAAGAAGAATAAAATAATCCAAGAAGGTGGAGTTCATGTAGAAGAGGTTGTGTGGAATCATAGAATAATGTTGGAGAGATCTCCAACAGAGGATGAAATGGAATGCAAATGAGAAGGTGAATATTTGGGACCAGATGATCTCAAAGTTATTAGACCAAATAGTGTATCCAGTGGAATAGACTGAGTGGAGGAGAAGACTCGATGGCTTGAGGTACATAAGTGAATAAGAGAATATTTCCATGAAAGGTAATGAAAAGGATGAGATGTCATGTGAAAGGTGCAATATTATTTTGAGGAGCAGCTAGGAGTAAAAGGTTTGTGAGCAAACAATAGAAGAAGAAATACTTGTATTGGATTAGAGTGATATAGGGACCATTGAGTTGGAAGAGGGAGAGGCCTTATATGACTTCAAGACTAAGGAAAATATTTCTCTAGAGTATGCATGGCCGAAGGAAACAGCTAGAGATGTCTTAAAAGAGAAGAATGAAGAGGAATAAGAGTTACTTTGTGAGAAACTAGAATTTGATAGAGTGTAAAACATGAGGCAGTCAACAAAGATGTGAATGAATGAGAACGTGCCCAAGGAGTGTTAGGGTGTGGAGCTAAAAGCTTCAACCATTTTCACACACAAGAAGCGGATGCTGAAGAACTAGAGGAACCAGCGTCAGCAGCATGACCGACGTCAGTCACAGACAGTGGAGAAGGAGACCGGCGATGGCAGGGAGTCGGCCGACGTCGGCAGCACCAAACAAGCAGGGATCGGCGTCGATCGCCTGTGCGGTCCAGAACTGTTCGTTGCACGAACAGTTAGTTAGTTGGACTGAGTGTTTGCATGTTAAGGGGCTATTTTAAGTCAAGAGTTGTGTGTCTAATTTTAGTAGTTAGATTTCTATTTTTGTAACCATGGGATTCTATTTAAAGACCCATGAGGCATGTATTGTAATTATCATATTGATCAAGTAAGAGCATTGAAGCAAGCAAGGTCAAGGAGATCTACAGGTGTAAGGTCAAGGAGATCAGCTGAAGCATTCAAGGAGGGATAGCAACTCAGGTTGTAGAGTTGGGTTTGTGTTGAGCAAGAGAGAGAAAGAAGAAGGTCTTGAGGTGTGGCAAGCCTTTGAGGTGGAGGAAGAAGTGGCATCTTCCTTATTGTATTTTCTTCTAGTATTATCTAATACAAGAGTGTGTATTGTCTCTCAAATTCTTTGTTGTCTCATGTTTCTAGTTACTTAATCATTCTGGTATATTTTCATGTTTAATTGCTCATATAAGTAATCAATTGTGCTTCCGTTGGATAAGGGGTCACCTAACAGTTGGTATCAGAGCTACGGTTTGCAGGAAGCAGGGTATTGTTTTTGATTACAGGTCATTCACAGGGTTTTTTGATTGAGTGGGAGTTTAGCAATGGCAGAAGAAAGTAGGCTACGAATGGAGAAGTTTAATGGCAATAATTATCAACATTGGTGGATGCAGATTGCGGACTATCTATATCAAAAGGATTTGTACTTACCGTTGGGTGGGGTTGCATGCAAGCCCACAGATATGAAGGATGAAGAATGGAATGTTCTTGATCGGAAGGCTCTCGGTTCCATAAGGTTGAGCCTTGCATCGTCTGTGATTTCCAACTTATCACAGTGTAAGACAACGGAAGAGTTGATAAAGTCCTTGGCGAATTTATACGAAAAGCCCTCGGCTTTTAATAAGGTATATCTTATGAAGCAGCTATTTACTTTGCAAATGCAAGAAGGTGGATCGGTACATACTCATCTCAGTGATTTCCATGGTTTGGTAAACCAACTAGCTTCAGTCAATATTGTTTTTGATGATGAGGTAAAGGCTCTCTTGATTTTATGTTCTTTGCCTGAAAGTTGGGATGGTATGGTTATGGCAGTAAGTAATTCTGCATCTGCTTCTAAAATCTTAAAAGTTGATGATGTTGTGAGTGTGATCTTGAATGAGGAAATACGCAGGAGAAGCACAGGTGAATCATCAGGGAATGCTCTAAGTGCAAAAAGCATACGAAGGCAAAAGGAGAAGATTGAGCAAGGGAAATCAAGGTCGGGAAGGAGATCTGAGTCCAAAGGTATTACCTGCTGGTTTTGTGGAAAGAAAGGACATACGAAGAAGGAATGTTGGTTGAGAGATAAAGAGAATCAACATGCAGGTATGGAAGAAGCAAAGGATGCAAATATTGTGATGCAGGATGCTCTCATACTTTCTTCAGATAGTCAGGTAGGATCATGGATTTTAGATTCTGGTTCATCTTTTCATGCATCCCCAAACAGAGATTTGTTCTATGAGTATGAACAGGGAGATTTTGGAGTGCTCTATTTAGGGGATGGTACGCCTTGTCAGATAGTTGGCAAAGGGAAAGTGCAGCTGAGATTGCAGATTGACAACACATGGGTGTTGAAAGAGGTCATGCATGTTCCAATTCTAAAGCAGAGTCTGATTTCTGTAGGAAGGTTGGGAAATGAGGGATGCACAATAACCCTCACAGTGGATTCTTGGAAGGTTACCAAGGGAGCACTTGTTCTAGCAAGAGGTAAGAAAGTAGATACTCTTTATTTGTCTACTTGTATTACTGATTCTACTTCTGGTGTAGATTCAAAGATGTGGCCTAATAGGCTTGGTCACAAGAATAGGAACGGAATGGAAGTTCTTGATTCAAAAGGTATGTGTTCAAATTTGGAAAGCACAGATACAGTTCATTGCAGAAAGAGGAAATTTGATGCTTTTGATAGGAACAAAGAAGCCTTGGTGTTTATGGAGGAGATGAAGGACAGAGATCAGTCACAGGGGCTGAATAAATCTGAGTAGGGCAGCATGGACAGATTTTTTATCCAAGAAGAGCTCGCGAATGAAAATTTCATCACTTACAGGAACACACAGACACTGATGTCCATAGCTTGGCACCGACGTCAGTCATCCAGATACCGACATCGGTCATGTGCAGACCAGCAGGGTCGGTAGGTCGGGCAGGAGAAGTCTGACGTTGGTCACAAGGACTGACGTCAGCAGGAGGGACACCAGCATCGGCCAGGGAAATGACGTCGGTAGTCAGGATCAGTGTAGGGAATCGACATCGGTCGGGAGCAGACTGGGAGATGGCCTAGATCGGTCACTGGAACGGATGTTGGGTGAATTAATAAGTCTCAAACACCCATGTGGAGGTCAGAAAAGGTATGTGAACCTCATATTAGTTGTTCACCTTCTTTATATTGCTTACTGATAGTCATGAACTAGGAAGATGGAAGAAGCAATGCAGGTAGAATCCAGAAACAGTGGGAGCTTGACATGGATGAGGAGTGTGAGTCCTTGGAGTAGAGCCAAATAGGTATTTGTTGGTAGAGTTGTCAGCTGGATAGAGGGATGGATTCTCATTTTAGAGAAGAGAGTGGATGGACATCTGAGACAGAAGGCTATGGTATATGGTCTTGAGTTATGATGCAGGACAATGGAGGTTTGACCATTGTATTCTATCTTTACCAGGTTGGATAATATTAGCTACATTATTCTGTTACTGTATTGTGTTACTTTTTGCAAGGTTTCATATACAGGGAGTTTTCTAAGCTAAGGGTAGAGTTGGTTCAGAAGTATGTCATGAAGAATTTGGGAGCAGCAAAATTCTTGTGGCATAAGAGACAGGTATTACATCACAGGTTTGCGTGGTGGTTGGTCTTCTAGGGTGACTTTGAAGAGGGATACAGGGTCTAAGGAACAAAATAGATGGTGTACAGGTACAGGTACAAGTTGCAGCTATTTATCTCCAAGTGGGAGATTGTTAGGGTGTGGAGCTAAAAGCTTCAACCATTTGCACACATAAGAAGAGGATGCTGAAGAACCAGAGGAACCGGCGTCGACAGCATGACCGACGTCGGTCACAGATAGTGGAGAAGGAGACCGGCGACGGCAGGGAGTCGGCCGACGTCGGCAGCACCAGACAAACAGGGACCGGCGTCGGTCGCCTGTGCGGTCCAGAACTGTTCGTTGCACGAACAGTTAGTTAGTTGGACTAAGTGTTTGCATGTTAAGGGGCTATTTTAATTCGAGAGTTGTGTGTCTAATTTTAGTAGTTAGATTTCTATTTTTGTAACCATGGGATTCTATTTAAAGACCCATGAGGCATGTATTGTAATTATCATATTGATCAAGTAAGAGCATTGAAGCAAGCAAGGTCAAGGAGATCTACAGGTGTAAGGTCAAGGAGATCAGCTGAAGCATTCAAGGAGGGATAGCAACTCAGGTTGTAGAGTTGGGTTTGTGTTGAGCAAGAGAGAGAGAGAAGAAGGTCTTGAGGTGTGGCAAGCCTTTGAGGTGGAGGAAGAAGTGGCATCTTCCTTATTGTATTTTCTTCTAGTATTATCTAATACAAGAGTGTGTATTGTCTCTCAAATTCTTTGTTGTCTCATGTTTCTAGTTACTTAATCATTCTGGTATATTTCCATGTTTAATTGCTCATATAAGTAATCAATTATGCTTCTGTTGGATAAGGGGTCACCTAACAAGGAGAAGGAGATGGATCAAGTACCATTTGAGGAAGGAACCTTGCAAGAGTGTTGCACATGTGATAATAATGGGAAAGGATAAAACATGCTAATAAGGCATGGAGGAGGATAAATAAAAGATGGCAAGATAAGGACTTCACGAGGTAGATGATGCCTCAAAAGAGGTGAAAAGAAAAGAAGAGTTGATCTAAGAAATATATGCACACAAAAGAGATAAGGAGAAAATAAAAAATATAGGATTCAATGGACACCATAAAGGGTTGTGTACCCCTAAAGGTAGTCAATGAGAGGAATTGCAGGAGTAATAAGGCAATAGGAGTAACACACATGAGTTACAAGTGAGAGGCACATAGGAGGTGGAAGTAGCCATTAAGGTGGATGTAAGGAAGTGTATTGATGAAGACATGAAAAAATAAGAAGTTTCAGTATATTTACTATCCAAGGAAGGAGAGTATGTGAGTAAAGATAAGAGACTGTGCATGGAAAAAAGATGAGAGAAATCACACAATAAGAGTGGAGTAGAACCCTTGGTGGAGGTAGATGACAATAGGTGGGTGTAGACCCACGGGAGAAATAGGTGGGCACAAATTCACAAGGTAATGATGTGGGCATAGACACACAAGGGTAAAGAGAAGAGCAGAGAAAAGGAAGACATGCAAAGGAACCTTGAATGGTGCACACAAAAGGAATATTGTTATAAAAACCAAGTGGATTTGGGCAACCAAAGGTAGGCACAAACATATGGGGAAAAGAAGAAGAAGGAAAGGAGTGTGGAGGAGGAGAATCATGGGATGCACACCAGAGGAAGAAGTGTTAAGAACACTTAGAGGAGGTGGGAAATAGATGTGGATAGAGACCCACTAGAGGAATGAAGAGAGTAAAGAAGAGGAAAAGGAATAAAAGAGGTATTGAATCTAGGAGGATGACAAATTATGGCCCAAGGAGGATCTAGATGAATAAGAATCATAATATGAGTGTATAAAGACAACACAACATGTGTTTGAGAGCACCGTGATCTAGGAAGTTGACCAAAAGCGTGGTTATACTACTCAAACCCTACTTGTAAGCAAGATCTTACATTTTAATTATCTATAAAGTCTAATGTAGAAGCATTTTCAATCCTAAACAAATAATTTTTAAGTGCACAGATGAAGAAGAGATGAGTGCCAAAGGATAACACAAAAGGATTAGCACGTGGGTAACAAGTTATAAGAGTGCACAAATAATTATGACATAATGAATATTCTTGAGGGTTAAGAAGAGTAAGCATCATGCAAAAGGAGAATATCCTTCGTTGGGTAGTGTGGAACGTCAAGTGAATAAGGGGTTACAATTTTGGCTAAGGCATATAACATGCAAGGGTGGGAAAGGGTGCCACATAAAGATGAAATATGTTAGATATTGAATATTGGGCATCTAAAGTAAATGATAGTGAACCTGAAGCATTTGTAGAGAGGGCCTATTTGCACATAATAAGCGGATGCACCCAAAACCTTCTAGAAATCAACTGACTTGACCCAAATGCCACATCATCTTGACAACACAATAGACCTGCCTAAATATATCAATTTTAATGTGGGAAACCTAAATTTAAATGGAAAAAGGCAGGAAAAGGGGGGCCAAAGCATTAATGAGGGTTGGTGAACCACTTGGCAGGAAGAAGCTTCCAAATATTTCCAAGAAGGCTTATAAATAGAAGACTCTAGACCCTATTGAATATTTATATGCAGAATAAGGAATCTCTACAAAAAATTGCATCCAACAACAAACTTAAGGAAAACCCTTCTAGATTGCAGCCTAACAAAATGTAAAAATGGGAAGACTCTACCCAAGTGTAGATTGTGTGTGTGTGTGTGTGTGTGTGTGTGTGTGTGTCTATATCTATATATATATATATATATATATATATATATATATAGAGAGAGAGAGAGAGAGAGTATCCAACTCTGAGGACTAGATAGAGAGCCATAGAGATCCATTATAAATTTAGATAGCTATAAATACTATGTAACCCAAGTGGTTAAGTTAATGAATAAAAGACAAAGATTTTGAGCTCTGTTGTGTGTGTTTAGATCTTTGTGGGTTGTGTAGTTTGGCATGCTTCACTAGGAATCGAAGCCTCAATTGCATCATATATGATTAAAAACATCAAAAAAAATATCAAATTCAATATGGATCCTATAACAACATGTGGTGTGTGTTTGGTTAAATTTAACATATAAAGGATTTCACATCTCAAATAACCTTTGGCTAATTATCAATTACCCATTAAAATTTTCAATATTTTTTGTATAAAATTTTGTTTGGGTCATGTCAAATAAATGTTTTGCATGTGTCTCATAGTTTTTGAAACCTTTTCTTCCTTTGACAATGTTTTTTATATTAGGTGAGACCCTTGTGTTGTCATACCAAAAAAATTAAATCAAATGTTTTGTTCCTTCAACTAATACCTTGTATTTTCATGGGAATCACTAGATGCCTAAAATTTTGTGAGTAATGAGTCATTAAATCTTACTCTTCTTTTTATGTCTTTAATTATAATTTTCTTATTCAAGTTCATGGTCATATTTGTTTAACTAAGAAATCGATCTCTAGATGTTGACTTACTCACTATAGACTTTGTTCTTACTCATTTTACGACATTACTATCTTTTTTTGAGTTTTATTACCTACTGCATTAAATGCATTAGTTAGATTATTTACCATTGCATTAATTATTCTCTTTGGATTGCTTGTTCTTAACCCTAATAATGCATTGCATGATGTATTTTTTGTATTTTCATCAATTGAACAAATAGTTGGCATCATTCTATATGGATTTTCTTCTCAAATGAATAGTCATACATGTTAGGTTGTGGAGCTAAAAGCTTCACTGATGCAAACATGGAGGAGGAGGTTGCTGAGTGTCACAGTCACCGGCGTCGGTCAGGCCAACCGACGTTGGTCAGGTGTAGACAGGAAGCTGCCGACATCGGTCAGGGATCAGCCAACGTCGGTCACCTGTGCGGTTCCAAAACTACTAGTTCACGAATAGTTAGTTAACGAACCAGTTGTTTGCATGTTGAAAGGCTAATTTTAGTCTTGAGCTGTGGATCTAATTATTGTAATTAGATGTCTAATTATTGTTTGCATGAGATCTATATAATAGACTCATGAACTGTATTGTAATTTGTGCTAGTTGAGTAAGAGCTTAGTTAGCTCCTTCTGAGAGTGAAGAGAGCAAGGGTAACTCTTCCTAGTTCCACAGGGGTGCTGAGAGTGTATGATCAGGTAGAGCTGCAGGTTGTGTAAGTACTGGTAGAATATCCACCAGGGTACTGGTTTGAAGAATCATAAGGACTTGGTGAGGCAAGGACAAGGGTTCTTCAGGGTGTAGAGAGATCTACATGGTAAGTAAGATCATTGATTTTTAGGTGTTTATGTGTGCAAGGTCTAAGGTGGATCTGCAGGATAGCAAGATCAAAGGTGACAGCAACATATCAAGGAGCAAGATCAGGTGAGATCTACTTGGAGTACGTTGTGTATTTGGAGTACGGTGTGTACTCGAATTTGGAGTGCATGGAACACTTGTGTACTAGCAGTAGTGATACTGACTGGTGGTACTGGTAGTAGTGATACTGACTGGTTGGAGGTGAACACCAACTCTGTGTTTGAGTTGTGTGTTGGGACCGTAATTGAGAGAGTGAGCTCTTGAAGAGATTTACTATTTATGCCATAGAGGTGTGGGAGCCCTAGAGGTGTGTAAGGAAGAAGACTGTGGCATCTTCTTTGTTGTATTTCCTTCTGAAAGAGTATTAATACAATTGGGTATTGTCTCTCATATTCTATTTTATTTCTGAATTCTAGTTACTTGTTACTTCTAGTTAAATTTTGCATTTAGTTGCTTGTACATGGTAATCAATTGTGCTTCCTAATCCTAATAGTGGAATTAGAGCATGTTTGTTGTTCTATATTCCTGACCAAGTGGTATCAGAGCTAAGGTTGCAGGGACCAGGTTTGTGTTTGATTACAGGTCACTCTCAAGGGTTTCTGATTGAGTGGGAGTATAGTAATGGCAGAAGAAAGTACACTAAGAATGGAGGAATTGAAAAGCACGAATGGTCAATTATGGTGTTATGAAAAGAAAGAGCAGGTAAAGAAATATTGTTGGTTGGTAGAAGATCAGCATGAAAGAACTGAAGAAGCAGATGTTGCAAGTGTTGTTGCACAAGATGCTCTGGGATGTTCCTTGGATAAAGTAGAATCTTGTTTTATAGATTCTATTGCCTCTTTCCATGCAGCCCGAAATAGAATATTTTTCCATGTTAAGGTCTTTGGAGACTTTGGAAAGATTTATTTAGGGGCTAGTGTGCCTTGTCAAAGTATTGGCAAAGGGAAAGTGAAGCTGAAATTGCAGACAGCCAACACATGGGTGTTGAAGGAGGTCATGCAGGTCTCAGTCTTGAAGATGCGGTTAATTTATTCAAAAAAGTTGGGTGATGAGAGATGCACAGGAACTCTCACAGGGGATGCACTTAAATTAGCATGTGGTAAGAAATTAGGTACTCTTTATCTACCTGCTTGTATTACTGATTCTTCTTTTATTGCAAGGATGTGGCTTTATAGGCTTGGTCACAAGAGCAAGAAGGAGATGCATGTTCTTAAGCAGAAGACAGATGTGTTTGATAGACTTAAGAATTAGAAATCCTTGGTGTTCATGGAGGAGATGATGGACAGAGATCAGTGGAGAAGGTTGAGTAACTCTGAGCAGGGTAGTTTAGACAGGGTTTTGATCCAAAGAGAGCTCACAGGTAAAAAGTCATCACTCACAGGAGAACACAGGTACCGACATCGGTCAGGAGGAACTGACATCAAATAGATAGGTACCAATGTCAGTCATGTGCAGACCAGAGGAGTCAGTGGTGTTAGGCAGGTGGAGACCGATGTCAATAGGATAATCGGCATCGATGACTTGGATAGTCGCATGGAACTGACATCAATCAGATGCAGACTGTGTGGTGATCAAGGTCGGTCACTGGAATAGATTTTAGATGGACAACAAGCTGTCAAGGAGTCTCAAATGCCCATATGGAGGACTAAAAGGGTAAGTAAGCCTCAAATTCGTTATTCCTCTTCTTTATACTCGTTGCTCACTGCAGAGCAGGAAGGATCTAGGAAACAGTGGGAGCATGGCATGAATGAGGAAGTTGATTCCTAGGATGCATAACCAAATGGGAGATTTGGTAGGGTTGTCAGCCGGTAAGAAAACACTGAAAGATGAATGGATACCTTAGTTAAAGAATAGAGAGAATGGATACGTGAGATGGAAGGCCAGGTCATATGGTCTTGAGGAAGCTCCAGGATAGTGGTACAGGTTTGACAGGTGGATGACAAAGCATGGCTTTAGTCAATGTCATTGTAAGTACTGTGGTTTCTTTACCAAGTGGGTGATGATTACAACATCATCCTGCTACTATATGTTGTGTGTTTGTTTGATGCAGGGTCACACATGTAGGGTTTTTCTGAGCTAAAGGTAAAGTTAGTTCAGAGGTGTGTCATGAAGAATTTGGAGGAGCGAAATTCTTTGACATGCGTAATCCTAGAGACAGGGAAGATCACAAGTTGATGTTGTCACAGGATGATTGTGTGAAGGTAGTGCAGGATGCAGAATGACAAGCGCACCTATGGATGGACAGTTCACAAAATAGGGTCCCCAATCACATGATGAGGTTGAGTACATGTGTACTCCCTAATTTTGCCCGAAAAGTGGGAGTTGTCAGTAGGTTTGGAGCCAATTTGAGAAAGAAGCACTGGAGGGTAGTTCAGTGGATTCTCAGGTATCTGAGAGGGACCAGCAGCAGGGGCACATGCTATGCAGGGTCAAGTTCTTTTCTACATGGGTTTGTAGATGTGGATATGGCAAGTTACTTGGATGACAGGTGTTGCACCATAGGATGTGTGGTGGTTGGTCTTCAAGATTGAGCTTGAAGAGGGATACAAGCCAGGAAATAAATTAGACGGTGTACAAGTACAGGTACTGTGCAATTGTTTATCTCCAAGTGGGAGATTGTTAAGTTGTGGAGCAAAAGCTTCACTGATGCAAACATAGAGGAGGAGGTTGATGAGTGTCACAGTCACCGGCGTCGGTCAGGCCAATCAACGTTGGTCAGGTGTAGACAGGAAGCTACCGACATCGGTCAAGGATCGGCTGACGTCGGTCATCTCCAGGCAGACAGGGACCGATGTCGATCACCTGTGCAGTTCCAAAATTGCTAGTTCACGAATAGTTAGTTAACGAACCAGTTGTTTGCATGTTGAAAGGCTAATTTTAGTCTTGAGTTGTGGATCTAATTATTGTAATTAGATGTCTAATTATTGTTTGCATGAGATCTATATAATAGACTCATGGGTTGTATTGTAATTTGTGCTAGTTGAGTAAGAGCTTGGTTAGCTCCTTCTAAGAGTGAAGAGAGCAAGGGTAGCTCCTCCTAGTTCCATAGGGGTGTTGAGAGTGTATGATCAGGTAGAGCTGCAAGTTGTGCAAGTTCTGGTAGAAGATCCATCGGGGTACTGGTTTGAAGAATCATAAGGACTTGGTGAGGCAAGGACAAGGGTTCTTCAGGGTGTAGAGAGATCTACATGGTAAGTAAGATCATTGATTTGCAGGTGTTTGTGTGTGCAAGGTCTAAGGTGGATCTGCATGATAGCAAGATCAAAGGTGACAGCAACATATCAAGGAGCAAGATCAGGTGAGATCTACTTGGAGTACGTTGTGTACTTGGAGTATGGTGTGTACTCAGATTTGGAGTGCGTGGAGCACTTGTGTACTGGTAGTAGTGATACTGATTGGTGGTACTGGCAGTAGTGATACTGACTAGTTGGAGGTGAACACCAACTCTGTGTTTGAGTTGTGTGTTGGGACCGTAATTGAGAGAGTGAGCTCTTGAAGAGATTTATTGTTTATGCCCTAGAGGTGTGGGAGCCCTAGAGGTGAGTAAGGAAGAAGACTGTGGCATCTTCTTTGTTGCATTTTCTTCTGGAAGAGTATTAATACAATTGGGTATTGTCTCTCATATTCTGTGTTATTTTTGAATTCTAGTTACTTGTTACTTTTGGTTAAATTCTGCGTTTAGTTGCTTGTACATGGTAATCAATTGTGCTTCCTAATCCTAACAGTGGAATCAGAGCATGTTTGTTGTTCTAGATTCCTGACAATACATGTTGAGCATGCCTTTTAAGTATTATTTTTGACATTTTACCTTCCATAGGTTCTAATATCTTCACATCTATTTCAATCAAACACCTTGGTTTTGTAGCATTATCCTTGGAGGTGTGGGTGCAGGAGCTACATTATTTCTTAAATTAGATGGTGTTAACATTTCAACCATAGAAGTATTATTCAAGTGTTGGTTAACATTACACCTTATAGGTGAATTAAATTCCTCTTCTTTAGGAGAGAGATGAATTGGGGTCATTACAAGATGTTCATTATCATCATAATAAAAACTTCATTGTGGATATATGTTTTATTATATTGTGTTTATCCATGTGTTTCATCACTCAATACAAATTCATTATTTACGTGTTCTACATTTTAAATTTCATCATTCAAAAAAGATTTATTAACTCTTATCTCATTTGAAGATAATCTAAATTAAATTGCATGAAATTGGGCATGTTATTTTCAATTAAAATATTACCTAGTATAGAAAAAGTACCTCCACCTTGTCCAAAAACTCTTATGGATGCTCTCTTATTTTCTTGTCTTTTTCTTTTTTTCTCTCTCTAGGCTTCAATTTCCTTATTTGTTAGCTCCTTAATAAGTCGTTTATGATAACTATTTGATCCCATGATCTATTATTATGTTTTTAAGTCCGAGTAGAATAAAAATTGAAGAGTTTATACTAATTAAGAACAAGTAAATGAAACATTTGCAAACTATCAATAATTAAACCTAGATCCATATTTTTAAAATGCAAAAATTATAATAGGAAAATTCATGGACATAAGAGCTTGTATTGAGTTTTTTATGGACTACAAAGGGCATGTGCTCTTTTAATTAGCATGCACACCATTTGTATAGTTAATTTCCAATGTATTTGTGCATTTAATGATACTTCTTAGTTGAAAATATGGCAAACACCCTTTTATAAAGGGTGTACACCCTTCTATAAAGGGCGTACATTCTTTATAAAAGGGTTTATGCCCTATAAAAGAATTTTGCCTGGACATTTTTGAGTTTCTCTCTAAAATTGGATTGGTCTGTGGCTTGGAGGGTTTGAACCTACTTTAGAACCCTGTCATGAATCAACTAACATGACTTTTAATAAACTTATGTAGTTTTTCCATCTTCACAAACATATCTGAGTAGACAAAATTATTTTATATATATATATCTATTTGTGTGTGTGTTTGTAAGCAAGAGAATATATATATTTTTCTACTTAATAAATTGTGTTATGGTTCATGTATATATCATTATAAATAGTTTAATAAATTTTTTGCCATTAATATTTTTTTTTATAAAATTTATATCTTAACAATCTACACATCATTGATTATATTTTAAAGAAGAAGAAAATATTTTTTTCATCAATCTATAGTTAAAAAGTAATAATTAATTTCTACTTAATAAATTGTGTTATGGTTCATGTATATATCATTATAAATAGTTTAATAATTTTTTCGCCATTAATATTTTTTTTAATAAAATTTATATCTTAACAATCTCCACATCATTGATTATATTTTAAAGAAGAAGAAAATATTTTTTTCATCAATCTAAAGTTAAAAAGTTGTGTTTGTACTTTTATAGTTTCAATTTTCCAACTTTTTTAATTTTAAAAATTAATTAATATATATATATATATATATATATATATATATATATATATATATATATATATCAATTTTTGATATTTTATATGAAATTTCATGCAAAAATTCATTTGTTTACTTTAAAAAATATCTATACATACACAGTGTATTTATTTTTTCAGAGAAAAGCATTGTGTCATTGTTAAAAAGTTATCTATTTCGCATACTTTTCTCATGTAAGTATTTAAAAATATTTATATTTATAAACTACATTCAAAATGTTACAATTTGTCTTCTTACATTATTTTAATTTTTTTTGTTCAAATATATCTAAAATTCTCTTCAAGTTCAACTATTGACATAGTCATTTATAAGTGACACTTTAAGCCCCCTTTTATCCCTCACTACCCTGCATCTACCTTAATAGTATATATAATTTAAGGGTATGTATAATAATAATAAAATAATATTTTTATATTATTTTATTATGAGAAATTATATTAATATTATAAATATAATATATTACATATTATATTAATGTTATAATATTATATTATATTATATTCTAATAATTTTATATTTATCATTATGTAATAAAAAATAAAAAATAAATGAAGTAGCTATTGAGAGAGGCAATGCATAATTAAAATTTAGGTGCTTAGATGGTTATAAGAGTGCAATTGACACTTAGAAGAAAGATGATAATTTGAAATAGGTTGATAACACGTAGCATAAGGGTGAATAGGTGCAGTTCCTAATAGTTTTACATATTTTTACGAATAATTATACGTAAATCTTTTTCTTTAGCCATCTCTCTTGTGATATATATTGTTACCCCTTACGTTTTATTTTTCTTCAAAATTAATCGGTGTACCCCTTGTTTGTTCCCATTTATATATGCTAGTAATATTATTAACCTTGGCATCCCTATTTTTCAATCCAACGTTTTCTTGGTTTCCCTTGTTTTTGCAAATACAATGTTTTTCACCTTCTGCTTTGTGCCCTTGGCACTTTGCAAGGTCCCCTTAATCATATGTTTGGCCTCCTCTCTATTTGTTTCAAGGTTTCTTTTGTTTTACGAAAAACTGTGTATTTGTGTAGTTATAATAAAAGGATGCAATAGGAGGAGAGCTTTGTCACTTTGGTCAAATGTGGAAATATTAATAGAACAACAAAGACAAGTTTAATCAATATTTACAAATTGATTGATTTTAGTGGATTAATTTTTTTAATATTCAACACTTTCTAATATAAATTTATGTGATTGGTTGAGAGGATGGACCCGACCACTTTATCAGTGGTGGTTAATATCAACAAAACGACAATATTGTATTGTAAATTATTACACGACTCGCATGCATTTTCCATCAATCATCCATTGTGAAATATAATACAGTTAGATTTGATTACAAAGTTCTAATGCAGTTGCACATGATAATACAGTTAGATTTTATTACAAAGTTCTAATGCAGTTGCACATGATCATATTGGGTTAGAGTTGTGTAAATGTCTCCAATGGAAGCATTTCTTTACCTCTGAGCATCAGCGCCCAGGGACGATTACTCTTTGTTTAATATTCCACTGCAGGCAAATTCACCTTTTCTCATGGAGACGGTTTTGCCATCCAACGTCTCAAAATAATCGCCGCTCGCCCCCCAAATCCCGTGCAAAAGTACAGTTCATTTCCATAGAGTGCTCTCTCATGGGAATGGAGAGTATGCTTTGTGGATTGCAAAAATCGAAGCATATTCATCACACCTTGGTGTTTGCAGTCTAAAGGGAGAAGGATGTAATGTCAATGTTGTCGATCAGAAAACTTCTGTGTTATTCCATGGAGAACAGGGAAAGAAACGAAAAACTATTCAGAATATGAAGGTAAAACTTCAACCATTTAATCTAATCAATCTAATTTTTATTTTATTTTTAGCGTGTTTTAATAGGTAGCATTAACATGGAATCATTGAATTATATTGAATGCCGCATCTCAGTCCATATTTCAGACATAAACATATAGCAGATTACAATGATGAGTTAGCATATCTCTAAATCAGTGAGCTCCTTTGGCTAAGCAGCTATGAGTAAAGGGCATCCATGCTGTCAAAATCACCCAAGGTACAATCCTAGGCTTAACCTCTTAACTCTCTGTGTGAGATACGTAGAGGAATTTGTACCTTAGTGGATGGATATAAGCAACCATCATCCTCCCCAATCAAACTACAACCCTTTCGGTCTATTCTTATTTTAAGTTGTTTGTAGTATGATAATTCTTCTCTTGTTCTAAACATTTCCCTGATAATATATAATATATTTTATTATTATAATCATATATAATATTATTGTAATATACATTTATAATTAATATAATAATATATTATTATAATTAATACAGTTATTAAATTTATATATTGTTATCAATAATAAATAATGTAAACAAATAAATAAATAGAGAAAAATTGGATTTACAATCTTTAATTATTATTTAGCTTTCCAATCTTTCTTCCACATATCTTAAGCTTTAAATTTGCAAACAATTGTTTTTTCATAGAATAAAATTAAATAAACATCGATTTATGACATCTGAATAGAGCGCAAGGTCTGCAAGTTCATGAGAAATTTTATTTGCCTCACGACTAACACATGGAAGCCATTTCTACACCCTGCCATAATGGAGCCCTGATCAAGTAATGCCCAAAACTATGCAAGTGTCAACAATAGAATCAACAGATAAGTTTTAAGAAAACAAATACTATTTGTGTCGGACAGGTTGATGAGAAGCCCTAGAATGGAATATCAATTTGGCAAAGGAATCTAAGGTTAGTTCTTCTCCATGAAGACACCTTCGATGTAATAATCTTGTTTCACAAGAGATGGTAGAGAAACTTGGTTTGAAGAGGGTTGTGCATCCAACTCCCTTTATATAGATTTTCTTGGTTGCTAAAGGGACATCAGAGTCTAGAGTGAATGAATTATTTCCCAATGAATAACTCATTTCTAGTAAGTTTTTAAATTAATTATTTTTTTGGATAAATACTAGGGTCCCTTGCCCTTTATAAAGATATCAAAAATATATGCAAAAAAATGATCTTCAAAGAGATTATCAAAAGACAATTTTGAGATCCATTACAAAGCAATGGCAAGGCCAACAAATTTGCAAGCTAGATTACAACAAGTTAAAATAACCAATAGTAACTATACCAAACATGAAGTTGACTATGTCATTATCGCTAGAAGACAAGATTACCACTACGTATACCAAAAACCTAAAATCAAACTACTACTAGATGTTACCTTCCATAACTTTTTCCACCACCACTACCTCCGAAGTGACTTCAATCTTTGTTGGACCCTCTCCAAGCAGTCCCTTGGCACCCGAACCTCGAAGCCTGGATTTTACTACACCAACCGATATAGTAGCACGATTGCTATCCAACTTACCTTGCATAGCAAAGATCAACACTATAACGTCCCCCTTTTTGTCATAGTTTGTTTTTGGAGTCCTTAGTTTGGTTGTTCCCACAAAACTAAGGGAAGGAAGAAAAGGGAACATGAAGGGCAGCTAATCTATGAACAAGAAAGGAAAAATAGTATTTAAGTGTCCCAATTTTCATTTGAGTTTGCGAAAAAGTACATTTTATCTTATGTTCATTTAAGTTGGGGTTATGGGAGCCTAAACCCTCAATAAGGTGAGTTTTAAAAATATAAAGTGCTTATGTTCTGAAAGACTTGGGTGCCACCCTTGGAGGTTGGTTATAAAAGCCAAAAAGGAATCTTATGAACTTTGAGTTGCGAATTTGGATCAAGTATGTCAAGCTTGGTTACCACCTCTTGAGAATGAAAACCTTTAAGAAGTGTCAAGGGTTAGGGGACGAAAATCTTAATTTCTTTTACTTGGGCAACTCTATTCAAGAGTTGTAAATGAGCTTCAAAATTGCATGTGTCCATGCAAGTGGATCTACAAAGATGTTTTTGGACACCACATTTATTGTGAAAAGATTACAAACCCTATCGTAAGTTGGTTTTGATAATTTTATAGGTTTTTGAGAAGGGTGAATCATCTTGAGAGATTGTGCATGGTATAGAAGATCATTCCAAGGTGTGGTGACTTGCCTAGGGAGTTAGGTGAGCCACTTGGAGGGGTCGTTGGAGCCAAGGAGGGTTGCATAATATTATATTGAATTTTACAACTAGGGTGACTTGATTGGAGGGAAAATTTTGAGGATATTAAGGTTGATTTGGAGTGTTTTGCGAAGTATAAAATATTGAAAATATTTTATAGTAATTTCCCAGCTTGGGTGACTTGCCCTAGGAGTCCTTTAGAGGCTATTTGAGAAATTTTGGTGACTAAAATAATCTAATTTTATTTCCCGTATTTTATGAGGTAGGGTGAATCAGTTGGGAAATAAATTGAGCATATTTAGAGGGTTTTTAGATTCTGTTTGACAATGTACAAATTGTTATACTATTTTTTATTTTTGTGGTAATTTATCATAAGGGTTTGAAAGAATTTGAAAGGAAAAGACTAGGGTTTCATTATAAAAATTATGCCATTATTTTTTGAGTGGGGTGATTCACTTGTGGAGAGTGTGCATGAGTTTAGAGTGTCTTATTTGACCCTAAACAAGAGGCCATTAATTATTCATAATATTTATGAATTTTAGAATATTTTTCTAGTGGTTTTTGGCATGAATACATGTCTAAATTTTGAAGTTATTACATGCTATTTGTTCCTATATAAGGCAACTTGGTTGTGAGAAAAATTGATAATGTTTTAGGCCCTAACATTGACAAATTTTTACATAATATGCATGTTGGAATTTATTTACAAATTATCTTCATTTATAGAGAGTTGGAGTGGATTTGGTGACAGGAAGTGGATATTAAAAATCAACTTTGGGGCGTTGGTGGTTTGGAGGGTTAAACACATCAATTCAACTCCTTTTTTTCTTTTCATGTGAGCCATTGTGGACTAAATATCATAAGGTATTTCTATATTTGTTTTTGAACATTTGGAAGTGTGAGATTTTTAGTTTGGTGGTGTATATTCAACACTAGTTGGCTAGTTTTAAATTTTTAGAATTCAATTTTATTTGGGTTTATTGGAAAACCATCTTTTTTCATCATTGTCTGAAATTGGAAACATTATAGTGGTATCAGAGCCATATCTTGGCTATTCTATGGGATGAAGGGTTGATACATGAGTGGCAATAAATAGGTTAAGTATTATTTGAGGAGTAGCATGAGGGAAGCAGGGCTTTCACTTGTTGGTTCACCTGAGCAGGGTCAATCTATGGGTGACATGGAGCATCAGGAGATAGAGAGTGAGAGGAGAGATAGGTTGGATGAGGAGAGGTTTTATAAGTATTCTCAAACTTAGGATAGGATGATAGTAGTGACGGAGGTTTTTCTTCCTTCCCTCAGTGAGATGGGTGGCTTAAAGCCACTCAATAGAGATAATGGTGCCTCAGGGAGTAGGTCAGATGCACATACATCCCCTTAAAGGAATGAGGCATCCACATGTAGGTCCACATAACCTACATTCATTCAAAGAGAGGATATAACACCAGTGAGGAAGGTGTTACTCAGCCCACATGAAGAATTAGAGAGAGAGAGATGGATGAGTATGTCACCTTATCTATGAAAATTAGGGAGGCTATGACATTTTCCAAGTTTTTGGCTTGGATACAAGGAAAAAGTGGGCCTAGGATTGGTCAGAAGTAAAGGGGAAACTAGGGAGATATCCAATATGCATTGGGGAAGTTATCTCTCTCTACTTTTGATGGGTCATAGAGAAGATCAATTAAGACATGGATTCAAAAGGTGGATACCTTATTTTCACTTCAACCTATGGCAGAGAGGGAGGCCATTCAGTTCAGCACCTTGCATTTAAAAGGAGAATCCCATGATTGGTGGTATCATGGTTTGATCACACAGGGGCATCAACACATACACTCCTATGAGGAGTTCAACAAGAGGTTGATCGAGAGGTTTGATAGAGTGGATCCTGAGCTTCACTTATGTGATTTAGCTCAATTGAGGCAGAGGGCTTCAGTGGATGATTACGTCACAAGTTTTTAGAGACTTTTATTCATGGTGACTAATATTTCAAATAGGATATTGGTGGTACTATTCACAGAGGGCTTGGTTGACTCCCTAAGGGGATTGGTCAAGGCTTTTGACTACCTTCACTAAGAGAGGCCATTCAGAAGGCCTATAATTTGGAGTCTTCTACTTCGAGGGGCATATTTCCACCTTTGGGATAGCTAAAGAGTACCTTTTTTCCACCCACTAGGTAGTAGTGAGGTGGAGGTTTAGGGCAGCTCAAGAGTAGCTTTGCAAGACCACCTAAAGCTAATCATGTGGGTCTTTTGATTAGACCAAACCAACTGGGTTTGGGGCAACCAGCCACGTTGTAACTTTGATGTGAGGAATGAGCTAAGAAGGAAAGGTCTTTGCTTCACATGCAAGGACCCTTGGGAGAAAGGCCACAATTGTTGTGGCAAGGGACAAGCCACTACATCTAGGTGTTTTTCAATGAGGAAAATGAGGAGGAAGTTGGCACAACCAACTATGAGGGGAAAACTTGGATATAGAAGGAGAGGAGGAGTTGAGTGGCACCTTGGCATCACTTTTAGGGGATCTTAGATATTATCCCTTTAGATTTAAGAGTTCATAAAAGGGCACACCTATTACCATACTTATTGATAGTGGCAAAACTCACAATTTCATTGATACATGATTGGTAATGTCACATGGATTACAATCAATGGAGTTCAAGGGTTTTAAAGTTACAGTAGTAGATGGATTCACTGTTGAGTTGTGGAGCTAAAAGCTTCACTATTGAGCTGATGTGGAGGTTGTTGGGTTTACACAGTAACCGGCATCAGTCACACAACTGTCGACATCGGTCAGAGCCAACCGACATCGGTCAAGGGTCGGCCGGCATTGGTCATCTTCAGACTGACACCAACTTCTGTGCATTTCCAAGTGTTTTCAAAATTGCTATTTTTAGACGAACAACTAGTTTGCATGTAAAGACTAATTTTAGTCTTGAGTCTGTTTTTCTAATTATTATTTGCTTTCAATACTATTTAAGAGACCCATGGGGTAGTATTGTAAGTAAGGGGGAATAACAACTCAGTAGTTGAGTTGGTTGTAATTGATTGAGAAAAAGAAAGAACTCTTGAGGGAGAATTACTGTACATCTGAGAGGTGTGAGGAGAAAGAGATTTTTTCATTGTATTTCTTTCTGAAAGAGTTTAATACAGATTGGTTGTTTCTCGTATCTCCTATTCTTTGTTGTTTTTGATTTCTAGTTACTTATTACTTATGGTTTAATTATGTGTTTAGTTGCTTATATAAAAGTAATCAATTGTACTCTAAGGTCCTAACAATTAGTATCAGAGCTATGTGTATACACTAACAACTGGTAACAGAGCGTGTTAGTATTTTGTTGATTACAGAATTCACTCACAAGGGTTTTTGATTGAGTGAGAGCAAAACAATGGCAGAAGAAAGTAAACTAAGAATAGAGAAATTCAATGGCAAAAATTATCAATTATGGAGGATGCAAATTGAAGATTATCTGTATCAGAAAGATATGTACTTATCGTTGGGTGGGGTTTCAAGTAAGCCCACAGATATGCAAGATGAAGAATGGAATGTTCTTGATAGAAATGCTCTTGGATCTATAAGGTTGAGCCTCGCATCTTCTATGATTTCCAACTTACACAGGCAAAGACAACGGTAGAGTTAATGGATACTTTGATAAATTTATATGAAAAACTCTCAACTTTGAATAAGGTATATCTTATGAAATAATTATTTAATTTGCAAATGCAGGAAGGTGGATCTGTATCTAGTCATCTTAATGATTTTCATATAATAGTAAATCAGTTAAATTCAATCAAAATAGTTTTTTATGATGAAATTAAAGCTCTCTTAATGTTATGCTCTTTACCTGAAAGTTAGCATAATTTGATAATGGCAGTTAGTAATACTGCATCTGCTTCAAATATCTTGAAAGTTGATGATGTTATTAGTGTAATCTTGAATGAAAAAATTTGCAAAAAAAGCACAGAAAAAACATCAGGTAATGCTTTAAGTGTTGAAAGCAGGGGAAGGCAAAGAGAGAAGGGCAAGCAAGGGAAATCAAGGTCAAATATGGGAAGTAGATCCAAATCCAGAAATGGAAGAATAACCTGTTGGAATTGTGGAAAGAAAGGGCATGCAAAGAAAGATTGTTGGTTGAAGGATAACAAAAAAAATCAGCATGAAGGTAATAAAGAAGCAAAAGTTGTAGGTATTGTTGCATAGGATGCTCTTATATTTTATTTGGATAATAAAGTAGAATCTTGAGTTTTAGATTCCGGTGCCTCTTTCCATGCAACCTCAAATAGAGAATTTTTCGATGATTATGTCCATGGAGACTTTGGAAAAATTTATTTAGGCGATGATGAGCCTTGTCAAATTGTTGGCAAAGTAAAAGTGCAGCTGAAATTACAGAATGACAACACATGGGTGTTGAAAGATGTCATGCATGTACCCATTCTGAAGAGAAATCTGATTTCTACAGAAAAGTTGAGTGATGAGGGTTGCACAGTAACTCTCATAGCTGAATCTTGGAAAGTTTATAAGGGTACACTTGTATTAGCAAAAGGTAAGAGAGTAGGTACACTTTATTTATCTACTTGTATTACTGATTATTCTCTTTTTATTTTATCTACTTCAGATGTAGATGCAAAATTGTGGCAATGTAGGCTTGGTCACATGAGTGAGAAGGGAATGAATATTCTTAAGTCAAAAAGTAAACTTTCAGATTTGAAAAGCATAGATCTAGATTTTTATGAGTATTGTATTTTTGGAAAACAAAAGAAAGTGAGGTTTTTCAAAATTAGGTCAACAAAGAAGAAGCACAAGTTGGAGCTTGTTTACGCAGATGTGTAGGGACCAGTGCAGGTAGCTTTTATTAGAGGATCACAGTATTATGTTTCTTTCATTAATGATGCTACAATAAAGGTATGGGTTTATTACATAAAGAGAAAATCTGATGTTTTTGACACATTTAAGAAATGAAAAACTTTGGTTGAGAATGAAATAGGTTTGAGATTGAAGTGCCTTAGATCTGACAATGGTGGTGAGTATTGCAGCAAAAAATTCAATAGTTACTGGTCTATGAGTGGAATACGCAAGGAAAGGATGGTTCCAAAGACACCTCAGTAAAATGGAGTTATTGAAAGGATGAATAGAACAATAATAGAGTGTGCACGAAGTATGAGGTTGCATGCTAGTTTATCTTTACAGTTTTGAGCAAAAAATGTAGATATTGTAGTTTACCTGATTAACAGAGAACCTTCTACTGCACTGAATGGTGGAATTCTAAAAGAGGCTTGGACAGGTAAAAAAGTAGATCTTTCATTTCTCAGAGTTTTTAGTTCTGAAACTTTTGTGCACATTGATAAAGAAAATAGAAAGAAGCTGGATGCTAAATCTATGCGGTGCACTTTCATTGGTTATGGTTTTAGAAATTTTAGATTTTGATTGTAGAATTTAGAAACTAACAAAATTATTATAAGTCATAGATGATTAGAAGATGTTGTTGTACAAGTACAGGTGCAGTTGTTTATCTCTAAGTAGGAGATTGTTGAGTTGTGGAGCTAAAAGCTTCACTGTTGAGTTGATGTGAAGGTTGTTGGACTTACACAGTAATCGGCATTGGTCACACAACTGTGGACATCAGTCAGAGCCAACTAACATCGGTCAGGGGTCGGTTGGCATCTTTCATCTTCAGACTGATACTGACTTCTATGCATTTCCAGGCATTTCTAGAATTGTTATTTTTAGACGAACAACTAGTTTGCATGTAAAGACTAATTTTAGTCTTGAGTCTATTTTTTTAATTATTATTTGCTTTCAATACTATTTAAGAGACCCATGGGGCAGTATTGTAAGGAAGGGGGAATATCAACTCAGTAGTTGAGTTGATTGTCATTGATTGAGATAGAGAGAAAACTCTTGAGGGAGAATTACTGTACATCTGAGAGGTGTGAGGAAAAAGAGATTTTTTCATTGTATTTCCTTCTGGAAGATTTTAATACAAATTAGTTGTTTTTCGTATCTCTTATTCTTTGTTGTTTCTAATTTCTAGTTACTTATTACTTCTGGTTTAATTATGTGTTTAGTTTCTTATACAAAAATAATCAATTATACTCTAAGGTCCTAACAATTAGTATCAGAGCTATGTGTATACACTAACAACTGGTAACAGAGCGTGTTAGTGTTTTGTTGATTACAAAATTTACTTACAAGAGTTTCTGATTGAGTGGGAGCAAAGCAATGGCAGAAGAAAGTAAACTAAGAATGGAGAAATTCAATGGCAAGAATTATCAATTATAGAAGATGCAGATTGAAGATTATATGTATCAGAAAGATCTGTACTTACCATTGGGTGGAGTTTCAAGTAAGCCCACATATATGCAAGATGAAGAATGGAATGTTTTTGATAGAAAGGCTCTTGGATCTATAAAGTTGACCCTGACATCTTTTGTGATTTCCAACTTACACAGGCAAAGACAACGGTATAGTTAATAGATACTTTGGCAAATTTATATGAAAAACCCTCAACTTTGAATAAGGTATATCTTATGAAGCAATTATTTAATTTACAAATGCAAGAAGGTGGATCTGTATCTAGTCATCTTAATGATTTTTATATAATAGTAAATCAGTTAAATTCAGTCAAAATAATTTTTAATGATAAAATTAAGGCTCTCTTAATCTTATGCTTTTTACTTGAAAGTTGGCATAGTTTGGTAATGGCAGTTAGTAATACTGCATCTGCTTCAAATATCTTGAAAGTTGATGATGTTGTTAGTGTAATCTTGAATGAAAAAATTTACAGAAAAAGCACAGGGAAAATATCAGGTAATGCTTTAAGTGTTGAAAGCAAGGGAAGACAAAGAGAGAAGGGCAAGCAAGGAAAATCAAGGTCAAAGATGGAAAGTAGATCTAAATCCAGAAATAGAAGAATAACCTGCTGAAATTATGGAAAAAAGGGCATGCAAAGAAAGATTGTTGGTTGAAGGATAACAAAGAAAATCAGCATGAAGTTAATAAAAAAGCAAAAGTTGTAGGTATTATTGCACAAAATGCTCTTATATTTTCTTTGGATAATAAAGTAGAATCTTGGATTTTAGATTCTGGTGCCTCTTTTCATGCAACTCCAAATAGAGAATTTTTCAATGATTATGTCCATGGAGACTTTAGAAAAGTTTATTTAGGGGATGATGAGCCTTGTCAAATTGTTGGCAAAGAAAAAGTGCAGCTGAAAATACAGAATGGCAACACATGGGTGTTGAAAAAAGTCATGCATGTACCCATTCTGAAAAAAAATCTGAATTCTACAAGAAAGTTGGGTGATGAGGGTTGCACAGTAACTCTCACAGTTGAATCTTAAAAAATTTCCAAGGGTGCACTTGTATTAGCAAAAGGTAAGAGAGTAGGTACACTTTATCTATCTACTTGTATTATTGATTATTCTCCTTCTATTTTATCTACTTCAGATGTAGATGCAAAGTTGTGGCACTGTAGGCTTGGTCACATGAGTGAGAAGGGAATGAATGTTCTTAAGTCAAAAAGTAAGCTTTCAAATTTGAAAAGCATAGATCTAGATTTCTGTGAGCATTGTATTTTTGGGAAATAGAGGAAAGTGAGGTTTCTCAAAATTAAGTCAACAAAGAAGAAGCACAAGTTGGATCTTATTCACACAGATGTGTGGGGACCAGCTCAAGTAGCTTCTATTGAAAGATCACAGTATTATGTTTCTTTTATTGATGATGCTACAATAAAGATATGGGTTTATTGCATAAAGAAGAAATCTGATATTTTTGACACATTTAAGAAATAAAAAGCTTTGGTTGAGAATGAAACATGTTTGAGATTGAAGTGCCTTAGATCTGACAATGGTGGTGAGTACTGCAGCAATAAATTCAACAATTATTATTTTATGAGTGAAATATGAAGGAAAAAGATGGTTCCAAGGACACCTCAGCAAAATAGAGTTGCTGAAAGGATGAATAGAACAATAATGGAGCGTGCACAGAGTATGAGGTTGCATGATGGTTTGTCTTTACAATTTTGGGCAGAAGCTGTAGATACTGTAATTTATCTAATTAACAGAGGACCTTCTACTGCACTGGATGGTAGAATTCTAGAAGAGGCTTGAACAGATAAAAAGGTAGATCTTTTATTTTTCAGAGTTTTTAGTTCTGAAGATTTTGTGCACATTGATAAAGAAAATAGAAAGAAGGTGGATGCTAAATCTATGCGATGCATTTTCATTGGTTATGGTTTTGGAGATTTCAAATTTCGATTGTGGAATTTAGAAACTAACAAAATTATTACAAGCCAGAGATGTTTAGAAGATGTTGTTGTACAGGTACAAGTGTCATTGTTTATCTTCAAGTGGGAGATTGTTGAGTTGTGGAGCTAAAAGCTTCACTGTTGAGCTGATGTGGAAGTTGTTGGGCTTACACAGTAATCGGCATCAGTCACACAACTGTTGACATTGGTCAGAGCCAACCGACATCGATCAGGGGTCGGTCGGCATCTGTCATCTTCAAACCGACACTGACTTCTGTGCATTTCCAAGCGTTTCTAGAATTGTTATTTTTAGACGAACATCTAGTTTGCATGTAAAGACTAATTTTAGTTTTGAGTCTATTTTTTTAATTATTGTTTGCTTTCAATACTATTTAAGAGACCCATGGGGCAGTATTGTAAGTAAGGGGGAATGACAATTTAGTAGTTGAGTTGGTTGTAATTGATTGAGAGAGAAAGAACTCTTGAGGGAGAATTACTGTACATCTGAGAGGTGTGAGGAGAAAGAGATTTCTTCATTGTATTTTTTTCTAAAAAATTTTAATACAGATTGGTTGTTTCTCATATCTCCTATTCTTTGTTGTTTCTGATTTTTAGTTACTTATTACTTCTGGTTTAATTATGTGTTTAGTTACTTATAAAAAAGTAATCAATTGTACTCTAAAGTCCTAACAATTAGTATCAGAGTTATGTGTATACACTAACAACTGATAACATAGCGTGTTAGTGTTTTGTTGATTATAGAATTCATTCACAAGGGTTTTTGATTACATGAGAGCAAAGTAATGGCAGAAGAAAGTAAACTAAGAATGAAAAAATTCAATGGCAAGAATTATCAATTATGGAGGATGCAGATTGAAGATTATTTGTATCAGAAGGATCTATACTTACCGTTGGGTGGGGTTTCAAGTAAGCCCACAGATATGCAAGATGAAGAATGGAATGTTCTTGATAAAAAAGCTCTTAGATATATAAGGTTGAGCCTGGCATCTTCTGTGATTTCCAACTTACATAGGCAAAGACAATGGTAGAGTAAATGGATACTTTGGCAAATTTATATGAAAAACCCTCAGCTTCGAATAAGGTATATCTTATTAAGTAATTATTTAATTTGCAAATGTAGGAAGGTGGATCTGTATCTAGTCATCTTAATGATTTCTATATAATAGTAAATCAGTTAAATTCAGTCAAAATAGTTTTTGATAATGAAATTAAAGCTCTCTTAATCTTATGCTCTTTACCTGAAAGTTGACATAGTTTGGTAATGGCAGTTAGTAATACTACATCTGCTTCAAATATTTTGAAAGTTGATGATGTTGTTAGTGTAATCTTGAATGAAAAAATTTGCAAGAAAAGCACAAGGGAAACATCAGGTAATGATTTAAGTGTTGAAAGCAGGGGAAGGCAAGGAGAGAAGGGCAAGCAAGGGAAATCAAGGTCAAAGATGGGAAGTGGATCCAAATTCAGAAATGAAAGAATAACCTGTTGAAATTATGGAAAGAAAGGGCATGCAAAGAAAGATTGTTGGTTGAAAGATAATAAATAAAATCACCATGAAGGTAATAAATAAGTAAAAATTGTAGGTATTGTTGCACAAGATGCTCTTATATTTTTTTTGGATAATAAAGTAGAATCTTGAGTTTTAGATTCTGGTGCCTCTTTTCATGTAACTCCAAATAGAGAATTTTTCAATGATTATGTCCATGGAGACTTTTAAAAAGTTTATTTAGGAGATGATGAGCCTTATCAAATTATTGGCAAAGAAAAAGTGCAGCTAAAATTGCAGAATGGCAACACATGGGTGTTGAAAGATGTCATGCATGTACCCATCCTGAAGAGGAATCTAATTTTTACAGAAAAGTTGGGTGATGAGGGTTGCACAGTAACTCTCACAGCTGAATCTTGAAAAGTTTTCAAGGGTGCACTTGTATTAGCAAAAGGTAAGAGAGTAGGTACACTTTATCTATCTACTTGTATTATTGATATTTCTCTTTTTATTTTGTCTACTTCAGATGTAGATGCAAAGTTGTGGCACTGTAGGCTTGGTTGCATGAGTGAGAAGGGAATGAATGTTTTTAAGTCAAAAAATAAGCTTTCAAATTTGAAAAGCATAGATCTAGATTTCTGTGAGCATTGTATTTTTAGAAAATAGAAGAAAGTGAAGTTTCTCAAAATTGGATCAACAAAAAAGAAGCACAAGTTGGACCTTGTTCACACAGATGTGTGGGGACCAGCTCAGGTAGCTTCTATTGGAGGATCACAGTATTATTTTTTTTTCATTGATGATGCTACAATAAAGGTATGAGTTTATTGCATAAAGAAAAAATTTGATGTTTTTGACACATTTAAAAAATAGAAAGCTTTGGTTGAGAATGAAACAGATTTGAGATTGAAGTGCCTTAGATCTGACAATGGTGGTGAGTACTGTAGCAATAAATTCAACACTTACTATTTTATGAGTGGAATACATAGGAAAAAGATGGTTCCAAGGACACCTCAGCAGAATGGAGTCGCTGAAAGAATGAATAAAACAATAATGGAGCGTGCACAGAGTATGAGGTTGCATGTTGGTTTGCCCTTACAGTTTTGGGCAGAAGCTATAGATACTGCAGTTTACCTGATTAACAGAGGACCTTCTACTGCATTAGATGGTGGAATTCCAGAAGAGGCTTGGACAGGTAAAAAGGTAGATCTTTCATTTCTCATAGTTTTTGGTTTCAAAGCTTTTGTGCACATTGATAAAGAAAATAGAAAGAATCTGGATGCTAAATCTATGCGGTGCACTTTCATTGGTTATGGTTTTGGAGATTTCAGATTCTTGTTGTAGAATTTAAAAACTAACAAAATTATTACAAGTCAGAGATGTTTAGAGGATGTTGTTGTATAGGTACAGGTGCAGCTGTTTATCTCTAAGTGGGAGATTGTTGAGTTGTGGAGCTAAAAGCTTCACTGTTGAGCTGATGTGGAGGTTGTTGTGCTTACACAGTAATCGACATCAGTCACACAACTATCGACATCGGTCAGATCCAACTAACATCGATCAGGGGTTGGCTGACATCGATCATCTTCAGACTGACACCGACTTTTGTGCGTTTCTAAGCGTTTCCAGAATTGCTATTTTTAGACGAACAACTAGTTTGCATGTAAAGACTAATTTTAGTCTTGAGTCTAATTTTCTAATTATTGTTTGCTTTCAATACTATTTAAGAGACCCATGGGGCAGTATTGTAAGTAAGGGGGAATAACAACTCAATAGTTGAGTTGGTTGTAATTGATTGAGAGAGAGAGAGAACTCTTGAGGGAGAATTACTATACATCTGAGAGGTGTGAGGAGAAAGAGATTTCTTCATTGTATTTTCTTTTGAAAGAGTTTAATACAGATTGCTTGTTTCTTGTATCTCCTATTCTTTGTTGTTTTTGATTTCTAGTTACTTATTACTTCCAATTTAATTCCGTGTTTAGTTGCTTATACAAAAGTAATCAATTGTACTCTAAGGTCCTAACATTCACCATCCCTTGCACAATCAAGATTAAAAATATTAACCGTAATTTGGAAAAACATGTGGTTGAGAATGATTTTTATGTGTTGGGCATAGGGGAGACCAATATGGTCCTTGGTATTTAATGGTTACACTCACTTGGTGAATATACACAAAACTATCAAACCATAGAACTCAAATTCAAAGTGGTCGGCAAGAAGGTTGTTTTTCAAGGTTTGAGTGATGGAGACGCCCCCTCTTCTAATGCCAATAAAATGTTGGGAGGATGTATCATGAGCATGAGGAGAGTGGAAAAGAAGGTTGTCCCTAGACATAACAAAGCAACCCCTTAATCCAATTTTTTGAGGCTTATAGTATTTGGTAAACATTGCAAATTTAAACTGTTGTCATATTTTATTTAAAATGGATGGGGAGAGAATGGATTACCAAGGGAAACCCAAAATATGCTTGGGGTAGCACCCTACACCTGCAAAAGTGGAAGTAGTGATGCTTTGAGGGAAAGAGGACACCCCCTAAATTTTGAAAGAATGAAAGTGATTAGAAGTTGTACAAAGGATCCAAATGATAAGAAAGGGACAAAAATATGATTTTTGCTATAAAATACAACCAAGGGTACAATATGGAGATGTGTATGAGAAAGCATACTTTTGGTTTAATCCAATTGGGAAGTTATGATTCCATGTTGAGATTTGGCATAGGCTTTTGTTTGATCGAAACTGTATCTTTCCTATGCATAAAGGGAGTGGTATAAGACACAATCGAGAAAGGTTGTGCCTATGCACTTTTTTAATTCAAGTTATGTTTTATGAAGAGGTCTTAATGATTGATTTCAAAATTGTGAATATTTTTTATGAAGACACATCATACACTTTGGGATACTACATCAAAATAAATCAAGTATGCCATGTCTTCTCGGGTTATGAAGGATTCTTGGAAGATGATTATGACATCTTGAAAATATGGGGGAAACCTACAAGGTGTGTGTTTTGTAAACGGGGAGTTAAACTTGAAGGTTCTTGATGCAGGGCTGCTCCTCAGACTAATATTCATCTTCACAAAATCATAAAAATGACCCTGCAGAGTTCGTAGTTATGAACCTGCAGAGTCCGTAGTTATGGACCTGCAGAGTCCGTAGTTATGGACCATACTCAGAACAAGATAGTAGAACAGATCAAAACTGTAAACATCACTCATCTCATTAAACATTCTAGTGCTGACATACTCAAGTGTTGTATATCAATCACAAAAGCTACATTTCACATCAGACTGCAAACAGACTATATTGTCTCCTCTCAAATTGCATGATAATTTCCTTCCTTAAAAAATTCTTTGCACTGGTACTGACGCTTAACCATGGATTTTCATGAAACTCAAGTTCTTTCCTTAGCATCTCTTTAAAAATTTCATCCTCTGTCTTATCCCAAAAATGGATGCTTCCCACATAACAAAATATATGTTATGATGCCTATACTATAGACATCAGATTCTGGTCCAGACCTGCGTTTCAGAACTTCTGGTGCAACGTAATATGCATTCCCCACTACATCATGAATTTTTTTTACCTGGCTTGATAAAATCTGATAGTCCAAAATCTACAGCCTTTAGAACTGAGTCTTCTTAAGGAGATTTGAAAAGAAAGTTCTCAGGTTTCATATCCCGATGGACAATGCCATGTAAATGACACTCGGCAGCGACTTTAAGCAATTGGTGTACAACTTTTGCTGCATCGACTTCACAGTAGCACTTATCCTTCTTTTCCAATATGCGATCTAGGAGCTCTCCACCAATAATGAGAACGGTCTTGGAGTCCTTAATTTTCTTGTTTTCTGCTTGAAACTATCTGAGTTTCTCTTCTGATCCAGGTGCATCAAGATTCTCAGTGCCGATTTGGTTTTCAAGTTCTGCCTCCGGCTCAATAACCACTCCTTTTCCTCCTAGCTCCAGAGCAGCATTCTTCTCAAAAGCATTTGTTCCTTGAAGTCCTTTGCATACCTCTCATAGGCTTCTAATGTAAACTCTGATCAAAATCAAATCCAAACCTACTTTCTTCATCAGAGACCAATAGTTCTCCATTTGCGTTTTATCCTCCGTAATGGTATTCGATTTTATTCCTCTTCGTCCCTCTGTCCTCTTCTTCTCTCCTTACAGCAACTTTTCTTGAAGGAGAGGTCCTTCCTCTCTATCTTCTCTACATCCTTCTATCCTCCCTCCTTCTCTTCTACGTCCCTCTTCTTATCCTCTTACAGTCTTCATACATGGACGAAAATAGATCAAACAATTTCAAATTTGTTTTGATCACCAAATTGCCAACTGGACAGCCCTCTCTAACTTCTACACCCAACTTGGGCTCAAGATAAAACCAAAACAGTTTTTAATCTACAACCATATTCTAATTTGGAGAAGATTTATCTCCAGTATTATCTTACAGTTGAAAGATTTCAACCACTCCCCTCTTTTTCTCAACAGCCCCAACATTTAATTTTTTACTTTTATTTTTTTTACAATTACTCCTTATTATTAGTATATTGGAGGGAAAATACAATAAATTAAATTTGAATTCAATTGTAACCATGTCTTGCCAAGATGTATGTAGATGCTCCTGCATCATACTCGCTCTAGAAAGAATTTGAACCTTAGTTCAAATGAGCTACTTTCTCCATGCTTTAGCGTTCACTATATGCCTGGATTCCAAGGTCTTGTTGCCAATACCAATGCTTGTCTTTGTTTGAAATAGTCTTTGTCCTTCATCTTCTTGCTTTTCTTCCTTTTTTGGTATGTTTTTCTCCTCATTTCTTTCTTAGCTACCATGTCCCATCTCCATGCTTCATTATCTTCATACATGTCTTTTAGATCTTCTTGTTGTTCTTCATATTTCATGAGCTTCTCTAAGGACTCATGTATGTCATTCACTTTAGCAACCTTCATACCTACATACAAAACATTCAAAGCCACCTTAGAATCAAAATCTTTAGGCCATGAAGCCTCTTGGCTGCCTTCACATTCTTGCTCCTTGATCAAAATTGTTTTGACCTCTTTGCTTTGCTCTTGTCTTGTTTCACTCTTCCCAATGTTGTCTTCACCATAGCTTATACCTTCATTCATCTTTCTTGAATGACCAAACAGCTCCTCCAACATCTTCAACTCTTCCTTTATTGAGATCTCATCTATCTCACCATCTTCATCAAACTTGGGCTGATCACTCACAAGGATTACTTGTCCTTCACTAGCCTTACTCTTCATCTCATCCTTTCTTAACTTGTCTTCACATAAACCAACTTCTTCATTAGTACACTTATCAAAAGCAATTGAAACACCATTACCTTGTGTCTCCTTACTCTCATCATCCATCCATTTGGAATTCTCTCCTTGCTGCATATTAGTCCACATAGCCACTTTTTATTTTCCATTTCTCATGAAAATATCATTAAATGATTCAAAAACATCATCATAAACAATTTGTTTACCTTTTATCTCTTTGGTATACCTCTCAAGCATCCTGTCTTCATGGAATGCCTCTTCCATACTCAACATCTCACCTTCATTCTCTTGGCTACTGGAATCACCTTTAATCCTCTTCCATTGACTTCTTGGTGTTGTTATCTCAACACTCACATCTTCTCTCTTTGCATTCTTAGGCACCCATACTTATTTCTCCATCTTATCATTTGACTTCACAAGCCATTTAAGCATCCTATAACCATGCTCTTGTGACACTACTGAAAAACCAACTTTGTTTGTCCTTTTATTTTCTTGCACATCTATATTCATATTAGGAATATGAGAAAAATCAATCTTATAAGGTAAACTTGCCTGCTTGCGTACTTGTTGCTTGCTTGTGTGCTTCACCATCCACTTAGGCATTATGTATCCATGTTCTTGTACCAACACTTCATGTTGCTTGGGAGTTTGCTTCTTCCACCATTTAGGCATCGCATATCCATGGTTAATTGAAAACTTCATCTTTCTCTTTGCTTCTCTAACATGTATATCAATAGTTCCATGCTTATAAGAAAAATCAATTTTTGGATTCACCTTTACCTCCTTAATGGGCTGCTCCATTAGTTCTTTGACTTGCATAGCTTCTTGATTATCTGTCCTTTTTTCTTCCTTTATGTTTGACTGTTCTCTTTCCTCTTCTTGGCATTCAATGGCATCATGGAAGTCATCCTCATCTTCTATCTCTTCTCTTGCTTGTAAGGTTTCCTCAACACCTTCCTCATGCATTAACCAATGCATCTCTCCTTCTTTATCAACAACAAACTTTTTCTTTTCTCTTACACATTCACTTGTGTACTTGGTGTCTTCTCTTGCACCAATATTTTCATTCTCCAAGGCCCTTCTCTTGACCTTCTTCACAAGGCTGCTCATACCTGCAATTACCCATGCAAAAATAGCATTAGATATAAAAACAAGATACCATAATGTCTCCATGAGTGTCCTCTTAATGGATATTCTCATCTTTCCAAGTGCTCTTCCTGGCACTTCATCTTTTCTTTCTTCTCTTCTCTTGTTCTCTACAATGAGAACCTTCTTCACAACTTCTTTCTCTTGTTGTTGCTCACTTGGCAACCTACTCATATTCTTGCCTCTATGGGCTTCTCTCTTCTTGGCAATCTCATTTTGCCTTCTTCTCCTCTTCATTAGGAGATCTATTGGCCACTTCAATCTCTTCCTCATTGGCCATACCCATTCTTGCTTGTCCATCTGCATCCAAGACTCATATCTATTTGCAAAATTAGCTAAATCTCTTTTCAAACTATCAATCTCTTTATCAATTGCAATACTGTCCATACCTTTCTTCTTTTGGATACTTGCTTTCTTCTTGGTGCCCTCATGTACCTTGCTGCTCTGCTCTTTTCTCAGCAATATCTCTATTTCTGAGATCTTCACCCAAGTCTTTTCCACCTTGGTCTTTTGATCCCTTCAGGTCCTCACCTAGGTCTTTTACACCCTAGTCTTTTGGTCCACTTGTCTCACCCAAGCCTTTCTCCTTGACTGGTCTTTTGACAATCTCTTTGATCTCACCTAGGCCTTTTCCATCCTAGTCTTTTGATCCTTTTCTCAATCCTGCAGCAACTCTTTATACAACACAAATCACAAATCCAAGCTTACCTTGCTTTGGATCTTCCTCTTGAGCATTCACTTGCTCCCTTACTTTTGAGCTTCTCTTGGCTCTTCACTAAGCCTTCCTTGGCTTCTTCTCCTCTTAAGCCTCAATGGCTTGACTGCCTTCCTTTTCACCTATTTACTTCTCAATCTCAAACACAATAAAATCAAATCAAATAGCAAAGATTACTCATACCTTTCCTCAACAAATCCCAAGAGCTTCAAGCTCTGATACCAAAATGATGCAGGGCTGCTCCTTAGATTGATATTCGTCTTCACAAAATCATAAAAATGACCCTGCAGAGTCTGTAGTTATGGACCTGCAGAGTTCGTAGTTATGGACCATACTCAGAACAAGATAGTAGAACAGATCAAAACTGTAAACATCACTCATCTCATTAAACATTCCAGTGCTGACATACTCAGGTGTCGCATATCAATCACAAAAGCTACATTTCACATGAGACTGCAAACAGACTATATTGTCCCCTCAAATTGCATGATAATTTCCTTAAAAAATTCTTTGCACTGGGACTGACGCTTAACCATGGCTTTTCACGAAACTCGAGTTCTTTCCTTAGTATCTCTTTAAAAATTCCATCCTCTATCTTATCCCAAAAATGGACGCTTCCCACATAACAAAATATATGTTATGACGCCTATACTATAGACATCAGATTCTGATCCATACCTGCGTTTCATAACTTCTGGTGTAACGTAATATGCATTCCCCACTACATCATGAATTTTTTTTACCTGGCTTGATAAAATCTGATAGTCCAAAATCTACAGCCTTTAGAACTGAGTCTTCTTCAGGAGATTTGAAAAGAAAGTTCTCAGGTTTCATATCCCGATGGACAATGCCATGTAAATGACACTCGGCAGTGACTTTGAGCAATTGGTGTACAACTTTTGCTGCATCGACTTCACAGTAGCACTTATCCTTCTTTTCCAATATGCGATCTAGGAGCTCTCCACCAATAATGAGAATGGTCTTGGAGTCCTTAATTTTCTTGTTTTCTACTTGAAACTATCTGAGTTTCTCTTCTGATCCAGGTGCATCAAGATTCTCAGTGCCGATTTGATTTTCAAGTTCTGCCTCCAGCTCAATAACCACTCCTTTTCCTCCTAGCTCTAGAGCAACATTCTTCTCCAAAGCATTTGTTCCTTGAAGTCCTTTGCATACCTCTCATAGGCTTCTAATGTAAACTCTGATCAGAATAAAATCCAAACCTGCTTTCTTCATCAAAGACCAATAGTTCTCCATTTGCGTTTTATCCTCCGTAATGATATTCAGTTTTATTCCTCTTCATCCCTCTGTCCTCTTCTTCTCTCCTTACAACAACTTTTCCTAAAGGAGAGGTCCTTCCTCTCTATCTTCTCTACATCCTTCTGTCCTCCCTCCTTCTCTTCTACGTCCCTCTTCTTATCCTCTTACAGTCTTCATACATGGACGAAAATAGATCAAACAATTTCAAATTTGTTTTGATCACCAAATTGCCAATTGGACAGCCCTCTCTAACTTCTACGCCCAACTTGGGCTCAAGATAAAACCAAAACAGTTTTTAATCTACAACCATATTCTAATTTGGAGAAGATTTATCTCCAATATTATCTTACAGTTGAAAGATTTCAACCACTCCCCTCTTTTTCTCAACAGCCCCAACATTTACTTTTTTTACTTTTATTTTTTTTTACAATTACTCCTTATTATCAGCATATTGGAGGGAAAATACAATAAATTAAATTTGAATTCAATTGTAACCATGTCTTGCCAAGATGTATGTAGATGCTCCTGCATCAGTTCTTTGCAATGGGAAATCATTTAAGTGAAAAGATACATTATGAAGGATGTTGGGGCATCTCCATGGCTTTTGCAATTGCTTGAGGACAATCAATTTTGGGTGGGGAGGACTGTAATGTCCCCCTTTTTGGCATAGTTTATTTTTGGAATCTTTAGCTTGGTTTTTCACACAAAGTTAAGGGAAGGAAGAAAATGGAACATGGAAGGGGGCTAATCTATGAACAAGAAAGGAAAAAATTACTTAAGTGTTCTAATTTTTAGTTGAGTTTGCAAAAAGGTGCTTTTTATCTTATGTTCACTTAAGTTGGGGTTATGGGAACCTAAACCCTCAATAAGGTGAGTTTTAAAAAGATAAAGTGCTTATGTTTTGAAAGGATACAACCTTCCAACTTGGGTGCCACCCTTGGAGTTTGGTTATAAAATCAAAAAAGATATCTTGTGAATGTTATGTTGAATGTTGATTTGGGAATTTGGATCAAGTATGTCAAGCTTGGTTACCACCTCTTGAGGATGAAAATATTAAATAAGTGTCAAGGGTTGGGAATGAAAACCTCCATTCCTTCTACTTGGGCAAATATATTCAAGAGTTGTAAGTGAGCTTCAAAATTGCATGTGTATATGTAAGTGGATCTACAAAAGTATTTTTAGACACCACCTTTATTGTGGAAATATTGAAAACCCTATAAGCTGGTTTTGATAATTTTACAGGTTTTAGAGAAGGGTGAATCATCTTGAGAGCTTGTGTGTGGTACAGAAGATCATTTCAAGGTGTGGCGACTTGCCTAGGGAGTTGGGCAAGTGACTTGGAGGGGTCGTTGGAGGCAAGGAGGGTTGCATAATATTCTATTGAATTTTTCAACTAGGGCGACTTGATTGGAGGGCAAATTTAAAGGATTTTGAGGTTGATTTAGAGTGTTTTGCGAAGTATAATATATTGAAAATATTTTATACTAATTTTCCAGCTTGGGTGACTTGCCCTAGGAGTCCTTTAGAGGCTTTTTGGAGAAATTCTAGTGAGTAAAATAATCTATTTTTATTTCATATATTTTATGAGGTAGGGTGAATCAGTTGGGAAAGAAATTAAGCATCTTCAGAGGGCTTTTAGATTATGTTTGACAAGGTACAAATTGTTATACTATTTCTTATTTTTATGGCAATTTATCATAATGGTTTGAAATAATTTGAAAGGGAAAGACTAGGGTTTCATTATAAAAAATTTACAATTATTTTCTGAGTGGGGCGATTCATTTGTGGAGGGTGTGCATGAGTTTAGGGTGTCTTATTTGATCCTAAATAAGAGGAAATTAATTATTTATAATATTTATGAATTTTAGAATATTTTTTCAGCAGTTTTTGGCATGAATACAAGTCTGAATTTTGGATTATTACATGATATTTGTTCCTATATGTGGCGACATGGTTGTGGGAAAAAAGTGATCGTGTTATAGGCCCTAACATTCACCAATTTTGACATAATATGCATGCTGGAATTTATTTAAAAATTATCTTCATTTGTAAAGAGTTTGTTGGAGTGGATTTGGTGATAGGTAGTGGATCTTAAAAATTAGCTTTGGGGTGTTGGTGGTTTGGAGGGTTAAACACATCAATTCATCTTCCTTTTTTCTTTCCGTGTGATCCATTGTGGACTAAATCTCATAAGGTATTTCTATATTTATTTTTGAACATTTGAAAGTGTGAGATTTTCAATTTGGTGGTGTATATTCAGCTCTAGGGTTGGTTGGTTTTAAATTTTCAAAATTTAGTTTTGTTTGGGTTTGTTTGTTAGGAACCCAAGGAAGCACCATTGATTACCAAGTAACTTAATATGCGAAAATTAACCAGAATGCACAAGTAACTAGAATTCAGAAATAACACAGAATATGAGAGACAATACACAACTTGTATTAATACTCATCCAGAAAGAAAATATAATAAAGAAGATGCCACTTCTTCTCCACACCTCTCAGAGGCTTCCTACACCTCAAATGTACAGTAATTCTCAATCAAGAGTTATCTCTCTCTTACGGTCCCAACACACAACTCAAATACAGAGTTGGTGTTCACCTCCAACCAGTCAGTATCCACTACTGCCAGTACACAAATGCTTCACGCACTCCAAGTACATAATCGTACTTCAAGTAGATCTCCCATGAACTTGCAACAACCTGCAACTCAAATGATCTTACTTTTGAAAGAACTACCTTGCCTTCCTCTTTGCTCTATAATCGAGTACACACTGTACTCCAAGTAGATCCCCCTTGATCTTGCTCCCTGTTGTGTTGCTATCACCTTGATTCTGCTGCCACCTTCAGATCAACCTAGTTCTACACACTTATAAACTTTAGACTTTACACACACATACACCTGCAGATCAATGATCTTACTTACCATGCAGATCTCCAAACGTGGCTTTACACACCTGCTAACCAAGATCTTACATACATGAAGAATCTTTTTGATTCTCCAAACTAGCACCCACACTTGGCACTGTGGAACTAGGAGGAACACACCATGCTCTCTTCACACACAGAAGGAGCTAATATTTGCTCTCTTACTCTCTAGCACAAATTACAATACAGCTCATGAGTCTATTATATAGATCTCATGCAAACAATAATTAGAAACCTAATTACAATAATTAGATCTACAGCTCAAGACTAAAATTAGCTTTCTTTATGCAAAAAATTGGTTCGTTAACGAACTGTCTGTGGAACTCACAATTTAGAACCGCACAGGTGATCAACGTCGGTCCCTATCTGCCTAGGGGTGACCGATGTCGACTGATCTCTGACCGTCATCGGTAGCTTCCTGTCTCCACCTGACCGATGTTGGTTGGCCTGATCGACGTCGGTGACTATGACACTCAGCACCCTCCTCCAATGTCTGCATCAGTGAAGCTTTTAGCTCCACAACCTAACAATCTCCCACTTAGAGATAAATAGCTACACTGTACCTGTACCCCGTCTAATCTATTTCCTGGCTTGTATCCCTCTTCAAGCTCAACTTTGAAGACCAACCACCACAAACCCTGTGGTGCACCTCCTGTCATCCAAGTAACCTGTCACATCTGAACTTACAAACCCATGTAGTGAAGTCTTGACCCTACATAGCATGTATACCTGCTTCTGGTCCCTCTCAAATACCTGAAAACTCACTTCCCTGAATTGGCTCTTAACTCTCTGACAGCTCCCACTACTAGGAAAAACTCAGGTCTATACCAGACCTCATGTGATTTTGGACACTGAACTGTCCAACCCTTAGTGTGCTTTGTTTCTGCATCCTACGTATTGAACCTCGCCAACACCTGATTCACATCAACTCTCACTGGAGACAAAATCAACTTGTGATCTTCCATGTCTCTCATACCAAAAAATTTTGCTGCTCTAAATTTCTCATGACATGCCACTGAACTAATCTTACTCTTAGCTCAGCAAAACCCTGTATATACAAACCTGCTAGCTAGCATACCATCCACATATAGTAACAAGATAATATCGCGACCATCATCCACCTGATAAGACAAATACAATGGTTACAATGACACTGACTAAAGCCCTGCTTTGTCATTCACCTGTCAAAACCTGTACCACTATCCTGCAGCTTCCTCAAGACCATATGACCTGGCCTTCTGTCTCACGTATCCATTCTCTCTATTCTTTAACTAAGGTATCCATTCGTCTCAGTGCTTTCATACCGACTGGCAACCCTACCAAATCTCTCGTTTGGTTCTGCATCCTAATCATGTCATGCTCCCACTGTTTCCTGGATCCTTCCTGCTCTACAGTGAGCAATGAGTATAAAGAATAAGAACAATGAATTTGAGGCTTACTTACCACTTTCAGTCCTCTATATGGGTATTTGAGACTCCTTATTAGCTTGTTATTCACCCAAAATCCGTTACAGTGACCGACCTCGATCACCACATAATCTGCATCTGATCGACATCAGTTCCATGCGACTGTCTTTTCTGTCGACACTAATTTTCTGACTGACGTCGGTCTTACCTGGTCGTCGACGTTGATTTTATGACCGACGTCGACAGCCACCCTACCCGACACCACCGACTCTGGTCTGCACATGACCGACATCGACACCTGTCTATTCGACGCCGATTCCCCTTGACCGACGCTGATAACTGTGTTCACTTGTGAGTGATGACTTTTTACCCGCGAGCTCTCCATAGATCAAAACCCTATCCAAACCGCCCTGCTCAGAGATATCCAGCCTTCTCCACTGATCTCTGTCCATCATCTCTTTCAGAAACACCAAGGCTTTCTAGGTCCAAAAGTCTATCAAACACATCTGTCTTTCGCTTAAGAACATGTATCTCCTTCTTGCTCATGTGACCAAGCCTACAAAGCCACGTCTTTGCAATAAAAGAAGAATCAGTAATATAAGCAAGTAGATAAAGAGTACCTACTTTTTTACCACCAGCTAATTCAAGTGTATCCGCTGTGAGAGTTCTTGTACATCTCTCATCACCCAACTTTTCTGAAGCAATTAGCCTTATCTTCAGAATCGGGACCTGCATGACCTTCTTCAACACCCATGTGTTGGCCGCCTGCAATTTTAGCTTCACTCCTTTGCCAACTCTTTGACAAGGCACACTAGCCCCTAAATAAATCTTTCCAAAGTCTCCAAAGACCTTAACATGGAAAAATACTTTATTTTGGACTGCATGAAAAGAGGCAACAGAATCTATAAAACAAGATTCTATTTTATCCAAGAAACCTCCCAGAGCAACCTATGCAACAACACCTGCAACATCTGATTCTTCAGTTCCTTCATGCTGATCTTGAACCAACCAACAATATTTTTTTACCTGCTCTTTCTTTCCATAACATCGTAATTGACCATTCGTGCTTTTCAATTCCTCCATTCTTAGTGTACTTTCTTCTGCCATTGTTATACTCCCACTCAATCAAAAACCCCTGAGAGTGACCTGTAATCAAACACAAAATCTATTCCCTGCAACCTTAGCTCTGATATCAATTGTTAATGGTATCAAGCTATGAGCCAACAACCTCGCTCTGATACCAACTGTTAAGAACCCAAGGAAGCACCATTGATTACCAAGCAACTTAATATGCGAAAATTAACCAAAATGCACAAGTAACTAGAATTCAGAAATAACATAGAATATGAGAGACAATACACAATTTGTATTAATACTCATCCAAAAAGAAAATACAATAAAGAAGATGCCACTTCTTCTCCACACCTCTCAAAGGCTTCACACACCTCAAGTGTACAGTAATTCTCAATCAAGAGTTATCTCTCTCTTACAGTTCCAACACACAATTCAAACATAGAGTTGGTGTTCACCTCCAACCAGTCAATATCTACTACTGCCAGTACACAAGTGCTCCACGAACTCCACAAGTGCTCCACGCATTCTAAGTACAAAATCGTACTTCAAGTAGATCTCCCCTGAACTTGCAACAACCTACAACTCAAATGATCTTACTTTGGAAGGAACTACCTTGCCTTCCTCTTTGCTCTATAACTGAGTACACACTGTACTCCAAGTAGATCCCACCTGATCTTGCTCCCTGTTGTGTTGCTGTCACCTTGATTCTGCTGCTACCTGCAGATCAACCTGATTTTGCACACCTGTAAACCTTAGACCTTGCACACATATACACCTGCAGATCAATGATCTTACTTACCATGTAGATCTTCAAACGTGGCCTTACACACCTATTGACCAAGATCCTACATACATGGAGAATCCTTCTGATTCTCCAAATCAGCACCCACACTTGGTACTGTGGCACTAGGAGGAACACACCATGCTCTCTTCACACACAGAAGGAGCTAATATTTGCTCTCTTACTCTCTAGCACAAATTACAATACAGCCCATGAGTCTATTATATAGATATCATGCAAAGAATAATTAGACAATTAATTACAATAATTAGATCTGCAACTCAAGACTAAAATTAGCCTTCTTCATGCAAACAATCGGTTCGTTAACGAACTGTCCGTGAAACTCATAGTTCGGAACTGCACAGGGGACCGACGTCAGTCCCTGTCTGCCTGGGGGTGACCGACGTCGATCGATCTCTGACCGTCGTCAGCAGCTTCCTGTCTCCACCTGACCGACACCGACGACTGTGATACTCAGCACCCTCCTCCAATGTCTACATCAGTGAAGCTTTTAGCTCCACAACTTAACATTGTTAAGGGTTTATTGGAAAAACCTCTTTTTTAATCATTGTCCCAAATTGGGGACATTACAAACACCCTCCAAGGTACCTTAGCCAACCAAGGAGGCATCGTTCCCCCTCCATGAGCCACCAACTTAGCAACAAACTTGACTACTTCCACATGCTTCCCTACCATGTTTACAACCTTTTCACACTTCTATCTCCTAAATTAAGCTCTTGATCAAACCTAGAGGAAGAGGCAAGATAAATTGCACCCCCCTCCTTCCCCCGTGAAGAAGGATGATGAAGCATGCACTTTAGTTCTTCCACAAACCCCATGATAGCAATGGACCTTGTTTCCAATGCCCTAAATGTAGAAATTGAGACCAACCCAAACCCATATGTGCCTGAAAGTGACAATCTAGGAAAGGGGCCTATGTCCACCAGAGCAAAATCCTCTAACAGACTCTTATGGTGAGATGGTGCCATAAAATATTCAACCACCTCTGCAACCACTTGCTTGTCAGGTAATAAAATCAATATGTTATTAGTAAACATAGGTGCCACCTCCGAGTTCACCTTACTGTGAAGGATGTTAAGAAGATAATCCTCCCTAAAAATGATAAAGATGCCTTGCATGATTTCTTCTTTCAAAATCCAGAGGATTTTATTAATTATTGTAGTAGATACACCCTCACAAAATGCCATTTATTTGACCAAACTTCCTCCTGCAACTGATGAAACCCCCAAGGTTAAGGCTACTATGCACTCCATCTTCAACATACACAACCAAGAAAGAGAGGCTCACACAAACTGGGCACGCTAAGGCACTACTGAGAAAATAAATGTGTGAAGTAGGAAAAATGAACCACCTTAATAAATAAGGCCTGCCGCCTACTCGAGCTAGTGAAACAAAGCATACAAAAACATGATTAAAGACCGCCACCTTCCCATGATCCAAAGGTGAACAATTAATGACCATTAATGAAAATCAAATGACTAAAAAAGATTACCAATCAAACTTGATGCAAGAAACCCCTTCAAAGTCCCCACCTTGATCCTTTATTATCAATTCTAATTTCTTCCAATTGGTCAACGCCACAATTAGCTAGGAAATCTGCACCAGTGTTTGCTTCCCTAAAACAATGATTATAATCCCAAAATGAAACATTTTCAAGACACTCCCAAGCCTTTACTAGAATATTTTCTAGATTTTAAGAGGTGACAAATTTCTTCCTTAATGCAAACATCATGATTTGAGAATCTCCTTCTATCTAGATCTTATTAATGCGATATTGTACTTCCAACTCGAGCCTTGACATAAAAGCTTGTGCGTCAACTTCACTGTTAGTCCCACTTGAGAGCTTCCGAGATGCTACCCTAATGAGAGATGACTACAGTCCCTTATTATACAACCTATGCCTAACACAACCAGATTGTTCCTTGAAGCTCCATCAAAATTTAATATAAACCACCCCGATGGAGGAGGGAGCCATAAGGCATTATTCTTTCTTCTCTTTTTTACTGAAGATATTATTGACCTGTTAACAGTAAAGTTTTTTAATTAAAATTATTAATAGAATAAAATTTTGTGCAATATAATGCTTATGAAATTTTACCATGGGTTACTTGAAAACCCTTACCAATTTGATAGAAGAGTCTATCATGATGACCATGCAAACACTTATAAATTGGTGAAATATGGAGTGACACATACTTTAAATTTTTGTTAAGGATAAGTATGAAGAAGTGGACAAAGGCTCAAAGGTTTTGACGATTTAAAAAAAAACAATCCTAAAAAAGGTGAAGAACACCTATAACTTTTTTTTTAATAAAAAGGGGGTAAAAACTTTATTAATAATAGAAAGAACCAAAGTACAAGGCTCCAATGAGCCCACAACCAGAAAACAACAAAAACAACAACCACCACGCGCCGAAGCGCATTAACTCCTCAGAGCCTCTCCTCCGCTAAAATTCTCTCCAGATTTACCTGAACCTCTGACGATAGAAGCGTGACCTCCTCTACCAGCCTCTCTCCAATCCCTTCCGACGCCCATCTAGCCAAGCAGTCAGCCGCTCGGTTCCACTCTCTCGGAACATGGGCAAAAATCACGATCTCCATGAGCATACTAATCTGCAAAATCTGCTGAACAATCAAAGACAATTGCCAGCTTACCTCAGTAATTTGTCGTTCCCGTATCATATCAATCAAAACCAGCAAGTCCGCCTCACATATAACTTGGTAAAATATGGAATGGCACTAAAATATGGAATGGGACACTTTAATTTTTTGTTAAAGATTTTAATGGAGTGGGCAAATGTCCGAAGGTTTTGATGAGTTTGGAAAAAGAATCCTTAAAAAAGATGAATATTTATAAATTAGTGAAATGTGAAATGGTATACACTTTAAATCTTTATTAAAGATAAGTATGAAGAAATAGACAAAGACTCAAAGATTTTGATGATTTTTAAAAAAATGAATCTTTAAAAAAAATGAGGAACATATATAAATTAGTGAAATATAAAATAACACACACTTTAAATCTTTTTAAAGATAAATATGAATAAGTAGACAAAGGCTCAAAAGTTTTAATGATTCTAACCAAAAAAATCCTTAAAAGAGGTGAAGAAGAGGTGAAGAACACTTATAAATTGATGAAATATGGACTGATGCACACATTAAATCTTTCTTAAAATGAAAGAATGGATAAAGGCCCAAAAGTTTTAATTATTATTATTATTATTATTATTATTTTTTAAATCTCTCAAAAAGATGAAGGAAAACACATGTTATACGTTAGTTTCGAAACTGGTACAAATAATGAGTGTATACATAATAACGGAAAAAACACCTCTATACAAAATGAATGAAATATTGAATAAATTTACAAAGACAATTTGAAGATTGACAACTTAACAGATTTGTTTAAAGACCAATACAACAAATATTCTAATCAATATCTATAATAAAAAAATAAATTTCAAAAAAAATAATTTTTTTATAATATTAATAAGACAATCTTTATATTAAAAGACTATAATATAAAGAAATAATTTTATTCCAGCTCTAAATCCTATACACTTGGTCCCATAAACTGTTTGGCCTCGTGAACCTTATTTAAACTCATTTCATTTCATTTCAAAACACCGACAATTTAAGAAAGCCCTTCCCCACAAATGGACAAACTCCATGTTGACTCCCCACGCCGAAAGCGAGAAAATAGGCTTTGGGAGCAAGCGAATATCGTACATCATTATTATGAATTTACAAGAAAATATAGAGATCCGATATTTGAGAAGCACTCTTTCCTTCTCCATCGTTGTCTTTTGCGTCTCGTTCATTTCTTCTGATTTGGAATGAGTAGCAGGTGCCTACTCATCCACGACAAGGACCCCTTGCATCTTTTTCGGCTAGTGTTTGGATCACGTTTCGCTTCAATGGCGTTTGAGCGCAGTGTCAAAGCCTCCTTGGCAAGGGGAGGCATGGTACGCCAAAAGCGAAAGGCTAAAAAGCCCAAGAAACAGGGAGGCAAATGACGAAGCCCCACTTCCATTTCCCCTTCCAGCTCGGTTTGTGCTGGCAGCAGTGCTTAAAGCCCATACGTTGCTGTCGCTCACCGTCGAGTCGGGGGAATCTTTCGAATTCTTCTGCCTGCGAAAAAACAAAAAATGTACGGTTATCATTCCCCGCATTAAGGAGGTTGCAGAATTGAGATGAGATTCTTGCCTGTTGAGGTCAGGGCAGAAGGCAATGACGTAGTCAGCGCCGGTGCAGGTGAAGGTGCTGGAGCCGTCGTCGTAGGCGTAGCTGTAGGCCCTGGGGCAGGCCGCCTTGAAGAGCTGCGAATACGACGAGGGTTTGCAGGTGTTGGGAGTGGCGAAGGCTCCGCTGCAGCAGTACGCGGGGTCTCCGAAGGCCTCACAGGCGCTCTTGCAAGCCACGCCGCTGTTCACCTGGAGTTCCTTGGGGCAGCTGAGGTTCAGATCTGTAACGCACCCCGTGGCGCTGCAGGTACCGTTGCCGCCCTTGGCGACCACAACCATGGGAAGATTGTAGCCGTCCACCAGGCTCACGTCGTAGAAGTCAGCGGCGCCGTTACCATGCCCGAGAGTGAATTCGGCCAGCGTCGCCGGCGGCGCAGCGTTCTTGCCATTGCACTGCAGGGAGCTCCCGCAGTCGCCGGTGGCGCAGTTGCCGTTGCCTTGGGCGTCGAAAGTGCAGAGAGTGCGTCCCCACAGCCGCCCCGACCACCCCGCTGGCGCCTCCACTGTCACGCTCTCTCCTGCCAGCAGCTCAAACCCTGTCGTCGATAGCGGTTGCGTTCCGGCGCCGGAAAGGATTCCCGGCCACACTGTGTACTTGCACTTATTTATTAGCGTGAAGGACGACGCCCACGCCCCTGCCACATTATTAAATATTCAATTATTTGACACTAAAGCACCACACTACAATGTATTTCTCTCTGAGAAGCAAGCAACAGCAGGTGAAGCCACCATTAAATATTCAATTATCTTATAAAAAAGCACCAAATTAAACTGTATTTAGCTCTGAGAATCAACGGCAGGTGAAGCACTAAATTCTTCTGTAATTATCTCTCAAAAGCAACGCCAGATGAATCCACCATTAAATATTCAATTATCTTATAAAAAGACCAAATTTCACTGTATTTATCTTTGAGAAGCAACGGCAGGTGAAAGCACCATTAAATATTCAATTATCTTATAAAAAAGTATCAAATTACACTATATTTATCTCTGAGAAGCAACTACAGGTAAAGCCACCATTAAATATTCAATTATCTTACAATGAAAGGCCACATTACACTGTATTTATCTCTGAAAAGCAACTGCAGATTTTAAACATTCAATTATCTTACAATAAAACATCAGACTACACTGTATTTATCTCTGAGAAGCAACAGCAGGTGAAGCCACCATTAAATATTCAACTATCTAACAATAAACGGCCACGCTACACTGTATTTATCTCTGAGAAGCAACGGCAGGTGAAGCTAACATTAAATATTCAATTATCTTACACTAAAACCCCACACGACACTGTATTTATCTCTGAAAAGCTACGGCTGGTGAAGCCACCGTGACAAATGTTGAGAATGCATAATATACATGACACGCTTTGATTATTCAGGATGGGATGGACGCCGGAATTACCATTTTGGAAGAGAGCGAGGCCAAAGAGAAATCCGAGGAGAAAGGCCCGTCCTTTATGATATGCCATTAAAAACAATGGGAGCGGAGGAGTGCAAAACAGATGATCTGTGCTGTGCTGCGCTGCGCTGCGGGGAGGCTCTCAGGAGTAGGAGTAGAGCATTTTATAACAGCAGTTTGTGATTGATGATGAGATGCGAGTGTTCCAGATGCATCCAGCTTCGATCAATTCATTCTGGTCGGTGCCAAGTGGCCTGATTCCCTTTTATAGGAAGACAATAAAAAAATTCAATGATGCACTTCCGATAAGACACACGTGTGCTTCAAGTCATTGCCATTCATTCATCGGCTTATTTGCAGAAGTGAACATAACACCTACCATAATAATTATGGCAATAATAATCTGGTTTTATTTTTGGAAAAAGTGTTATTGAATCATTAAAGGTTGTAGTTTGATTTGTAAGGATGATGGTTGTTTATATCCATTTAGTAAAGTATAAATCTTTCTACATATTTTATAAAGTCGATGTTGTGTCTTGGATGATTTTGATAACGGAGATGTTCCTTATTCATCATCGTTAAATCAAAAGAACTCACTGATTTAAATATATACTTATCATTATAAATCTACTATATATTTATTTCCGAAATATGAGTATAGATGTCGACATTTTATGTAATTCCTTTATTCTATATAATACCTTTAAAGACATATTAAAATAGGTGTCGTAGAACAATTGCTTTTAACGACTTTCTTTTTCTATACATGACTTTATTACACAATGCAGAATAACATCAAAAAACAAGGAAAGTGATTTTACATCTACTAATGAACATTCCATTTTCAGGGTAACCGTATTTAAAATAGTAGAATTAACCTTAATAAATAATAAATAATATGTTGCAATAAATGATAAGAGGGATTTAAAAGGTATATCTGATTTACTGTGAATTTAGACTCGGTTAGTGAAAATACATTGTAAAATAAATTCAAATAGTGAGGCAATTAAAACCTAGAAAAAATAATAAACATAGGTTGTTTCTTAGAACTGTGCAAATATTTTTGGAAGAGTAGTGACATTTACAAATTCATGAAGTCGGTCCTAGTAATCTATGAATGTGTGAAAACTAATTTGACGGTCATGTTTGTCATCTTCAAAGCTCCAAAAACCTTATTCACTTTTCCAAAATTATACGTAGATCTCCTTCTTCAAACCCTAACAGGGTAACATCTTAAAACCCCTGAAAAGGGAGGGATATATTTTGAGTCATACATTATTTATTGTATTTAGTTAGATTTGATTTGTGTCGTCTATTTATTTAATTGACATAGTTATTAAACATTTGTGCACCCTTTTTGTAAAACAAATAAAAAGTCGAATAAAAATTTGATCATTATTTTTCATGATAGTTTTCATAATTACAAAATATTATTAAAAAAGCAGAGTTGTTTTAGGTTTATAATTTTTATATCAACTTAAAAGACTTAAATTCCTCTTAATTTAATTCTATGAAAAGTATAATTATTAAGGAATCTACAACATTTTTAAAAATATTTTTATGTGCAAATGCTTTATAAATTACCTTTACTTTCTAAATGTAATTCTTGTATGATATTAATCATAAATGATCCAAGTCAAGTTTCTATAATAAAAATACAATTATTTTATTATTCTGTAACTTTCACTGCTTTTTATGATTAGTTATGAGATTTTTAATAATTGAGTAAAAATAATATAATTGTGAGGTGAGGTTGTTGGAACTTGCATTAAAAATTAAAAAAAAGGTTGCGACTTAACATGACCTTGAAGGACATGACCTTGAGGGTCAAGTGGAACCCATTAATGGCTTTAGATATATTTTGAGGCCTTTAGGGAAAAAAAAAAACTATGGCCCCTAAGGAGGTCATTAATGGTCGTAAAAATATCAAGTTTGAGGGTTTTTAGAAATTTTGATCTTGAGTTCCTTTGTTCTGAAAGGGTTTTGGGTTTTGAGGTAATCTATAAAATTATTATTAAAAATTATTTAACTTTAAAAAGAAAAAAATCACTTGAGGGCCATGAGGTGATCATTAATGGTTGTCGAAAACTTTTTGATTTTGAAGCTTTTTTCATCCATTTGGATCAGGTATCACAAGGGTGTTCCTTTTAAGGGCTATCTGCAGAATCAAAGACTATTAATTCAATAAACTCAATTAAGACCTTTAACAAAATACCCATAACTTGAAGGCCAAGAGGCAAACATTAATGGTTGCTAGTAGCTTTTTGTCCTATACCTCTTTTATTCATTCGTGTGAGGCCTAAAAGCTTGTGTTTTAACTAAAATGCACTTAAGGGTAATTAAACCATGCATAATGAATTAAAACTAGGGTGCAAGTTATATCATCAATAATATTGTTCAAAAAAATAATCAGATCCACCATATTAAAAATAGGGACAAACATGAAAACTAGATGACTAAACAAGCAAGAACCATGAAATTAATGAAAAATAATAGAGTTTGACACCCTTGGGTACTGTTTTTCAATTATGAGACTAGATCTAGGCTCTATAGTTCATTGTACTACTTTGTGAGAAATCTGGACTATTGACTGTACTAGGTCAAAATTGACAGTTCATCAAATATGTATAGGATGGAATCGATAAGTCACTGAATGTGTACCCCTAATAATATTTAATTTGTACCCTACTGCTAAATGTTTTCATTATGTATTTTCATGGGTTCCACATAAAGCAATTAAATAAGCTCCCTCTCATACTTCATCTCTTTTTCTAAATGCTTGTTTTAATCCATCTTGTCATCAACTTGCCCCTATTATTTTTGTTAAATCTTCAATGACCTGTGAACAAAGAGCTCCTATATCATGCCTTTATCCCAATAGGATGTCTTAGTACCCATCGCTCATCCTCTCCATAGGCACATCGTGGCCTTTGTCTCTGAACTTGATGCCAATACCAACCATGCTGAAATCAGAGATTATGTTAGAGCACATCCAGAAAAGATTGATTCATTTCTCTATATTGCTCAAGATGAACTTAAGAAATCAAATTTTAACAACCTTCTCATGTTGTCACTTATGCCATTGCACCTATGCCTATTTATACACCTTTAGTCACCTCTACACCACCCATTACAACCAATGCTTCCCTTGAGCAAACCCTTTTTTCTCTTACAAGCCAAGCTAGCTATTATTGAGCAAAACATTTCTCATGCTAGCCCTTCCTTAGATTTTGGTACCTTATTGCATAATCCCTTGGCTCCTCCAATTACATCATTTCCTCTCCCAAATAGATCTGTGGATCCTAAGCTTCCTCTTAATGAAGATAAAGGTGACCCTAAATAGCACTTATATGCCTTCCATGCAACATGTCTAGATTATGCAGATAATGAAAAATTATTGACTAAGATCTTTCCATGAAGTCTCTAAGATTATGCTCTTAGATGGTTTTATGATCTTTTTCTCCAATCAATTACAACTTTAAATCCTTTGGCATCTCAATTTTTGGCACATTTTTCTATCAATATTGGCGAGAAATTATCTTATGCTCAAATTGTGAATATCAAACAAGGTCCAAATGAGATACTTAGTGAGTATGTTCTAAGATACAAGACTATGCTTGCAAAAATTATAAATCAAATAGTTGATAATGAGCTTTAGGATATCTTTACTTAAATCTTGCTTAATCCTCTTCAAGAGTCTATCTTGTTTGATAAGTTCAAATCCTTTGAAGAATTATGTGATATAGTTAAAGAGAGTGAGGTCAAATTCATTATATTGAATAAGCTCAAGTATAGCTCCAATAATCCTTATACTTCAACTATCAACTTTCAAGGTAAGCCTAATTATAAGATAAAAACTAATGATAGCAAAAATGAAGCTAAAGTTATAATTAATGCTATATCACGACCAAAACATGAGTTTCAACTACAAGCTCCACCAAGGAGGTAATTTTCAAGTATACCTTCACCTCCTCATGTGCTATTATAAAATATTCTTGAATGTCATATTATTACACTTCTTCCACCATTTGAAATAGATACATCTAGACCTTAGTGTAAAATCTTTGATGGAAATGCATTTTGTGAATATCATAGAAGTGTTGGGCTTTCCACTAATAGAGGTACCAAGCTCAAACACAAAATTCAAGACCTCGTTGATGAAAATGTCATTGGCATTGATACACGTAATGAAGAGCATGTATTTTAAATGCATGTACATCTATTGAAAATATCAATGACATTGGTACACATAAATATCATAAGATATAAGAACTTAAAATGCAATTATCTATTATTCATCTATTTAATAAAATTTCTATTAATACTTTTTATTCAATATATCTTCATTTTTTAATCTTATTTCCTATACAATGTAATGATTTAATTTCAACATCTTGCCTATCTATATTGTTTTTTAGGATTTTGATTCCATATTTTAATTCTTTTTTTAAATATGTTTATTTCTCACTGCAACAAACTTTCTCATACTTTTATTAGTGTCCTTTCTGATGGGGAATCAAGAACAACAAAAAACTCTGATCCCACTTGTTAGGATCTTGCTCCTCAATAAGAGCACATATGATTACCTTGTATTAGCAACTAAACATGCGGAATTAACCAGAAGCAATAAGTAACTAGAATTCACAAATGACACAGAATATGAGAGACAACACAATCTGTATTAATACTCATCCAGAAAAGAATACAATGAAGAGACGCCACACTCTTCCACACCTTTCAGGCTTCCCACACCAAGTGTACAGTAATTCTTCTTCAAGAGTTCACTCTCCTACCAAAAATGGTCCCAACACACAACTCAAACACATAATTGGTGTTCACCTCCAACCAATCAGTAATAACCCTGCCAGTACACAAGTACTCAAAGTACTTCAAGTAGATCTCCCATAAGCTTGCAACACCCTGCAACTCAAATGATCTTACTTACCATGTAGATCTTCTCCATGAACTTGCAACAACCTGCAATTCAAATGATCTTACACTTGGAAGGATCTTCCTTGCCTTCCTCTATTTGCTCATCTATGGAACTAAAAGGAGCTACACTTGCTCAACTCTAACTAGCACACCTTTTACAATACATGCCAATGGGTCTATAAATAGATCCCATACTAAAAAATAGCTTAGACTTCTAATTTACAATAATTAGACATGCAACTCAAGACTCGAAATAGCCTTTACATGCAAACACTCAGTTCAACGAACTAACTGTTCGTGCAACGAATAGTTTTAGAACCACCACAGGCGACCGACGTCGGTTCCTGTCTGCCTGGATCTGACCAACGTCGGCCGATCTCCTTTCGATGTCAGTTGCCCTATGCACTGTAGATGACCGACATCGGTTACACTGTCGACGCCGGTATCCCTAGAACTCAACAACCTCCTCTATGTCTGCATAGTTGAAGCTTTTAGCTCCACAACCTAACAATCTCCCACTTGGAGATAAACAGCTACAACTGTACATGTACCTGTACATCATCTAGTTTGTTCCCTTAGCTTTGTATCCCTCTTCAAAATCACTCTTGAAGACCAACCACCATAAATCCTATGGTGCACCTCCTGTCATCCAAATCACCTGCCACATCTGCATCTAAAAACCCATGTAGAAAAGAACTTGACCTTGCATAGCATGTGCACCTGCTGCTGGTCCCTCTCAGATATCTGAGAATCCACTGAACTGCCCTCCAGTGCTTCTTTCTCGAATTGGCTCCAAACTTTCTGACAGCTCCCACTGCTTGGGAAATCTCAGGTCTAGTACATACCATGCACTTAACCTCATTATGTGAATCATGACATTGTTCATAGAACTGTCCAACCATCAACATGCTAACCGGTTTCACACAATCATCTGAAGACAAAGTCAACCTGTGACCTTCCATGTCCCTAGAACACACTCATGCCAAAGAATCTTGCTGCTCCCAGATTCCTCATGACACACCTCTGAACTAGCTTTACCTTTAGTTCAGCAACTCCCTGTATGTGTAACCCTACAACAAACACACAATACAATAACAAGATAATGTAGCTAATATTATCCAACCTGGTAAAGAGAAACACAATGGTCAAACCTCCATTGTCCTACAGCTTACACAAGACCATATACCCTGGCCTTCTGTCTCACGTGTCCATTCTCACTCTTCTTTATCCTGAACATCCATTCGTCTCTCAGTGCTTTCTTCCAGCTGGCAACTCCACCATAAACTCCTATTTGGTTCTCCTCCAAGGAATCACATCCTTCATCCATGCCAAGCTCCCACTGTTTCCTGGATCTACCTGCTCTGTTTCTTTAATAACTTCCTGGTTCTTGACCATCGGTGAGCAACAAGTAGTGTAAAGAAGGGAAATGACAAATTTGAGGCTTACTTACCCTTTAAGTCCTTCATATGGGCGCTTGAGACTCCTTGACAGCTTGATGTCTGCCCAAAATTCATCTCAGTGATCGATGCCAGTCACATCTCAGTCTGCATCCGATCGACGTCGGTTCCATGCGACTGCCTCATCATCGACATCGGTTCCCCTGACCGATGTCAGTGTTTATCTGTCCAGAGTCACCGATGTCGGGCTGCACATAGCCAACATCGGTCCTTGTCTGGATGCCGATGCTGGTTTTCTAACCGATGTCGGTCTCTGTGTTTTACTTGTGAGTGATGACTTCTACCTGCGAGCTCCTTTTGGATCAAACCCTTGTCCATATCAACCTTGCTCTGCTCAAAATTCTTCAGCCCCTTACGCTGATCTCTGTCCATCACCTTCTCCTTTAAAACCAAAGCTTTTCTGTTCTTGTCACTAACATCAAATTTCTCAAGAAACGTCACTTTCTTCTTCTGCATACAGAAATCTCGATCCATGCTCTTCAAATCTGAAAGCATACCCTTTGACTCAAGAACATGCATCCCCTTCTTATTCATGTGACCAAGCCTATTAAGCCACATCTTTGAATCTACAGCTGAAGTAGATAAACCAGAAGGAGAATCAGTAATACAAGTAGATAGATAAAGCGTACCTATTTTTTACCTCTTGCTACAACAAGTGCACCCTTGGTAACCTTCCAAGAGTCTGCTGTGAGAGTTACTGTGCAACCCTCATCACCCAACTTTCCAACAGAAATCAAATTCTGCTTTAGGACTGGGACATGCATGACCTCCTTTAACACCCATGTGTTGCTCGTCTGCAATTTCAGCTTCACTTTCCCTTTGCCAACCATCTGACAAGGCTTACCATCCCCTAAATAGATTTATCCAAAGTCACCCTAGACATACTCATGAAAAAATTCTCTATTTGGGGATGCATGGAAAGAGGCACCAGAATTTAAAACCCAAGATTCTACTTTATCCAAGGAACATACCAGAGCATCCTGTGTAACATAATCTACTTCTTCATGTCCTTCATGTTGATTTTCATCCGACCTGCAATCTCTCTTTAAGTGCCCTTGCTTTCCACATTTCCAACAGTTTATTCTGCCATACCTGGATTTGGATCTCCTGCCTATCTTAGACCTTGATCTCCCATGCTCGATCTTCTCTCTTTGCCTTCCCCTGCTTTCCACACTCAAAGCATTTCCTGATGATTCACCTGTGCTTTTCCTACGAATTTCTTCATTCAAGATTACACTCACAACATCATCCACTTTTAAGACTTTTGAAGCAAACGCAGTATTACTAACTGCCATTACCAAACTCTCCCAACTTTTAGGTAATGAGCATAAGATTAAGAGAGCCTTAATTTCATCATCAAAAACAATATTGACTGAACTTAACTGGTTTACCAAACCATGGAAATCACTAAGATGACTATGAACAGATCCACTTTCCAACATTTGCAAATTAAATAATTGCTTCATAAAAAATACCTTATTCGAAGGTGAGGGTTTTTCATATAAATTTGCCAAAGATTCCATCAACTCTACCGTTGTCTTAGCTTGAGATAAGTTGGAAATCACAGACAATGTAAGGCTCAACCTTATAGATCCCAGAGCCTTCCGATCAAGAACCTCCCATTCTTCATCCTTTATATCTGTGGGCTTGCATGCAACCCCACCCAACGGTAAGTACAAATCTTTCTGATACAGATAATCTTCAATCTGCATCCTCCATAATTGATAGTTCTTGCCATTAAACTTCTCCATTCGTAGCTTACTTTCTTCTGCCATTGCTATACTCCCACTCAAACAGAAACCCCTGTGAGTAACCTGTAATCAACACACACTAACCAGATCTGAAACACCTGTTAGTAACCCAACCAAAAGCTCTGATACCAGTTGATGGGGAATCAAGAACAACAAACAGCTCTGATCCCACTTGTTAGGATCTTGCTCCTCAATAAGAGCACATATGATTACCTTGTATTAGCAACTAAACATGCGGAATTAACCAGAAGCAATAAGTAACTAGAATTCACAAATGACACAGAATATGAGAGACAACACAATCTGTATTAATACTCATCCAGAAAAGAATACAATGAAGCGACGCCACACTCTTCCACACCTTTCAGGCTTCCCACACCAAGTGTACAGTAATTCTTCTTCAAGAGTTCACTCTCCTACCAAAAATGGTCCCAACACACAACTCAAACACATAATTGGTGTTCACCTCCAACCAGTCAGTAATAACCCTACCAGTACACAAGTACTCAAAGTACTTCAAGTAGATCTCCCATAAGCTTGCAACAACCTGCAACTCAAATGATCTTACTTACCATGTAGATCTTCTCCATGAACTTGCAACAACCTGCAATTCAAATGATCTTACACTTAGAAGGATCTTCCTTGCCTTCCTCTATTTGCTCATCTGTGGAACTAGAAGGAGCTACACTTGCTCAACTCTAACTAGCACACCTTTTACAATACATGCCAATGGGTCTATAAATAGATCCCATACTAAACAATAACTTAGAATTTTAATTTACAATAATTAGACACGCAATTCAAGACTTGAAATAGCCTTTTCATGCAAACACTCGATTCAACGAACTAACTGTTCATGCAACGAACAGTTTTGGAACCGCCATAGGCGACCGACGTCGGTCCCTGTCTGCCTGGATCTGACCGACGTCAGCCGATCTCCTATCGATGCCGGTTGCCCTATGCATTGTAGATGACCGACGTCGGTTACACTGCCGATGCCAGTATCCCTGGAACTCAGCAACCTCCTTCATGTCTGCATAGTTGAAGCTTTTAGCTCCACAACCTAACACTTTATTCTTCATGAAAACTTTAACTTATAGACTGTGTTGAATATATTTCTCACAAAACTTTGTAATGAACATGGCCTCAACATGACACAAAACACAAAGGGTCATTTAATATTAAGTTTTGGACACACACACACACACACTATGCTTTAACACTACACATTGTTTGTGACATCCACACTTGAATCTTTACGTTAAGAAAAAATGCCTACTCATTTCAAAATTAATTCATCACTTGCAATTAATTTTCTTTGAAATGACATAACCATCTTAATAATAAATATTTCTTAAGTTATAGTGTCCATTATATTCTTTGAAACTGGTATGTTAACATACTTTTCTGATTCATCAGGAAAATGAATAAAGCCCTCCTCTCAAAAGTTAGCTGGAATCTGATTCACAACAACAGTGAGTGGGGGGAAATAATGTATGCCAAATACATGCATAGCATTGATGACTCCAACTTTCTTCAACAGGCGGGATTACCCCAGGGGTCTGTGATATGGAATAAAATGCTAAAAAGTAGAAGTCTTCTCAAACAGAGAATTAGGTGGAAGCTTGGAAATGGCCAGCAGATTAAATTCTAGGAGGATAATTGGTTAAGGGACAAGCCTCTCATCTCCCAAGGAATCTATGGAGAAATTATAGGCCTGACTACTTAGTTCTTTGGTGATAGGGTTAGTGATTATATGGAAAATAACAATGGGATAAGGAGCTAGAAAAACCTTTTGGATTATTGTGTGCATAGGCCTGAGCTTATCCCAAGAAATTAGGAGATCTAGCAATGTGTTGAGGAGATCAGAATCTCGCTCTTCCCTCGGGAGGATGAACAATACTGGTGGCCGAATAAGAATGGATCATTCTCTATCAAATCTGCCTATCATCTGCTTACACCTGAAGCTCAGAATAAGGAGGTATGGAAAAAGGTTTGGAATCATAAACTCATTCCAAAGATTAACTTGTTTTGGTGGGCTGCTGCCCATAACAAAATCCTTACTCAGGACAACCTTCAAAAGAGGGGGTTTATTTTGGTCATCAGATGTTTTCTGTGTGGTTCTAGAGAGGAATCAGTTTCACACCTATTCATACACTGTGAGTTTACCCGAGATTTATGGGGCAAAATACTTAACAACTTTGGCATTGAATGGGTTTGTAAATCTGACCTTAAAGAAGTAATTCTCAGCGGGAACTCAACCTTCACACATCCCTGGATTAAGGAACTATGGAAGCAAGCTCTACCATGCTTGAGCTAGACTTTATGGAAAGAGCAAAATCACATAATTTTTAGGGACACTGCTAGAAATGCTGCTCAGGTGTTTAACTCCTTTGTTAGGACCATCTTGGAAAGTGTTACAACAGCTCATATTAGTGTTGTGGAGAAACCCCTATCTGAATTTGAAAGTCAAATTGCTGCCAAATGGAAGGTTTTAAACCTTATCCCTGGGCATGATAATTCCAAATTTCTTCAGAGACTTCATACTAAATGGATACCACCTAAACCCAATTGGATGAAACTCAATTTTGATGGGGCATCCAAGTTGAGTGGTAAAGCAAGTGGAGGAGGAATAATAAGAAATGAAAAATGAGGGATGTCTACTGTCTATGCTGGTCACATGGGTTGCCAGAGCAATAACTATGCTGAAGCTATGGCCTTACTTTGGGGATTAAAGTTAGCTATATCCCTAGGAATTAGAAATTTGAATATTCAGGTTGATTCTAAGTTGATCATAGATGTCATTAATAAAGCATCTAATGTTGGTATCCATCTAAAAGACATCATTACGGACATCCAGTTTCTTTTACAAAAGTTTTTCAAAGTTGAGATTACCCACACCTACAGAGAAGGTAACAGGGTCGCTGATGCTTGTGCCAACCTTGGTCATCAATTCTCAGGATGGAGGGTATGGTGACAAGGGGCTCATATACCCCCAAACATTAGAGAGATCATTTAGAAGGAGATGACAGAGCATGAATGATGAACATTGATGACGAAGATAGCTTTAAAAGGCGGTCCACGTGGAGAAGGCCATTGCGGATCATGGAAGCAGTGGGTAATCCAGGGAATGCTGACAATGCAGACAATGAGAATCTTAAGGATCTTGTTAATTCTATAGTTATGTAGTTTCGTCCTTTCTAACTCTGGTCTTTCCAATATTTTGTTTTGATTCTGACTTTGTTTCTCGGTTGTGCCGTTGGTTCGGTGCTGGCATCTTTTGTTTGCCAACCTTCCTGTCTTTTTTAACAGTATAAAGTTCGGCCCCTGGTTTACCGCCTTAATTAATCAGAAACATACTTTTCAAAGTAAAAAAATATTTGTTCAATTTATTACATACAAAAAATTAAAATGTATTGAAATTATTCCACTTATAATTAAATTATAAAAATTAAAACAATACATAAAATTAAAAAAAATTATTCTATATGTCATTATTCAAAATAATAAACATACCATTCTTACATGTTATAGTCTTTTCCTCTTATCACCCTCAAAAGAAATAATGCGAAATGCATTCTTCGTAACATCTTTCATCTTCTATAATTACATCATTACTTTGCATATGGTAAAATATTCAAATGCAAATGGCTTTTTCTAAATTCATTAATTTATTTGATTATTTAAATGTAAATGTTTTTTCCTAAATTTATTAATTTATTTGATTATGACATTATTTATATTTCAAGAAAATAATTGGTTTATTAAATTTATTAATTTATTTAATTATGATATTATGTATATTTTTTAAGGAAATAAATTGGTTTAATTTATTGATAAAAATTATATATAAATGTGGAGAAAAAAATATTTTTTAATATTTCAATGACATTTAGATGGGTACAATCAAAACAAAGTTTATTTCATTTATAAATAAAAATATAAACTTATATCTATGTTGTTTTCTTCTACTTGTATAACTATTATTAAAAAATAGTTAAAAAAATTATTAATATTGATTACTTACAAATGTCTCTGTATATCATAAAAATAAATCTAACATTTTTTATTTTATTTATAAATGTCTTTACTCATGGATGAAAAAACTTGTATACTTATACCATTCTAAGGATTCTATCTTTCATTTTTATAACCAATAACATTTAATATAATTTTATAATATGTCTATTCACTTTCAGTTGAAACAAATTCTACACCTCATTAGAAAAAAAAATCACAAATTTAATACTCATTTTCATTTGTCCTATCATGTGCATGTTTTAGATATTCAATTTTTGTTGTTACAAGTGTGTAATTTTCATAGCTTGATTTTCCAAATATACATTTTTACTTATTTGATTTGGAAAAAAAAGGGTTTGTCTTTAATTTTTAAAGCTTTCTCTACTTATTAATTTATGAAATTGGTTTTTCATATAACCTTTGAACCTAGAATGTTTTGTATAAATTTTAATTGAGTTGATTCTAGGTATCAAACTAATTTCGCTACATATTTTATAATGGTTTGCAATGTATTTATTTCATTTTTTATTTGTTTCCATGCCTAATCTGCATTACACTAAGCATTGCCATGCCTTCATTTTTATATTGTATTTACCTTCAATAATTATAGTTTTATTTGTTATTCCTTTATCACAACCAACCTTAGTAACTATTAGGATTTCCTTCTACTTTTTAAGTTTTTCAAATTTTGGCATTAGGGTTTTAGATATGATTTATGAATTCTCCTTACATAAACACATCATATCTATAATGGATATACATAATTTATATTGTCTAATTCAAGATATGATACTAGTAATGACATGTTGCTTTCTTGAAATATGTAATATCATTCACAACCATGTAATAAAATAAGTGAAACTCATGTGCAATAAAACTAAGGTTGGAATTAGTAATGAAGAATCTTCAGCTCTCCTTAGAAACTCTTATTAACTAAATATCCAATCCAAGATGCTTTTAATTACTACTAGGGATTAGAGGGCATGTATGACTTATTTTTTTCATCCTCTTTGTAGAGTACAAGGTCAAGCTAGCTACTATCCTAATCCCATTATTCGTGGAAGGATTATATTAGATTTTGCATTCTATATTATTACAACTAGAATAGGTAGGGTTCCCCATGATGCATGATATAATGAAGGTAGACAAATTACCCATTCTCATCCCCCTCCACCTCCCAAGATTACAACTAATTCAACTAAAGAGTATGATACTCACTGATCAACTTAATAATACCTAAGCTAAAATCTTCATCTTAAAACTACAAAAGAAGTCAACTACCTACAGGTATATTCTATATGCAACATTTTGTGACTCAAATATACCAAATGATGCATAACCAAGCTATTTTGCATCTGTAGTCAATATATTGAATAATAGTGAAGACAACAAATCCTTAGAAAAGGATTACTTTCCTATTCAACACACTATAAATAAAAGCATCCTTTTGTTCATTCAGGTTAAAATTACAAATATTGGAGTCAAACACATCTGAATAGATAATGGATTAGGATTGAACATAATAAATATCACATTTTTACAAACATATGATGTCAATAAGAACTCTATTCATAAATAAAATAAGAACATTAGAGGCTCTTAAATTTTCCTCACAAAATGCTAGGATCGATTATTTTGGATAGTGTAGTAGGCCCTAAGACATTATCTACTCTATTTTATGCGATGGCTAAATACTTGCCTTATAACCTAATATTTGGTAGACCATGGATACATGCAATGGAATCTATACCATCTAGTTTGTATTAGTGCATAAAATTTATACATAATGGACATTTGTACACATGCCTTGTAGACAATCAACCTTTCAAACATTGTAAAGTAGAAGACCCAAGTGATGGATACAATACACAATGTGATGCTTTTTAGTTTACTATAATACCTCCATCACATATTATAACACCAAATCATATACATATATATGAAATTGGTGAGTCAATAAAATCTAATGAAAAAGATCCAACTCTACATGAACGAAGCCAACAAAAGACAACAATGGACACATGAGAAGAAAAGATATCATATATTCACTTAGTATTCAAATCAAAGGATCCAAACCAAATTTTCATGGATGAAGATGATAGTGATGATGAGGAGAATGACATTCTAGAGAATAAAGATTTAAGTATTTGTCTCATCTAAATTTTACACCCAATAGTCCAACAAAATACAAAGATGATTCCAAGGTAGTAAGCAATACGAAAGTGTATAAGGGAAAGGATCACCTTCCAGATACTCATAAGGGATAAAAATGAAAATAATTATTGTAATATAATTTCATGAAACCATATTGCAATGATAAGTTCTCCACTGAAGTAATTATTTTTCAAATCTAGTATAACTAGAGAACACGATTCACGCTACAACACATAATACATCGAAGGTGTACACCATGCATTCACAACATATTTAGTAATATATATATATATATAATCAACTATTAGATTACACACTAATATTTCAAAAGACACACCAAGTATTATACTATAGATACTACTCAATAGAAATTTGATGGATCTATGTATGGCTCGACATAGAGTTATGGGTAAGTTATCAACTCAGGAAGGAAATTTATTTTTTAGTTATCACAAAATAATGGGACATGAAATAGATAATTTTGCAACATTAGTATAAAATATTTATAAGTTTAAATATGAAGGGGTTATCATAGTGATTCAAATACAATAGAAGTCACCAACATTATTTTTTAATAGGAACCAATCTAGACATAGAACATGTAGAGAGTTCAAGCATCCATGATAGGACATCTTGATTATGAAATTATACATTAAGGGTAACTACCAACTTGACATATTTATATTTATGAGGATAAAGGTCCAAACATGTGTAGAATTAGATTCTTAAAATAGTTGGGTCATAACATATGAATTACAACACACTATACATTGTGAGGGATCAATTAGACATATTATGTTACCATTCTCTTGTAGGCCTAAGGTTGTTGATATAATGTATTGTTCCCTAGTGACCAATTGTGGGATACACTTGGACAATAATGGATATAACAGATGTTGACTATAGTTGATATTCAAAATAAATACATAGCCTTCTTCAGTGAAGGACATACAATCAAGATTTGACATGATGGAAATAATGAGCATCAAAAAATAAATAACTCAAAGACGTGTGAGAGAAATATCTCATAATAAATATCATGAGATATCATTCACAAATTAAGGAAAGAACATTATCTTATAAGAAATATCATGAGATCTCATACATAGTTGAATAAAATTCAATACGTATGAATAATATTTGAGAAAGAGCAAAGATAAAGTCAATGTTGATTGACACAAATAGGTATAATGTTTATTATAATGATGACATGTGGGATTTTTATGAGATCCTATACCTAGAGTTTAGTACTTTATCACTAGAGTCTCCACATGAGTTTACATATACATTGGATGTCATTTTAGGCCTTTGAGATTCACATAATTCAAACTGAAGCTTAAGAAAATGATCAAAAATAAATAAAAAAATCAAAATATCAAAAGCCAAGTCTTATGCATAACATGTTGCTAGTTTACATGATTTATGATTTGTCACTTACTTGGTAGGTTATATATCTAGTTTCTCTATGCATATGCATTTAACGGTATACATGAGTGGGATGTAGGACATACAAGTTACATATGACATGGAAGTTAAGATGCGTGGCATTCCTACACACTGAGGCTACCTTCCTACATTACGATCATGCTTTCATTGAGGGTATCGTGATACCATTTTTACAAAGGGTACATATTTATATGACCATTTCTATTGATGAAATTGAGCTATTTACACTGATTACAAATTCATTTTTATTACTCATACTACTTAGAGTGTTATGTTATCTGGATTGTATATTTTTCTATATGTAATGATGACATATATTGATTGTGAGGATTAGCTTGTCTTGTTCTATGCATTTCCAATCATGTTTCTTGTTACATGTTATTATCCTTGATTGTGTATTAAATTGTGTGAATCTTATTACTCTATTTGAATATGACTTTGTGTGACATTGGCTATTCATTATGTGACTCATTTTATGTATATCTCTTGCTTTGCATGTTCATTATCTGAGTTTTTTTTTCCTGATATTTACTCTATGTGACATTGATGTTATCTATTTGAATCTTACTCTGTATGACATTGTGTATTATCATATGCATGTCATGGCCATGAAATTGCATGTGATTCTATTTTATATGTTTGGATACATATAGTAGTGTCTACTAAGCTTATGATGCCATGATCCATATTACACATTCTTCTATTTATGTGTATGCCATGATATATATCATATATTTTGCATAGTTATTACTCAATGCTTATATGATTCTTACTATGTTGACTCTTCACTGTGTGTGTCATTGCTATATCTATCTTAACATGACATTTGTATGCCTTAGGATACGTGTTCATATATGCTTTAGATGATCTAATCTTATTGTGATGGAATAATCTAATCAAGTTAGCACATGCTTTACAATATTACATCTTTTTCTATATAACATGATGTGTATAACTTTTTTCTGTTGAGATGAGTAATTTAAAAGTTATATACCTCACCTTAAAAAGTGTCATACACAATGGGATTTTCTTAGAGACTAAGTGCTTTAAAAATATATGTTTAGAATTATGAGTGATATTCAAATTTTGGGCACAAAATATTTTATATTATCACATGTTTACTCATAGTATGGCATGGTTGACTCAATTTTTTTATAGATTTGACATAGATTGGGGGCATATGCAAGGCATATGTCAATTATTCTATAGTATTATGAGTGATATTTCACATATTATATGATATTATTACACAAATTACATGACTCAAATTTCACAAGTTATCATTTTAGGGGCATATGTTATCGGTTCACATATATTATGATATTTTGGTACATGTTATATAACTCAAATTACACATGTTATTAGATTGGGGGTATGTGGATGGCATATGTAAGACATTATATAAGATGATTTACTTAGGTTTTACTCTTTTGTACTTATGCATTACTTAAATTGAATCATAAAATCCATTTGCAACAAATGATTCATAAAAATTCCTTAAGTACACAGGATTTACTCAGGTTTATTGAAACACATGGTGGTTCCTACTCTCAAAATAATATAATTATTAATGTGGGTGATGTTCTACATGGATTAAATTTGAAACATTTCTCTATTGCCAATGAGATTTTATGCATATTTATTTCAACCCATGGTCTTAACACTAGAATCTCCATAGGGCATAATCACTCCATTCTCCAAAGACTCTAAAAGGAAACTCAGTTCCAGGGTTTTTTTTAGTAGTGAATATTCGTTCATTCATGAATATTCCATTTTTAGGATTTTGGTTTTGTCAAACTTTTAGGGTCGATAGATGGGACCAAATCACCTAAATTCTAGGGATTTTTTTTACAGGGTTAGCTTGCCAACCGTTTACAATGATATATAAGGTTCCTTACATTCACTAGATATATATAGTAGATCCCCTAAGTGTCTAGCCTATATCAACCAAGGGAACAAGTAGAACCACAAACAAAGGAGCACATAACTAAAAAATAGTAGTGAATAAAGAAAATAAATGATAGTATCGAACAACAAGCCAAACTGGTCTACCGAACAAAAGAGCTGAAAGCCTAAGATGAAAAATATGGTTGAATGATAGAACCTAACAACATGATCGAGTGACAGAGTTGAATGATTCAACTGAATAACCCAGCTGAATAGCTCATTCAAATGATCCAGTCAAATAACTCAATCAAACGACCAAGCTGAATGACCCAACTGAATGATGTAGGTAAATAACCTAGTTAAATGATGCATCCAAATGACTCAATCAAATGGCTTAATCGAATAACCCAGCCGGACTATCTAGTCAAATAACCTAGCTAAATGATGGTGTTGAACGACTAAGCTAAATGACTCAGTTGAATGACTTAGTCAGATGTCCAAGCTAGAAACATAGTCGAACAATAGAGTTGAATGGTATCACTGAATGGTAGAGACATGTGGTAGATCTAAAATTCATCAAAACCCTTTTATTAGATGATAGTGATAAATGGGAGTATCAAACAAAAAAGTCATCATGGCATCTAGTGGGAATGATAAAAGGATAGGCCAATCATTAGGGAAATCATCCATATTATCTTATTTTAAAGACCCAACTAAAAATTCCACACAATCACAATGCACTCAAAATCCAGGTATTTTTTTTAAGTTTGTCTAAAATTTGACTTCAACTATTCAATAATATTAAAATAATTTTACATGTAGAAATCCCCATCATTATTTCCCCAGATAGAAACAACCAGAATGACATATCACCCCCTAAATTTTTTTTTGATGATGACATGCTACCACTTGAAGATGCTCCTCTACTTTTTGATGAGAATGATAATGACACTGAAGTGGCAGAAGAGATTGGACCATCACACCAAACACAAAGTTTAGTTGAAACATCCACTCAAAAATCTTCTTGAAGGAAGAGAAGTAGATGGACAATTGGAAGGTCCTTTAAGGTGGACTGGATGACAAAATTTCCTTCATAGAACCTATAGAGCCTAAAAATGATGATGATACTTCGAAAGAATGCATGTGTACAATATGTGGCTGGAAACTAGGAAAATAACATAGAATGCAATTGAAATTGGACATGATTGAGAAATATTGTGGAAAATTATATGAGACAGTGAAGCACCCAGATGGAGTGATAATAAGAACACACAAGTGGAAAAATGCAGAAGAATGCATGCATGTAAGATATGCATAAGAGCATGCAAATGATAAGAAATGTCAAAAAACATCTTGTGGAGAAAGGGGGAACAATTGAAGCAAATTTTGAAAAAGTCAAGCAGTCCCATCTAAAGGCAAAATACATACAGTTTTCTACTATATACCATATTCTAAAAAAAGGCAGACCTATTTCTAATTTTTTAGATTATAAGATTTTGTTTCAACATAATAGATTTCTAGATATTCCATAATCACATTGGTCGAATAGCAGTGCTTGGGAAATGGTAAAATGTCTATCAATGGTTGACATTGAGCATTTGAAAGAAATTGTTCAAAAAACATTTTTTATCTCACTATACATCGATGAGGTCACAACAGTTGATAACACAGCCTGGGTTTGAATTCATGTGTATACTTTTGAGAACTATTTAAGACAACCTCATCTACTAGCAGTTCATAAAATGGTAAAAAATTGCAATGTATAAAATATTCACAAATTGGTTGTATCAAATTTGAAAGAAAAAGATGGAATGGATGATTATGCAATAGCTACGAAGCTGGTGTGTGTGTGCATCAATTATGCAGGGGCATAGAAATGGTTTGTGTGTTTCATTGCAAATAATAGTTTCCCCATATATGATTCCAAATTCATTGCATGGCTCATTGGATGAATCTTGCATACAAAATGGTTAGCAAATTTGGTAATGTGGCCAAAGTGGAGGAACTCTTTTTTGACCTACATGCTTATATGTCAAGCAGTCTAAAAAGAATTTTAGAGTTCTAAAAATTTGCAATAGGAGTGATTGATGGTAAGAAACTGTTGAAAGATGTTGATACAAGGTGGATTTCTATGTATGAATCTACTTGCCAAATTTTTGAAGAATATTCATCATTAGTAGGTTTCATGTATAAATATCGTAGAGAAATTGACAAGGCAAAAGATTTGTTGTACCATTTAACAGATTTGGAAGCACTGTTGACTTTATGTGGAATTATTCCAATGCTGAAGGAAATGAATTATTTAATGAAACATGCTTAGGGGAGGTCCATTTATATTATGGACTTCATATGACTAAGAAAATGAGTATGTCAATCTCTTGACATACTATACACTTCAAATGAAATGTTTCAAGGCCTTGTTTTTAGTAGTTGGCAGTGTTTGACCAATTTACAGAACCCTAAAAGTTATTTGAAGTTGAATATCAATGATCATGTTTGTGTCATTGTTAATGGAAAGGAGATTCCAATGCACACTTTCTATAAAAGCCCTGATGTTGTGGGAATTGAATCTGAAGAAATGCCCGTAACACGTATTCTATATGACACTGCTCTATCTGAAACTCAAATGAAACTAAGTAGAGTTTTCCAAAACTTAGCTACTGAGATCAGAGATCATTTTCAAAGGGATGGTTTGTTGGAGGTGATGGTAGTTGTCAATCCCATTTTTTGGAATAGTAATAATAGTCAAAAAATGGTTAGCAAATTATTTCAAAAATACATGCGCTATCTTGTAATGCATTTCTATAGATCTGTGGAGGCAAATTGAGTAGAAATTGAGGGTATTTTGAGAATGAATTTACTGACATCCCAGTCAACCCATTTTGACATTACAATGTTTGAACAATATCATCTTCTACGCGAACCAACAGAGAATGGGGCAATTACAAGACTGTGGAAAAAACTTTATCCTAGTAGTATACTGCAAAAAAGTATAATTGAATATTTATGATTATATGAACTCTATCAAACAATGATTATGGGCTTAGTGGAAGATTAAAGAGTATTCAATGCATTATAATTCATAAAGTCAAAACTTTGAAACATATTTGATAGAAATTTAGAAACCTATTTGAGATTATATGTTTCCCGTTATGCAGTAGATATGTTTCCATATGAAAGAGCTTTGGCAACATGGAGTTATCTAACTGAAAGAAGAGGCGTCAATAATACAATGACAAATAAAGAGGATGTAAATAATGACATTGAATATAGCACTAACACGGGGGATGCAAATGTCACTATCGATGATCAGGTTTGTGGAGAATTCTTTTAGCTACCAAATTTTTTGAAATAGAGTTTCTGAATTTGAATTTCACATGTTTATCAAAAGATGCAATAATTATTATACATTTTCTAAAATACATTTGCTTATTTTTTGTTAAGCGCCGAATGTAAAAGATTAATATATTGTCATTGTGTTACGGGGAACACTGTAGGCTAATATGGTTCTTTATGTCTTTAATACATATTTTTTTATAGATATATTTTTTTCTTACATCAAAACAAGTTCTGTGATAGGGGCAAATGAGCCCATATGTTTATACCCAATGCATAGTGTGTTTATACAATGATGCAATATGATCTTGTCTATCTTCTTTGACCTTGTCACGATACATAGGGGATCTTTATTTTCTAAATCATTTATGTCTTCATGTTCTTAAAGTCGACTAAAATATAATAGACTCAAATAAATCAATTAGCAAGTACAAGTTTATTTAACATTTGACTACCCAGGTCTACATTTTAATTAGAACACTACGTGTTCCTTTTTCATTTTGGCTTAGGATTTCAATTTAATTCGATAAATTCCTATAATTGAATGAACATAGTCCTAAACCTTGTATATTTTCTGTAATAATGAAATCACTTTCATGAAATATATATATATATATATATATATATATATATATATATATATATATATATATATATATATATATATATATATATATATATATATATATATATATATATATATATATATATATATATATACCCATACCCAGGTCTACATTTTAATTAGAACACTACGTGTTCCTTTTTCATTTTGGCTTAGGATTTCAATTTAATTTGATAAATTCCTATAATTGAATGAACATAGTCCTAAGCCTTGTATATTTTCTGTAATAATGAAATCACTTTCATGATATATGTATATATATAATGTATTGCTTATATATATACACTATATAGTATATACTACTGTATATATGAGTATATACTTCATATATACTTGTATATACTCTATATATACCCTACATAGGTAGTACATAGGCCATATATAGTACCTCCCTATAGGGTAGTTTAGGTTATTTACTCCTATGGAGTAGATAGCCTATATTTAAAAACTTATGCAAATGTTTAGATTCCTTAACACTGATTCTTTTTAGAATAAAGTGATCAAATAAAAATAACCTTATCTATACACATCCTCATAACATTAAACAATCCATTAACCTATTCTATAGTTCATGATCACAATCAATTATGCATATTTTCAACTTTGATAAATCCTCGTTATTATTGACTATCAAAATACTATCTTCAACACAGACATCTACCAAACATGAATGTGCTTTTATAATGGCCTCAAAAGCATCTCAAATCATGGTTTACTCAAGAAATAATCTAAATATAAAAAAGAAGAGATCTTCCATAGAAAACAACTCATTTTTTATAATAACATAAAATAACTATTATACATTTTTTGAAATGCATTTTTGTATTTCTTGCTAAGTGATGACTGCACAAGATTAATATATTATCATTGTGTTAGGTGGAACGCTTTCTAAAGGAATATGTTGACATTAATCCATTTATATTGAGATGTGAGTTTCACAAGTGCTTTAGAAATATCAAAAGGGGGCCTACTAACACCATTCAAGTTTATAACATCGTAAAATTCAAATTGAAATTGCAATTAAAACTCAATCAATTGATCACAACATCTACAAACTTGAAATTGTCATTCATAATTTAAATTTTAAAATAAAACATTGTTTTCAAGTATATAAAAGTTTAAAACAAAATTTCAATTACTCAGCTATTTTCTCAACCACTTTTTCCCCTTCTTTCACAACCACTTTCTCCATCCCAACATCCTATATGCCACTATTGTACTTCAATATCCATGCCTTTTCAAGATCCATAGCCACAACATTAAGACGTTTAAGATTTTCCCTATCCTCTTTTCCAGCATCTCCTGCAGAAAGTAGACTTGGATCAGTAACTGTCTTCTGCTTAAATAAGGCATTAGGATCCTATCCTTTCTTCTTAATGATTTTTCATAGTGTGTTGTTTTGTTTATTCAACAGAACAAGCTTCTCCTTGAATTGAGTGATACATTGTAAAAATTTTTGAGCATTTTTCAGATGGACATTAAGGACCTCGACTTCTTTCTTCAAGTTCTCATATTTTGCCTACATTTTAAAAATGTAGTGTAATTAGATGTGAAAAAAATTAAGAATGACATGAAAATTGATTAAAATGAATATACATTACTAGAGCTTTTTCCTTCTCTGCATTCACAATAACAACAAGGTTGATGTCTTTTGCCCATTTATTAAAATATGCCTAGGCTTTTGCATTCAAATTCTCCAACCTATTAAGCATTATCATCAACACGTTATTTTTGTAAGTATTAGCAATATTAATTGACCTAGATTTAGCTTTGGCAAATAAAACATGCATCTTTGTGGGTTCTTGTTTCACCAATACAAATAATTTTTCTCACTTTGAGTGGTTGTGATAACGGTCATTTATTTCTTTTACCAGGGCCTTCACCCAAATCTGCCACACACGCAAATTTTTCAACTCATCAATTACTCCCTCCTGAAGACTAGTAGTAATACTATCCGCTACCAAATTGTTCAATGGAAAATATGTAAGGGCATCGTCAGACTTTACAACATTCTCTATTGGGGTGGGACTATCTGGTGAAGTGCTTGAAGGTTCCACTTCTTGTTGAGAAATTGCATGAACATGTGTTGCATCTTCTTGGATAAAATCATGTGGATTGAAAGCAGTTCCAACATCAACAACACTATCAAACCCCAGATATTTGTCATCAAGATCAATTTTTGGTAAAGAAGTCAATCCCTACACACTCGATAAACCTCTAATAGAGAAAGAGGGGAATTGGGAACCTAATATTTGTAGTGTTGCTATTCATTACAGTGGTGTTAATGGAAGAGCCTTCCCCTTCCGTGAAATGCATTCAAAAGTGGAGGTGGTGGCATAATCTTCCTCAAAGATAGAGGATGGCTTGCAAAATGTAATTTATTTTAGAGAATAAATAAATTTAAAAAACAAAGTTATATGCAAAATCGAAATTAAAAATTTAATACTTGTATTTGGAGATAGAATATTCTCCAATGTACGTGACGTATTGTGAGTGACATCCATAGGGGTGTTTTGAACTACTACATTACGCAAACATTCAGTCTAAAAAATAATAATCAAAATCCAAAAAAAAATATACAATGTACAATACCTTCAATAGAGGGTTGAGAAGGGAGATTAGATATTACTATTTATTATGGTGGTACTAGTGGTTGTTCCACCATCTGAATTACTCTCAATTCGACTGCAAGAATAAAAAAATAACTAAAACAATGCATTTCAGTTTGGAAAATTAAAATCTCGTTTGTAATTTTTAAATTGCAAAACTGCATGTGGAGAGGACACCAAAGAAACTCATAGATGTTTCACAAGTTGATAAGATTACATGGATGATTCTGTAGACTCTCAATCTACAAAATCTTTAACCACAATTGCAATTACATGTCCTTTTGAGGTAGATTGTTTTTTTGAGGCACACATTCTTGTCTGTCAGTTATAACAAACAAAGATCAAACAATTATTAATATTTACCTTGGTAACTGTATGACAAATAGACAAACATTAAACCCTAGAATCTAGATCAATAAATGAACAAATTAACCAACCGCTTGCTCATCCATAGATAAAGAATTTATCATCATTTTCAAATCTAGCACAATTCGACCCTGTGTTTTTTTGAGGTCAAAGGCCTCCTAGTACAATGCCAAAATAAAATTGGAACATAAAATAGTGAAACTAGGATTACTATCAGTAGAATTCAATTCAAGCCTTATTCTAGAGGAAATGAAAGAGCACTAGTCAAATTTAAATTTAAAAATAGTATGGATAATGTAATACAGTGCCCAATATGGAATATTTGCAGCTTTGCCTTGCAATACTATTCTATCTTGGAAAAATTGAGTCATTGCTTTAAAAAAAGGGTGAGTAACATCTTTGATGCAAACACCCCTCTTTCAACTATCTGAAATGAAAGATAAAAAGAGGATTATAGTGTTTAGATCGTAAAAGATGAAAATTGAATTTTGAATATACAAACAAATTTATAGGTACATACTGGTTTTTCCAATGTGTAAATCATATTTTTTGGCCAAGTAATTTATATATTCATCTATCAATTTTGATTTGGAACTCACAGGGGTTACATTGTGAAATGGAAGACCTGTGAGATTGCGACTATCCTATGGTGAAGTACCAAATGAAAGCATTTTTCAATCGACTTGTAAGGTGAAGATCTTCTTGTTTGGGTTATATGAGTATATGATAATTTTCAAAAGGGTAGTGTTGAGGTCATATTGTGTCATGAAGAGGAGGCCATTGAATCTGCATTCTTGAACCCAATCATTGAATGCATCTAGTTGTTATATGAGCTTCACGATGTGTGGGCATAATAGCTTCACGATATGGCTGTGAAACATTTTTTTTATCTTGGGGATAAAAAATGAGTTCTATAAAATGTTAGAAATGAGGGTAGAGGCAAGTATTTATAGAGCATGGGAGGCGATCAGGCAACCAGATAGTAGACCAGATGCACAGGTCACTCGTCAGTGCATTGAATGATCAAACTATCTAATTATGTTGCTCAATGAAATCATCCAGCTCGATCATTTGATTTAGCTGCTCATATAAGCTGATCAACTCGATCGCTTAGCTTGATTATTTGGCTTAGTCATTTGATGTAGTCATCTAATTGATCCATTTGGTGTAGCCATCAAGTTCATTCGTCTGGCTCAATCTTCTAGTTCATTCATCTAGCTCAATCATCTGACTCAGCCATCCAGCTCAGCCATCTAGCTCATCCATTTAGTTTAGTTGATCAACTTGACTATTTGGCTTAGCTATTCGATTCAACCTTATCATTCGATCATCTAGCTAGCTCTTTTGATTCGGTCATTTCTTTTAATAGTTCAGTTTGACTGGGTGACTATACCGTTTGGTTTGGCCATTTAGTACAATCATTCAGTTCAGTCATTCGATTCAACTATTCAGTTCAATCACTTAGTATAGCCATTTAGTTTAATTGTTTAGTTCAGCCCATACGGTTTAGTCGTTTAGTTTTTTGTTCAGTCTAGCCATTCACCATCACCCTGGAAAAATTTGTCATTCACGTGAATCAGATTTCCCTGGATTCACCAGATATTTCTAATAGTTTTTCTTGTAGGGCCTCTTAAAATGAACCCTGCTTAGTTCACGTGCATACAAGTGTATTCATTCCATGTTATTTCAATTTAAAATATGTTCAATATTTTTTTGTGTGATTTTATATCATAAGTGAGCACTAATTTTTACATGTTTCATTATAGGCTTTATATGGAACAAGGACAACACTTGACATGTACTTGAAGACACCTATCATAGTTACACTCAGATATCTCCCTTTATCAATTTAATTTAGCACTTTAAATACTAGAATAAAAGAGGATAAAAAATATATGCTCATATTTGGTATTATACACTTGACAACATCAGTTTTTACCAAACTTTAGTACACATGACTTGTGCATACACAACTGATTCTTGCCGACACTCTCTCATAGCCATTCACTTATCCATGGGCCCAACCTTCCTAAATTATTATCATTCATACACAAAATTTCCCTAGACTCGGCCTGAATAATTTATCAAATTACACAAACTATATCTTGATATTAGATCACTATTTTTTTGCTTTCTAGACACCTTCGACCACTTTTAGATAAATTCAAATACTAGAGCAGTTTGCCTTAGCCGGATTCTTTTGTGTGCCCTTTAACAAATATTTTATTAAATTAAAATCCTTCCTTTGGATTGGATTGTATATTTCACATGTTGGTTCAAAGGGAAATTACCAAAGAATCAATTATATAATAATGTGAATTCTAAGTCTATTCAGATCTAGCAAGCATTTCTCTCACTAGAAAAACCTCTGCACATCCTCAAGGAACTACCCTAAGTCATTTAAATATAAAAAAACCATAAGGGAACAACTCCAAACTAGGTATGAATAACATTGTAAGGTCAAAATCATATGCTATCAAGTGTCAAAATCCATACACATAATTACAAAACATGTTGGTATTACATTGATTACATACACATAGCTAGGTGGGAGAACTATGTGTGTTTTGAGCTCTCTTTGAAGTATTAGAACATAGGCAACACTTAACCGCTTAGAAGGGGGGTGCTTGAGGTCATATCAACTCAACCTTTCTAACCCTTTTTTTATAGGTCACATTGATCTCAAGAGTGTAATTTAAGGTTTTGAGGCATGGAGAATGAAAACAAAGTTATTTTCACATGTCCAAATGTATCTAAATACAAAAGAGCCACTTGCAAACACATTCTCATTGATACAAGCTATCATCGAATGATGTAGGTCTCCTAGATGGACTAAAAGAGCATATACATATCTGTATTCCATAGGCTTCTAAGAAATACCAGACTCCTCTTGTTGAGTTTCACACTCTGTTCCCTGATTTAAGTCAATACAAAGCCCTTGTAAAGCCTATTTCATGATTTTACACTATCATAGCCCAGAACAAAACCTAAACAAGTTAAGTATCCTATCTTTTAGGTCATTTACAAAAATAATAATTGTAATGAATTAGTCATACTTTACTATTACATTTAAATTTATTTAATTTAGATATTTTATACAATCTGAATTAGTCTCAATATTTTAATTTATTTAGATAACTAAATTCAAAATTAATTAAAATGTCTTAAAATTTTGTTTGAAAACACCATACATAATTTTTTTTGGACTTTATAATTATATATATTTTTAACAATAAAAAACAGTCCATTTATTAAAGTTGTATACTTTCATTTTTATTTATATAATCATCATTCAATATTGATTTATATATACTCGTTAATAAAATCAATACATATTTCTCTTTCTTATCATAAATATCTAATATAAAAAATAAAATCATATTAAAAATATGAAATTGTAATATACTTTTTTTACATCTTGAAAAATTACTCTATGCTCTTGCACTATTTTCCCTTATATCTTCTCACAACAAGCATTCATTCTAAACTATATATCACTGTCATGCATTGCAATTGCTTCAATAGGGTCTGCCAGATCTTGACCATATTTCAAAATTTGTTATATAGGGTATCATACAAGAGAGGTATGAGGGGTAATTGTTGTTTCAAGGGAGCAAATTTATCAATTTAATTATGAGTAGAAAAAATAATAACACCAAGGAATAAGCTATTTATGTCAATGATTAGCCCTAAGCCTTCCTTGTGGTTTGACTGACCGCCCCTTCAAAAAGAATATATGAGATTATTTATTTTATTTTAATTTTTAGGTGGTTGTGTGTCCTTTTTATGAATTAAAGTGTTTTTTAAAAATTGTTTCATATAATTTAAAACATCTTTTTTTTGGGGGTGTTGTTTGTTTAGTAATTTTGATCCTATTTTATAATTGAGTTAATTTTTGTGATGTCATTTTAATAATTATGAATAGTTTTTATATTATAAGGATTTTTCCTAATGAAGATGTTTTTCTATGAATATATTTTTTTAATAAAGATGTTTATTTAATTTTTTTTATTGATTAAATTTTTGATAAAATGTTAAAGATTGGGGAGTTCTATTTTATTAAATTTATTTGAGAATCAGATTCAATTCTATCTTTTATAATGTGGGTCTTTGTATTCAACAATAATTGATTTATGATGAGTTTTTTATGAGCCAAACAACTTCACTAATAAACTAATAATCTTTCAATTTATTTAAAAAATTTATTACATTACAATTATAAAATTGATGATTTACATACATACATGCATGCATGCATGCATGCATACATACATATCAATCATATAATACAAAAATATCCTCATCATGACATCGTTTATATCTCATTTTTAATATTAACACATATTACTATTATTTACTATATACATTAATTTTAAAAAACTCTCAATACTCTATTTTGGATATAAAACTTCCATGTAACATTTCTCCACCACATCATTAAAAGAAAGATACTTTATAATTATAAAATACACTTGCAACACAAAATCATTGATATTATTTTCATTTTTTTTTTAAATTTTAAATTTTATTTATTTTTAAATATATTTTACATTCCAACAAGATTTTTTTGGCCTCTTTTAATAAAAGAATCACATGCCACTATCACATTATGGTCCATTTTTAATATTATTTATAATTTTTTAATTTATTTACGAGATATTTTGAAATCTTGTAATGCAAATAAATAATATTATTTTTGCTACTTTTTACACTTGAGTTTTAAAGAAAGTTTGTTGTAAGCATCTAAGTAAACGAAAAGATTTAAAATAAACAAAAGCATGTGAAGTTAAGCATTAGATTAAATGATTTAATGACAAGAATACAAGTTTTTCTTTTGCCATCCCACTATAGAAAAGAAGAGAATATGGGCCAGTGCTTTTAATTTTTATAATATTCTCACAACTTAGACTTTATTCGTGTGGTAGCATTCATAATAATGTAAAGGTGAGGATAATATTCTCATACATAGCTACGAAGGTAGGCAACTCCCAATTGGCCATCACAATGAAAATATTATCTTGGTGTGTAAGAGGGATGGATAATGCCAAGAAAGAAAAAGTAGTTAAAACAAAGATAAGATGGAAAATGATGATTGGCATTAAATAATTTTATGTTTGGATAGGACCTTTTTTTTTTGGTTGATTATTGTTTTATGTGATGATTTTACATTAAGAGTTAAAGATTAAAAATTATTCATTTCGTTAAAGTTATTCGGGGCACGATCATGATCTCATCTTTTTTATCGTATCAAGTTTTGCTAGTAACAAGAATTGATTTTTAATGGGCTCTTTGTGAGCCAAATAAATTCACTAGTTGAACTAACAACCCTTCACAGGGTATGACATATTAAAATCATGTATTTTACAATTATTTAACTTATAAGTTTAACAAAATGGTCGGAATGAATTCTTGTTCTTCTCAAAACTATGACCTCTCTCTTTTTTAATGACTATATGGGTTGTTGGTGATTCTGTGTGCGAAACCAATACACACTTAGTTTAGAAAAGTCATTTCTTCTTTTAAAAAAAAGCTTTATAGATTTGCAAGGTAGTGATTTTGTTTTTACTAAAGTCATGCCTTTTTATTCTAATGTTAGCCTGCATTTTGAAATTAAATTGTCATCAAGTTCTTATTAATTTTGTATACACTTAATATCACTCGCTTCATTACAAATGACTAATATTCCTATTAGTCGACACTAATTCCGCTTACCCATTTTATACCACTAATTTAACCTATTTCTAGCCATATATCTAACATTCCCTTTCCATTATCCTACATCCACTAACCCTATTCATCCCATCCCTTCATTCATTTTATCCAAATCCCTATTATCCTAATCTAATCTTAGTTATCTATTATATGAGAATTTAAAATTTCCACAACGCCACCTACCCACCTATTAACCTACACCCTAACCTTTCCTACATCCCTATGTCACCTAATCCCCACCTAACCCTCTTTTAGTCATCATTAACTCCTAGATAGAGTTATAGAATTCTCCAAATATAGAATTCTCTCCGAACTAACCCCCCTCTTTAGAATTCCCTAATTCTAGAGATTTTCATGGAATTAAAAATTCCATGGAACTTTCCCAGCCCTAGATATCAAAGGCCCAAGTTTCAATCTCATCCCTAGATCTTCCCTCCCTCTATATAACCAACACTCCTCCTCCATAGAAGATAAACTATAAGAATTATAGGGAAACCATGCCAAAATGAATCTTGATAAATTATACCAAAACCATGCCAAAATCATTCTAGAAACCTTACAACAAATCCATCATCAAACATCAAGCATCCTCCATCAATAATCCAACATCAAGCTATCATGGGGTCAATCTGAGTCTAATCATCCATTATAAATCTTGGAAGGAGGTAACATAGAACAAAGGATTTGGTAAGCTTTTATATCAATCTGATTTGTTTTAGAAATCCTTATTATTGGTAGTTTGTATTTTGAGTTAGATTTAGCATTGTTTTAAATTCATATAATGTACTCAAAATATTACTACATTTTGGTGACCACGATGGGACCTTGCTCCCATTTAATCAATTTTTTCTTGTTAGTGTTGTCTTCACTAGCTGGTAGGTCTGATTGGGCAAAAAAAAACCCAAAAATTTGAAATCTTGATGCGTTCTAGGCAAGTCACGGTATTGCACTATTAGTCACGGTATTACAGTTGTGGCATCGTTAAGGCCAATAGTGATATTATTGGTTAGCCATTAGTTGTTAAGATTTTATTAGATTTTTTGGCAAACCCGCGATTCTTTCAGTTGTGGGATTGCTTTGTATATGAAATTTTGTCATTTTGAATAGCAATATTGCTAAAAGTGGTAGTTGGGTCCAAATTTTAACCCATTTGTGCTAAACCTTTATCGTTGTAGGGGTATTGTGTGCCATTGTTGCTTTTGTGTGTAGGTCAGGAAGGAAATCCATCTAGAAATCAACTAGCCACACATTTTTGACAAATTCACAACTCTCCCAATTGTGGGATTACCCTGATAATCGTGGGATTGCCATTCTCAGTCACGGTATTATCTTTTCCTCTTAGACTAGTAAAACACTACTCCTGCCACCTTTGAAATCATCATTTCAGTACTCCCAAGATCTGTTTAAGAAATTTTCAAGACTTGTAAGACAAAGTTAAAGAGGTTACATCCTTTTGTTAAAATTTTTGAACATTCCTCTATATAAGCACATCACCACTTTCTTTACCTCTTAACAGCTCCTAATAAGTGGTATTTTCTATCTTGCAGGGTCCATAAGGGGCAGAGGAGGAACAGACTTATCTAAATCTTGTCATAGTAATTGCTTTGCCCATATCTGATAATATCATGACTACTATAGTCATGGGTTTGCCTTGTGAATAACAACATTGTCATTCCTAATAGTGGCTTCGTAGTCTAGGTTAGCTAGGGTCAGTCTTAGGATCTGGTGATGGTCTTTTATTATTATCAAATAATTGTATTTAATATTAAAGCCCTGTAAATATTTTTAATAGTCTTTTTAGGTCATATATAGACTATTTTTCTTATAAGCTACAATATCGTTACTTACGTCTTGCTACTAGTCACAGGTTTATCGATCTGGGTCACGGTTTTATGGTTCACGATAAAAATGCTACTATCATCTCATAGATAATAGTGAGATTATCATTCTTAGTGGTGGGATTATTAGACGGCCATGGTTTTTGAGGTTAACTATGATGGTTTTCCAATATGTTGCAAACTTGTGACTAGTTACTCATGAGATTGACACCTTAGTCGTGGGATTGTACATTCTAGTCACGGGATTGCCCTATGCACTCACAAGATTATAGAGACTTGTGAGATTATAGAAAGTCGGATTGCTAACCTTTTTCTTGCAAGTCCCTTGGAGATTTTGGCACCCCATCTGATATCTAACCTTTGTGATTGTAGGGAGGGGTGCCATTTTTGCATTTTTGTCTTAGATTTAATTTTAATATCATTATCTTTCTAGTTTTTTGTAAATACTTGTTTAATATTTTGTGTGTATATGAATTTTATCTCTCTTTGTATCTATTGATTTGTGATATCATGCCAAAACACACATAGGTAATTATAATAGTTAATTAATCATATCATGTGTTTCCCTGATTATTGACCCCTCCTCTTAGGATAGCTTATGACGTGGATTTGATCCCCATCAATGGGCTTAGTCTACAAGGGTTAGTGTTGTGGATTTCATCATTGTACACTAACCAAACTCTATGTTTTGATGGAGTATAACAATCAGGGACAATTATCGTTAGGCTAAGCGATTGACCCCATACAGATCATCCGTGAAGGGGAAGAGTTAACTCTCTAAACCAGGCATTAGATAACACCTTATATTAAATTGGGCTCTAATGTACCTTTATGTATATCGAGGATGACCCTAGAGAGCCCGTTCAGCCTAGTATAAGATCTTTCGACCATAACAAGTGTTCCATTATAGGCATCGGTATATATGCTAAAGTATCCATCAAGTATAAACAAGGTTGAGAGGGTTCAATCAATTCTATAATGAGTCACTGGTCTACAGTCTCACTTGTGTAACTATTGGGTGGTATAGGCATCAAATTACACACCCTTTAGTTTACTAATCATAGGTTGTGGCTTGCTTGTTTGGGTGTGTTTTGTGCAAAACCCATACTATTCAGCGTTTTACCCATCATATCCCATTTAGGTCCTTTGCACATATCCTCTTGTATAATATATCCTCATCATTTTATCAATTTGTACATATCTCCCCCACCATCATTTTGTATACATCCAAGTCATTATCCTCATCTTGATCCACATCCCCATCACCCGCATCTCATCTTGTATATCCTAGTCATCATTGTATATAGTCTCTTTGTATATCATTTTCTTTGTCATACCCACTCATCCTTAGTCATACCCTTACCCCAATCACATCTTACATTCTTACCCAAGTCCACATCATCACCCATTTACCATAGTCACCTCATCCTTTATAGTCTCACCATATCCCATTATCCTTGGTCATCACCCCATTATCTTGTACATCCTCGCCTAATCACCATCTTGCCCATCCCCTCCTAATCTAACCATATCTACCCATCACCTTATCCACTCACATATTTTAATCACCATCATGTATCCATTGTCTAATCCCATCTACCATATCATCTCTATCACATCTTAGTTTAACCATATCCTCCTATCATTGATCATCCTAATCATCATATTATATAGCCTAGTCTCATCCCTTTATACATATATTTGTTCTCTTATATACCCTTTTAGTCACATCTTAATTACATCTTAATCATACCTCATTACCTACACCGTGTTCTAAATCCACCTCATTATCCCATCATCTATTATTTATATCCCATCTATCATCTCATCCTAGTCAAACCATATACACCTATCATTAATTAATCACCCTAATTCCTAAATCACATCTTGTATATCTTAATCTCATCCTCTTGTACATAATTTATTCTCTTGTACATTCTACTTGTCTTCATCCCATCCTATCCTGACCATATCCACTTACCATTTGTCATACCCCCTTATCACCTCAATCTTATTTTGACAATCCTTGTTATCATCATCACCATCTTGATTTCATTCCTAGTCATATCCACCCAATCCTAGTCACATCTTGTGTATCCTATCCTCATCCTCTCATACGTAACTTATTCTCTTGTACATGCTACTAGAATCCCATATTAGTCACATCCGCTCATCATCCTAGTCACACCTCATCATAAGACCACCTCATCCATAATCAATCACACCTCACTTTGACCTTGCCTTGTCTATCGATCACACCATAGTCTTGATCATTCCCATATCATTTTATTGACATCATCCCTTACATATTTGATCATAACCCATCACTTATCCTCATCCAATCTTGTCTCACCATCCACATTTTATCCTAAGTCATATCCAATACCATCTAATCATAAGTCCAATGCTTCCACATCTAAGTCACAACATGAAGTAAGTCCTTATACTCCCCTTCCCATATCATTGGAAGCCCTTTTCAAATAAATTGTCACCGCTAACGTGATGTTCTATCCACCTATCTGGCATCTTGATACTCCTAAGCCTATGCCCTCTTGGTATAACACAAACCAATATTATCCATACCATCAAACTTGGGGGCATACTATCAATCAATGCCAACCTTTCCAATATTTTATCCAAGACCTCATTGATCATGGTGATATAATAATTGATGATGAATGATTCATCCCTAGGTGAACAAAAAGAGGAATGCCAAGATGCCCTTCCTAATCATGATAAAACTCTTCCCTTTCTAAGCCAAGGTTAAGACACTACACCCATCTTACATAATCCCCCCATCCTCAAAAAATCCTCCATCACAACCAAGTCTATTCCACATGATCCTAGTCCTCCTATCTCTCATGAACCCTCTCACCCATCACATCAAACACCCCATGTTGAGAGGTCAATAATGGACAATGCATCTAGAAATAATAGCATTATATCTTGTGCATCAAAGTTAGCTTCAAAATCAGCATTCAAGGTCTTATCTTACATAGGGTCATGTTCAACACCCATAAACAAATCAAATTCCTCATAAAAAACATCATCCCTCATTGATGTTGATAATGCCTAACTTTTAGAAGATACCTATAATCTAGATTCCTCCGATTCATTACCAAGCATATCTTTTAATCTCATTCTAGATGATGACATCATAAATGAGTTCTTACAAGATTTATCTATCAGCTATTGTCAGAGTGATTCTAATCCTCCTTTAGATGCATCTACTATAACTATTCCTAGCAATCCTTTTATTGATCTTAAGGAGATTTTCTATGATTTCAAAACCAAGTCTCTTAGGAACCCCCATGAAGACTATGTTGCCCCATCACCACTCATTGACCTCATCATACCCTCACCACCATCTTCATCCATCATATACCCTTTTCTCCCCATTGATGATTACTTAATCACCTCCCTCCATAAGGATGAATAGGTGCATGCATCATTAGACCCTTGCTCAAGCAATATAATGTGGGCCATAAATCCAAAGGTCCAAGACAATATTCCAAAAGTTAATCATAATAATCAAGGCATCTTTGATTCTATTAGTCAAAGTTTAGAAGAATCAAGTCATCAACCTAATCCAAAATCATCTCTCCCTAGTAAAGTTCGTAAACTGGCACTAGGGACCCATCAAAGTCAAAATCATCAATCAATTTCCCCTAGTGAAGCCTAAAATCAAGCACCAGGAGGTAATCAAAGTCAAATCTAATTATCAAATCCAAATAATGTCAAAATCATGACCAATGATCAATCAAATAATTAGATCAAAGATGAGCCACCAAGTCTAAGTGTCTTGGATCTCTTGTAGTCATTTGTCACATGGCACTAATCAAATGAAGAAAGTCCAACACCTTCAATGATGTATGCGATTGCCAATCTTAATCCTCCATCACCCATCATCCCATATTATCATGATCCCATCATTCATTATCCTCCATCATCCATCACACCATCATATCCCAATCATATCATCCATTCAAGTCCCATACCTCCCCATTAAGATTTATTGAATCTATACCTCCTATCACTAACCTGGGCAACATTTCCTCTCCTAAAGGTGACACCGATACTTGGTATGGATATATAGAGGGGTTTCCATCCTGCATCACAGTAGGTCACATGGACCCTAATCCATCCAACAATAATGACAACATGATCCTACCATCACACATCTCTAGAATAAGTGTTGGCTAAATAATCCATCCAGTGTTTGCACCTTGCATCTCACCCATCATCTAATAAATCAATATGCCCTAAAAAAATCATTTGTTCAATGGTGAAAACCAGTCTTATGCACCTTGGGCAAGTACCATGATGAAAACCAGTCTATAGTGTCATGGTAAAATAATTTATTATCCACATTATTCCTCAACACTTGGGGTCAAATCCATCTTTTTCCTATCTTCATCCATTCATCCCACTTGTCACATCCCTTGTCCATCTTGCCTATATCACCCATCACCTTATCATTTGATCCATTGTTCATATCCATCATCCACCATCATATCATGTATCCTATCTCTTCTTCATTCCTTTCTCAACTTTCATAAGGAAGTGAAAGATGTCTTGAAAAATGTCCTCGAACCATCTTGGCATATCCTTTAATAGACACTTGGGAAACTAAACATCCAGTTCCTTCACAATGAAGTCATTGGAAATTCCTAATCCATTCCTCCTTGGTCCCCACTGTCAGGGAAACCCACGAACAATAAACATGCTCCAATCCCTACTGAGTCAGGATCTTGCTCTACTAATTAGAACACATGTGATTACTTCTTGTATTAGCAACTAAACACGAAATTATACCAGAATCAATAAGTAACTAGAAATATGAAACAACACAGGAATATGAGAGACAATACACAATTGTATTAATAATCACTTAGAAGAATATACAATAAGGAAGATGCCACTTCTTCCTCCACCTCAAAGGTTCGCCACACCTCAAGACCTTCTTCCCTCTCTCTCTCGGTCCTAACAATCAACTCCAATACAGAATTGATGTTCACCTCTCCAACCAGTCAGTAACACGCTGCCAGTTCACCAAGTACACATCCGTACTCCAAGTAGATCCCCTGCTCTCTGCTACCTGCAATCACTAGACCTTACTCACCATGTAGACATCTCTACACCCCTGGAGAACCCTTGTCCTTGCCTCACCAAGTCCTTATGATTCTTCAACCAGTACCCCGGTGGATCAGCTCCTTGACCTTGCAGACCTTGCAACTCTCCCTGATCATACACACTCAGCACCCCTTTAGAACTAGGAGGAGCTACACTAGCTCTCTCTAAAAGCTCTATAGCTTTCTAGCACACGCTTACAATACAGCCCATGAGTCCATATATAGATCTCATGCTTACAATAATTAGACTAACCTAATTAAAATAATTAGACTCGCAACTCAAGACTATGACTAGCCTTCAACATACAAACTAACAGTCTCAAAATATACTCTCCCAGATTCGTCATGCAAATTGCCTGTTCTCGCACAGGCTACCGACGTCGGCTCCTCCATGACCGATGTCAGCCGACTGGTAACCGACGTCGGTTGATTCCTCTTGCTATCTGACCGACGTCGGCTGATCAGACCGATGCCATTTTTCCTGCAACTAATTCTGCAACTCTGCTTCCTCTGTAACTTCTCCTGTTTGCATCCTGGTGAAGCTTTTAGCTCCACAACATAACACCCACCACCCTCATCCTTTTTTCATCCCCTCCATTATTCCATCTATCCTCATATTAGTTGCTAGGCTTGGTATTCCATTTTCTAGTAACCCCATTTGTATAGTGTATATACATATACCTCAAAAATCCCTAAAATTTGAAAAATGTCAAAAAACCCTAAAAATCATAAAATTTGAAAAATCCAAAAATAGTCCATCGTGCCTTGTCTTATGCCTAATCCCTTAGTCGTATCCATATCCATGTCATGTGTCTTTTCTTATCCCAAATCTTTGGATACAACCTTTAGTCTTAAAACCAATCCTAAGTGGTCACCCATCATATCTTCATCATCCTGTTGGCTAAGTGTTGTCAACATACATCACCTTGTCAATGACTTTAATCTAGCACCCATCACTTCCTATCAAAGGCATTTTCATATCTGACACCCATCCAATTACTCTTTTCCACTATAGAAGGTACTTGATCCTATCACTATCCTTATCATTTCCTCTTCATGCCTAGCACCCATCACATCACTTTTGCTAACATGAAAGGTATTTGATCCAATCATCATCTCTTAGTCTCCTTACTAGATTGGATCCTTGCAGGGCCTTGTTTATTGGTAATCCTTGGTCATCACTTGTCTAATCACCTTCCTTGACCACTTTTTGATTCAATTTCAAGACCAAATTAGTATTTAAAGACCTTATCAGTCCCATCATGTCATCTATCCTTCCATCCTAAACCAAGGGCAACATCTCATCTTAATCATCCTATCCAAATCCAAGTTTATCCTCTATCCCCATCACATCATGAGTATCCTAATCCAACCCATCATGTAATTACTCATCCTATCATTAGGCAAGACATTATGATATTTCATGTAGATATTTGTGTGTGTGTCCCTTGTTTGTTATGTTTGTCTCATTTTCATGTCATGTATATATCTTATATATCTTATGTCTTATTTTCATCGTGTCTCTTTTTATCTATTAGGAAATGAATGAGGATGCTATAAGGACACCAAAAGTTCCCTTGAGGATGTAGAGTTCACAATTTGGCCATGCATTTGGGCACAATGTCCTCTTGGTCATGTCTATATCATGGGGCATACTACCAAGTGCCATATTTAATGGATTATTTAGACTATGATGAGCTTTATGACATTATGATGGTTTGATCACACCCACCCTCATCATTCCTCTAATAATCTAACTATCCTTATTCTCATCACTAATCCAATCCTCTTGACCCATCCAATTAGCATCCAATATTTTATCCTCATTTCATCATCTAAGCCATATCCTTCAATCACTAACAAGTCTAATCATCCTCTTCATCATCACTTTCTAATCATTAATCTTTGTCTTCATCATAATCTTCTATTCAAAACTACATCAACCTAAGGTCTTTTCAGACCGTGTAGGTAACACTTGGACACTCTTTCATACCCAAGGATAGCTCGACCTCTATTTCCTCTCTCGCTCCCTTGCATGTGTCTTTTCTAGGGGCATGAACCCAATACTTTTGGTCATTTGATCATATCTTCTCTATCATCAACAACATCATCTTGGTTAATTTAGCTTTGAGCTACACCCATCCTTAATCTAATCAAATCATCAGTCTTATTTTGGCCAATAACTCTCCCTTGCATGCATCCTTTATTGGGATACATCTAAATCTTGTGGCCTATTAATTCTATCATCATCTTGGTGTGGTTAATTCCCCCTTGGGATATGTCTACAACTGTGACACCCATCATCTCTATTCCTTGTGCATGTGTCCTTGTTAGGGGCATTGTTATCAATTTGTAGCTCATTACTCAACATCGACTTCATCTTATTCACCTTTTATCCTACATTTGACATCCCATCCCCTCATATATCCATCTCATCCCACCCATCATTTATTATTTTAAGTAGCCATCTGGTTCATTCTTCCCTACATGTCCCCTCAGGGGGGCATCATATCCACTAACATCATCTCCTAACATTCATCCATGACATGATTTTTCTTTGAAAGACCATTACTCATTCCACTTCATCCACTCTCAATGCCATTTCAAAAAGGGGTAAAATATGTACCCTTAAAATTGATCACTTCATTACAGTCAACTAATATTCTTATTAGTCGACACTAATTTTGCTTACCCATTTAATCCCACTAATTTATCCTATTTCTAGCCATATATCTAATATCCCCTTTCCATTATCCTACATCCACTAACCTTATTCATCCCATCCCTTCATTAATTTTATCCAAATCCCTATTATCCTAATCTAATCTTAATTACCTATTATATGGGAATTTAAAATTCTCGTAACCCCACCTACCCACCTATTAACCTACACCCTAACCTTTCCTACATCCTTATGTCACCCAATCCTCCTATAATCCCCACCTAACCCTATTTTAATCATCATTAACTCCTAGAGAGAGTTCTAGAATTTTCCAAATCTAGATCTCTCTCCAATCTAATCCCCCTCTCTAGAATTCCCTAATTCTAGATATTTTCATGGAATTAAAAATTCCATGGAAATTTCCTAGCCCTAGATATTAATGTCCCAAGTTTGAATTTGGACCATTGATCCTCCCTCCACTTGCCTATAAAAATAAGCTCTCCCTCCACCCTCAAACCAACTAGAAGGATTATAGGGAAACCATGCCAAAATGAACCTTGAGAAATCATACCAAAACCATGCCAAAAACATTCTAGAAACCTTATAGTAAATCCATCATCAAACATCCTCCATCAACAATCCAACATCAAGCTATCATGGGGTCAATTTGAGTCTAATCATCCATTGCAAATCCTAGAAGGAGGTAACATAGAACAAGGGATATGGTAAGCTTTTATATCAATATGATTTGTTATATAAATCCTTCCTATTGGTAGTTTGCATTTTGAGTTAGATTTAGCATTATTTTAAATTCATATAGTGTACTTAATATCTTACTACACATTTGGTGGAACAAAACTCATACGTTGGCCTTTTCATTCAGGCGAAGGCATTTTTATTGAGTATTTTTATTTGTGTCCATAATGACATGGCTGTGTTACCTTTTCATCACTTGAGACCCCTTATATTGCACAAACTCAACCACAATGTAAAGTGAAGTTTATATTTCAACAGATCTGCATAACCTTCTTTATTTCAAAGCTAATCTGTGAATCAAAAGTAGTCTACATTACTCCATGGCCAATGAGAAATTGTCATGTCTCTTCCAATTATGGACATGAGATTTGAGATTTCTTGAGTTCTTCTCAAGAAAATAAGTATTATTTGTTTAATTTTAAGGATTCATGGGAACAAAAATCACACATTGGTCATTGAATTTTGGTGAAGGCTTTTTTGTAGTATTTTTATTTATGTCCACAAGGAGGTGGCCATGTGGCTTTATTATCTCTCTATACCCATTTTACACTTCGTAGACTTGGCCATAGTGTAAATTGAAGTTTATATTTAACAAATCTGCAAAGGCCTATTTGTTTAAAATCTATGCGATGAACCAAAAGTGATCTTCATTACTCTATTGTCAATGAGAGATTGCCAAGTGTCTTCCTTGTGGCTGCAAGATTTGAGTTTTATTTTGACAACTATGGTCCTATACATTATGTTTTCCATGTGCCTTCCATTTAATTTCATGTTTTATATCACATGTGTTAATTATGTTTTACTTTTGGGATGTGTTCACATGTTTAATTTTATATGCAAGCAAAAAGCATACCCATTTTATTATAGGCTATATTTAATTTTCCAATATTTCTACATAGTCCATAGAGGCCACTTAAAACATAATGTCATTTTGCATGAACTTCATGACCTCATGGATTTTGGATAGTTGTCATGTGTTGGATTTTGTTCATATTTTTGTAAAAGTGGTTTCTCCCGTATGATTTTTATTATATTTTCCTAAAAATTATTCCTATACAATACATACCTAGCCTAGGAAAGTCATTTCTTCTTCTCAAAAACTTATGTACAAGTATGTAAGGTCATGTTTCCATTTTAACCAAAACATTGTCTTATCATTCACATGCTTGCATGTGTTTTGAAATATTTGCAAAAGATCATTGTGTTCTTCTTAAGCAAAGAAGGATTCTTAGTTTAATTTTAAGCATTCAGGGGAAAAAAATTATACAATGGTCTTTGCAATCTTTTAGATAAATACTAGGGTGCCCTATATTAATTTTTTTTTTTTTTCAAAAAACAAGATTACATAAACCAACCAGGGAAAGCCATCATGGCCTAAAGTATACCAGATACACCAAATGACTATGAACAAAATAAACAACAAGATCAACACCCAACCAAAAACAACATAATATGTAAAACTATCATTTAATGGGATAGTATTCTAGGAGGTTACCCATCTTTCCCTTTTTTCCTTTTTTATTTTTTACCTCCTGCCACTTCCCTTCTTCAGGATTCACTACCATTATTTGTTTATCTGAGTTCTGACTATCCAAATTCAAATTTTCAAACAATTCTTTATCTGAATCTAAATTTTTAGATTCATGCCCTCTCTTCACTCCCCCTACTAAAAGCTTCAAGGGAATATTTAGGAGTTTATCTCTTGCCTACACATTATGCACAACTTGTTTAACGAGAGCAACTTGTTCTCCTTTCTTATTTTCTCTTAATTCCACATTTTCTTGCATTTTTGATTCTTCAAAACAGTCTTCAACCACTACCACCATATCTAGAGCACTCCATTTTCTTAATTTTGTTTGCTCCCCCTTTTTATTTCATATGAAGGTGAATCCCAGAGGACACAATGCATGAATATGACCTGGTTTTTTACACTTACTACATATAAAAGTAGTATTCTCATAATTTAGAGTTTGCTCATAAAGAGTTCCACCATATTTTAAAAAGATTTTATCCAAAATCCCTTTACTCAAATCAATCTCTACACAAATTATAACATAGGTAGACAAGCCTACATCAACTCTCTCATGATCATTTTTTATAAATGACCCAAAAGAATTACCTATTTGCTTATAAACATGCCAAAAATGAAGAGGTAAGTTACGTAGATGGACCCAAATAGACATCTTTATTACAGAGAGGGAGTTTGGATCAAACTTTGAAAACCAAGGAGTGATAAACAAACCCACATTTATCCAAAACCAAGTTCCTTCCATTTGACATTTTTGATAATATTTATGTTCATGAAAGTGAACTACAAAAAAGATTTAGAGCATAAAGAAATCTCACATTGATCTGACCAGTTTTCATATATCCATTGATATAAAGTAGTTGAAGAAGGCCATAATCCATTGAAATGATAGATTACAACATCCTCTTTAAAAATGAAAGAGTACTCATCCACTTCCTCATGTATAATCTCCACCGAGGGAATCTCCTTCACTTGATAAAAAATATAGGCTTGTGAAATATTGCCTTTTGTTGTATTTGCCTTACAAGTTGCATTTCTAATGGCTTGTTTGAATGTTGTAGATTTGGATCAAGAATCCAATTTGGAGGAATTTTATTTACTCAATCCTTCCACTCCTCATAGCCTTAAATTCATGGATATGATTGAGTCTTTTCCTAGACCATACCCATACATTGGTAAATCATCCTACGATTCCTTTCCCTGATGCACCAAACATTGAAACATTGCAAGGACTCCTAAGGAAACCTCTAAACTTAGCTTCAATTTTAGAATAGATTTTAGGCCTTTCACCTGAAAAAAATTATTTTACCAGATAGAGATCAAACCATTATCTAATACCCTATTTGTTCCACCGTTGGATTCTTTGGTTTGCTCATTTTGTCAAACAGTTTACAATTAACCACTAGAACCTCAAATTTAGGAATCAAAATCTTAAAATTATTGCTTTCTAAATAATTTTATCAAATATAATCTTGTATTTTTCTTCCCATTTTCCTTCCTCTCCTCCCCCTGATATATGAAGATGGAATGCCTTTAGCCTCAATAAAATGTTGACTACTAGAATTTTGGCAAACATTTTTCAACATTTCATTTCGTCAAATATTTGGTAGACAGTCATAGACCCTAGAACCTTAACCTTAAAAGAATCAATGGAAACATCTATATTGTAAAGAACATTGATGTGATCATCTACAGTGCAGAGAGCCTCACCAACCTTAGCTATTGACTAAACACAACACATGAGAGGCAACCAAAAAACTCTAATTTTATTTCCTCCTTTTATTTTGTGCCTCTTCCCTTTCTTCCACACTTGCAGTTTCACACAATGCATCAAAGGAGGATCCCCTAGCCTAAATGTTGAGAGTGATGAACTCTTCTTTCCATTCTACACCTCCAATACTACAAAACCTATATCTGCCAAACTCTTCCGTATTTTGATTGAGCTGTTTCGTCTACCTTTATTGTCAAGGTTCCTAGCTTTAACACCTTTGGCATATATGCCCAATTTGCTCACCGTCTACATTCCAAACTATCCATCATCAACAACTCCCCTACTGTTGAGATAATCACACACAAAACCCTGATGCTCCTCATTCTTTTATCCCTAAACTACGTATATTTAATATACAAGTCATATCATGGTCTTTGCATTATAGCAAATCCTTTTTTAAGGTATTTTTTGTAGTATTTTTATTTATGTCCATAAGGGCATGGTCATGTGGCCTTTTCATCACTTGAAACTCCTTGTATTGTGCATACTCTACCACAATGTAAATGGTAGTGTATAGTTCGATAGATCCACATACCCTTTTTTGTATTATTAGTCACTGTGTCCACAAGGATGTCATGGTGTGGCCTTTTTATCACTTGAGACCCCTTGTATCTTAGCCATAATGTAAAGTGAAGTTTATTTTTCAATGGATCCATGAAGGCCTCTTTATTTCAAAGCTAATTTGTGAACCAAAAGTGATCTTCGTTACTCAGTGGCTGATGAGATATTATCACATGTATTCCTTGTGGATGCAAGGTTCAAGTTATATTTTGACATTGTGACTTCGTACTTGTGTTTTTTTCCATGTGCCTTGCATTATATTTTGCTTTTTGGATTTCAAGTGTTAACTATATTTTAATTTTGATATGTGATAAATTAATTATCTTTATGCATAGGTGAAACATGTACCTATTTGATTATAGGTTGGATTAAATTTCCTAATGAGTACATAGTCCACAGAGGACACTTAAACCATAAATCTAATTTGTGATCTTCATGACCTCATGGTTGTTAGATAACTATCATGTGTTGTGATGTAGGAGCATCATCTTAAGAGGTCTATATTTAGACATTTTAGTCACTTTTGGGTGTGATTAGTTAGATAATATTATGTTTTGAAGGGTCATTAAGGTTCAAAACATGTTTTATCAATTATTTCCTAACCTTAATCTATCCTATTCATGATATACTCAATAGAGGTTAAGTTCAAGTTCAATTGTTTTTTAGATATGCATGCTTAGAGAGAAGACAGACTCAATTGATGAATATTATGCTATATGCATCTATAGAATCCTAAGAATAATCACTAGTAGAACATGATAAACTCGAACCATGTAAAAATGATTTAAAAAATTTAAAAAAAAAAAGATAAATATAAGTTACAGGTGGTTATGTAGAGGTTGGTGAGGTTTGAAATAGTGGCAAGGGTCTGTATATGTAAATATATATAAATAAAAGTAATTTTGTCCTGCCTTTGTTTTGAATCTCAGAATGGTTTCATAAGTAAGTGAATAATATTTAATGTTTTGAATCACTTTGTGAATGAATTTTATGTTCACATGTACATGTAGTAAGGAAGAAAGTTGAACAAGGGTTCTAATAGTAAAATCAACTATATTTTCTATGTAATTTTGAAGTTTTTAATAGAAAAAGGGAATATGAAAGGATAAATAAATGCATATAGAAGTCATTTATTCTATAAAGACTCATTTTGGGTTGAAAAATCTTGAGTTAATACTTAATTCATGTTCTCTATATTGTGATAGTTTAAAAATGCAGAAAAGGGGTCACTATGGGAAGAAGATTAGCTTATTATGTTCATATGGAGATTTTTTAAGTCAGGGGTGTTGGGTGAATATTTTGTCACTAACTAACTGATGGGAAAAATAGGTTACTTCAACCGCAGCATAGGGAGATTGGTCAGCCAAGTGTGCAGTTTTACCACATCAAAAGGGGACAAATCTCTCCTCTCATCAAGGGGAGGTTCCCTTATAACTATGAGGAGCTATATATATATATATATATATATATATATATATATATATATATATATATATATATATATATATATATATATATATGCAGAAAATAACACTTAGGGGTAGGATAACACCATCCATATCTCTTCTTTCAGAGATGATGTTCACAAACAAAGGATAAATCTTAGTGAAGACACTGAAGGCACTTCTCTTCTTTCAGAAGTGGTCTTACAACAAACAACATGAGTTCTTTCTGGTAGTGACAAGTAATTGGTAACAAAGGGCGTAGGAACCAGTAGACTGAGATGTAGCACAAAGTATCCACCTTGACTACCCAAGAGTGAAATATGAAGGACAATGAGGGCACAAAGTCATCCCAAGGTCCTTTACATAGAAATAGAAAATAGACAAACACACTAAAGGCAATTGTAGACAGCAAAAAGTCTTCCCATAGTTGGCTTCAAGACACCTTCCTGATTATTTCCAATAGTCTGCTTATTTCATTCAATGGACAAGAACACATTTAGGAAATAGACATAAGAACCATCTCCTAAATGACCCAAGCTATAACAGCACAAAGTTTGAAAGTAACCTGCTTTCTCATTCAAACAAAGAAATATGATCAATAATATGAGCTCAAAGTCTCAGTAATCGCCTTTTAATTTTAGCACATTTTTGCTTCTATATTCAAAAATATCTCCCTTGTGAAAAGAAGATATTTACAATATATAGCAGCCCAAAAGGACTTGACGCTTTGTTCCATGGAATGGCCCATGTTGCATTCAATGCCTTGAATGCATTTTCAATTTTGTCAAGGGACCATGTTGGAACAGGGTGGCTACCTTAACTATGGCATGTCAAGTCATGTCAAATGTCTCCTCCTAGGCCTAGGTCATCTATTTTCTCACCTGATATATGCACAACTATCCACTTTGCCTTTACTCCAAGGGAGACAAACAGGCTACACCTTTTAATGCTTGTGAGCTCAGACGTTTACTTGGTGGACTATTCCACCTATTAGAAATAACTCCTACGTAAATATTTCTGGTCTTTTCCCTCTTTCCTGCTATAATTTGAGCTCTCAAGGATATATCCCCATTATGCTGGCTCTTTCGGCTCTCTCTTCAGCTAGTGGCTAAGTTTGTTTTTAACTTTTGTCTTTTTCTAGCTTTGTCTCTTCCTGGTTTTGTCTTTTCTTGGAGTTTGAGCTCTTAGGGCTGAATTCCTAGCTTTGCTAGCTCCTTGTGCTCTTCTCTCAATGATTCTTGCTTTTGGCCTTAAGGCCTTTGAATGCCTTCAAGTTTGCACTCAAGCCTTTAAAGATCAACGACTATTTCATTTCCATAAAGTTGACATTCGTGCACCCATTTCCATTTGAAAGCCAATGGCTAGTTTATTTCCCCGAATTTGACATTTGTGGGGACGTCATCAGACGTCTAGATCCCAACGGCTAGTTCACGATGCTTAATCTTGACGTCTTCGGGCCCGTCACCCTCCTTGGTAATTCCTTCGGCTTTCTTGTTTGATCCTTCTTGAAGGGGAGGAATCCCTTCAACTTTGGCTGAGAATCCCCTGCAAGGGTACCTACCTTTTGAGGTCTTGAGAAAGGTCCATTTTTTTGTCGGTGAGAGCCCCCCACAAGGGTACTTGCCCTTCAGGGTTCTTCAGGTGGCCTTCAGGCAGTCTTCAAGGTCCTTCAGCTTCAATTAATTCAGACAAAATGTCTGAAGGAATTCCTTCAGACATTTTTTCTGAAGGAAATCTTTCCACTTGCTTTCGATCAGCTTTCCCTTTGGTCAGGCTTTCTTCTTCGAGCGAATTCCTTCAGACAAAAGTTTGAAGGAATTCCTTCAGACTTTTTTTCCAAAGGAATTGCCTTAACATTTTACCACAAAAAATATTTTTGAAGGTATCCCTTTGTCCACTTTTGTTCATTGCCTTCCGTAAGGGCACTTGTCTTTGTTTGATTTTCCAAAGAAAACCTTACCCTTTCATCCTTTTGCAACGGTCCATTTTGCTCATCACCTACCCTCCGCAAGGACTGTTTGATCTCTAGAATTGCCTTTAGAAAAAGTTGTAAAGGTCCTTTTGGCTCCCAAGTGCCCTCCATAAGGACACTTGTCCTTTGGGCTCTTGGAAGACTCCTTTGAAATGTTCCATTGAAATTGCCTAAGTGTTGAGAACTTGTTTCTTTCCTGTGAAGTCCGTAGAAATGAGTCCATAGAATCTAGTCTATAGAGTCTGTAGAAACTAGTCCATATAATCTAGCCTATCGAGTCCATATTTTTATCTAAGTCTCTTCAGCCTTGAAAGAGTCTATAGAATTTAGCTTACAAATTCTATATAAATGAGCCTACAGAGTCTATAGAAATGAGCCTATGGAGTCCATAGAAATCAGCCTACAGAGTCTGTAGAAATGAGCCATAGAATCCAGTCTGTAGAGTCTGTAGAAACTAGTTCATAGAATCCAGCCTACGGAGTCCATAGTTTTCTCTAAGTCTCTCAATCCTTGAAAGAGTCTGTATAATTTAGCTTGCAGAGTCTGTAGAAATGAGCCTACAGATTCCGTAGAAATGAGCTTGTGGAGTCCATAGAAATTAGCCTGTAGAGTCCATAGAAATGAGCCTGCGAAGTCTGTAAAAATGAGCCTGCAGAGTCCGTTAGCTGAAAAAGCTTGAAAAATGGAGAATTTGAATGCCCAAAATAATTTTTGAGAAGGGAAGAGATAATTTTGGCCTGTAGGACCAAAAAATTTCATGTGTTGTCCTAAAAAGGAGTGACAAATTTTGGGAACAATAGCTAGCTCCAGTTGGGGAACTTCTTTCAGTTGAAATTTTGAAGCAGCTGAGGGGAGTAGAAACCAAAATCTCCAGTGCCTTTAAGTATGCCATTGGGATATGGAGTCATGCTACCTGAAAAAGAAAGGTGCCAAAAAATGAAAATGAAAAGCACAAAATAGAACTAAAGACTATACAAATATACATATGTACAAATGATTTTATCTGATACTTCAAGAATTGAACTGTTTCAGATGCTGCCCATTGTGAGACAGTGAAAAGGGCATTCCATCCTGATAACCCAGTAAGAAACCATTTTCTTCCCAAAATCAGTGATGAGCAAATGGAACTCTCCACCAGGAATCACATTTTCTGTGCACTCTTTTTGGTTCTCTCTTCTTGCCCCATGGCAAGGTGTGGTCTCCAATCTGAAAACCATAAATCTTTGCTCTCTTTGTGAAGAGTTCCTTTTCCTAAATTTGGTGTGAAGTAGTATGGTCCACTACCATAGCTTGTTGCTCTTCTGGTTCAGTCCAGCACATGATTTGATTGTCAGCATTAAACACCTGCCAATATTGGCATTATCAGGCACACTTGGTCACAAGACCAGTTTGATAGTGTACCTATTATCTTTGAAATTAAGGTGAGGAACCATGAAGGTTTCAAGGACATCAAATGAATTGCATGATTATGAGGCTCTCTAGGCACTACAAAAATATTGAAAGCTTGAAAACTTTCAATATAGTTCCATACCAGATTGCGGTAATGGTTTAATCTTTTGTTCTTGGTTTGACACAGGTTCCTCACCTGACAAATCATCAGTGTAGCATCTCCTTTAACATGGAGTTTAACACCTCTATTTTGAGTTGCCTTCAACCTGAGTAACAGAGATTCATACTCAACAGTGTCGGTGTTGCTGAACTGCAACTTGTATGAAGGAAAAATATCTCCTTGAGGAGATATCAACATAGTCCCAGCTCCAGCATCGATAGGAGAATTGATGCCATCAAATTATAAGATCCAAACATCATCAAAAACTAATCTTTTATCAGATTTTTCTTCATTAGAGATGGAAGATCCTTTTTCATCTGTATTCCACCCTACCAATTCTTCTAATGTCTTATTTGAATCAATTTTTAGACTATCATTTTTAGAATTTTTATCAGCTGAAACATGAATATCTTCTATGGTCAAGAAGTAATTACCTATCCTTGAAGACTCAAACAAAATTTGAGCTTCAGGCACTGATGTTTTAGTGACCACATATTTTGCTTCCTTCTCGGGGAGCAATCTCTGCATAATGCCTTTGACTGGGATCCTTGCTTCAAACAGGTCCATGCTCAACTCACCACCAACATCCTTGCAAAAATTTCACCCAAGAAGGATGTCATATGAGGTTGGGACGTTGGCCACTAGGACTGTCATCTTCATTCTCTTTTTTGGGAATGCTACAAATGCAAATTAGGCATCCTTGATTTATCCTAGCAATGGCAATTGTTTCTTCTCCATGGAGAAAAATCTCCCAAATGTCTTGTTTAGTGTGAGACCAAGGGATTTAGCTACTTTGGTAGGCATGACATTATCTAACGCACCTGAGTCTATGATGCAATTGTTCAGCTGATGTCCATTTATCAGCAGGGAGACATATAATGGTTCAATCCTTTCGAGAGCAGTAAGAGGAGTAATGACAAGGTTATTACGAGTGGACGTAGGAGTCACCTTGGGAATAGCTAGTCCTATAGGGATGGTTTTATTCCTCACACATTCCACTAACTTATCCAACTGCTCAGGGTTGGATTGTAGGAATTCAAATTCAAACATTTGAATCTTAGTTTTCTTAACATGGTCAATTATGTCAAATGTCTGAAATGAATTATGAAGAGGGGAAGGGAGTTCATCCTTCTAGTTTTTAGGAGGGGGAAGACTGATATGTGAAATGGAAGTTGAAGGTGAAGGCATACTTAAAGTACTTACTTTTTTAGCAATCACCGGGTCCTTTAGCTGGAAAGACAGAGAAGTTCCTCATTTGGCAATTGAAATTATAGGCTGAGATCCTTCTCCTATTTTGTCCTTATCAGATTGTTGGGCTGACTGATTCTTGGACCAGGTGAAAATAGTGTATGATCCATCCACTGCTTTACCTTCACTTCTGGGTTCATCTTGGTAATTCAAGAAACCAATGTTGGAGTCGCTAGCTAATTCTTCTTCTCCTTCTGTGAAGATATTAGCATCATCTTCTGGGTTCAACTGAGGTTAGAAGGAGAAATCTGATTCTGCTTCAAGATATCCAACTGTTGAATTGGTTGGAGGTGCTTCAATGGCCAATTTTTCCTAAGTGGGAGGAAGATGATTTGGCTTCCCTTAATTCCTGGCAGCATTTCCTTAGTATGACTGATTGGAGAATGTCCTCCTTGGTATATCTCTGTATGAAGGAGCATATGACATCCCTTGTGCCATTTGCTTTTTGAGAGTAAGCAACTCATTTTCCAGCTTTTGCACCATTGGATCGGTGGTGCCTGTAGATGGATATTCAGAAGATGAAGAAGATTTACCTCTATTAGGATCTTTCCTTATCTTTTTTAGCAAGATAAGGTCATCTTCCACCTTAGTGGCCAAATCCTGAGCAATAGCAAGGTCTATATGGCCAGCACATCTCAGTAGAAAACTCACTTTAGGTAGCTGTGAGTTGATGAAGAAACATTTAAGGTTCTCAATTATTGGTTGAGCAATGGTAGGAATCCAATTTCTCAGTTTGTCAAACTTAGCAATGAATTCCCTCATAGGTTCATGAGGTTCTTTCTTCATTTGTTTGAGCTGGGCCAGCAAGGCATGTGCATCTTCTATAGGCTTATGCCTAGCTTCAAACTTAGCTTTGAGGGTGTTCTAGTCAGTTACTGATTGAGCCTGCAGGTGGTGAAACTAGTTTGCAGTAGCACCTTGCAATGTTTCCACAAACAAACTGACTGCCATGTCCTCATATTCCACGCCTATCACACCACAGGCTATGCTAAAGGCTACAATGTGTTCATCAAAATGGACTCTCCCATCACCAAAGAATTTGAGGAAATTCTTCCTTGAACTACGTGGTAGCTCATGTAGAGGTGGAGTTAGATTAAGTTGGCCAAAAGAGTTACCCTAGGGGCCTTGAACTGCCATGATTTGATTATGGAAGGTGGGGATAACAAATCTAGGTGGAGTATGTATAGGCAAAGCTTTGCTAATAGCAGAAAAATAAGATTTGCCTTGTGTTGGTGACTTGGTATTGGTAGGAGGAACACTCCTAGATCATTGAACTTGAAGTTGTGGAGGAAACAAATCGAAATTACCCTGTTGTACCAACTCAAAGATAGGGTCAACAACACCTTGAGTTTTTTGGCTTCTTGTATAGCATGGAGTTTCTAGATTGTAGAATAAAAATGAAAAAGAACTACCCCTACTATAGCTTGAAACTTGAGGCTTCAAATTGCTTGTTCTTCCCCAACAGAGTCACCAAAAAACTGTTGGCATGAAGCTAGCAGTGTTCTTTCCTACTTCATATCATTTCCCAGTGATATGAAATGCTTCGATTTGAATAGACGGGAAAAGGACAATAAATGATCATCAATTCCCCAATAGAGTCACCAAAAAACTATTAGCATGAAGCTGGCAGTGTTATTTCCTACTTCACATCATTCCCCAGTGATATGAAATGATTTGATTTGAATAGTCTGGAAAAGGACTAGAAATGCTCATCGATTCCCCAACAGAGTCACCAAAAAACTGTTGGGTGAATATTTTGTCACCAGCTAACTGATGGGAAAATAGGTTACTTTAACCACATCATAGGGAGATTGGTCAGCCAAGTTTGTAGGTTTACCACATCAAAAGGGGATAAATATCTCCTCTCATCAAGGGGAGGTTCCCTTATAACTATGAGGAGCTATATACTATATATATATATGGAAAAAATAACACTTAGGGGTACGGAAACACCATCCACCTCTCTTCTTTCAAAGATGATGTTCACAAACAAAGAAAAAATCCTAGTAAAGATGCTGAAGGCACTTCTCTTCTTTCAGAAGTGGTCTTGCAACAGACAATAGGATTTCTTTTTGGTAGTGACAAGTATCTAGTAAAAAAGGGTGTAGTAACCAACATGTTGTCCCTAAAAAATAACTCCTCATTTTTTTAGACAACATATGACTATTTTGGTCTTGCATGGCCAAAATTGTCCCTCCCCTTTCCAAAAATTTGTTCTGAACATTCAATTTTGTCATTTTCTCAACTTTTTGGTAAAAGGATTAGCAGGTTCAACTGGTTCATCAAAGGGTCTGTCAGTGAGCATCAAAACAAAAGCTTGAACCGTTGAACCGTTGAACCTTGAACCATTTTGGTTCATCGGTTCAATGGGTTCAATGACCAATTGGTTCAACGTGCTTCGTTCAAAGGTATCAAAGAGACTCAGTGAAATCAAAAGGATGAACCAATGAACTAATTGAACCTTTAATTGAAAGAGTTCAAAGTTCAATGGTTCATGGGTTCAAAGGTTCAAAGGCAGCCTCTATCAAAGAGAGAAGCAACAAACAGGTGGTTCAACATATGGTTCAACCAAGGAGCATGAAAGTGATTGAACCAGGAAGTGATGGAACAAAAGAGATAGAATGAACCGATGAACCAACAAACCAATGTACTTTCAGCGAGTTCAAAGGTTTAAGGTTCAACATGGTTCAAGTGGCTAGCGACTATTGACAGCTCCACGGACGTCAAATTTAAGGTAAGGGAATATCCGTTGAAATTCAAATAAAGTGTGGAACTTGAAGGAAGAACCAAGCGACTGGCTAGAAAGATAGCCCGATAGCTCAAATCATAGCAAGAAGAGACAAAGCTGGAAAAGACAAAATTAGGAAGAGACAAAGCTGGAAAAGACAAAAGCAGAAAGAGGGTAAAGCCCTAAATGTCTGCGCAGGAGTGATTTCTAGTAGGTGAAATAGTGGATTGAGTAGACTTCTGAGTGCACCAAACCAAGGATGTGCCCTGTTTTCTTTCATGAAGTAAAGATGAACGGATAGTTGCACAGATGTCAGAGGGGACAAACCAGATGATCCAGACTCGAGAGAAGACATATGGGATGAAATAGTTAATACAGCTGGCCTATTTTTCAATGCAGTCCTTTGACAAATTTGAAAATGCCTTCAAGGCATTGAATGCACAGCATGGGTCATTCTATGAAAAACAAGCACCCAAGTCTTTCTTGGGGGGGCTATATATTGTAATCTCTCATTTGTTACCTAGGAGACTTTTCATTTTACAAGAGAAAAACTCTGCCCATTTTGAAAGAGAAAAACTGAGACTTTGAGCTCATGTTGTAATTTCATTTCCATTGTTATCTAAATGAGAAACAGGTTTTTCACAGACTTTGTGTTGTTCTGACTTGTGTCATCTGAAGGTGTCCTTATTCATTTAATTTGGTACACAGAATTAGTGAAGGTAATAGGGAAGTGTTTTGAAACCAACTGTGGGAAGACTTTGTGCTTTCACAATTGATTTCAATCTGTGTTTTCCTTTTCTTTTTGTGTTGAGGATTCTGGGGTGACTTTGTGCCCCCATTATCCTTTGTGATATACTATTTGAGCAGTTGAGGTGGAGACTTTGTGCTCTATTTCATCTTGTTGTTATTACACCCTTTTTATCACTAGTTATTTCACTATCTAAAAGAAACTCCTGCTGTTTCCTGTAAGGACACTTCTGAAAGAAGAGAAGTGCCTTCAACATTTATAGCCAAGATTTTATCCTTTGTCTATGTGCATCATCTCTGAAAGAAGAGAGATGGATGGTTTGTCTCACCCCCATGTCTTATTTTTTGCTTATTTATATTGTATATAGCTTCACATATTTAATAGGGAACCTCCCCTTGATGAGAGGAGAGATTTGTCCCCTTTTGATGCAGTAAACCTACACGTCTGGATGACCAATCTCCTTATGTTGTGGTGATAGGAACTATTTTGAATGGCAGTTAGCTGGTCGACAAAATATTCACCCAACACAACAGATTGAGATGTAGCACAAAGTCTCCACCTCGACTGCCTAAGATTGAAATATGAAGGAAAATGAGGGCACTAAGTCATCCCAAGGTCCTTTACACAGAAATAGAAAACAAACAAACACACTAAAGGCAATTATAGACAACACAAAGTCTTCCCAAAGTTGGCTTTAGGATACCTTCCTGATTATTTCCACTAGTTTTGCTTATTTCATTCAATGGACAAGAACACATTTAGGAAATAGAAATAAGAATGATATCCTAAATGACACAAGCTATAACAACACAAAGTCTGAAAGTAACCTGCTTTCTCATTCAAACAAAGAAATATGATCAACAATATGAGCTCAAAGTCTCAGTAATCACCTTTCAATTTTGGCAGAGTTTTTCTTCTATATTCAAAAAGATCTCCCTTATGAAAAGAAGAGATTTACAATATATAGCAGCCTAGAAGGACTTGACGCTTTGTTCCATAGAATGACCCATGTTGCATTCAATGCCTTAAATGCATTTTTAGTTTTGTCAAGGGACCATGTTGGAACAGGGTGGCTGCCTTAACTATGGCGCGTCAAGTCATCTCAAATGTCTCCTCCTGGACCTAGGTCATCTAGTCTATCACCTGATATCTCTGCAGCTATCCACTTCACCTTTACTCCAAGGGAGACAAATAGGCCATGCCTTTTAATGCTTTTCAGCTTAGATGTCTACTTGGTGGATTATTCCACCTACTAGAAATAACTCCTATGCAGATATTTTTGGTCTTTTCCCTCTTTCCTGCTACAATTTGAGCTCTCAAGGCTAAATTACCATTCTGCTGGCTCTTTCAGCTCTCTCTCCAGCTGGTCACTGAGTTTATTTTTAACTTTTATCTTTTTCCAGCTTTGTCTCTTCCTGGTTTTGTCTTTTTCTAGAATTTGAGCTTTTGGGGCTGAATTCTCAGCTTTGCTAGCTCCTTGTGCTCTTCTCTCAGTGGTTCTTCCTTTTGGCCTTAAGGCCTTTGAATGCCTTCGAGTCCACACTCAAGCCTTTAAAAATCAATGTCTATTTCATTGTCATAAAGTTGAAATTCTCTCACCCATCACCATTTGAAATCTAATGGCTAGTTTATTTCCCCAAGTTTGACATCTATGGGGACGTCATCGGACGTTTGGATCCCAACGGCTAGTTCGCGATGCTTAATCTTGACATCTTCAGGCTTGTCACCATCCTTGGCAATTCCTTCAGCTTTCTTGTTTGATCCTTCTTGAAGGGGAGGAATCCCTTCAACTTTGGCTGAGAGTCCCCCGCAAGGGTACCTACCTTTTGGGGTCTTGAGAAAGGTCCATTTTCTAGTCAACGAGAGCCCCCCGCAAGGGTACCTGCCATTCAGCATTCTTTGGGTGGCCTTCAGGCGGTCTTTAGGGTCTTTTAGCTTTAATTCCTTCAGACAAAATGTCCAAAGGAATTCCTTTAGACATTTTGTCTGAAGGAAATCTTCTCACTTGCTTTCGGTCGACTTTCCCTTCGATCGGGATTTCTTCTTCAGGCAAATTCCTTCAGACAAAAGTCCGAAGGAATTCCTTCAGACTTTTTGTCTGAAGGAATTGCCTTAACATTTTTCCACAGAAAATCTTTTTAAAGGAATTCCTTTGTTTGCTTTTGTTCACTGCCCTCCGCAAGGGCTCTTGTCTTTGTTCACTTTTCCAAAGAAAACCTTACCCTTTCAGCCTTTTGCAACGGTCCATTTTTCTCATCACTTGCCCTCAATAAGGGTTGTTTGATCTCCAGAATTGACTTTTGAAAAAGTTATAAAGGTCCTTTTGGCTCTCAAGTGCCCTCCACAAGGGCACTTGTCCTTCAGGCTCTTGGAAGACTCCTTTGAAATGTTCAATTGAAATTGCCTAAGTGTTGAGAACTTGCTTCTTTCCTATGAAGTTCATAGAAATGATTCCATAGAATCCAGTCTGTAGAGTCCATAGAATCCAACCTATAGAGTCCATAGTTTTCTCTAAGTCTCTCGAGCCTTGAAAGAGTCCGTAGAATTTAGCTTGTGGAGTCCATAGAAATGAGCCTGCAGAGTCCATAGAAATGAGCCTATGGAGTCCATAGAAATCAGCTTGCAGAGTCTGTAGAAATGAGCCATAGAATCTAGTCTGTAGAGTCCGTAGAAACTAGTCCATAGAATCCAGCCTATGGAGTCCGTAGTTTTCTCTAAGTCTCTCGAGCCTTGAAAAAGTCCATAGAATTTAGCTTGTGGAGTCTATAGAAATGAGCCTATAGAGTCCATAGAAATGAGCCTACGGAGTCCGTAGAAATCAACCTGCAGAGTCCGTAGAAATCAGCCTATGAAGTCTGTAGAAATTAGTCTATAGAGTCTGTTAGCTGAAAAAGCTTGAAAAATGGAGAATTTGAATGCCCAGAACAATTTTTGAGAAGGGAAGAGAGAATTTTGGCCTGTAGGACAAAAATAGTTCATGTGTTGTCCTAAAAAGGAGTGACAAATTTTGGGAACAACAAGGTGAATGATTATAAAATATGGATAAATTCATTTAGGCCTTATTACAATTAAAAGGATAAAAAAAAAATCATTAAAAGTGAAATTGTGCCTTTTTGTGAACTCTTGACCTGTGTTTTGGCGAGCTAGGTTTTAGTTACAAACCACCTATATCTTGAAAATTAACCCTCAGAATTCTATGAAAGTTGATAGGTCAAATGATTTAAGATATCCTCTAAGTGATCCAAGTGGTTTCATGTTGTCACCATCTGTACAAAGTAATATAACAGCTGATCTATGTTTCTATAGGCCTATTAGCAGCTCGCTAAAAATAGGGCTAAAAACTAAATTTTATATTGTTCTTAAATCTTAAAATTGAGAGTAAGGTATGGATGTCAACTAAATTATCATCTATAACATGTTTATGGATGTTTAAAGTCATGTGGTAGATTTTTCAAGTCCTAAAAGTAGATCCATATCCCTCTAAGTTGCCAACTAGGTCTATAAACAAGCCTAATAGTCTTTGTTTTGTCTATACAACAGTCATAAAAAGAGCATGATAGTCTAGGGTTAATTTCAGGAGGACCTACTATATAACCTATTGGAAATATTTGGTGAATCTATGTAAATTTGAATCATAGCTATGGAAAATCCTCCATAGGTGATGGTGAATCTATGATGATTCTGAATGAGCAAAAATAAATAGTTTCCTTTTTTCTATACAATGTTCAGCTACATCAAAAGTTAGACATTAAATGAAACCATTGAAATGCCACACTAGAAGGCTACACCAGATGGATCCACTGAATGGTTGTTTTAATGGATTTGTTGGATGACTGTGCTAGATGATTATGTCAGATGACTATGCTAGACAACTGCATCAAATGACTCCATAGAATGGTTACATCAGACAACTATGCCCAATGACAAAGTTGAGCCAAGCTATCAGGTTACAAGTGTGGTTGATCTTTTATTCAGTTGATCCATCACCTCCCTAGTTCTATAAATACACCCTCATACCTCATTTTAAACATTTTTCACATTAGATTTCTCATCCCCCTTCAGCCCCACCCACAAAAATTCATCATGGTAAGAAAATATGTTTTAAAGAACTTGCCAATATTTTACATTTTGAAGATTTTACAATAGCCAGATGCATACACAGTACAATGATTGGATTTTAAAATACAAATTTGACGCCCTACTTATATTTGCCTAGATATATCCTATAGAAATAAGTTCCATTTTTCAAAGAGAGATTTATAAATATGAATATAAATCAAATTTACAAGGGGTGTATAAGGGGAATTCAGATTCCATGTGTCAGGAGTTAGCAAAAATAACGGTGTTTATTTTGTTAGTATTGCCATTATTTTAGACAAGCTAATATGAAAAAGATTAAATTAGGAACTAGTTAATATGCTTTTGGAAACCAATGTCATGGATCCATTGGATAACACCAGAATTCATATGAAATCATATGAGCTAGCCAAAAAAATGGTTGAGAACGTATATTATGAAGATGTGGGGCATGATTTAGATGGTAAGGATAATGAACAATAAGAGACAGTAATTGAACAACAATCAATCAATAAAAAAGATGAAACCCTTGGTGACATAAATTTTGAACTATTGCATGGAATTCAGGATTAGTGACCACCATATAGAGAGCCAAACTAAGATGAGGAATTTAGAGAGAAATCTCAGTACATGGAAATATTTAATCAAATGATATTTACATTGATGTGCCAATCATCAAAAATGATATTGGGAAAACATTTTCTACAAGAAATCTATCTCATCCTCACAAAGTTAATACCAAATGCACTAGTGTTGTGGCAAGCCTCAAATCAACAAATTCATTTGTGCATAACAGATATAGTCTGTAATAGATTTGTTTACTTGAGGCTTACCACAACACTGGTGCATTTGGTATTAAATTTATGAAGATGAGGTCGATTTCTTGTAGAAAATACTCTCCCAAGATCATTTGTGATGATTAATACATCGACATAAATATCCATTGACTAAATATTGCTACGTACTGAGAGTTCTCTTTGAATTCCTCATCTTGGTTTGATTCTCTATATGGTGGTTGCTAATCTTGAATTCTATGCAACAGTTCAATCTTTATGTCACCAAGGGTTTCATATTTTTAATTGACTAATCGTTATTCAATTGTCATCTCTTGTTGTTCGTTATCCCTGTCATCTAAATCACACCCCACATATTCACGATAGACATTCTTGATCATTTTTTTGGCTAGCTCATATTATTTCAGATGAATTATGGTGTTATCCAATGGATCCATAACATGGTTACCAGAGGCAGCTTGACTAGTTCCTAATTTAATATTTTTATTATTAACTTATTTAAAATAAAGGCAATACTTGTAGAAGAAGCACCATCATTTTTTATAACTCTTGATACATGGAATATGAATTCCCCTTATAAACCCTTTATAAATTTGATTTCTCTTCATTTTCATAAATCTCTTCTTTAACAAAATGTGAACTTCTTGTTTCTATAGGATAGCTAGGAAAATGTAAAGGTGCACATGTAGTGTTTTCTTTTTTATCTCTAATATCATTGAAAGACACTTTGGTATACTTCAACAGGTGAGGTACATTTAATGGTTTTCTATCTTTCAAGTTTTCAACCTTGGTTTCCTTATTCTTTTACACCTTGTACTAGTAAAGTTTGGGAATTCAGTCCTTGATTTTTTTTTTACTTTCTTTTGCCCATGCCCTTAAGTTTTAACTCCTTTGAATGTTCTTACAATTCCATTCAACACTATCATTTAGTCTACCATTCAGCACTATCAGAGGTATTTTTATTTGGCACTATCATTTGGATCCTTTGATCGACATTGTTGGTGTTCACTATTCTGTATCACCATCTAGTTCCTTGATTCGGGTTTTGTTGGTTACCTTATTTGATATCAAGGGTTAGGTGTGTGTGTGTGGTGAATTGAAGGGTAATATAAGATATTACTATAAATGGTTGGTGAGCTGACCCCAAAAATAATTCATATTCCTAAATTTTTGGTGATCTAGACCCATCTATCGACCCTAAAAAATTACCAAATATAAAATTCAAAAATTAGAATATTCTTAAATTAACAAATATTCATTGCTAAAATTTACCATGCATGATACTTGTGTATCAGATTGTGAACACCTAAATTTATTGAATAAGTCTTTTAAGGCATCATTTAAAGGATTATGGAGTAAAATCCTAAAAGATAGAGTGAGCAGACTTACTATATGGCCTTAAAGTCTATTTTACTCATAAAAAGACCTATACCAATAATAAGGATTGGTATAGGAGAAAGAGAGATCTAATAAGGAAAGAACAATCTAAGAGACCTAAAAAAAAGAGTTACAATCCAAATTGGAAATCAAATACAAATTGTATCTGCTTGCATCAATTTTTTTATTAGAGCTCAACAAGATCTTTTGGGAATAATTTACACAAGTGCAAATTGAAGAGAAAGTGAAGAACAAGTAGAGGAACCCTACAACAAGTTGAAAAGTTGAAATCTCTTTGAATCTAAGAGTAAAAAATCAAGAGACTAGGGTGAAATATACCTAGGTGAGGATCTAAGAGGCCAATATACCAAGATGAAAAAGACTTGGGTGATGTTACATCCTGATTTCCTCACTAAACTTGATTTGCTTATTAAATAGTTATTAATGGGTTTAATGTTGTTTAATTATTGTTATAGAAAATTATTTTAATTATGTTGATGTCTGGACATACATATAATGATTATTTTTGTGTGACTCATTACTTAATTTATTAGTTATATATGAGTTTCATATGCATGCAGATTTTATCCATTTAGTACTATTATGCTTTAGTAACATTTGTATTGATTATCATGGTTATGAGCTAATTAACATTTGCATTTATGAGGTGGATGTGGAAGAAAGTTCACTTTTTAAACAAATATGGATGAAGAGTATCATTAGGAAGGGTGATGTAGATGAATACATTGGAAGTGCAGAGATTTTACAAAGAACCCAACACACACCATGTAGTATAATAAATGCATGATTGCTTTAATTTTGGTTGTGTTTAATTAATTTATGCTTGGTCATGATTGATTTGGTTTTTATTTATGTTTTGATGCTATTCAATTTTAATTGCAATTATTATTATTTGCCAAGATTATGATGTGTTGCCTTTATATATTATGATAGTAGAATATTTTTTATTAGATGACTATACTTTTGAATTACGTAACCCATACAAGTGTGTACCTACAAGCATTCAACAAAAAATTATCGTTAGAACATATATTTACATGGAAAATAAATAAATTACATTGTTTATAATGTAAAAAAATGGTTTTTATAATCTTTATCTAACCTAGAACTAAGTGGAAGTTACTAAGGTGGTACCTATGGTAATTTAGTTTTTAATTACCTAATGGTTAACTAGGTTTAATTGTTTAATGATTATCTTTGATTATTTAATGTTTAAAGTGGATAGGCATTCAAGTTTTTTATTAAACATAATAATTATGTTTATTGACATAATAGAATGTCAACCTAATTTGGAAGTTATCATTTGGTTTGTCTTGGTTATTCAAACCATGCAACTCGGGTGGCTATGGTTAGACTATGAGTTGGAAGGAAATAATGAGGAAACTATGTGTTTGACGGTCGAGCTATGAGTTTTTGGAAGCATGTTGGGAATTTTTTGTGTTATGGGAAGTCATTCTTGGAGAAATAATGAGGGAGAAGGGTTTTTCATGAAATTAGGGGTTTCATAATGGCATGTAGATGACTATGAAAGCATAAAAAGAAGAATGTTTTTTTATAAAATGCATAGAAGCCAGGGTCGATAGAGGAGAACAAGAGGAAAGAAAGGAAATTTTTATGGGAGATAAAGGAGAAAGACTACTTCAGGCAATTAAGAGGTAGGGTTTTGTTCTTGGTTTACTCTATGCTTCTATATTCATGTTATGTAGTTTGTGGATAAAATGGTTATGGTGTTTTAATAATGCTTATTTTGGGAATTGTAAACCCTTGTATGAATCAAGGATTTGACCATGTGGCAGGAGGAACACCCCCCTCACCCCCCCCCCCATAGAATCAAATCAATGATTTGATTGTATAACATGGGAATGGAAGATTAGGGTAATTGTTTAAAAGATTTTTTTGTGATTTTTATTTACATGGCTAAGTGTTATTTTGTTTGGTTATTTACATAGTTGTGCATGTTATTTTATTTATGCCTAAATGATTGGGTGTTAATGAAATGGCTCAAATAAATTATTTTGGGTATAGGGTTCAAAATAGAGTTTTTGATGTTCATTTATTTGACTGTATTTTCCTCAGTCCATTTATATATGGAGACAACTGTGTATCTATATAGCTATATGTCTTAGAGATTTGGTTTTGGTTTTTTAGTTACATTGGATTTTTAAATATAGACTAGGTTTTGATTTGTTGCCATTTGACTATGTATTCATTTCATTTATAATTAACTGAGTGTATAACTTTGTCATCACCTGTATATGAATGTCATTTGACTTAAATTAGTTAGTTGACTGTGTGTAAAGGAATATGAGTCAGTTGTGTATAAAATTTTATAGTTGATTGTGTATAAATTAATGTGAATTGATTGTGTATAAAAGTTTATAGTTGACTATGTATAAATGTTTATTTGTCAACTGTGTGTTAGTTTAGTCAATCACCAAACCAAAGGGTTAAGAGCATTTTAAATGGAATATATATGAAGGTTATATTATTGTAGGCTCATGGGTTTGAAACATATATTAATTTTAAGTTAATATAAACCATAGTTAGTTTGTATGAAGTGATTGGGTTATTATAAATGATGAGTTCTTTGAAAATAATTGTTGTTAAGATTTTATGTTGAGTAACATAAACATTTATTCAACATATTGGCTATGTAGTATAAAATTTACTATAGTTTACATCATCTTGAACATACACAAATGAGTATAAAGATAAGGTATAAATATTGGTCAGTTTGTTTTCTTATGTTAATTAGTTGTGTGTATTATGGTTAAATAAATATTTGATTGATGTTTATTAGACTCTATTAAATGTTCAGATAAGATTGAGTCTAAACATTTGTAAAATTCAAACTTGGAGTTGAATTATTTTGGGGTCTTGGATGTTTAATCTAGGGGTCAAACTTGTGTCCAATGATTTCAATAAGTTGATGTACCATGTGGCACGTAACAAAATATTTCATATTTTGTGTTTATGTTTTAATGCATTTAATTTGAGTTTTAAATGATGTGTGGTGTTAATGTGATTTATATTTAGTTTAAATATGAGTTAATATTTATTAAGTAGGGAACTTATGATATGAGAATAAACTCAAACATATATATATATATATATATATATATATGGATCATACATAAAGATGGTATAATATTCTTTATGAATAGTTTATAAAAACACATACACATACATACATAAGTTGACATTTACTATATATATATATATATATATATATATATATATATATATATATGACCATTTATATGTATATATCATGTCATTAGGAAATCAGTGTCTAAAGGTTTTAAATGTATATAAATATAAGTGGATATGTATGTATGTATGTATGTATGTATGCAAATAATTTGGTATGGAAGTTGATGCCTATTAATATTGAATATATGTATTCATATACAAATTGAGATGTATATTATTAATTAGTAATATGTTGATTCAATTATTAATTACGATGAAAATGATAAATTGTTGATTAGAACAAATAATGTCATATTTATTATTATTATTATTATTATTATTATTATTATTATTATTTATTGATTAGTTTAAGATTTCTTGTGAAATTCTTCAATTGTATTATTTTTATTATAATACTTATGACCAAAAGATGTTTGTATCGAATTGGTAAATTCTTAAATATTATGAAAATTGTTAGAAAATAATTTATTTGTAATATTGTCTTATTAGAAAATGGAATTTGGGTTGTATTGAAACTTATAAAATATTTAGTAGATATAAAGTTACTGTTATTTAACATATAATTATTTAAATTTATTTCTTGTATTTAATTACTGTGGTATTAATACTAAATCTATACAATAAATCTGTGGAAATCTTGTATATAGATTATTTATTAAATATGGTATTAATGACACCAAGGATTTTATCATGATAAGGTTCTCATGTATTTATTTAGATTCATTAATATTTAGATTAAATGAAATCCAATTGAGTGTGTGTGTGATTATGATTGATCTACTAGATCATTAAACTATATAAAAATTTTGGCCAAAGTAATGTTTACAGTTAAACATTATCATTTTAACTGTTTGATTAATATGCATGTATGCACGATGTCATGTGAGACTAAAATTATTTATGATATGTTGCATGTAGTTAAAATCTTATAACACATGAGTTCTAGTTGACTTCTCAATACCTTCATTGTTATCATCTTCTCATCCATGAAGGGAGGGTCATTCCCTAGTTGGGCAACTGTGTGGGGATCTATGGTCCATGATTGGTGTGGAAAATCACTCTGATGATGCTCTCCCTCTCATCTAATAGTCAGTTGATATAGACTTTTAATCATGATTTTATTTTATATATATATGATGAGTTTATGGATATTTGTTAGTTTTGTGGAACATTGTATTTATTTATATTTACTTTGATATAATAACTTTGTATTATTGTACTTGATAACCAGTAGATGGATGCTCTTATTATAAAATATTATTATAAAACTTTAAACAGTTGGCTAAGTTATTGTTCAACAGATATACTTTTGTAATGGATCAAAAATTGTAATTCTGTGGAATGTGTTAATTTGATCATTATCTAAATGAATCATAATCAGTTAATACTATAATATGAATTTAGTTAAAGGTCAATTAACTTATCTTATATGTGAATAATCTATTAATATTATTAAAATAAAGTTTTAAAAAAATACCTTTTTTGAGTTAAACCCAATGGGGTTCTAACAGGTGAGGACCTTGTTGAGTGAGAAGCGGTTGAGATAGGTTCTTAAAACCTTGAGAAATAGTAGGATAGGATAAGAAATAAATCCTATAACCCATTGAGGCTTGAGAAAGTGAAGAGGAGAGCACATCGAGGCTCAAGAGGAATAAATGCACTTGTAAGTATATTTTTTTTATTATTTTGCATCTTATTTGTGAAGTGTATTATACCAAGAAGTTATTTTTAGGCATTAAGATTAGATAAGAGGCATATCAAAGCATGTAAAGAGGTAATGCAAAAAATAAAACAATGGAAGGGTTGAAAAATAAGAACATTCCAATACAAAAAAAAGGATGAGGTGAGAAAAAATAGGCATGCAAAAAGAAATAGATGAACTAAAGTAGGCCTTAATTCATTTGAAGCAATGTTTGGAAGAATGGGATCCATCAGAACAAGGGATATGAATCAAGAAGGTGGTCAAGTGGCCACTCAATCAAACTTTGGAAAGAAGAAAGAGACAACAAGAATTTAGAGGCATCAAAAAGATGATAAAGATATTAGAGAAGCAATCCAATGAGGAACTTAAAGAGGTTATCATAGTTGAAGCCAAACAGGATGAAAAATATGTATGGCATGATGCTCAAGAAAGTCTTGTAGATGATATTGAAATTAAATCATTTCAGGATGCACATGAAGAATTTGAAAATGGTAAATAATTCTATGATGCTTTAGAGGAAATATGAGCTGAAGGAGAAGAAACATACAAGAAAGAAATGTTTATAAGAACACAAACCATGAGAAGGAGCATGTTTATGCATAAGACCATGAAGTAGACAAGTGGGCCTCAAAATTTTGATTTTATCAATGTATCTAAGTTTGTGATTTTAGGTATATAAGTTTTCAAATAAAATTCTCAATTGGAAATCTCAAAACTTGAAGGAAATAAAGATAACAAGGTGCCAATGGGTAGTAAAAGATAGGTTTATGATATGGAGAATGAAGAATACAAGAAAAGAGTGATCGTTAGCCAAAAGGATGATATAAAATTTAAGAGGATGATAGAAATTTTCAATCCAAAGGGAAATATATATCAAGAAGAACTAAGACAAAGAGTAAGATTGGAATTATAACTTTAAAAGGACTCAAGAAAAGAAGATATTCTCTTATTAGTTGAAAGGGAAGATTCAAGAATGAGGTCAATGCCAAGTAAAGCATCTCAAGACACAAGAGAACAAAGAGTTACTCATGATGAAAATAAAAACAAAAATCAAGTACATAAATTAAATAATAAATTAGAATTTAGATTAGACAAAAATCATGAAGCAATCAAGCATATGAAAGGTGCACAAAGACATTAAAAATATGTTACAAGGCAAGTACTAGAAAGTGGACAAGTCTCTATACAAAGAGAAATAAGTATGAACAAATGTGGATATAATGCCATGAATAAACCATGCATGGAACTATGTAAGGGGATGAAATGGAAGGTGTGAATAACTAAGAGCTCAAGAGAAGAGAAACAACTTCAAGGAGATCCAAGAAGAGATGAAGGAGGTTTTACGCCAACGTCAAGGCTAATGGATTAAGAAGGCTTAGTTGATCAAGCAATGGGCAAGAAGAGGTCACCACAACAGGGTAGACCAAGGAAGCATGAGGATGATCCTAAGAAGATGGTAAGAGTACCAAGAATATTTTATAAGGTACTTGAGAAGGACATAAGTTGGAGAGATGATGTGAAGGGTCATTAAATCCTTGGAGAGACTATTGAGTATCCTAATTATACGCTGATGTGTGTTGAAAATGTTATTGGTGAATGTACAATGGTACAAGAATAAGAACTCCATAGTTATTTGAAGGAGGATATTTTCAGTCCAAAAATAGATCCAAGTAAAGGCAAATACAAATTAGAATTGGATGTGAGAAAATAATAAGAGAAAAGAGAATTAAGTTGTATGAGGAGAGAACTTCAAAGAAAGGAGTCACAAGAAGATAGAGTAAGTAATCAAGAACAAGGTGAGAAGCTAATCCATTGGGATAGTAGCATTGCAACTAAATTTTTTGAAGGTATGCATGATAAGGATAAGAGGAAAGTTGTCCAAGAAGCATTAAGTCACCATGAACTTGAGCTGAGAAGGAAGATAGTAGTTCAAGAGGAGGAAATAGTTTATGATAAGACTCACTATGAGGAATCATAATATCCTCATGAGAATGCCAAGATAAACTAAGTAGGAAGAATATTAGGATGGGAGAATAAACAAGAGCTATAGGAGCAAGAGGTGAAGGAAGAATGTAAGTTTAAGGAGAAGATGAAATATGACATCAACCCAATCCTTCATATAATCAAAGTAATAGTAGTAGAAAAGGTATTTGATGGAGGACAAGATGGGAAAATTCATGAATACCCCATGGAAAACATTTCCTGAGGAAAAAATTAGTCGAAGGTATGAAAACAAACCATGATAGAATTGAAAAGAAGAGTTTGTAAATCAAGAGTAGGAGTGATGACTAAAAACAAAAGTTTAAGGGCAAACTATGACAAAGAAGAATCAAAGATAAAGGAAATAGAATATAGAGATAACAAGGAGATACAAAGAAATTTGAGTTACATTAAGGTATAAGGTGAGCTACTGATAAGGCAAAACAAAATAAGAAGATAAAAACCAAGAAGATAGGATCAATAAGAAAGAAATAAGAAGAATCACAAGAGTAGTAGAGGATAAATACTAGATGACAAGAAAGGATGGAATTGAGAGATAAGAAAAAAATTATACAAATACATTTGAGTTGGAGCTCAAATTTTCCCACTTAGGGAGTATGATGTAAGAGCATCATCTTAAGAGGTTTATGTTTGTACATTTTAGTCACTTTTGGGTGTGATTCGTTCTATAAGATATTGTTGTGAAGGGTCATTAAGGTTAAAAATATATTTTATTGAGTATTTCCTAACCTTAATCTATCTTAGTCATGATATAATCAACTAAGGTTAAGTTCAAGTTTAATTGTTATATAAATATGCATGCTTAGAGAGAAGATAGGGCCAGTTGAGGGATATTAGGCTATATGCATCTAGAAAATCCTAAGACTGGTCACTAATAGAGTATTATAATCTTGAACCATGTAAAAAAGATTTAAATAAAGGAGAAAAAAAAGGATAAAAGGAACTTATAAGTGGTTATGCAGATGTTGGTGAGGGGTGTAATAGTGGCAAGGGTATACATATGTAAAGATATATGAATAAAAATAAAATTTTCATGCCTTTTTTTTGAATCTCAGATTGGTTTCATAAGTAAGTGAATATCATTTAATGTTTTGAATCACTTTGTGAATGAAGTTTATGCTAGCATGTATATGTAGTAAGGAATATAATTGAATAGGAGTTCCAACAATAAAAACAATTGTCTTTTCTATGTGATTTTGAAGTTGTTAAGAGAAAAAGGGATTGTCTTTTCTATGTGATTTTGAAGTTGTTAAGAGAAAAATGGAATAGGAAAGGATAAATGAATTCATAAAGAAGTCATTCATTTTATAAAGACTCATTTTGGTTTGACAAAGCTTAAGTTAATACTTAACTCATGATCTCTATATTGTGATAGTTTAAAAACGCAAAAAAGGGTCAAAGTGAGAAGAAGATTAACTTATTATGTTCATATGGAGATTTTTTAAGTCAAGTGACTGATAAGAAAAGATGGATAAATTCATTTAGGCCTTATTACAATTAAAAGGATTCAGAAACAATTAATAGAAGTGAAATTGTGCATTTTTATGTACTCTTGGCTTGTGTTCTAGCAGGCTAGGTTTTTAGTTTCAAAATACTTATATCTTGAAAATTAACCATTATAATTCTATGGAACCTAAAAGGAAGATGATTTAAAATGTCCTCTAATTTATTAAAGTGGTTTCATGAATTAAAAATATCTACAAAGATAAAGCTAACTATGTTTCTGCAGGCATGTTAGTATGGCAAAAAATAGGACTAAAAGTAAATTTTGCATTGTTATTAAAGCTTCAAATTGAAATAAGGTATGAATTCAATTGGTTATCATTTTTAACATGTTTATGTATACTTAAATTCATGTGGTAGATCTTCTAACTCTTGAAAGTAGATCCATATCTCTCTAAGTTGTCAATTAGGTCTAAAAACAAGCCAAATAGTCTCTATTTTATCTATAGAATAGCCTTAGAAAGAGCATGATACTTGTGTATCAAGTTGTGAACACATAAATAGATTTAATATGTATTTGAACACATAATTTAAAGGATTTCAGATTTAAATCCTAAAAGAGAGTGTGAACAGACTTACTATATAACCTTCAAGTCTACTTTTACTCACAAGAAGACCTATACCAATAATAAGGATTGGTATGGGAGAAAGAGCTATATAGATAACCCTTGTAGATGTTACAAACACAAGGTGAATAAAATATTGAGGGAGATCCATTAAGAAAAGAGTAATCTAAGAGACCTAAAAAAAAGGTTACAAGCCTAATTGGAAATCAAAGGCAAGTTGTATCTATTTGTATCATGTTGGATTTTGATTATAATGTTATAAAATTGGTTTATTGCATATGGTTCTTAATATTTTTAATACATTTTCCTAAAAATTGTGCCTATGCAATATATACCCAACCAAATAAACTCATTGCTTCTTCTCAAAAACTTCTATAAAGGTCTGTAGTGTCATGATTTCAATTTTACTACAACTTTATCTTATCATTCTCATATTGTCATGCATTTTGAAATCTCTATAAATTATCACTAGATTATTATTAGGTAGATAAGGCTTCTTGATTTTATTTTAATAATTATAGGTAAGCCCCCTTTTAGGCCTTTTTACAAAAAAATTCTTTATGTCCAGAAGAACAAAGCCATGTGGTTAGGGATTTGATGGTAAGTTTGTTATGAAAATATATGTCATTATTATTTTTTATTGGATTTAGATGTACATATAAGGATTAATAAATCTCACCATATGCATCATGTAAAAAGCATTGAGCAAACATAATTTATCCAGTACAATGATTACTAGACATTATGGAAACAAGGAGTAATAAAAACATTTTTTTTATTTGCTTTTTATTTTAATTTTTGAGAAGAAATTTAACATTGGTTTGAATGCTTTGACAAGGAAAATGTTGCAAGCAATATTTTCAATTTGGTGAGAAACTACTTGTGCCTAGAGTAGAGTTATGCATTGGTGACATACAAAAAAACCACCTTGGCTAGAAGATTGCTTTCTTTTTCATGCATTCTTTCTATTTTGGGTGAAGGTTATAAAAAAATTAACTTTTAGATTTAATAAAATCTTAAAATATTTTATTTTTTGATTGGTTTCTTCTTTTATTTTCTTGAGAAAAATTTAATATTTATTTAATTTATAAAATTTTCACTTCAAATGTTAGAGATTTTTTCATAAAAGCATGATTTTTGTTTATGTTGTGATTATTTTTATTACGATATGCAAATAAGGACCTTAAAATATTGATTAATTTTTATTTATTTTTAGTTATAAGAAACTCAAATATGATTGGTCCCGATAAATGCATGGCATCATTTTACTTAAATAAGAATTTGGGCACATGCACCATCATTGAAGTTAATAATTGGTGTGTATTGATGGGATTATTTCTAAGATTATATCTCATTAATACATCCCAACTTGGATGGTAGTCTATGCAGAAATAAGATTTTTTTTAAAATTCATAAGGAAGAGATCATGTTTGTAAAACTAAATTATTAAATATGTTGATGAGAAAAATGAAAAAAACTGATTTGTTAAATATGTGAAATTAATTAAGTTTCAAAATTACATGTTTTATTTATTTCTTAGTACAAATAACTATTTTGTACAACTATGTTACCATTTGAAATTTGAATATAATATTATATTAAATATTTTTTCCCATCAATTAAATTGAATGATTTGCTTAAAATATAATATTTGTATTCATAGCATTTTAGTGTAATTTCATAAATTAATAGTTAATCATATAAAATTCGATGAAATTTGAATGAAAATGTATGTTAAATTTATAATTGGTATGTCAAATATAAATAAATATTGATAATTTTATTAAAAAAAAGGTCATTTAATTAGCAAAATATCTCTTGTCAATAATTTTATATATTTAATTGATGCATTTTTACTTATTTATTAAACTTTGAAGTACCTTGTATGCGATCTATACTAGGTAGATATGAATAATAAGTATCAAAATTATTTAAGCATTGTTTTGGTATAAAAATATTTTGTGTGGCTAAATGTATAATGGCTTCTATAAGGAGTGATTAAATATCATATGAATGATTTTAAAACCTTGAGTGCATTTGTATTATTATATTTAATTTTAAATATTTTAATTATTATTTTATTATAATAATAAATATTTGTTTAAATAAATTTAAAAGTTTTAAAATTTTTATGCACTTATTTTTTATTCGATATTACAGATCACCACTTGTGATCCATCATTAGGAGAAAAAGAATAATGGTAGAACGATAAATCCACGCTTCCTTAAATAAAGAGATAAAAAACAAACACAATAAATATTAAATGAGAAGGTAGCCACTGCATAATATTGAAATATGTGTCAACTTTATAACAATGTTATCTCGTACCTGAATGTGACATTGAGTCCCAAAAGATAATTAAATGTGACCTCAAAAATAAAATAAATATAAAACTAAATGCTCTAAGATATGGATTTAAACCCTACAAGGCCAATTTGTAATGGTTATTAATATTATGATTAAATTAAAAATGATAATTGGTAAATTATAAACTTAAAATTCTTCAATAAAAATAATTAATACATTAATAATTTTTTTAATAAAATAGTAAATTAATTTATAAAATAAAATAAAATAAATATATAATAAAATTAAATTTATGAATAATTGTTCTTTAAATGACAATGTGATATTGTAATTTTTAAATAATAATAACTCGAGATGTCTAAGTTGATGTATAGTGATATATTGAGACATAATATAATATAAAATAGTTTGATTATATATAATCTATTAAAGTTCAAACAAATGATTAAGTCAAGTATATCATTAATTTCTTTGTTTAGTTATATAATTGATGAAAAAATAAATGACATCTATATTACACAATTTATTTATCTATTGAGTGTTTTATTTATCTATGAGGTTAGCGTTGACCATTTTTGGTCCTGCAAACCAAAATCGATCTCCCTTTTGGGTTTCCTTTTTCTTTTCCTTCCATTTTCATGCTCAGACATGAAGGATAATGCAAAAAATATACTGCTGCAACTCATTTTTCTCTTGGCATGCAAAAGGGCTTAACTTCAAGCATTTGCAAGTATAGGCAGGGTTGGAAGGAGTGATTATACAGGAGTTTGCAAAAGGTGCTAGCTTCATGCGAGTTCCCAAAGTTGAGTGTAAGTTCCTTGTCTCAAACGTCTAAGGAGCTCCATGATGTGTTTTCGGGTCTGATAAAGCAAATAAACTATTTTGGAGGACTTTTATTGGCAAAATAGACCAAGTTTAGAGGGCAGAAAATGCTTGAAAGGGTCAGAGTTTTCCTTAAAAAAAAGGACTAAGGAAAAAAGAAATCCAAGGAAATTCAAGGGATGAATTCCTTCAGACTATGTCTGAAGGAATTCCTTCGGACATTTTGTTCGAAGGTATTCACTGGAGATTTTTTTTGAAATAAAAAGGGCCAAAGGATCATTTTCAAAAGCCCAAAGGGTAGCAGTCCTTGCGAGGGCCACTCAGGGAACAAAAAGGGCCTTTGCAACTTTTTTTGAAAGGCAATTTTAGAGACCAAACAGCCCTTTCAAAGGGTAGGAAAGCACTTGGAAAGAGGGCCAAAGGGACAGAGTTTTCCTTCGGAAAAGGCGAAGACAAAGTTGAATTTCTTTGGGCAAAATGCTTAAAGGAATTCCTTCAGATATTTTGTCCAAAGAAATTCGTGAGGCAAAACCCAAATGAAAGAAAACACTTCAGGAAGAAAATCTTGTGGAAAATGGTAAAGCAAACAAGGCAAATCCTTCAGACAAAAAGTCTGAAGGAATTCCTTCAGACTTTTTGTTCAAAGGAATTCATCTGAAAGAAAGGGCCGAGCATTCAAATGAACATTTCCTTCAGACAAAATGTCTAAAGGAATTCCTTCAAACATTTTATCTAAAGGAATTGGGAGGCCAAGGCCATCCGAAGGATCCCGAAGGGCAAGTGCCCTTGCGGGGGACTCTCAGTGACCATGAAAGGGACCTTTCTCAAGGCCTAAAGGGACACCTTCCCTTCGAGAGGGTTAAAGGACAAAGGCCCAGACAAAGACAGAAAACCCTTCGAAAAGAAATCTATGAAGGAATTCCTTCAAATATTTTGTCTGAAGGAATTTGTCCACAAGAAAGCCTGGTCAAAGGAACACAGAGCAAAGGAAAGCCAAAGGAAGGAAAGTCGAAGGAATTTCCAAGGGGGGTGACATGCCTGAAGACATCAAAATTGAGCATCATGAACTAATCATTGGAATCTCAACATCATATGATGTCCCTATAGACGTCAAATTTAGGGTAATGGGATAGCCATTGATCTTCAAATGCTTGAGCGTGAACCTGAGGAAATTCAATGGGATTAAGGCTAAAGGGAAAAGACCACTGAGAAAGGAGCCAAAAAGGCTAGGAAAAGACAAAAAAATATAAATCTAGGAGAAGACAAAGCTGGAAAAAGACAAAAGTTAAGAACTAACTCAACGCCCTGATGATGAAAGAGCCCAAGGAGCTAGCAAAGGACGATAAGATAGCCCCAAGAGCTCAAATTCTAGGAAAAGACAAATCCAAGAAGAGACAAAATTATGAGATATGGACAAAATAGCCTAGGTGGCAAAGGGGAGGTGAGTTATTCCTACAGTTAAAATAGTCTCCGCCAAGTGGTCATCAGGGAGCACAAACAGTGAACGGTGCGGCCTATTTTTTCCTTATTTTGCATTAATGGTTAGACAACTGCGTGAATTTATTGAATAAAGGGTCTTGTTTGCAGACAAATGACATGGTCCATGTCTTCGCAAATGATGTTTGATATATTTTAAATGCCTAAAGTTAAAACTAGAGCCAACACAACATTCTCTTTCAGCGGCTTCCTCTTCCCAATGCTCTCAATGCACATGGGCCACTTGAAAAAGGGTGCTAAAGTCTTTTTCCAAAAAGGGGAACCTTTGCTTCCTCTTTCTATATATATATATATATATATATATATATATATATATATATATATATATATATATATATATATATATATATATATAGAAAGAGGAAGCAAAGGTTCCCCTTTTTGGAAAAAGACTTTAGCACCCTTTTTCAAGTGGCCCATGTGCATTGAGAGCATTGGGAAGAGGAAGCCGCTGAAAGAGAATGTTGTGTTGGCTCTAGTTTTAACTTTAGGCATTTAAAATATATCAAACATCATTTGCGAAGACATAGACCATGTCGTTTGTCTGCAAACAAGACCCTTTATTCAATAAATTCACGCAGTTGTCTAACCATTAATGCAAAATAAGGAAAAAATAGGTTTGAAAAGGATCTCTCGTTTTTGTATGGCACATCCCTGCCAATTTTCACCTTGAATCAATAAAAAACATTTTTACCTCTCTTTGGTTGGATATATCTCTGAGTGTGCCTAAGTATTAACCTTGTGTTTAGTCATTTTCCATAATGCTTTCACAAGCTTGATACCAACACACCTGGTATAGACAAGCGCCATTCTTGAAGGTAGCAAAAAGAGTTGTATCTAGAGCACAGAGATAGGAGAAGGTTGCCAGACAGTGTGTTTTCCTACAACGCCTGTGGTAAGTTCATCTTCTGTGTGTCTTCATTTAGCCTTTCTGTTAAGTTCCCTAAATTTTGGTCTTCCCAACAGATAAAGTGTATGTATGTGCTCTTATGGTTTGAAGTGTGAGTAATGAGTAGATCAAACTTTTGGTGCATCACCTTCTTAATTTAGGTTATGTTTCAGTAATCCTTCTCTTTTCAATCCCCCCATTATATATATTAGCAATATTACTGGAATAACTCAGAGATGCATCAAAGGGAGCTAGCCCTTATCTAGAGACTCTCCCCTCAGTTTTTCCAGACCCACAGGAAAGAGAGGAGTTTCCATTGTGCCGTGTGGAAGAGAGAAGCCCAGCCTTCTCTCAAGGGTGAAATCCACAACGTCAACAGTTAGTAATGTTATTGAAAATCTATAAAATCTATCAAATAAGACATTGTATTAAATAGTTGTTTCATCAATTAATTTGAATAATTAGCAAGTAAAAGACATTGAGTTTGTTTGAAATCAACTCTATTTTTATTCTGATTGCTTTATTCATCATAGTTTGAAACATTATATTTTATTTGACAAACAATTAATGTGAAACCTAACACATTGTAAAGTTAATTGTTATTGGTACACATATATTTTTGCATGTCAAATAAAAGAAAACATGAAAACATGTATACTGGATATTAAATTCTTAGACGGGATAACATTGATTACACAACACTTTATGAGAGAAGAAAAAATAATAAATCACAATTTCTTATAAATAATTTACATTGTAGATTACCTAGACCTCCATCATCAAAGATAAAAGTGATGGTGAAAGCTCGACTAATTTTTGTGGAAGTATGTGTTATTTTATTCTATTTTAAAGTAGTGTTGACCCTCTATCTAGAGGCTTCGACCTTGTTTATGATAGTGTCCATTATGTTGCAAAATATGAACCTAGATATAAATTGGAAACAATAGGTATCACAATGCTAAAACCCATGGAAATAAATTGTTATCCTAATTGTGTATGTAAACTTCTAAGAAAAAATAAAGAAAAGTTTGTTAACCTAAAATAATAAATATTGATTGTACTTTTTTGGAATGTATATAACTTAATTTTAATGTATATATATTTGATATTAAAAAAATTAAAATACAATATCATAAAGTACATAAATTTAATGTAATATATGTAATGGTAATTATGTAATGAAGTAAATGCACACTTGCTTGAAGTGATATATATTTTTTAACTTGTATCATTTTTCAGTCTCCTTGTTAGCTATGGTCTTCTTGATATTTGTCTTATTCCTTGGTATTAATTAATTTTTAAACATTGATATATTTTTTTGGTTTTTAGGTAACATATTCCTTTGAATATTCATCAATCTCATTAAAATAAAAAAATATTTTTTAATTTATATTTAAAAAAGAATTTTTATTGATGTTTTTTACAGTGTTTGGTTTAAGAGCACTGATATCGGCACGAGTATTGACATGATGGATATATATTTAATTAAAAATATTGTTTCTTGTTTACTCAAATGAGATATTGAAATAAAACATTTTTTTAAATATTAAAGATATATTTTATCCGCTCACTTTTAAGCACAGATATACGTCATCATGTTTTATTTTCTGATGGTTTATATATATAAATAGGTCTTTCATAAATGAAATGAAATTCTATTATTGTATCTTATGAGCTTCAAGAAGGGTATTTTGTGCAACTTATCAAATTCCAATGTAAAACAATTGAATATGAAATGTAAGTTGCTTGTTATTTTCTCCCTTTTGTATAGAAGTATTTTTTTTCTATTTTACTTTTTTACCAACTAATTATATTTTTTATTTTCAAATAGGACTGCTGAGATATTAGACTTGAAAAATTGTATCCAAATATATTAATATTAGTAACTCGACACTTATACTAGACACATACAAAAAATAAATGCAAACAAGTTCTTTAGCAAGTGTCGTTTATTCACAAATGAAAATCAGTATACCAAAACCTGCCGCGATGCTTGCTGTGGTAATGATATTCTAAAAACTATTTTAACTATTAGTGAATTAACTACATGTTAAAAAAAAATGATCAATAAAAGGAAGAGTGTTACCAAAGATGTGGAAGATTGTTTGGATTTGATTTTTTTAATAGTGATAAATGAAAAATATGTGTGCATGTTTTAACGAGATTGAAGATGAATTTTATAACCAACTTGATAAGGAAAAAAAATTATGTATTTTCAAGTGAAATTTTTAGAGAATAAAATAAGATAAATAATCATTTGAACATTCATGTGAAATAATATTTCAATTTTCATCGACAACAAGTATTCATATTAAATATATTGAAGGTATAACAATGCATCAATTCAATTTCACAAACAAATTTTTGACATTCCAAAAATGCTGAATAGAGCTATAGTGGATATTATAGGTGTGGTCTTGTCAAGTTCTCTTGTGTCAATGATACATCAAAAGGCAAAAAAGAATAATTTAAATCAAGGACATCTAAAGAAAAAACATTATGAGGGAGCATATAAATTTAAAAATCATTAAAATAATTGAACTTTGTGTGCCCCAACTTTACCTTTTCTTGTATTCAAAGCAACTTGGACATTGATTTTTATGGATCAACTATTGAGACTAATTCCAATAGTAACTAATTTATTAGCCTTGTAATTATGGAGGTTTAAAATTTGTACCACTAGGTAGCTTTTAAAATCTCAAAAGTTCCTTCACCTTTGTTGATAAATAAATATTTCTCAGCCATTGGAGAACTTGATTGTTAAATCAATACTTTTTGAAATTACTCACATGGAATTTTGAAAAAAATGGAACGAGATTTAGTGAAACTATGAAAGCAACTATGACAAAATTCCTCATCGATAACTTCTATTACTTTGCTTATCCACTCATGGTGGTCATGTATAACTTATATTACTTTGCTTATCCACTCAAGTGGATGAAAGGCCATGTAAAAAACATGTTATGAAAAAATAAGGTGTTATTTATCATTATCTTAAATGTAATGTGAACATGTTGAATGTGATTAAAAATATTCTCTTTGGTTGGTAGTAATTGATTTTACAGTTGAGCCAAAGCCAGTGGTTACTTTCAAAAAATTGTAGAGTCAATAATGTGTATTATAGCAAAGGATTTACACAAATTTTTGATATTGATGATGAAACTACACAAGAAATAATTAATCGTGTCATGGATCAAGAATTCATATTTGCAATATCAATCAAGATATAAAATTATAATGAGGAAATCAAATTTAATATGTCATCTTCGATGAAAAAAACCTCTTAAAAAATGTCAATTAAGTTGAGATGATGTTTCACTTATTCCTTTTTCACTATGGATTTGATCATCTACATACTTGTTTATAAAATTGGATATTATATACCACTTATTATGCTTAATTTTTTTAGGACATATATTTTACATTATTATGATTTTATGGTTTGACAAAGATCATTTTTTATATTTTCTTGCATTTTGTATATAACTTGGACTTGTATTACGTGTTGAAAGACTATTTTCAAGTTTGAATGTCTAGAAACTCTATAGATAACTAAATTTATTAATTATAACTAATAAATATAAAATATATTACTCTTTATTTTAATATGTTTATTAAATATATTAAATCTTATGTTTCATTTTACTTTAATTTTAAGATTTTGGCTGAAAACTACATTCATTAATACTATCTTGATTTAAAGTTGTTATCAGGTAATTAGTTTATCTCAATAAATATATATTTTAAAAAATCTATAATTATTAATATGTTGTTTATTTTTTTACATTATGTTTTCATAAACATTACTTTCTTATATGCCTTTTCCTTTATTGTGATTTAATGGTTTGTCAAGAACTATTTTTTATTTTCTTTCTTTTCATATATAACTTGAACTTATATTACATTTTAGAAGACATTTTTTTGGTTTGAATGTCTAGAAATTGTATAAGTAATTGACTTTCTTAAGTATAACTAATGAATCTAGAAACAAATCTCTTTTTATTTTATTATGAGTTTGAAATATATTAAATTTTACATTTTGTTTTATCTTAAATTTAAGATATTAGGTGAAAAAGATATGATCCTTCCTACAAATAGATTAGCCAATGCCAAAATACAAGAAAATATTTTGTAATTGAAGGTGAAATAACTATATTTCATTTAAAAAAAGAATAAAATTATGTTACAAAAAAAGAGTAGAATTATATTGCAATATTATTGGTCGCTTCAAGGGGGGAACCTTCTTTGAGCAAGTTCAATACAATAAATTTATGTATGTCTTTACTCTACCTTGAGCACTCTATTTATTTAATTCTAATCTACCCAACTACTAATTTCTCCGCACATAAGATTATTACAACTAGTTCAAGGGATGAATTACAAAGCACATGCTTTTGAAATTTTTATTAATAACAATAATTACAAAGAAATAGTTAGGTCAAAGGGGTCCTAACATGACCTCCTCAAAAATATTTACACTCAAACTTAAAGATTAGGAAACTAGTGTTTAATTTGAAGAAGAGGTTCTCAAGTTGCATCCAATGTGATTGATCTAGAACCTTAATGGAAAATCAATTGTGCATATAATGCTAACGCCTATCTAGATAGCTTTAAGTTCAAGAATGAGACATCCTTATGCATAGAGTTTAGGAAATACAAACTGAGTTGTGACATTATGGCCCAAGACTTTCTTCAAACAAAAAACATGAAAATCTAGATGGACACACGAAGAAGGTGGGAGTTTTAGCTTATAGGGAATTGGATCAGCTTGTTCAATAATATTTTAAGGCCCCTAAAACTTAGGAGAAAGTTTCTAGTGACCCTTTAGTTTAAAACAGGATATCTTATAAGGTTGTAATTCAAGGAAGACCATATACCCAAGTTGGAATATGACTTTGAATGATGGTGATCAGCTTATTACTTCATCTAATTCTGAGCCAAGAGGAAATTATATTTGAGAAGTTGAAGAATATTATCTCATCCACTAAGGGTAGTATCCACTACCTATACATGATATCTACTTAGGAGGTAAGAGAAGAAATATAAGACCTTCTGACCATAAAAGTTTTCATATGGATACATCTTGGTGGTAGTGTGATAATTAGTGTTGTACCACCATTCAACAATGGTAACCACTTGACCCTATGATGCTTTTGATCAGAGGCAAAGTAACAAAGATATGTTTCTAGACATTTTTTGACAGTTTTAGTTTGGCCATCTATGAGTGGGTGAAGTCCATATCTCATTTTTAGTTGAGTTCTCATGCACTTAAAGAGTTATTTCCATAAATGACTAGTAAAAATTGAGTTTTGATTATATACAATTGAAGTAGGGATGTCATAAAGGTAGAAAATTTAGTCAAGAAAATTTTGGTTGATACTAGCAGCAATGTAAGGATGGGCTAAGGAAAAATAATTGTCACATTTGGAGAGATAATCCACCAACACCAATATGATTGATTTATTTCCAAATTTTGAAAAACCTTTGATAAAATCCATGGAAATATCCATCTAGAGGTGTTGAATAAATCCTGACGTGGCTACTGTTTAACCTTTTTATCATTGACATGTATCAAACTCTTTAAGAAAATATTATTATGTTTATTAATTCATTTACAAAATAAATTGCATTGAACTTGCTCATATGTTTTAAGAAACCTAAAAGACCTATTGAAGGCGATGGATGAAATTTGTGTATAATTTTATGGAAGATCTTGGAACCCATAATTAAGATAATGTGGCCTTTGTATTTTGAGGATTGTCTATCCCAAATGTAGTTGGGCTTGGATGCATGATCATCATATAATTGTTTAATGAGTTGTGTGTGATTTTCTTGGTACTACTATTATTGTATATCACACATCCATTCAAGAATGGGTAAAAATAATGCATAAAACTATGTATGTTCCTCATATTTTTGAGAGATCACATCAACAAACACATTCTCCTTTTTGTTTTCATAAGTGATCTTATAATCATATCAGATCAATTTGGTGACCCATTTTTTCTTGTTCAAGGAGTAGACCCTTTGTTCCAAGAAGTATTTGAGGCTGTAATGATGTGTTTTAATATAAAAATATTACCCTACTAAGTATGAATGCCACTTATTAACTACATAGAGGATAACCATAATTTATATTACATATGTCAAAATCACTATATTTCATCCAGTGAGGGCATTATTATTAAAATCAATGTTTCTTCCATCTTACATAACCATGACACCAAGGCCATTGACACAAACATTAGTTTCAATAATGAAGGTATTTAAGAATGAGCTAGATTTGATGCACATAGCCTATTTTAGTAGACTAAAATCTTGTTTGGTGGCTGCATGCCTCAAAAAGGAGTCTTTTTTTAGCATGGTAGTCAATGGGTTAAAAAAAATTCCATAGTCCTTGAAAAATATTAAGTAGTATTTGGTGAGTCCAAAAAAACCATGAAGGCTTCAGAGGGTCTTGGGTTTAGGTCAGTCTTTCAATGATTAAAATTTTGGTAGGGTTGACCTAAACTCTTATTGTTGAAACAATGTGGCCTAAATACTCAAGCTTATGCTAACGAACAAACATTTGGACCATTTGAAACATAGTTAGTGGTCCATGAGAACTTATAGGGTAGTATTGAGGTCATGTAGATGGTCTTCCCAAGTTTTGTTGTAAATGAGGATATTATCAAGCCTTGGAATGTGGATAGGGTGTTGTGAAGCCTAAATGGAATGATCAATAATTTATAGTGGCCATCATCCATGTGGAGAGTAGTCTTTGTAATATCCTCATCCTAAATGCAAATCTGGTGATAACTCAACCACAAATCTAATTGATGAAGATCTAGAACCATAAGGTTCATAGAGGAGTTCATCAATCACTGGGATATGAAAATTTTCCTTAAAAATGAGTTTGTTTATTTTTTGGATATTGATGCAAAGTCACCAAGATACATATTTTCGTGAATCAATATAATTGGAGAATAGTGTGGGCTTGTGCCAGGAGAAATTTCATTTGATTGAAGTGGTTCATTAACATTTTTTAAATTTACATATTTTATAGAATAGGGTAGTGGTAGGGTCGAATGTTGGAGGTATACTACCTAAATGGCATTAAATGAAATCATCCTTTATCCAGTGAGGTGGAAATCATTTTGATTCCTCAAATATTGATGCATGTTTGATTATAAAAAATCATAAGTCATTATACTGGCTAGAATTAGGAGATGTGTTGAGATGGAAAGGGAAGAGTTGAGTAATGATTCTATGTGAGCCTTGTTTAATTATGTTATCCATGTAGTTATAACTAATGACACTAGATGATCCTAGAAAGAGGCCCTTCAGTGTGTACTATCGCTTCCAAAGATTTGAAAAGTTTGATCAAATAGGGCCAAGAGTGTGAAACCATTGGGTTCAAAGAACTGCATCACATACACCTAATGGTAAAATAAACATATTTATTTTTATGTTATAGTTACATATATAATACAAAAATTATAGTACTTTCATTCACAAGGAAATGTTCCTCCATTGACAATCATCACTTCAAAGTTGGAAGAATGGTGCATGAAATAGTTGACTTGTTTGGGTAGCTCAAGATAAATTAAATTATGTATGCTATCAGAGTGAATGATAATAGTGAGGGGGTGTTTATTAAATTACTCATTTACTCTCAAAGTTTGAGGAGTGGTTACCACAACCAAGCCATGCATAGAAATTTCTGGGTCTAACTCTATGGTGTTGGGTTCTTTGACTTTGAGTTCTTCTTGAACATCTTCTCATTTATTAATATTTGGAGGTGACTTGACATCCAAAAAATACAACTTTTGTTTAATGCATTTGTGCCTTATTTTTAATTTTCATCATAGTTGTAACATAACCCATTTCTGTGACAAGCATGCATTTTTGCCTTCATAAAGCATTTAATGGGGGCCACTTTTAGATGAGGTTTGTTATGGGATATTGTTTTATAGAGGTTTTGAACTAACCAAAATTTTAAAAACAATTCTTGGAGATGATCTTATCTTCTACAATCTTGGCCAATCCTAAAAATTTCATCACGTTTTGTGGTTGTAAACATCTTTATGTCAACACCTATGATAGATTTGATCCCACCAATGAAATAAATCTTGAAATAGTCATCATTAACCCTTTAGTTTGGTTAAATTCCAATTATTCTAATTCATCTTGATATTCATGAATTATTATGATTTTTTGGAGTTTGGTCATGTCTTTTATGAAATCATCATAATTTTTAGAACCAAAGTGAATCAACAAAATTTTGATAAAATCATCCCAAGTGGGTTCTTTGTGAAATTTTTGATACCACTGGTACGAATGGATGGTTTATGTTTCCAAATGAAAGGAGGCTAAGGGTATTGTTTGAATCCCCATTATATTGTGTAAGATGAAATATTATTTGTCCTGATAAATCTAATTGGTAGGCTCAATACCATCAAAATTTTGAAATTCTAATTTTGGACCTCATGACCTAGTTCTTGATGAGAAACTACTTTCAAAGCGCTAATCACAATTAAATCTATTTTGTAGTGTAACATTTTAGGTATTGAGGTTGTGTACTTGGTCTTGAATATCAGTGATTTGGGATTGTAGATTATAAATGATTGGATACATGGTCTTGTCCCAATCCATGGTCTTACTTTTATATTGGGTTATGGCTACCATTACCAGGAGGGGTCTCATAGTTCTAGAAAAGGCTAACTAAAGTTATATGTTAAAATGATCAACTTGACAAGACAATCTCAACAATATGATTTTCTTAAGGGAAAAATATATTTTTTACATTTTTTTGGAAATCTACTTTAAGGGAAAAAAAATTCTCAATTTTTTTGCATCTCTCACCATTTATAAAATAATTGACCTAGAAAATGTTGTGACCCTGTTTTGACATTATGAAAATTGTGATTGTATAGACTATTTCTTGATAGTCTGATGTAGATTGTGATCCTACAAATAGTTGATCTATATTATATGGATTTATTTATGATTTTAGATATTAATTTTCTAGGAAGATTAGTTGCTTGTGGTTTTTTCTAACTTTTATTACCTAGTTTAAACACATTCAAGAAAAAAATTAAAAAACTACTATAGGGTGTGTCTAAGTTGTGAGATCACATTAACACTTATCCCATTTATACATAGTTTCAGATCATTGTTTTAGACCACCAAATATGAATGGTAACTATACCTATACTCAATTATCCAATCTCCAAGGATGGTTACGAGTAACTTCTCAGGGATAATCACTTATCAGTGTACCATAATTAACATATGATTGAAGGCTTCCTATGGCTAAGCTATGGAAATACCTAAGGGATATTTTGATATACCATAGGGTATGTGAAAGCTCATATCCATATACAACACTGTATAATGTCTTGCATATTTAGGTGTAACCTTGCACTCCATGGAATCAAGTAAAATTGACTACTTAAACCAAAATGACATCTTTATTTTAGTTTAAAAACCTTCAGAACATATTTTATAACCTAAAAGAAAAGAGAGGCCATAAATTTTTGTAAAAAAAAAATAGTTCTGCCATTTTGTTACCACTTTCTAATCACAAAGATCCCATTTAGAGGAGGTTAAACCATACGATGGATAATACTAAAGGGAACTAAATCACTAAAACTATTGTGAAAAATAGCCCTGAAAGAGATCTAATACCAAATGATATGATTGATCTAGAAAACATATTAACCAATTGAAAAATACAAGAAATTATTCTCAATTGAAGTGGAAATAACAATATTGCATAAAAAATACCAAAGAATTATGTTACAAAAAAGAGCATAATTATATTGTTGGCCTCTTAGAGGGGAAAACCTCCTTTGAGCAATCTCAATAAATTAAATTCCTAAATATATTTCCTCTAGCTTAAGCACTTTATTTATACTAATTCTACTTTACCCAAGTACTATTTCCCATTCATGTGGGGTTATTAAAATTATCTCAAGAGACACCTTACAAAGCATATGACTTTGTAACTTTTATTAATAACAACAAATACAAAGAAAGAGTTAGAAGAAAGGAGTCTTAATAAAAAATGTTTTCATTAACAATATACTCATTTGAAGTTGTTATCATGTAATTAAAATCTTTTCTCTTAAAATATATATTTTAAAATGATAACATTATCAATATATCACTTCTTTTTTTGCATTAAGTTTTTATAAACATTACTTTCTTATATTCCCATTTTTTTCATACAGCCTAAACTTGTATTGCATTTTAGAATGATATTCTCATGTTTATATTTATAGGAACTATATAAATGGTTGATATCATTAATTGTACTCAATAAACTAAAAAAAATGTTTGTTTTATTATGGTTTACATTTTTATTGAATGTCACATTTCATGTTATTGTGTTTTAAATATTTAATTTAGTGATAATGTTTTCATATAACAATATATTTATTTCATGTATATTTCACATACATTTTTTTTATATTAAAAAAATAAATAAACTTGAAAATGTCTACTCTACAAAAGAAATAAAAGTCATGTGAATATTATGCAAAAAATAAATGAAATCTTAAATAAAAATAATGGTGCCAATATGAACTCAAAAAATATACTATCAAAAGACATAGAAGGGGAAAAAATATTGTTTTACTAACTAGTTACATTTGTCTATTGCAAATTATGTAATACTTCCTACAAATCAATATATATGTAATATTCAATGAATATTGAGCACATTCCTTACAAACACATAAATGACATGTTAAAAATTATAGAAAAAAAAACCTTAACTATAAATTATTTTTATTTTGAGAATGTTGGAGGCACATCATCACAAATGTTATATAGTATGTTGAAGTAAATTCATGCCAATTCTCCATTTATTGTTGCTAAAATAAATGTAAATAAGCCGCTTGCTAAAAGTACATATAACTCATCAATGAGATGTGGGTGAGTTGATAAAGTGGCTTGGTTGTTTCATCCCCACCCAGGTTTAAATATTGTTGGGCATGTGAGGTTGGTTTCGATTGTATGTGGTGTATTCATGTCCTATTGGTTGTAGATATGGTAATCATGAAGCTGGTTATGGCAGTATGTGGTGTAATCGAGGCATATTACTTGGTGATATGGTAATCCTCTAGGGATTTGGACCCCTATATGTGTCCCAAATCGGTTCTTAGCTCCAGTCAAAAGTGATGATAAATTAAAAAAATAAGAACACATATAACTTAAATCTTGTTGAGACACATATGTAGTTTCTCTATAGAGTAGATCAATTGTCATCTATTCAAACATTATTTATATGCATGAAAAATTATACATGCATGAAAATTCAAATATCAAATGGAGTATTCATTTTTTGTAGATTATTTTCAAAACAAAATGGTCATATTTTCTCTAAATGGAACAAATGGATCCTAGAGAACAACCTGCAACTTTTCAAGCATTAACACACATTGAGTAAATGCCTATAACATGGATTAATTTAATTTTTTGGGTATAACATATTTGTGGAGGATAATAAAAATAAAATAGACATATTATTAGTTTACCTCAGGATGTTAGTGCCACTAGAAAATTTCTTACATGAAATATTTATCAACTGGAGATAATGTTTGTCAAAAGACAAGGTCCTAAATAAAAAACATGTGATTTTTAAGCTAGAAGATCACGCATTCAAAATGTTTTAAAATACAAAATAACATATGATCCATACTACAAAGATGTCTTTTTCAATGATGACACATTAACATCATTGTATACTAAGCCTATCATATGTTTCATCCATGTTTCTATATGTATGTGATAACATTGAAGAATTCCAATAAATTGAACCAACTTATGATGCATTGGAAACTACATGTTTTGTCATATAGCAGTACCACCTTCCTCATTTGTCCTTATTCTCCAAAATACAAGAAATGAAATAGAAGAAATATAAAGGTATTTTTAATTAATATACCAAGTAACACCATATGTTATGTCAAGTTTAACACTTAGCATGTATCCTATAAAATTATTAAAAAAAATGTTTTTTTGCTATGGAATTTCCTACTTTGTTTCTTATAGGTGAAGCTATGTGTAAAGTACCTCATTTTAAATAAATTCAGATGCTTGAATATGCACTTCATTTGATGTGTTATTACAATAAAAAAAATTGGTAGTCATACAAGAATTAGCTAATTTATACTTAATCTAATGATGTTTCATCACACTTAAGGAAAAACTACCATTTATGTTAACAAAAATATTGAAGAAAATTTTCCAACTACTATTGTAGAACTTTGAGAATATCTCCATACAATTTTTGAAAAACTCCTTGAAGACTTAATGCACTTTTCTTCCAATTTTTAAGGAACAAGATCATATTGGAAAAAAACCCAGATTGAACTAAATAACTTGATTTATCAATAAGTTTATCCTACTCTATTTTTCATGTTGAGTGTTGATGACACCAAATGGCCTTATTTACATACCGTAATGCCTTCCAAGGCCCCTGAAGATCCACGTCAATCCTATCATTGGAGAATAAAAAATATTTTATCCAATCAAAATTATAAATCCCTTTGTATGGATCATGGATTTACATTATTTTGTGAGGAAGTATTATAAAATCACTAAGAAGCATAAGACTATTGGCATATGTATGCAATAAACTACCGCATTTCATCAATCCTTTTTCCAAAAGTAGATTCATCTATTGAAATTGATATAAATAAATACTATTATCAGGCATGGATGGAAACATAGAGGCTTCATAAATACTCATGGATTTATATGGATTAAATATGCACCCAATATTGATACATTAGATTTTGAAGATCAATCTTCAATTGAAAATATAAAAAAATATTTTGATAAAAATATATTAGCTTAGAATCTATGTGATAGCTTTCGTAGAAATAAAATGGTTCACCATTCTATTCTTGGTGAATAATGTCTATTAAATACTATATACATAACTTAAATCAATCATTTTCTTGACTATGAAGATATTTTGAATTGTGTTCAAAGGCATACTAAGTGCACAAAATAAATATGCTTAAAAAAAAGATTGATTCTTCAATGTTGGTACAAAGTGTCTTGGGAATTGCATCAAAAATATTTCATAGTCATTAAAATTAATGAAGAAAAAAAATACAATGATTTTCGTAACAATGAAAGATTAAATACTCACAATCCAACCATGATTTCCATGTGTAGAGAAAATGTTGATTTCTAACTTGTTCTTTCACGTGACGCTGTAATTAAATATACTACAAAATATGTTTCAAAAGTCAAGAATAAATATAAAATATATCACCATATATTAAGAATAATATCGAAAAATACAAGCTCACATGAACCATCTTCAAATTCCCTTAGGAAACTTCTAATTGACAATATTTTTTATCATTACATTAGTGCATAGAAAACTTACATCTCTTACAAAAACTATTATTTGTTCTGTGTAGTTGATCATTTGTCTCATTAAATGTTGGAAAGAAAATCCCATGCCACATTTCCCATAATGAATTTGATTCATTTTATAATTATTATTCATTCTTGCATACATGAATCAACCTCATTCATTAGATCTAAAATCACTTGTAGATGCTGCAAGGAATCGCTCATATGAAAAAAATAGTTGTGGGGAGAAATTTTAAAATATATGTGTGTGTGTGTGTGTGTGTGTGTGTGTGTGTGTGTGTGTGTGTGTGTGTGTGTGTGTGTGTGTGTGTGTGTGTGTGTGTGTGTGTGTGTGTGTGTGTGTGTGTGTGTGTGCCAACTATTATTTATGTCTTCTATAGGTTATTTGAAATTCCTTCACAATATTCTACTTCATATGCTTTTTTTTGTTGAATTTTATACAAAATTATTGAAGACATCAGATGTTCTAATGAATAAATAGTTAAAATATAGGAAAACATGAAAAAATCCTACCACCCATGGCATATTCGGCATACGATTTCTGAAAATGAATTATTTTTAGATGATGACATTCTTTGTTAAAATTTTGATGACCCTCTTCATTACATCTTTGAATAACTTGATGAATGCGGGAAAAAATCATAGGTACATCCCAACAATGATATTTAGCTTAATGAGCTTGATATGCTTGGTCATCACAATTTTTATATACCTCATAACTAGAATGATGCTAACATTTAGATTACTTGAAGGAAAAAACCACTTTATTTATAGAAATGAATCATTAGAACTACTAGATTTATGAATCCCCTTCTATGGTCCATACAACTCAAATGCATTATCTATAAAATGACAAATTTATTGTTGATATTATTATGCGCCACTATAGTTTGTGTGCTACAATTATTCCATTGAATAATTTTTTATTCAGGGCACTACCAATATAGGAAAATAATAACTTATTAAAATAATAATAATTATATTGATTTGTAAACAACTTACATTAATTTTCCATAGTTATTACTTGCACCAATAGTTATTTCACCATTTAATATTGTAGATTTTGATTACAAGAGAGTTTAGTTCATTGTTAGTTCATTCAAAACAAAACAAAAATTGAAAAACATAACACCTCAAGCATAATCCCTCTTATGCGAAAAGATCTAAGATAATGAAACAAATATAAAATCATAAACAAATGCTATATCTTTCCATCGATTCTTTATTCAATCCTGATTCAGTTTGTTTGTGCCCAAATTGTAGAGCTAGGAGTCTTTGACAATGTTGTTAGTACATTTCGATGACATCTCCCCTTGTCTATGAGTGTTTTGATTGAAAGAGTGTAAGAAATGTTGAATCTTTTCAATAGATTTATGCAGAATTTATTTGAATGAAAAAACTTGCTATGACTAGAGGGGTCATCCTCTATTTATAGATTGATCATATTGATTGTAACCATTAGATCAAGAATGAGACCTGTGGCTATAACTCAATTTAGTTTGGAGTGATTAATGTCATAAATATTTTTAAAATAAGTTGCATTAATGAGGCATGGCTTCCAAATTCTAAATTTATATTGATGATTTTTGTATTTGTGTTAATGCTTGCCAACTTATTGAGTGATGTCATGATGATGTCATAATTTAGATATTTGTTGACTATTTGAATATTTCATAATTAGAAATTAACCAATTTATATGCATTGTTTGAGCTAAAGGTTGGTTACTATGAATTTTCCCAATTAGGTATGCCCCAACGTGTTTTAGAGTACACACGTCAGTTGTGTGGGTGAATTTGGGGTTTTAGGTAATTTGTGTGTTATTACAAGTAATTGATTTTTATTGCAATTTTAACATGAAAGTGATAAGAATTGAGTGTCCATATTTTTCCCCTATTTGAAAGGGCATTAGGAGGCACAAGTGAATCAATGAATTTTTAAGGAATGAAAAAGTCATTCAAAATGATTTAATAAAGATTGAAGAATGATGTGTCCATTATTTGTTGAATCTTGTTCAGTTTCATGAAAATGAGTTTGTACCGATACCCCAGATGTTTTTAAGACACCCTGGATGCATCCTTGAGGGATTGGTTAAAAAATAATTTTGATGAATGAGTCTTCAAAAAGATTAGAATGGGACACTCTGTAGCCAAAGAGGCCAATAAACAAAGTAATTAGAAGAAAATAGGAGGAAAAATAGACCACAAAGCCATCTACAGGCCTTTGGGAAGAAAAATAATGTAATGGTAGGCTAGGTGGGTAAAAAAATTCAAATTTAGAGCTATATATCTACCCCTAGGGAGTGAAAATGATTCATTTTTATCCTCCCCTATTGAGAATTTGCTTGGGATTTAGACGAGAGACTTTTGAGTGAAATGGTCAGTATTCCACACCAGAGGCATCTTGACAAGTGAGTGCAAGAGTATCAACAGCCAACAGAGAGCTGAGCATCAATAGGTACCTTTATTTTTTTTTTAATTTGAATTTAATGCATTTAATATGCCTTAGCAGTAGGAAATTGAGTAATATCATTTCTTTTGAAATGATGATATCGTGTTTATAAATGGTGAGATCACCAATAAAATGGAGATATCACTACTAGAAATGACAGTATCATGATAAATTTGACGATATCACTAAAAAGGGTTAGAAATTTCAAAATAATGAGAATGCTAATCGTAAGAAACTCTAAAATGGTGAGAACATGGTATATATAGTGAGATTACCCTATCAAGTGGTGAGATCACCCTAACAAACAATGAGATCACCAAAATGGCCAAAGAAGCTCAAAATCATGAGGACACCTACCAAATGATAGAATCACCCTAGTAAATGATGAGATCACCCTAAAAAATAGTGTGATGGTGGAAATGGTTAAAAACTAAAGAATGGTGATAACACCTTATAAATTCTAGGATCATCTTGATAAATGGTGATTATGCCTTGTCAAATATTACTAAAATGGTATAAAATGCTCAAGTGGTGAAAATAAACTAAAATTAAAAGAATTTCTTGGCCTGATGTGAATGATCAATGTTTGTTTGAGAGAGATAGAATGATTGTTTGTTGATTAACTGACCTAGATAGATCTTGTTTTTGACATAACATGCTAACTTGGTTGTAATTGGCAGGAGCAAGTTTCAGTTTTGATCACTTGCAAGTAGTGCTCACACTTCTTATGATGGCCTAGACTTTGGATAAAGAATACACTAACATTCCTCGAGGTAGTTGGTTTAAGATACATTACCCTAATTCTGATGATTTAGGTAGATAGAACATTCTTGTCAGTACTAGCTAAGCATTGGAATTTAAATACTAGTGCCTTTCACCTACCTACTAGAGAGGAAATTGTGACTTTAGAGGACATGTGGCACATACTCTAGACTCCCATTTGGGGTTATACAATTAATTAGATGCAACAAGGGTGACTGATCATGTTGGAAGACTTGATTGGTGTCATTGATGTCACCATAATGTATGGTGTAGTTGATATTGATGTATTGAGGACCTTGCCTTCTTAGTAGACGGAGCACAAACTTTGATTGACCAGAAGGTAGTGATTTTGATGGCCATTTTTGGTGGTATATTTCTACCTAACAAGAGTGATTGATATTTTCAAATTGGATTGATTAGTGTTATCCAAGACATGATGTATTGTATGACACAATTTTCCTAAGGCTTAGTAGTATTAGCCCAACTTTACAAAGATCTTCATATGATGGGATATAGACGTGGGAAGAGTATCAGACCCTGCACATCACTCCAAACTTAGCCTAGGACCATATCATTATAGAGTAGCTAGTGGGTGATTGATGATAGTGGTAACCTGAGGAATGATTGGTATATGGTTAGTACTTGACATGAACTAGCTGATGGGGCCACTATGGAGATATATTATTATAGATGAGCCATCGATGATATGGGTAATGGGGAATTTATATGGTGACAATATATGCATAATCAATTTCAATGGCTCGAGGATGTGATTGTGACCCAATACATAACCACACCTTACTATATCACTGGTCACCAAAATTTTACAGTTGAGTGGTATAAACCTAATTGCATACATAGATAGTTTGGGTGATAATAGGACATACCTGATGCACCTCGTAATTTACCCATGTCATATGGAAGATCAGTGAGTGGGGGGGGGGGCTATTCTGAGAGCGATAATAGTAGGTTGTTTTTTGATAGTCCAGTTAGTAGTTTAGGGATATGAGGGAGGGGTGGATAATGCAAAGGTCATTGGGACCTATGCAACATCATGGGCACAATTTAGACATATGCAATTGACTAGACCAAGGCCTTTAGGAGGTGATTATCTGAGGCCATGCTAGAGATAGTAAAGATAACCAAGGCCAATTCCTCAATGGGTATAGGGATAAGGAATGAGGCCATCCTAGGTATCCATTCACATACATGTACTATTGTATTAGGTACCATTATATCAAGTCGTGCCCATGGCCATAAATTATGGCTCATAGATTTTTGGTAATGAGAGAAATAGTGGCAACATCAAAAATAATAGCAGTGGTGGATCCTTGGAGTAGGATGTTGAAATGAGAGAGGGACCCAATACAAATGTAGAGGAGGGGGATATAGACATGTAAGATACACATATGACCCTTCCTATCATATGAGGGTCAGGACAAGCATTAAGTTAGGCAAGATATTTTCAGTCAGGGATTTTAGATGAGGCGTAAGCCACTATAGATAGACCTGAGAGAGAGATTATAGTGAGGGTCACTGAGATATCTGAGATGGAGGGGGATGTGGTAGAGATATAGATGTAGTTGGCCATGGATTAGGGTTATACCACTAGGTTATAGGGCTTGATTATTGAGCGCTAAATGGAAATTGTTACTCTTAGGGGGTAGGTTGCCCAGATGACAACCATACATGGAAAAATCACCCTAAGAGATGTAGAGTTGGACACAACCATCAGTGAGAGAGATGTAACTCAAACAGATAGAGAAAGATATCAAGGAGATGCATAAAGGCATTAGGTAGATGTGCACAATATTTGTGGGGAGAAAGATGTAACTAGATAGTTGGTTGTTGAGAAATGATATCCTAAGCACTATCTAAATGGCTCAAGTAAAGGATGACATCATTTGGGTGAAGGACAAGGCAAGGTATTATAAGAGTCATTATGAGATAACATTGTTGGTAAGGTTCAAGGTACCCAACTTAAGAGAGCATACCCATAGTCAAAGGTCTATTTGTACCTCCAGTCATGACATGCTTTAGCATCTAAGAGGTTAGTGGCATAACCTCCCCTAAAATAGAGTAATGGGGACACCACCATAGTAGGCACCACCAAGGTTGGGCACAATTCAAAGTTTTGATCAAACTCTTCGTAGAGATGATTAGAGCCAGATCTGATATTTTTATTGTAACTCTACATTTTTTATTTTGGTAATGTATATGTATATCTTGATGTATGGACATTAATTTTGAGATGTATATAGACATTAATTTTTTATCGCCTAATGTATATAGACTTTGATATTCTTTCAATATGTATGATATTTATTTTGATTTCATGGATGTTGGAACATGTTTTAGATTATATGTTTGATATTGATGTACATTTGTTTGCCATGGTTATGTTGTATTTAATTTCTATGATGATGTTGTATTTGATCTAGATATAAAATGTGATTAATGGTGATACTATTTTGTTATCATTTGATAATGATTCTTAGATGTTTATGACTAGTGATATATGTTGTTTTAGAGATGCATGTTTTGATTATCATAGATGTATCCATATTGTTCAATTGTTTTGTTTTGATTATGAAAAATATGATGTTGTGTCTAATTTTGTTTTGGTATAGGAGCATAGGGGTAACCATATTATGAGGGGATGATTTCTATTTGCATGACATTGATACATGATTCTCCCAATCACTTGATTCTTAAATTTTAAAATAACAGTATGCATCATAATTAAAAACAAATCATGATAACATTGTTTTCCACTTTTGGAGGGACTAGTCTAGATCTAAATACTAACAACTAGAGATCAAGATATGAAAAATCAAGACCTAAGTGTAAATCATAATGCACTAAACAAAGATAAACCAACAAAGAAAAAGATACACATGTGAAAAAATTCAGATCAAGATATGGATAGTCAAGACCTAAGTGTAAAAACACAATGCACCAAACAAAATTAAATGAAATAAATGCAATGTGATTTAAAAATTGATAAAAAATCAGGAAAACAAACTAAAATAACAAACAAAAGCATAATGAAAAGTAATAAATAAATAACTGATCAAGGGTGTGAGAATGTGAGAATAAGACGTTACTCTTGCAATCTCCCCACAAGTCTAGGGAATGCTAGATATGATAGCATGACAAAGCCTACATATTCCATATAGACCATCATGCTAAATCTATTTCTCCCACGAATGGGAAAGAAGAAAAGTGATGGCAATGATTGATTAAAAGTTTAAAAAATAGGAATAAGTCATAAAATGGTGGCAGCATAATATAATAACTTAAAAATTAATGAGAGCATAAAATAGTGAGCTTGAAAAAGGTAAGAGCATAAATATAAATAATAGGGAGAGAATGAAAAGGGAGACTGATAGTGGCCAAGATGACCCAAGCTACCCCATGTAGCTAAGCGTTGCCTACATAGTCCATGTGGATATCAAGCCAATATAGTTCTCCCAAGATGGTAACAAATGAATTGCTAACACCGCTTGAAAAAAGTGATCATCTATAAATGAAGAATATCTACCCTTGACATAGGCAAACACCTAAGGGAATGTGAGAAGAAATAATTGGTATGAATGATCAAATGTAGTTTGAATGTGATGAATAAGTAACAATTTGGACAAGAGATTTCCAAACACTGAGATATTAAGCACAAAGGGGAGGCTTATCCATACGACATTCCAAGAGTGCCACATAGAATAGAACCAATAGGGAAAGCCACTACATAATAGGAAGATAATTCAAAAAGGTTCTATAGCTTGATATCTCTTTTTGGGATTTTTTTATTTTTGACTTTTTAATATTTTTAAAACTTTTGAATGTTTTGGGGATTTTTGGAATAACATATACATGAGTATTATGCAAGTAGAATGTATAGGGGAATATAAATAAATGTTCAAGGAACTGTCTAGCAAAGGAAAAAAATAACTTGGGATGGGGGTTTAAACAATAGTTAAATCGAATGTAATATGGCAAGTTCATAAAATGACAAGACCATGGTCTCAGAACAACTCATAAAATGGTGAGAGCGTGAGAAATGGATAGAAAAGGGAAAACACAAAAGGACTAATGTTCCATATCCACATTGAGGTGAAAAATAACTACCTTTCAATAAAAAATTAGAATATAAAAAGGAGTGGGATGGAATGGGAATATAGGATCATTAAGGAGCTAAAATAAGTTGTGCCAAGGACTACCTTCAAGGAAACCATGAAAAAATCATGCTGATGTTCTAAAATTTTACCTTTATGGATGCACTAATGATGACCATGAATTACTTATTGAATTATTTGCTTAGGTCACCTAATTATCTAAAGATCATGATCAAAATAAAGACAGTAATAGCATACATGGTAAAGATGATGTTGGACTCAGGAATGGAAAAATAAAGGAAGGGGAAATGGGAAAGGATGTGAAGGAAATTATCCCAAGAAGGGGATCTCAATAGACAATGTTTAACAAAGTCAAGTGGGGAAATTATTGAGATTCATAGTGTTCATGGACACATCCAACTCATATCCTTATGATAATCTGCAGTGACAATAAAAGGACCCAGCAATTTAGGCTCAAACTTCCCTTTCTTCTCATGTTTGACATTATTATTTTTATGATTATCTTTTAATACATGATCACCCATTTTAAACTCACTTGGGATGATACACTTGTTATAAATACAATGTATCCAATTTTGATATGCTTTGAGATGACTCAAGGTGGCTACCCATTTCTCATCCAAGAGCTCCAACTCTTATATCCTAGCATCTCTATAATCTTCATCATCAATTATACCCTACAATTAAATGTGTAGGGAGGGAAACTCAATCTTAATTGGTAGAATGGCTTTATAACCAAAAATTGAGTGTTGTACTTGTGGGTGTGTGAATATTGGTATGGTAGGGCCAAAGTGTAGGAAATAATTGTAACTGCCAATCTCAACCAGCTTTGTTAATAGTCTTCTTAGGTATTTTGACAATGGTTTTATTGGAGGATTGAACTTGGCCATTACTTTGGGGGTAATAGGGCATAGACCATCTATGTTTAATATGTAATTTTACATAGAGGGTTTTCACATTCTTGTTCTTGAGTGACTTGTCATTATCAGATATAATAGAATAAAGAATGACATAGATATAGATAAGGTGGTTTATGATGAATTTGTAAATCTACTTTTTGGATACATAAGTGAGGGGGGTTACCTCAACCCACTTAGAGAAGTATTTAGTTACAGTTAGGATATGCTTGTGGCTATTTAGAGAAGTGGGGTTTATCTTTACAATGAGACCGAGCCCCCATGAAGAAAATGACCATAAAAATTAATAGGGTGAAGTGCTCATGAGGGAGTGTGAGTTAAATCACCATGCTTTTGGCAAGCAAGACATTTTTTGACATAATCACATGTGTATGATTATATCATAGGGAAATAATATTCCATTCCAAGGATTTTATTGGCAACAACCATTTCACTTATATAGGCCCCAAAAATCCCTTTGTGCATGTCTTTAAGTGATAATTTGTATTCACTTAAGTATAAACATTAGCATCTTATTGTATCCCTATATGATAGATCATACCTACAATTAAAGTGTAATGAGATGCATTATGAACAAAGGAATTTTTTTGGTTGTGTGTTAGGTAATTGGGAATAAAGAGGTCTTGGATATAGGCATATATATCTTGGTATCAAGGGTAATTAGGACCAAAAATATCACATACCATTTTCATGTCTAGACAAATGTAAGCTAGCATGAGAAAGTCTTAAATAATAAATTGATATTCCCAAACATTGGAAGATATCTCTATTAGAGACCTAATGGTGGCCATGACATAAATTGATCTATTGTTGGCCCTAGGTAGCTGCTCAAATTGGATGTATGCAAAGTGTTATTTGAGATTATCAACCATGTCTTTGTAGGGCACATGTTTTTCATCCCTAGTCTGATATTTATATGTAACCTAATTCATGATCAATTGTAAATCATCATACATAACTAATTATTGAATGTTCTATTGTAATACTAGGTGGAGCCCTACAACAAGTGCCTCATATTCTATAATATTATTGGTGCACAGAAAATCAATTTGGAATACATTAGGAATGAGATCCCCATATGATGTAATATATAAAATACCAAGCCCTGAACCATGAATCATGAAGGAACCATCAAAATATAGCTTCCATTGATGTGATTCTTCAAGATTGAATATACACTCATCTAGGAAATGCATGGTTAGAGGGTACATATCTAACAAAGTTGATCTGTAATTAATTACCCTTTAATAGACTTATAATTAATGCATTCAATGTCAAACTCATTGAGGAACATGATCTATTTAGCCATATGACCTATCAAGGCAACTTTAGAAAGAAGATATTTGAGGGGATCAACCTTTGTAATAATAATGGTCTTATTTTTTAGCATATGGTGATGTCATTTTTGTGATGTAAAGACCAATGCCAAACACACCTTTTCAATAAGCATATAATTGTGTTCATAGGTGACTAGTGTCATGCTCAGATAGCAGAATGTGCATTATTTTCGATGAAAGTCATGTTGGGCCAAGAGGTCCCCCAAGCCATGTTTAGTTGTTAAGATATAAAGTAATGGGGGCTTACCCGGAATTGGTAGGACCAACACTAGTGGGTTTTCCAAATATGTTTTTTATTGATCAAATGCCTCTTGACAGTCAACATTCCATTAAAAAGTGGTACCTTTCTTCAAAACATGAGTTAAAGGAAGGCAACAATCAACAAGTTGTGAAATGAAGCAATGAGTAGATTGGATTTTACCCTACAAACTATGGAGCTATTTCAAATTATAAGGTGAGGCATTTTTTTGATGACCTTAACCTTGAATAGATCGACTTCAATTATATGATGGGAAATAATGAAACCTAGTAATTTTCCTAATGTAACTCTAAAGATATTTATTTGGGTTGATTGACACTTTGTATTCATGAAGTCTCTTAAAGATCATAAAATTTATAGATGTGTAGCTCATGTTTTTAACTTTTCCAAAATGTTATCAACATAGTCTTCAACAATGTCATGCAACATGTCATGGCACTTTGGTATGAGGCACACACATTATTTAAGTTGAATGACATGACTTGATATCATAATATTCCCCATGAAGAGGTGAATGTTGTTTTGTGTTTGTCCTTTGGTACAATCTAGATCTGGTTGTGTCCTAAAAATTCATCCATGAGGGATAACATTTCATAACTTATTGTTAAATCTACAATCATTGAGATGTTGGGCAATGGAAAATCATCTTTTAGACATGCTTTGTTGATGTCCCTAAAATATCTACATAAACAAATGCCTTCTGGTTTTTTACTAATTGGAGCAATGTTGGATATCCATTTAGAGTAATCAATTATTTTTTAAAAAATGACTGCTAGTAACTTTTCCAACCTTTTCTTGATGATAATAACAATATGTGGATGCATTTTCCATAATTTTTTCTTCATGGGCTTGGAATCTAGGTGTACAACAAGATGGTTTACAACCAAAGATGGATCCAACCCCAACATATCTACATAATACCATGCAAATATGTCAATAAAATCTTGAAGATTGGCAATGATGAGGTCACATTCCTTTGCAGTGAGGGACATGCCAAGTTTAAGCATTTTGGGATTATCTACTATGTCAATATTGGCCTCTGTAATATCTTCCACTAATAGTGTAGAATCATCTTCTACAAAATTAGGTATAGAGATAAATTAATCTTCTTCATCTGATTGAGGACCAACAAGTCCACCCATGTAAAAAGAGTTTTAATCATTCATTTCAGGTAATGACCAATTGACAAATGTTTTTGGAAAGTTTTGAACTAACTACTCAAATACCCTTTGTTCCTATGTGCCAATATTTGATCCAAAGGTAAGATGTGAACATGTTAGACTCTGAGCTTCTTGAGGATAAAAGTGAACTTCCCAATATAGTGTCACCTGAAACAGGTTTTTACCATGGGACTTGTCTTTCTCTTTACTTTTTTCCTAGTCAAAAAGTGCCTCAGAGAGGTTTTCACTAGAGGACCTCAATGTTTGATTTTCTTTTTATTTTATATTTTGACTAAGGAAGTTCACCTGCTATCTAAAGTAGGAAGTAAGGTCTAAGATTATCTCAAATCCTTGTTTGTGGTCTCCAATTGGCATACCATATCTAATATCTAAGAATTTTGATAATCCTTAATTTTAGAAGTTGTCTAATGATATAACATGATCTTCCTAGTCCCAATTGATGAGTTCAGGGTAATGGAGGATAAGAGAAATTTTAAGATAGGAAGTGATAATGAAGATGGCATTGGTATCAAATAAGTTGGTGCCTATGAGCTCATCATAGATTCTATAATAGGAATCTACATCGCTACCAGTATCATCTTTGTTAGATGCTAAATTAGTGTCACTTTTGAGATCCGAGAGGCCACCCCTAGGTGGTTTGTATTTAATACCTTGACTACATTTATGTTTAGTAGAAAAAACAAGCTCAATAATAACTTATTGATTCATCCCCATACCTTTCCATTTATAATCTTATGTTCCAAGATTCTGTTAGGAATGGGATACCTGACACTTTGATACAATATGTGAAGTTGTTGTTGTACAACCAAGAATCCCCATAACTTCTAGGTTGATCTTGATTGTGTGAAGTCTTCTTGACAAATATAAGAGGGACCTTGGGACAAGGACCTATATTTTTATGCCATATCATGTTAGGCCTATCATAATGTTTATTAATATTATGTCTAGGGAGATTTTGGAAATTTGGCAATGTGGAAGGCATCCTTGATGTTGTATGTACCAATAGTCATATCTTCAATAGTGAAGTGAGAGAAAATTTGGGGAGGTGGGTTGGAAGAAGTGGATAGGTCACTTGGGTCAATGTAATTAGATTGGGGAGATTCTGGATATTTTTCCTTGTCTTTTTTAGGAGTACACCCAACACTAGGACAATAGTTATATTGACCATATTCCACCTCTAAATGATTGCAATACTAGTATGGCTATAAGTTGTCAGCAATAGTGACCTTCATTCTAGAATGGGGGATCTTAAGGTATTTATGAAGGTTAGATGTAACTACATGCACTTAATGAATCCAAGGTCATCCAAGAATCACATTTTATGGTAATTCAATGTCAATGACATGGCGAAGGGTATCATGAGTGATAGGCCCAATGATGATTGGTAAACAAGCAGTGCCTTGTGATTCTCTCTCTACAATATCATATGCTTTGAAATTAATGGTGTCAGGGTACAAATATGTTGAAGTATACCCCAAGATTTTATCAATTTTAAGGAGGCTATATTGAGATCCAAACCATTATCAATGATAACCCACTTAATCATGTGGTAGTTTACAATGACTTAAATGCAAAGAGGATTGTTGTGAAGGGGACCAAGGGATGACATGCCACTTTGGTCAAACATAAGTTGTTAACTTGAGGGTAAATGCCCCACGAGTTCTTGGAAAGTATTAGGTTCAATGTCATTTGGGACCTTGGACTATTGAAGAATATCATACAATATAATCTTGGGAACTTCTAACGTATGCAAGAGATCTAGGATTGAAATATGTGTAGGAGTCTTGTTCAATTATTCACCAAGATTGTATTGCTTCTGAACTGAAGGAGGAGATGGCTTAGCTTTAGAAGGAAAAGTGCCTTGTACAAGATTATATTTAGGTGAAGGTTTGACTTTTGAAATCAAGGTGTTCTAAATAGAATTGGTATTGGAAGAAGGTAAAGGACCTAACAACATAAATTTCGGGCATCAAGTTATGACTACATAATTTTGAGGTCGCTAAAGGTTACTTGAATTATAATAAGATGATATAAGACCTGGGATAGTAACCTGTGGGTGATGAATCACAAAAAAATTATTGTCTATTAGAAAATAACCACTAGGGTATGATGGAGGTCCAAAAATAGAAGGAGCAACACTTTGAGGTGCATTCAAAAGTTGACAGGAATTGATCTTAATGGTAGCTACATGGTTATTGGTAATGTGACCTACAACATTGTTGGAGTTATATAGGATAACATGTAGCTAATTTGATTCACTTGAGAGTCTTGACCTTGAGTAATATTTCCTTGATTTTAGTTGTGCCCTTGATTCTAATTCTAATTACAAGATTGTCTGTGATAGTTAAACTTTGCTTCTGAAATGGGTCTATGTAGATATCCATATTTTGATTGGATTTAGAGCCAACATTATCAAAATTGATGTCACCTCTCTAAAAAATCCTGAATGAAGTTTTTTGATTTCACACATCTATGAATTTCATGCCCTCTAACGTAATGAAAATCACAATACTCATTATCTCTATACCATTGAAGTCTTGGTTGGTCTTCTAGAAAAGGTTTTGGATTTGATTAGATGACCATTTTAGTAGAAACTAACTTATGAAATACTACCTCAATAGGTTCACCAAGGTTGTTAAATATTTTTTTTATGATATTGATTCCTTTGAGGAGGTGGTCTTTCTAACATAATGGTTGGAGTAGATGGAGAACTTTGGATAGGTAGTGGTTGCAATATCTATATGTGCTTGGATTATGTTACTCCATTTCCTATAAAAATTTTATTTTTATAAATGGATTTAGGTTTCTCATGTGTAGTTACCTATGCTTGTGGCAGACCATGAGCTTGCACATGATTTTGAGATTAGATTTTAACAAGACCTTTGTCTATTATTGCTTTTTCAATCTTTACTCCTTTGTCTATAATATCCTCGAATGTGTCAAAACAATGGAGTATCAAGTTATGAGCCACCTCTAAGTTGAAATTAAAGGTGAAAATTTTATCTAGTTGTTTATTAGGGAAAATTACGTGGAAAACAACTAGCCAAGATTCTCCATCATTGTAGGTAAGCATAAAAGCTTTCCCCACCACGTTGCTTAGCACTACACAAGTCAACCATGGTCAACTCATGTTCTATGTTATAAGAGAAGTGTTTTACAAACTTTTATTATGAATCATCAAAGGTGATGATAGACCATTTTGGTAGGCGTAGAAACCACTCTAAATTTTGTCTACCCAAACTGTGTGGAAGCAAGCAAAGTAAATAAACTTTGTTGTAGGCTACCTCTTGGCAAGCCACAAAGAACTCTTTCAGGTGCTCTTTAGGATCACTTTTTCTTCATTTTTATCAAATTTAGTGCCTCAAAATGAGATGGAAAAGGTACTTGAAGAAGTATCATGTCGAATGGATATGGGCATATCTCATTAAATTTATACTTTTTACCCTAATTCCCTATTTGAAGCCATAGGACAACGTATTTTACTTCCTGAAATTACTAAAGAGTGGGAGCATTCTAGGATAAAGGAGGTATATTTTGCCAATTTTTTTTAGTAGGTTTAGCTTGAATGGGATAACTAGATGAATTAGGATTAAGATAAATGGGAATGGATACCCTTTGAGATGAGTTATTGGGGTTGTTCACCCTATAACTAGGATTATAGTGTTGGTAAGGTATTTGTTATTGTTGACTATTATTAGGAGGTATATTAGGAATATGTTGTTGGGTTGGAAGAATTTTTTGTTGATATAATGGATTTTTTTACTAAAAACCAGAACCATGTTGCAAAATAACTTGCTATTCGAAAGTGTGAATTTGTGGTGTAGAATGGAGGGATTATGCATTAATAGGTACCTATTAAGGATTAATCACAACCCATTGTTGAGGTGGAGAATTTACAACTTAATGTTTTAGATTGGCCTTGGTCTATTGTAAATGGGGGTTGCTACTAGCGTATTGTTTTGAACTGGAGGAAGTAGGATGGGTGTCAAGAGGAACTTATTGCGAACTAGAAGTAACATTTTGAGAACTATTAGCAAATAACTATTGTGAACTAGAGGAAGCATGTTGGGAATTATCAACAACTTGTTATTGTGAATTAGAAGAAGGGACTTATTGGGTATTAAGAAAAATAACTTGATGCAGATTTGGGATACTTGTAGTAGAGTGATAACTTATAGCAATGGATCCAAGAGAGGAATTTGTTTGAGAACTATAAAAGCATCTATATTTTATGGGAGATTAACCAAAGGATATCATTATTGTGGCTCAATGGGCAGGGTTTGCTCCAAAAGTTGAGGATTGTTCAAAGAAGTAATGGCTAAGATGGTGAGCCATGATTTGGCTTTCCTGATATAGCTGGGTAATGATAAATTGACTATTTTAGAAGGGATAGACAAGTTGTCCCTTTCCTTTGTTTGACGATTCTAAGATTTGGCTAGAAGTTTGCAGGAGGGATTATCCATGAGTGGAAGTTGACTCATGAGATATCTCCTCTATGTGGACATGGCTATGCACCTCCTTTGTTATGAGTGGTACTTTATCATACACATATGGATATACCTCCTCTTCTTGGTTTTCATTGTCTTAGAAGGACCCAAATGGATCATGAAACCATTCACCCTAAGAATTAGTGTTATATATAACACCACTCCTTATGTTTCTAGGCATTTTGAAGTCAAATGGCTTTGTATTGAATTTTAATTGATTGGATACGAGCATGTACAAAACTTGGTTTTGACAATTCAAAGTAGAATTGGGAAATTGATAAGTAATGTGAAGTCAAGTTATGACTTAAAACCGTGTTGGCATATCTCATGATCAAAGTAGGAAATTTTAGTTTGAACTTGTCAAAGTAGAATGTCAAGATAAAACAAGATTTGATTTGATTTGTAATGTTTTGAAAGACCAAGAATGAGTTTTTGAATGTCTTTCAACCAAATTTGATTTTGAAATCAAAAAAATGCTTGGTTTTGATGTAATCCTAGAATTTGATTCGAGTTTTGAATTTCAAAGTTGACTTGAGCTCAAAGTTAAATTTTAGTTGAATTTTGAAAATTGATTTTGGCTGACTTTTAAAAGCTGATTTTGGTTGACTTTTTGAAATTTGACCTTAGTTGACTTCCTAAAGTTGACCTTAGTTGACCTCAGAAGTTGAATTTAGTTGACTTTGGAAAGTCTAGGATTGAAATTGAAATTGACTCGAAACTAATTTTGACTTGAAATCATAATTGATTTAAAATTATAAATTAATTGAAATTGAAATTGAAATTGATTAGGATTTGAATGAGAAACGTATTTTGGTTCATACCAATTAGATTTAGAAAAGTTTTGAAATGGATGGCATAATGGTAAAATGGCGATAAAGTAACATACTAAATGGACAATGTAACACCTTAGAAGGGAACAAAGATGACCCAAAAATCAAGCAAATTGATGCCTTACTATGTGATTCTAAAACGATGATGTTTTTGACTTAGGAGTTTTGAAATTTGTTTGAGGTGTAAGGTGTGTCATACATCATAAGTATAAGATGACAAACAATCAATAACATGCATTCAGAATAAGCCCTATCTTTAGTGGAAGAATGAGTGTGTAATACAAATGTAGTCCATGTGAATACCTCACTTGAAGTGGTGATATATTAATTTCACCTAACCTTCACTTTAATCGGTGCATCTAGAAATATTAGGGGAGATTGGTTTCCCTTGCACTACAAGTTGTTTACAGCCAAAGGTTTTAATATAAAATTTTGACATGGATTTTATAAATGGTCCTCAATATACCTTATGGTATGTGAGACTCAAAATATGCTAGAAGAAGAATAAAAAGTGGGAAATTCTCAAGATGGTCTAGTCCTTCTATGATCACTTCAGTCATAAAGGTCTCAGTGAAGTGCTACCAATAATCCAAACCCTGAGGGTGAGGTCTGATAGCATAGCTTCATTAAACCCCTTGTTGTCATGAAACCCTTTATGGGGAGTTAATATATGATCTTAATGACAAATATACTCAATTTACATCCCCCGTTATATGTAAGGTGTTGTACGTATATTGAGAGATGAAACCCCAGGCTCCATGCCCTAAGAACTCATGATAAGGTGATGAAATCCACCCCTTGTAGTCAACAAAAAATAAAATAGGATACGATAATTTACATATGTTTTGATCCCTAAAGCTTCCTAAAGGGGGAAAAGGGAGAGCATAGGCACAACTTACTATAATCAAGCAACCAAAGCAAACGCACAAAAAAATTAAGAAATAAAGCAATTTTTATTTGAGCACCAAATAGAAGTGTTGGTTCTTTGATTAAACACTAAATTGAAATATGATTTGAAAATATGATTAGTTTAGAAATAATTCTATTTATTTAATAAACCTGCAAGAAAAAATTTACAAGTTTAAAATGTGGTATTTGACAAGCATGGGAATTTGATAGGTTGATTGTTTAGCTCTTGGGAAAAGTATATAGTACGATCATGTCATTTGGCAGAGCAATCCTATTATTCTATAGAGAGACAAAGTAGAGAACATATAATTAGAAATTATTTTGATTAATAGGGTGTTCCCACTAATATCAAAAAATAATAGGAAATAAAAGACAGACAAGGTTACCTTTATGATCCCATCATTTAGCAGGACAATACCATCATCTACCAGGGCATTATTGTCAATTTATAAGTCATTTACATCATCTAACTTTTTTAATGCAATAGAGTGATTCCATCAATTTGCAATGTGATATCACCATTTAGTAGGGCAATCCCACCATTTTTCCTAAAAACACAAAGAAATAGAAAAATAGCATGAGTGATATCATTATTATATAGGTCAATATCATCGATTACATGGAGTGATCCCACCGAAACATAAGGTAAGTAATCCTGTCAATTTTCAAAAAAGAAAGCCATGGAAAAATTAGTGAAAAAGAAGTAGAAAAAGCTCAAAAATAGTTTGTTTCAAATTTAGAAGGTCTAGGTCCCAAGGAGATTATGAAATGTGTAGGTTCCACTATGTGTGCCAAATATAAATTATGATTACAAGAGGGGTTAGTTCATTCAAAACAACAAATTGACAAACATAATACTTCAACCATAATCCTTCAGATTGGGCAAGTTCTAAGAGAATAAAAACAAATAAAAAATCATAAGAAAATGCTTTACCTTTTCCATGTATTTTTTGTCCAGGTTTGATTTAAGGTTGTTTGTGCCCGGATTGTAGAGCTAGGAGTCTTTGTCTATGTTGCTAGTGTTTTTCAATGGCATATCCCCTTATTTATGAGAGGATTGATTGAAAGATTGGAAAAAATTATGAAGCTTTTCAATATATTTATGTAGAGTTTCTTTGGAAAAAAAAGCTTGCTATGCCTAGAGGGGCCATCCTCTATTTATAGCTTGATTAGATTGATTGTAGTCATTGGATCAAGAATTAGATGTGTGGCTATAACTTGAATCAATGTGGAGTGATTAATGTCGTAAATATTTTGAAAATAGATTGACTTAATGATGCAAGGCATCTAAATTATAAATTTATGTTGATATTTCTTGCATTTATGTTAATGCTTGCCAACTTTTTGAGTTATGTCATGATGATGTCATAATTCAAATAATTGTTGAATATTTGAATATTTCATAATTAGAAATTAGCCAATTTATATATTTTTTTGTTTAGCCATTTTATTTGATTAGGTAGGCTAAGTAATCCAAATTAGCTTTCTTGTGATTTATGCAATATCATAATTTGACCATTTGTTCTAGTTAATTTCCTCAGAACATTGCTTACAAAACAAAAATTTGGCTCAGAGTGAATTAGGTGAAGCTAACAGTTGGTTATGGTGGATTACCCTAATTAGGGATGTCTCGACATGTTTTAGAGTATGCTAATCACTTGTGTGGATGAATTTGGGTGTTTCGGTAAATTGTGTGTTATTGCAAAAAAATGATTTTGATTGCAATTTTGACATGAAATGATGAGAGTTGAGTGTCTACAAATATTAATGCTTTGATCATCCATTCGAGCCCTTGCATACCAATAAAATAAACAAAATTATTAGAACATAAATAATTTGTAGTTTTAAAACAATATTTACTATGTATCTAATACATTTTCATCAATGAAATGATTTTCATAAGGCCAAAGCTATTGACACATATTGATCAAAATTTGTGAGAGGCCTTCCCACAACATAGAAAGATCCATTTGGTGCAAGATGTATTATTCTCATTGGTGATTTGGGTCAGCTTCCACACAATATACCAATGTATGTTTGAAAATAATATGGTTCACCCTTTGGTAGAAGTTCAACATTTTTATTAAATTGTGCACAATTTATAGAAAATGGCTTTGACCCAAGATAGGTAACTTTTTAAAATCCACTATTGAATATATGAAATGTTGAACTAAAACTTGAAGATTGAAATTTATTAATGTATCTACTACATAGTAATTTATCTTCTAAATAAAAATTCTCATTTCATTTATGAACTCACTTATATGAAAAAAATACTTTGGCTTCAACACATGACAATGAAATGTTGAAATCATTATGATCTGTTGATTGCATAGGGCAACACATGAAATACTAGGAAAATGATAGTTGGAGATCTTGATGATGAGAAATTAGATACCAAACTTCTTCTATCAACAAGACAAAATATTATGCTTACATCCGATTTTTGGGTTGAGTCTAACTTGGTCAATGGTGATCTTGGTGAATTTCATGCTATAATTTATAGAATTGACCTCAAACCCCCTGAATTTCCAATGTTTGTGGTTGTGCACATGAAAAAATATACAGGCCCAACATGGGATGCTTGAAATCACCAATATGTGTTTATCTCTCCCATAACTCGAAGAAATATTAGTCAATTTTTGTTAAAAATGGATTGAGGTTTAACAATAAATAAATCATGGGGGACAACATTGGAAAATGCAATAATTGATATTATCAATACTTAATATCAAGACCTAACATTTACTACACTATCAAGATTGAGATCCTTATAAGACCTTTGTATTTCACCTCGTTTCTCTTTTGATTAGTATGCAAGAATGAAAGATGAAGTGTACATACACATTAGTAAAAAATTAGAGCAATAATTATATTCCTTGTCAAAGCGCCATCTTCATTGAAATTTTCTTCCTTTGTTGGCTCTATCAGCATTCGCATTGTGGTTTCCTTCTACAATTTCTAGTTGGTTAGCATATTATTATAAATATAAATAGATCGAGAAATGGTTGGATGTATAAATATATGTAATACATCACAACAATATCAACAATAGAAACTTTGGCAACAACCTAGTGATTTCAAAAGAAAATACACATTGATGAATGGATTTTTGAAAGATATTTTAATGTTATCAAATTTTTATCAGAGAAAATTGGACTTCAAATATTAAATATATTAATAAATAATTTTATCTCCAAGGATGAACTTATAAATGTCCCAACCAAAAATGTGAAGTTCATGTGGACAACTAAACAAAGGAAATCACACGATAATTTGAACACTAAGTCAAGGATCATATTAGACTTTGAGATCCTTCATGATTTATTTTTTTATTGTGTTCCCTATCAAATACAAAGAGATTAACATTAATATTGAGGTGGAAACCCATTATATTTCTAGTAGATATGGTTAGAGCATAAGACATAAATTGACCTTATGCATAAATGGTAGTTTGAAAGTAGGTTATATAGTGCTTCAAAGTTGCAATATTTCATTCCTTAGCTTAAATGCATGATTCATTATGTATTAAACAATAGTTCAGTAATATTTATCTCAAAAAAATGATTTATAACAACATCAAAACTTAATAGCATCAATCACATATTTTCCATTAACATAACAATTTTAAGAAAATCTTCACAAAGTGTAAATTCAAGTTGGAAGAGATAGATGAAAAGACAAGTTGTTATTCAAAAGGTTGTTTCTAACTAGGGAGGATGATGGTTGCTTATATCCATCTACCAAGGTACAAATATTTATAAATGCCCAAAATAGAGAGTCAAATAGATAGGGCTAAGATCATGCCCTAGGTGACTTTAATGACATGGATGCCCCCTAGTGGTTGCTTAAACAAGGAGCTTACCGATTTAGATGTACGCGCACTCAACATTGTAATTTGTTATATGTTTATCCCCAAATATGGGTTGAGATGCTGATATTATATGTAATTCAATGTATCCCAATAAAAAGAGAGTTGTTTTGGAAGAAAATACAATGTTAGATGGCTTATACAGTGGGATAATAATACTAAATTATTTTATCAATAAATTTCGACACAACAATCCTTTCGATTGATAATTATATCAAAACTCTAAATGGATCAATTATTCATCAATTATATATGATTAACAAGAACCAGTCAAGTACTTTAATTTATCACAATAGGAACAGAATGCAACGTTATATCCATGCCCAACAAACTATCAAATATTGTATTCCTAAAATGATTGTGCAAGTGACCAAAATAAGATGTTATTTGTAGTGCCCAAAATAAACCCCTTACAAAATTCAAATATTTGACCATAAAATCCAATGGTGGTACTATGGAAATCGAAACCTAAATTAGACAATCGACCTTGCTTATTATAAAAAAAATTAGGATGGTTCTTTATTCAAACATTGCCCTTCAAATGTTACTATGGTTCATAATAGAAGAAAGAAAAATTAAAATAATCTATATATTTATTATAAAGTTTGTGTAAAATTTCGTCTTACATCTATTATAATTTATAAGGAAAAAAACATAAATGCAATGACACGACCATCAAATTTATTAAAACCTAAGGCAGTTGGAGGCATCTATAAAGTAATCATAATGTTCATAGGTTTTAAGTGTGAGATGTAGGAACCGAAGGCATGTTAAGGGCATATATCATGATTCCCATTTGAATCCTACAATATATAAATGATGGGAGATGTTATGCACCAAAAATTCCAAAAAATATTCTCTCTCTCTCTATATATATAGAGAGAGAGAGAATATTTTTTGGAATTTTTGGTGCATTACATCTCCCATCATTTATATATTGTAGGATTCAGATGGGAATCATGATATATATATATATATATATATATGAAATAAAAATTATTTTGATTCTTCATTACACGCCATATTTTTCTATATTATTGTCACTTCGAACTTATTTCATTAATTCAAGAAAATATGTTTGTGCTAAGACATGTGCATCTTATAATTCAATAAATATGTTACATATTCCAAATGATTGACTGGATTAGTTTCAACTAAATCTAGAAACCAAAGTAAGACAATGCTCATGTGCAGAAGAGGTTGTAACAAATCTAAAATGGGAATCTACAAATACAATAGCAAGTGAAACACCTAACTAGGTCCACAGAGTCATTAGAAGATAAACAAATGTTGTAGATAAATAAAGTGTCTTTAGGACATAATCATGATCTATATAATCTAATTGTTGTAAATAAAGAACATGCAAAGATAATAATGAATTAACAATCATGTGTTAATCTCAACGTGGAAAGACATGAAATGCACTAATCCAAAAGACAAACCTATTACACCATGATTCTTTGTTAAGCAAATTATCTGATTATCTGTAGATTTTATAGTTGACAAATCTAAATCTGAGTATTTTTAACTAAGCTTTAAGATATATACTGTTATGGGGCAGTAGAATATTGCATAGACTAAATGATCACACTGTTATGAGTTAGATGTAAGTATATATTTACTTTATGATCATGTTGATTTGTCATTTCAGCGATATTTTATAATGTCTATTTATCATGACTATTATGGTCTATCGGCTTGTTGTGAGGTTGATGCAGGAGAACTCATCCCTTAGAGTGTGATGGAGAGAGAACATAATCGGAGAGGGTGATGTAAATCGAGACATTGGAGGATGACAAAGAATTGGTGAGAATCCTGCATACCCCACAATAGTTAGCACATGGTAGAATGCGTTAAAATGGTTTGCACATGATGTTTATTTTTACTTGCTTTGAAAAGTTGGTTTCTATGGTTTCCCAATTGAGATTGAATAGCAAAATGAATTCTTTTTATGTAATTGATACATTTTATCATTAATGCTTACAGAAACTTTACTAGCATGATTAAATTTAAAAATCCATAATTATTAATTGTCAAAATTATCATTAAAATTTGTGACAATAAAAAATATTAATTAAAATATGAATTTTCTCTATTTTATATTAAAATAGGTAAAAATGAAATCTACGATGAAAATACAGAGAAAGATAATAAAAAAATAAAAATGAAGGAAATGTTCAAATTTAAGAAAAAAATCAAAGAAAATAAATATATTAAAAAATAACTAAAACAAAAACAGAGAAAATCAAGAGAAAATTAGGAGAAAATATGGAATAAAGCTATTGAATAAAAAAAGGAAAAGTGCCTACTTTAAAAGAAAAGGATTTTGAAAAGGGAATAGGATATAAGTATTTTGGAAGAAGTTAAAGAAGTGCGGAATGAAGGAACAAATTTTGTATAGATCGTGCCAATCCGACGCTTGGACAGGTAGGTGTTGTATTAAAATTTTATGTGGAAATTGTTAACTTTTTGGGTGTTATAATGGAGATCTGAGTGTGAAATAGTCAAATTGTTAAATATTTATATCTCTGTATAGCTCCTTTGTCCTCCGGTTTTTAGTAAAGAGTGTTTGTGAATATTAAGTATATATATCTATTTAAAAAAATAGAGACCGGTTTTATTTAACAAACATATATATATTTGAGTGAACAAATTTGTACAACGATATATATTTTTACATAGAGGAAAAAAAACAAGCAGATATTATATCTGTTGTTCAATTCAATAAGATCATATTATATCTGTGGTTCTATGATGGCAGAGTAATGACATCATCCAGAAATTCAAAATCTCCAACTTGAGCAATCTCCATACTTTCTCAACATCGCCCCACTTCAGCGTAGTCATATAGAGATGTATGTCGATCAACCTAGTGTATGGCAAATTGAGGTTTATATCAGGGTGATTTAAGAATGGATTACAACGATTTGATAAGTCGCTACACTTTGATTTTACTTAGTTCGATTTAAGTCATTAATTGGAGATCTGATTTCGGTGTTCTGATTTTACATAGGTTTGAATTGATAGTATATCGATTTACAGTGATTTGATTTTAAATAGTTTTAATTATATGAAGTGAGTATATGTTGTTGATCTGATGAAATTGTTTTTGCTAAATAACAACGATCTACTCTTATAATACACTGACAAGTGGTTTGTTTGTCTAATGTACAATGATATTAATTATGGTATTAATGTATTATAAGTCTGTTATATTATATCTTCATTGCTAGCACTATATATAGAGCTGTAAGTGCGCTTATGTGACATCGAGCCTCAAGGACCAAGAACAAAAGTCATTGGTAAACTCTTGCCAGGGCATAATGAATTTTATTCCTGAAAAGAAGGAGAACGAGAAGGATGAGTGGTTAGATAAATCGCTATTGCATCCTGACTTTCCAAGGGTCTCTTGATTAACCTTAACAAAGAATTTTGTTTCATTATTGTATGAAGATGCCAATATTAGCTTCAAATTGAATATAGGCAACTGTCCATGCACATTTTGTTAGCTTTTGACAAGTTTGCATGCTCAACTTCCATTAGAAACTTCGTGCATTTTGATGCAAGGAATGAGAACTTCTTCGAGCATGTTTGGCATCCACGGAGTCTGTATTTTTGACAAATAATATTGCAGTTAATTGTGCCTGTCAATATTATTTATTCTCCATACGAAAATGCCTTCATACCTTCCCGACCACCTACCTTTTGGGGTCTGCAAACACTGTTTCATCTTTACCATTAATTTTTGGATAGCTAGCAAATTGTTCTCTAAAATAACCAGATAACTGATCCAGAACCGCACTTCTTTTTGTATGGACTCACCAAAAAAATGGAACCTTGGGAAGAAATAATTGACTGCATCTATGAATGATCTGATACACTCGTCGAATATCCAATATGACAACATGTTTTTCCCTTCCAATGAATATGTTTAATTTCATCATGGATAATTTTCCATTTCTCTCATGCAATAATTATTTTGTTTTGATAGAGAAGATCCTCTGCGTCCACTAATACCTAAACTACTCAGACTCATCCACAAAACCATAGTTCAACAGTAATATTGCATTAGGCTAAGGGCCACACCGGATAATAATTGATTATGGGTTTAATGTTCATTATGGAATCCACTTTATTATCATAATAACATGAATATCAACATTTCTTATCCATGAATACATGTGAATATATAATATCCGTATACATAGTGTGAAGTTTAATAAGGCGATGGTATGTGTTCTAAATCATGATGAGATATCCATATGAGTTTTTGATGTCGATCTAGCTTGAAAAGAGCAATTTATGTACACAGACTATCTATTAATTTTAGTATCTAAACTGCTAATCTGAGTGTATAATTATAACAGTTGTTGAATCTTTTTAAGATCTTGATTAGAATGACTATTGGTACATATGCGTGCAATGATAAAAACTTATGTGTGGTACATATTATGATGTATAAATAATCGTACACAGGAAATAAACTTATAACTAAATGAATGGTTTAAATAAGTCATAAGATTTTCAAGGGACCATGGAGTAAAACCATATGATAATAGTTTCCTAGAGAAATAATGAGTTGTTTAAATAAAGATTATAGCAGATTATGGGTTATTTGATTTTGTGCGAATATTATGTCGGACTGTATGTAAGTAAATAGGGCGTACATAAAATGATGGAATGTTTTATCACTGCTTGTACTTTATACTTGAACCTACTTACGAAGATTAGATTATGCAGTTCAAACCTAGAGTATACTCGGGTGGTGTAACCCATACTTTCTTGATTATATTATGTGGATCATTAGATTTTTGAAGTCGCAAGTTTGGTTATGTGTAATTGTGTAGTTGTGAACGATAATATTATAGGATGTCATAAACTACTACAGTAAAAATATATATTATACTTGGATGGTACATACTGTAATTATTATTTCTAGACTCATATCTATGTTTGACTAATTAAATCTATGCATGTTGGTTATCACTGTGAATAGAATATTTTGTGATAGTAGGACGTTATGTATGCGTGCATACAACCTTAATAATTTAACAAATGCTATTATAGTATAATATTGTGTTCCATGGGAACTGTGACTTGCTTCATTATATCTAATTATTGGAATAAAAGCTTATGTTTTCATGTGTTTAAGACTACTTTATATGATTAATTGTGAAAAACTAGTAGTTATATTTTAGAATACTAGACTATGGTAATATGGGTTATCATAGGGTGTAGTATGTTTGGAAACTAATTTTGATAATAAAAATCTACAGTTAAATATGTATTTATCAGGGTGGTATAAACTGTAGTCATTATTTCTAGTATGGGATATAAAATAGTGTAAGATTCATTCATATGTTTGACGGAATAAATGTATGTCTTGGTTACTCCTATGTTTAGCATGCTATATGATGTGTTTGTTAGTAGGATGTAAATTAAATAAATCTTATGGTTGAATTGTATTTGACCAATTTGTGTTGCTGATACGGAGTGAGGAGTAAAATGGATTTCATTAACTTATTAGAATCACAATGTTAGATGAAAGCAGTTTGATCAAGTGGTGTATGAAATTGATTGATCTATAGATCGATATTATTTATTATTCGTAAAACTTTGGGCCCAAGTATGTTTAGTGAGACATTATCATTTCATGAGTATGATTTACATGTTTATGCAATATATTGCAATAGAATGATTTTCTATGATACACTATATGTTTAGTTTAAAAATCATATAACACATAAGTACTTGCTTGTCTTTTTGGATTTTCATGTCATCACTATCTACTCATCAATGAAGAGAGGATCATTCCCTGATGGGATTAATGTAGGGTATCGTTGGTCCGTGGTCGGTTTGAAAAAGTGCTTGGATGATGCTCTCCCTCCCTACATCAATACTACTTATTGAGACAACACTTGAGATTGCCACAGATACTTGAGTTCAAAAACTATGCTAAAGTGGAACCATGTATCTTATATGTATATTATATTGTATTGTATTTATTATAAAATATTATCATAAAGAATTGTGATTACTTATTATTGTATATTGACAACAGTGGTTGTAGACTTTTATCAGTCATCACTGAGTTGATGTAATTACTTTCTATATTCAATCTATGTAGTGATCTCATGACATTATAAATCTATGATATAAAATGTAATATGTATTTACTGTTATCATGTTTGAGTATATATGATCTCTATTTAGATTCTCTTGGTGTAATCTATTTATGATATATATGTTTAATTTAAAAAAATTACATATTTCTAGTTAGACTCCAATGGAGTTGTTACATGTGGTATCAGAGTTGTGGCTCAAGCTCTAGGACCTTATGAGTCTATTAGCATTTTCATATCCTTCTGTTTACCAGTGTGAATCTAGTAACATGAAGTATTGCACTGATATTTTGGATTTACAGTGCCTCAATGCAGAACCATGTTACACCATGATTGAAGTTTTAAGACTTGGTAGACCCTCTTGTATAGCCTGGTGGCTATTGTAGATATGAGACATTCATGAAATGTGTGTGGTACATTGAGTGTGTACTTTAAAAGCACTTACACCCTCTTAGATTTGTTAAAGAGTTGGTTTATCGAGTGTCTCTTTGGTGATGGTTGTATACGAGGTTTGGATAGGTGAGTACATAGCGTAATTCACGAGTTATGAACAAGAGATTTCTACCATAGTTTGATCACTTATATTTAACACCTCAAGTGTGATTACATCCTTCTTGGTAATTAAGTCACCTTTGTCATTTGTGTTTTGTGTTATGAGTGTTTAATAAGCATGGGATGCTTCTCACTTAATTATATGTGCTTTCATTTTTGTATCTTTTATTCACTAATCCTAGGAATGAAAAATCTTATAAAACTATTTTTTTAGCTTGGTACCACCTAATCTGGTGGAAATTTTGTGGTAGTAGAGTGTTGTTTTTTTAATTGAGAATTCCTTTGTGTTAGGATTTTGTTTATGGATTGGCACCCTTAAGTTATGTGGTTTTAGAATAAGTCTCATCTCTCGTAGTTAGCTTAAAGGCGAGTTTTTATTATCTCATTCTTATTTGACATTATTATAAGCTATCGAGAGGATTCATATTTTCATGATGTTGATTTAAGTGTTCTCTTAAATAGGGACTTATTTTTGAAATATTTTTTTGACCATATTACCATATACAATATCATCCATCATTCATTCCTCACCTAGCAATTAGACCAAACGAGTATTCAAGAAGCACTCAAATTATCAAAATCTTTTCTATTATGATATAAATCAAAGGAACAACTTAGCTATAGGTCTAAAGTACTAAAAGAGCAATCATAAGGTCTTATTTGCCAAGTTACAAGTTAGGTCATTATTATACTTGTTTTACACATTGCATGATTCACATACAAGCCAACACGTAGGGAATAACTACATGAGTCTGAAGCCCTCTTCTAGAGTATTGGCTATGTAGGCAACACCCTTTGATAGTGGGATCATTGCGGGTCAACTCAACACCATGTGCCCACTAATTCATTTTCCCTCCAAGGTCACATTGAATATAGAAAGCTAGAGCTTTACCATTTCTACAGGGGTGATAGTACATGACCCATATTTCAATACACTAGAGTGAAAGTGAAAACAAACCTAGAAGCATCTAGGGGGTCATGTCATGTTTCAACAGATATTTTGTACATGACACTAGCTTCAAACCTAGACAATAGCATCAATGCAATTCTCCTAGATTGACGTAACTGTCCAGAGAGCCAAAGATACAAAATCTAGAATCTAACAACTATTTTAGAACTATTTTCTCATATACTTTTGACTTGTTCCAGATCTAGATCTACATTAGCATTAGAGCTAGCTAAGTACCTTATTTTATATCTAGCATAGTTGTGATTTCTATTTATAGCTTATCTCAATTTAATAAATTTAGCATATAGTACATTTGAGTTTTGCAATTAATTAAGCTTCTCTAGATATGATATTCACCCTTATGCCCTATCATTTCTATAGCCTTAACCATATTTACCCAAGTAAGATCCACATTCAACTTAGGGTTAAACATTTGGTAAACCCGATTTTTGAACACAAAACCATAGGGCAACTAGGGTTTTTTAATTTCTTTTCATGTTGCTAATCCCTTATTATTATAATCTTACAATCATGTTCACCATGGACATCTCTGTAAACTATTTCATGGTCTAATACCTTATAGTTGTTGTGGTTTACTACATTAGTTACCTAGTTCAAACCATCTGATCCATAAAGAATTCAAAATCTGCATTCCGGCATACTCCTTGTTCTATTGTTTACAATGAGCTTTTACCTGTTACTACAAAGTGTCAAAGGGAATGAAGTAGTCATCATCCCATGCCTTGTTCCCACCCTGTCTAAGGATAACATTACTCAAGCTTCTCTCTTAGACTTGTTACACCAATCATCCCATTATATAATGTTCTTTTAGATGCATTGCATATGACTATGCTTCCTTGTAATATGGAACCACCATATGTGGCTTTTGTTTTAAATTTCATCAAATGGACTAAGCATAATATATCCTTTGAAAATGAGGAATTACCACCTCAACATCTTATAAATAGTTGTTTTCCACTCTACATCCAAGTGTGTGTTTGCAATAAAATGATAAAACAAGTTCTTGTGGACAATGGTTAGGACTCAACATTTGTAACATATATTTTTTCTCTTCATTTGACATTGGGCTTTCAAATCTGGCCTCATTTGATATGAGCATCAAGGGATTTGATAATATTTCACGACAAGTGTTGAGGCAAATAACATTGAATATTATGGTAGGTCCCTGTACCCTACCTACTCTATGCCAAGTTATGCCAAATGACTTAAATTATAACATCCTCTTGGGACGGCCTTGGATACATGAGATGTACGAGGTTCCATCCACTTTGCACACATACTTAAAATTTAATCATCAGGGATTCATTTACACTTGTCCTATGGATACTAATCCCTTCAAACATTAAGCAATGATAAACAAAATGGATGATACTACACCACAATATTATAATCCCAATTTTGGTTCTCGATATTTATAAAAATATGGATATAGAGGATAGGGGCTAGGTAAACATGAGAAAGGCATAACTTAATGTATTTCTCCTACAACCAATACAATCGTTAGGGTTTTATTTTTTCAGAAAAAAATACAAATCATAAGCACATCTCTCGTCATAGAACTTGCTTTTAAAAGGCCAAAACAGAGTGTCTTAATACTTCTACAACTGATCTATCAATGGTCAACCGTCATTTTATTGATGAGTGTGCTTCACTAAACATTTTGACTATAGATGAATTCTCCAATGATGAATTGTTGTTAGAGTATTTAGGGGCATACGAGGATCTCCATTTCTTCTATAATAACATGTTTCCTCATGCCATCTCTACTCATGCTTACTTTGGTGAAAAGAATGATACAAAGGGCCAACATGATACATCAGATACTATTCATACAAGACCATTTCTCACAAAGAGATCCACTTTGCTAAATGAAGAAACAATCCAATACAACTATGGAACAAATAAAGACCCTTAGCCAATTCTACTGGCTAAAATGATGCAAAAGGATGAAGGAAAAACCTATCAATATGTCCTTTATGACTTTCTTGAACTCTTTGCTCAAACTTATTTGGATATGTCTAGAATCAACCCATCGGTGGCAATGCATAACATATTATTGCACCCAAATGTAAAACCAATTAAACAAAAGATTCATAAAATGCATCTCAAAGTGGCATTATTGGTAAAAGAGGAAATTTAAAGGCTTTTAAATGCCATATTTATATGAGCTATTGCACATTCCAAATGGGTGTCCAACATTGTCCCTATTAAAAAACCTAATACTGACATGCGTTGTTGTACTGATTATCAATAGTTAAACAAGGCTTGGCCAAAAGATAGGTTTTCATTACCTAATATCGATATATTATCGATTCTACATCTAGATATGAGATATTTTCATTTATGGATGGATTCGTAGGATATAACCAAATCAAAATTAACCTTGTTAATCAAGAAAAGACAACATTTATTTTTTCTTTTACAGTTTTCTATGCAGTCATGTCTTTTGGGCTAAAGAACACAATAGCCACATATCAAAGGGCCATGACTCATATATTCCATGACTCTATACACAAAACTGTTGAGGACTATGTTTATTTGCTTGCCAAATTTAAATGTCGTCAGGAACATGCTATTGATTTGTGACAAATATTTGAACGCTTACATAAGATCTGTTGGCCATTTTCATCTCACATATAAAGCTCTTGCATGGTTTGATGAAGCAATGGATCAAAGGCGTAAAAACGGATCCAACATTTGCAAATAGAGAGAATCCAAGCAAGGTTTTCTAAGGATCCAACAATAGTGTTCAAGGATAAGCCTGCAAGCTAAAAAGCTAAGTGTAATGTCTCTTTTTGGTTAAGTCTTTCTTGTTCTTTCTTTCGGACTTTGTATAGGACTAAGTGTTTCTCTTCTCTTAGGAATTTTGTTTCTGACTAAGTGTTGGAATTCTTTCAGACAATTTGTCTGAAAGAAAAGTTTTGAAGACTCTTTTCTTGGGAAAAATGTATTTTTTGAAGATCCGAAGGGACAAAACATTTTTTCGAATGGCACTTTTCAAAAGAAATGGCGCTAAACACTTTTTCTGAAAGATATCCTTTCCCTTCAAAAAAAGAACTTTGTAAAAAGCCAAAGGGTCTCTTTCAAAGGCCCGAAAAATCTCATCAAAGCAAAGTACCCAAACAATTTTTTCGAATGGTACTTTTTGGGAGAAATGGTCCAGAACAGAAAAAACCGAAGGGTACTCTCCCCTCGCAAAGAGCCAAACACTTTTTCCGAAAGACCATTTCAAGAATTCTGAAAGGTCATTTTCAAAGTTCTGAAGGAACAGTCAGAAGATAAAAGGCCGAAACAAATAGTCCGAAAAAAATTCCTCTAAAGGAATAAGCCCAAAGGAAAGTCAATGTACTCTTTCAAAAAAAATGTTGAAACAATTGCTCGAGGAAATTCTTTCGAAGGAAAATTTTCGAAGAAGTTGTCCAAACAAAAGTTTGAAAGAATTAATAACAGGCCCACAAACATCAAGTTTGAGCCCCTGTAAGTAGTCATTACCTTTGATCAAGTTTTCAAAAGGTTCATCAGATTGCCACGAGCTTGACACTTGTCAAGATCTAGCAAGGAGATCAACAGATGAAAAAAGCCCAGGCATCGAGTAAAGTGTCGTCTATTATAACTATAGGAAAACCAATAATCTAGATTGGTTTTCAACCTATAGTTAATTCAAGTTTAGGTCCCAAATCATAGAGCAGGTATATGATTAATAAAAAGAGTGGCCCGAGCCATGCTTTCAACAAACCACCGCTCAAAGCACACATGGCATGGCTCTGTCAGTTTTAAGATATGAGGACCATGTCCTCATAATGAAGCCAAGTGGAAGGTATGGCGAGATTCATGAAGCAAATTTGGGAGATTGGAGAAACAGATGGAGTATTCAATAATGATCAAAACCTTTGAAGATATTTTCTCCTTGAAAGGATCATGACTCACCATATAAAACAAATTCTTGTCCTCTAGTGCACTTTTCTCAGCCAATGAGAAGAACTTGAGAACTAACTAGAGCTACTGAAGGATAAATGTTGATGATGGACTTGTCCTAATTGGACAAAGGGGTGGTGGGGCATCTTTTGAAAGGTGGAGCTCATTCAATGATCATGGACAACGTGCCCCTCTCCTTTCTCTCTCTATTTCTCTTCCCTCTTCTATATATCCCATTCTTTTCATTTGGAAAAGGGTTCTTCGATTTGAAATTTGGAGAAACTAGTTCTCTCTGATTTGAAAATTTTAGAGGAATTGGAGAAGTTTTTAAGATATTATGAAGTATGCTCCTCTTGATTAAGCTCAACCCTATCAATCATATATAAAAACTACCTCTTGATGCGATATAGGACTTTCCTTACCTTTCTTTTGCCTTGAATATGTGTTTGGTGAGTTGTGCACTATGGCATTGTATGAAGAAGAATCTTCCTCGTCCATGGTCCTTTATGACCTTGTTTAGGGAGTTTTCAATGGTATTTGCAGGTCTAGATTAGTGTTGTTTTAGCCATTAACGTGACCTTTCAATGAGTCTTAAAACTCCTCTTTGTTTCTATTCATTGCTTCCTGAACCTCTTCCATGAAACACTTATGTAATCAGCTTGGTCATGAGATTGTGTGAGCTAATATTGTCCTTTGTAAATCTAGTGTGGGTTTAAGCTTATGGGAGTTCCCCATTTTTTATTTGGTGCATCCCTTGGTTAACTTCTTTAGGAGCCCTTTTCTCTTTCTAACCCTTTTCCCTTATGGGATTTTGATTTGATTAACAAAATCAATCTGGTATCCATCAGTGGATACAAATTCATCATTACAACGATAGAATATTTTTCTAAATAGGTGGAATGTAATGTCCCCATTTTCGATCGCTTCAGTATTGTAGTTGGCTTTGACTTTCTGGATGACCGTTAGCCTTGTCTGAAAGGATGTTTGATGTTGGCGATGAGCTCAGATGGTCTAGAGGACTCTTATGCCACTTTCTGATGTGTTCTCTAAGATTCTTGGAGAGAGCATCTATTTATAGCAAGTCATCTAGTTGGGTTCGATTTTTATTATTCATCATTGGTATCACTCGTGCAGTGATATTTTGATTCCAATGCTTTCCGACAGTTCTGCAAAAATGAGTGTATTAATGATTATATTTTAATTAAATTACTAAAGTTGCTAAAAATTAATTAAAATATTTAAGAAGGCTCTTAGTATTATAGCTCATCGAAACCAGGTTGAGATGTTTTTATTCATGAATGCATTAAATAGGGACCTTACGTGTCAAAATATCATTATTTTAATAAAAATGTCATTTTCGGAGTTAAAAGGGTGTTTAAATTAAAAAGTGCATTTTAAAAAAAAGGAAGCTTCTGGAGAGTTCGGAAAAAAAGCATAAAAGAAGGTTGAGCAAGTCTTTTGGATTTATTCATGTTATTTTCTCAAAAATAGATTTTTGCAATCTGGAGCAACGCTTCAGATGAAAATTGATTGATGGAAACCTTCTTTCAGTTCAACCATAGGGGACGAAAACCCTCTATTAGATACTTGTGTTTGGGGACGAAAACCTCCAAATACGAAGGGCATTCATATTCAGTGAGTGCAAGGGAGTGAAAGGTATTCTACAATCAAGGTTTCAGAGATTTTATATCAGATTTAAAGGCCTTACAACTAGGGTTTGAGTGGGGAGTTTGCTGCCATCACTTTGCAGTAATTTTATCAATCTTTCATGATCATTTCTAGCGTTTGGACCATCATTTTCAATAATACATTGATGAAAATTTAACACTTTTCGGGTATGCAGTTCTTTTTTGTTAAAAATAATACTATGTTAGAAAAAATCTAACGGTTGTTATGTTCTGATCAATTTTGGATCAAATTTGAAGTTTATTGTAAAAACCTATGGTATAATGAAATAAACATTTTTATTGGTCTTACATTATAATAAGTACTGTATTTCCTCTATAGGTATCTATTATATCTTACATGCATTGAAACAAGTATAAAATTGCAAGTAAACAATCAAAAATCAGATCTCAATAGTTGCATGCTAAGTGTTTAACGAAATGTCAAACCACTTAAACTAAAAAAAATGGATCAGATTTGGGAAGGGATCTTTCATGGAAGCCATTCCCATTGAGTTTACCACATGGGATGACATATGCAGGGTTTTTATGACCAATATTATTTCAAAACCACATGGGATGACATATGCAGGGTTTTTATTACCAATATTATTTCATATTTTAGCATTCTTTCAGATGTTATTTTTGATAATGGATCATCCTTTAAAAATAAAATGGTAAAATGATTTTGTAGTAAATACAAAATTAAACATACATTTTCTACACCTTATTACCCACAAAGTAATGGAGGGCAGAGGCAACAAATAAAATAATGGGCAAAATAGTCGAATGATACAATACTGATTGACACCAATAAATGGTATATACTCTATGGGCATACTAAACTAGTGTACGCACACCTACTTAGGCAATACCTTACCCTTTGGTATATGGTATAGAGGTCATTTTATCAATTGAACTTGAGATACTTTCTCTGCATGTTTTTTTAAGAGACATTATCAAAGATAATGAATATCGTAAAAAGAGATTGCATCAATTAGAGTAGTTGAGTGTCAAACGTACACACGTTGAGCACTTACACGTTTATCAAGGTTGTGTAAAATGAGAATACAATAAAAAAGTTCAACCACTTGAATTTGATGTGGGTGATTTGGTACTAAAATAAAATTATAATAACACCAATGCAGGAAAAAAAAAAAAAAAAAAAATCAAACCAAACTGGTTGGCACCATTCACAATTACAAAAAAATTGAGAAAATGTTTATGCCGCCTTGCTACACTTGAAGGAAAACCTTTTAAATGCCCAATGAACATTATGCACTTGTGTAAATATGTTACGTGAGATATTTCAAAAACCTGAAAAAATTTACCAAAAAAATCAAAACATTCAAAAATACAAAAAACATTTTTGGCACCTACATGTTAAATTGGCTCCCTGGCATCTATGTGTTAGTTTCATGTTGAGGGTTAGCATATAATTTACTCCTACATACACATATACAGATATACATAGATACACGATACACTCCTATTTTGGATGTTGGCCTTTCCTTCTACTCATGACATATTGACATTGGGGGTGATCGGTTCTTCGATCTTGATACACAGATAATATGATTCGATAATCACTTTACACTATCATGTTTTAGCTTACATATGTACTTACACATGCCTTAGCCATGCTTGTATTTTGCACATGGTACTTGATATGTTATTCACTTATTACTTGATATGTTATTCACTTATTGTTTTTTTGCTAACACATTTGATCCATGGGCCACTATTACATGTTTATGTTGATCGCTTCTGCTTTACTTTATACACTTCCTTGAGTTTTTTGCCTTGCTATTGTTTTGGTTGTTCGAGCATTTGAATATGCTCCATTGTATGTGGCCCATGTGCCTATGTTTGCCCTCTTGAATATTTGAATATGTCATTGTTTATTGTATGAACATTTGAATATGTCATTCTTTGTTTTTTGGACATTTGACTAAGTCATGTCCATTCGATTTTGTGGCATTTGAACATGCCCTTTATTTGTGGTCTCTTTTGACTATTTTTTTTTACTTGCTTTTGAGTGCTCTTATGTGCGTGCGTGTTACGAGCTTGTATTGTTACTATCTAGACATTGCCATGATCTTTATCATGCATCTTAGGCCTACATGTGATCACATTGGTATTATGTGTTTCAATGATACATTTACTTAGACATGTTTTCTTCTATATATTGCATGATTACATTCATAGATTTTATAGTTGTCTTGCCCTTTTGAGGTGAAGTAACTTCCAGGTACGATTTTTCTCTCACCTCAAAGGGGGGGCATATTAGTGAGGGTATGCTTGGGAAGCATGTTCTCCACACTTTGCACAGTTCTTAGATTCAGTGGAGGCATGTCATATGGACATGGCTTTCACACATTCACAGTTTTCATATTACAGTAGGGGCATGCTTTGAAAGCATGTTCTTCACATTCACTCAGTATTCAATACATATACCAATTTGCAGATTTAGTGGGGACATGTCTTATGAACATGGCTTCCACACATTCACAATTTCTAAATTATAGTGGGGGCATGCTTTATAAGCATGTTCTCTGCATTCATTTAGTGTTTGGTACTTATACTAATTTGCAGATTCAGTGGGGGCATGTCATATGGACATGGCTACAACACATTCACAATTTTCAAATTATAGTGGGGTCATGCTTTGGAAACATGTTCTTCACACCTATTCAATATTCAACATCTCTCGTTTATAGTGAGAACATGTTTGAAAACATGCCCTCTACATTGGTATTTATATCAGTTTTATATTTCTCCATATATAGTGGGAGATGTTTTAGAAGCATGTCTTCCATACTTACACAGTTATCCAAACTGGCCAAAGCACACAATTACATGATTCAGATACACATTTGTGGCAGAATTCTATACATGGTACCATTGTTATACACAGTTTTAGCGTGAAACATATATAAGGTGCATATGTTATGCAAAATGTGTCTAATATTGCAAAATTCAAAATCAATCTCAAATTCCAAAACCATTGCATGTATTGATACCCTACGAACTTTTACGTACTTTATTGAACCAATTTATTGCAGTAGTTAGTTCACTTGGTATAGATGAAGTGATTAAATCACTCAATCTTTTCGAGTTTTCAGGTTGGACTTGATCATCCAACCTCACCAAGGTCAAATCCTTACAATGATACATCTTTTTACAAAAACAACTTACCAATAGGCAATGTGGTTACATCGACACACAAGTGTACTCCTAAAACTTGCTCTTTCAATTTCAATTTATTTCAAATACTTTTAACCTAGATTATATGCACTGATTTTACATTGTAACATGCTCTTGGTTGCAAAGCAGTCACCAACAAAACAATCAAATTCAACCCCAGAAAAAGCACTCAAATTCACTTCAAGCAAAAAGACAAAGTGTGCATACACACTTGAGTACTTATTCATTTCCTTTAAACTAGCAATTTCATTACTAGATTAAAGGGGGGACAAATGTAGATGAGATTTTGTGATTATGTAGCACCTCAATCTTGTACACTTGGCAAACTCAGACCTATGAACCTCTGTATTAAAAAAAAATTGGCTAGGGATCCAAAGCAACAAGCCTACTAGGCAAAACCAACCCTAGTTTTGTTCTTACCGAGGGAGAGATGGGACTCGAGCCTATTAGTATGATGAATAGAGGAGGATGTGGCCCTCAATGGCCAATAAGGCAGATAGGTGGTCCAAACTAGTGCATATAGGGAATAATATTATTATTATAATCATTACATTTCCTAGACTTAGAGATAATCATGTTAGGAAGTAGTGTAGTGATTTAGATGTAAGTTTATTTGATATATGATGTCTAATGTATGTTTGTTTGTATTGGTTTTACAAATATGATAGCAAGGTGGCGCTCACTAATTGGGGCCATGCATCGTGAGATACTAGATGATGGATTATCACAACACAACACTGCATTGATGCAAGAAAGATTCTTGTGGGATAATTTACACTTGTTGGAGAGGTTGTGCAGGCCCTAGAGAGATAGGGGGAAGGACCCAAGTCCTTCCTCATTGACAACATTCATTGCGTGAGGAGATATCGCACTGATGTGACATACCTTAGACACCCAACATGTCCTTATGAGGGAGCAGGCAACACATATGGATATTGTGACTATCGAGATGGAGAGAAAGTGCACGACTATAACACAAATTTTGGAGCTAGAGACAACACTAGCCATGGCACATGTAGAGACAAAGGAAGAATTTGGGAGCTGATTAGAATAAGGCTCCTAACAAATATATTAATTTTTAGGTTCTCTATATTGCTAAGCTACAACATCATAAAATAAATGTATAAAACTTCAACCTTACTATTCTTGACATACAACCCACCATCAAAGGAGAAACAAGAACGAAGATTGTGCCATTGATTACAAGGGGCTCATTATACATATAACCCCGAAATTGGACCATTGGATCTACCAAACCCTAAAAACAAAGGCCCACTGACCACTCCCTCTATTAAAAAAAATCACTTTCCTATGGAAAGCCACCATTAAAAAGCATGCCCAATCGAAAATCAAAGCTAATTAATAAGGTACCTAATTAATTGAGATGCCCAAATTAATGAGTTAAGATGATCAAATTAATTATTTTACTAAAAGAAGATTAGAAAATGAATTAATTAATACAATCAAATTAATTAAATGCTGATGTGATAAATAGCTTTCTCAAAGTACATCTAGTGGTGATTTTATTAATTAGGGGGGCATCACAATTTTAGCCATCATCCCTATTCAAATTGTCCTTGTGTCTTGTGATCTCCATGACTCATTAATTTTCCTTTTAATCCAATTTCGTCATTGGAAATCACATTTATATTTTCAAGGCTAATGTGGTCCATTTTGTTCTAATGCTCTGCCAAAGCTGATTTAGTTGTGCAATTTACCCTGATATCTGCATTGTGCTTCTCCAACTTCACTTTAACTGTCCTGTCTGTTTCACCAATACAGACTTTGTCACAGCACCCACATTCAATTCAGTAGACCCCTTATCTGAATCTTGGGTCCACCCTATGTCGAATTTGTACCAAGGATGCTTTTGAATACGTTCCGAGGAGGAAACGAAGATCATATATTGTGCCTCTTGGGGATCCTAGCCAACTTATGTGAGACCCCTTCCATGTTAGGCAGGAAGACTCTCTCCAGATTTCCCCCTTCTAGCTTTTCTCAAGATTCTATCTATCTACCGACCTTTGTAACCATTCAAAACAAACACCTTTTAAGTGCTCTAATTCTGATTCAACCTGTTCACCATCTACCACCCTCAGAATCCTAGTGGCTAAAGTCGTAACAACTCCTTCCTCCGGTGATTGGTGATGATGTGAGCTTGCATGAATGTACTTCTCTGCATAGTAGCTTTCTTGAACACCTTCCTAGCCAAAGAACCATGCTCCGTTCTCCTTAAAAGCACATATAAGAAAGGAAGCTGCCCATCCTTTTCCTCCATAGTGAACTGTATGTTCGGGCATCGAGTATTAAGATGGACAGAAATTTCAATAAATCATACTTTCCATTGTGCCAATAAATGTAAGTGTCATCCACATACCTCTTCCACCATCCAGGGGCTCAGAGTGTCATCCTTAAGTTTTTCAAAGAGTTCTTAAGAACCTAAAACAAGATGATGCCGCCATTTGGCTAAACATCCTCAAAATATTTCATTAAAATATCTCAGCAGAAGCTCCAAACTTCTAACCCTGGTTACTAACAGCTCAAAAACTTTCCTCTAAAATAACAAGCTTGCATTTTTAGATAAAGTTTCCAATTTTTACAATTTTACTCTGAACTGGTTCTCATGGGGTCCTCTAGAAGTAAAAAATAGGAGCAGGAGACCCGACCATAGTCGCCATATGGGTTGGAATAAGACTAATTGCACCTGTTTTAGCAGTGCCATCATCCAAAACATTGCATGGCTCCACGTTATTTCATATGAATTTTTATGATATGTATAGGTTCTCAGATAAAAATTGTTTCTTGATGGAGTTGGTTTTCCCAATGTGATTGACACTATGTAAGTTTTCAATGAGAGCACACGCTCTTGTATTTCTGTTATGAAATGTCACACTTGATTAGAATCTCAAGCAAGCTGTAAAGAGTTTCAGATAGGGACTAAAGAGCCATGGAAGTGAAAGTAATACAAATAAAAATATTATTAACCCACTACGGAAACGTTAATGGGAGACCTACGTCCAAACTTTTCGTGGCTGGAAAATGGAGTAGGTAAGTTTTAAACTCTATAAATGTCAGATATTGATACCCAAGATAGGGAAGATAGGTTCTGCATCCTGAGATTGACTAATAATGGTATCCCTCAATTAATGCTTAGCAAATAATGTCAATTTCAATCTGAAACAACTTTAGCTTACATCGTATATAGCATATATACCTTTTTTGTTTTTGGTTCAGTCAATTTGTAAGATTGCAACACTTCACAGAGATGGAGGGAATTGATAATTATTTGATTACATTCTTCCTTTTGGAGTTCCATAGCCCAGTTTGGCAACTCCTCTGAACTAATAACAAGAGCTTTTTCAATGGCTAGCCTTCCAATTATACCAAATTATCAGCTGTGCCCATAAGTTTCATCAAACTGGTTACTTCCTTACTTTGATCTTTGTTTGTGCATGCGGAAAGAAGAACTTTGGTAGTTCCTGCATCTGGGCTACACCCTGCATCTAGCATCTGCTCAAAAATTTCCATACACTTACGATACTGTTTCTTCTTGGCAAAGGCACCAATTCTCGATGTCCAAGTAACTACATCAGGCTTAAGATTCTTAGTCTTGAGAGATGCAAATAGCTCCTCTACTTTGTCACAGAAACCTGCTTTAGCATTTACATTTATCAGTATATTGTAGGTACTGATATCTGGTTTACAGACACCTCCTTCCATAGTTTTCAACAATGTCTCCATTTTTCCATATATGCCCAAACGACCATAAGTATTGAGCATGCTATTAAGAATAAATGTGTCTGGCTTAAGCCCAGATTGCTGCATTTGGTTCACAAGTTGTTCAGATTCAGCTACTTTTCCACTTTTGCCATATGCACTCAACACCAACATGTATGACTTGATGGTAGGCTTAAACCCCGTAAGTTTCAAATCTTGAAATACACGGCTTGCATCTGTAACTCACAGCGGTGGCATGGATGTCAGTAACAGATATTATCTTCAAAGCCCTCTATGGTCACAATGTACAATTTAGCATCTTAGAATTTGTACATTAAAAAAAAAATAGCATCTCACATTTGACAGTTCTCTGTAAGTTCTACGATTGGTATCTGCATGAATAAAAAGCCATTAATTTAATCTATTTTGGCTCTGGCATGTTTTTATGTGCTTAACTTGTACCATATTATTGTGGCAACATGATGGTTTGTAATAAGGAACACAAACTTGAGAGTTCTTACCATCATGAAGCCCTGCCCTTGCATAAGCATCTATCAAAATATTATACGAAGCTTGGTCTGCCTCACAACCCATATGCTGCATGAGAGAAAATATCTCAGCTGCTCCAGCAGGAAATCCTCTTTGGCTGCCTTCAACGCACAGGTGTCAGGCAGAAACAAAGTAGCATGAAAGTCACCTATCACTAGAACCTAAACCAGTACAAGAATTCAATTAAGTCAAAGTAGCACCTGTAAGCTTCCATGATTGCATTGTAAGCATACACATCTGGTTCATGCCCAGCAGACTGTAGTTGTTCGAATATTTCCTCTGCTTTTTCACAGTTTGCTTCCTTAGCATATGCATTGATTAATGCTGTGTAAGTGCAAATGTTTGGTTTGCATTTTGCAGTCTTCATTTCATGAAAGACCTCCTGGGCTAAATGAGAAAGCTTTGCCTAAGGAAGGGTACCAAAGTCGAAACGTTTAGGAGTATAGGTGCAGCTATAAAACTATAAACACTAGTTTGACTTGTTTAGAGACGGAGTTTATGCTAATTTGCATCCACAATTGATTTAAAATATTATACAAAACAAGCATTCCACGTACTCTTCCATATACATTAATCATAATAGTGTATGTATCAGCAGATGGCTGGCATCCTTCCCTTTTCATCTTCTCGTAGACTTCCTTTGCTTTGTGCATATTTCTAACCTTGGCTAAGGCATTAATTAATGTATTGTATGCAGTAACCCCTGAAAAGTATGCCCACTTCTGCTGTTAATATCCTTGAAAAAAGACTGCATAGTTGATACGATTCAAAAGGTTGAACAAGATTTTGAAACATTGCAAAGCATCGAGGAAATAAATGATAGATGATTTCTATTTACCAAAAAATCTAATATTTTATTAAAACCAATCTGCTATGGAGGAATAAAGATCGGCATTAGAAACATACTAGAAGAATAACCACGTTTGTGCATCGCATGCAAAACAACCTCTGCCTTTTCAAACAGTCCAGATATGCAGTATGCCTCAACAAGTAGAACATATGTATCTTCAGTCGCAACACAGGGCACCTGTAACATCCTCAAGTAGACACCCTCTGCTTTGTCACACTGGTATTTTTTACCATAAGCATCTATAAGCAGGTTGTAGCACATAACATCGGGCCGAAAGCGACTTTTCTCCAGTATCCACTCACATATCTCCAAAATAAAATATTGAACTTTTCAGATTATATGATATTTCCCAGTATGTACAGTTCATAAACAAGAAAATCCATAACACCATCGAAACATTTTTAATTTCTAATAGTAATTCTTAAGAAATAAATAAAAATGCGATGTAGGTCAGACCTGCTCTTCTATTTAGTTTTGAAATGGGTTTACCTCATTGAAGGAATGGAAAAACAAAAGATTTCAATCATCAGTGCAATCTTCAGATATAAAAAGAGGAACATTCTGAAGGTCGATATTTTGATGTTAAACAAGAATGCATTTCATTCACGAATCTTTCAGAGTTATGTCAATGAGATAAAGCATGAACAGGAATATTTTAATAAAGGAACCATGGCGCATTCCCTAATAGAACTTCTAAAGAATTAGTCTCGATTGCACAGGGATTAGGAGAGCATCCACAGTTTTGTAAAGGTGCATGACCTCAAATTACTAAGATTTGATTCTCCAGCAATTCCCTGTGGATTACAGAAGCGGTAATGCACAAATCCACCTAGAGGCAGTGCATTTACCCTCATCCATAATTAGAGACATAAACCCCATCAAGAATCACGCTTTTGGAAAAAGTTTTCCACGCAGCTTTTACCAAAAGCTTGGTCCTTAATCAAATGGACAGTGAAAACTTTATATCTGTAAATAAACCTATCGGTCAAACTAGAAATAAGTGACTTCCAGAATAATGTCAGATCTTAATGTCAACACATAATTTGTGTTATGTGTTCAGCACTGAAGTTCAAGATAAATTTGAAAACAAAAAGTTATTCCACTAAATATCAAAAGTCACATAACTATATGTTGACTTGCGTTAGTCATATGAGAGACAAAGTTACAACCTGGAGCATATACAATGCTGAGTTTTTAAAAAGCCTTAAATAGCTCATAATAATAATACTCTAGTATTTATACAATCTATAAAAGGAAGTAGGAATATTGGACTAACATGCAAATTCCCCATAACCATGTTCTGCCGATAAAACATCTAACCTTGGGCCTGAAATCATAACTATAAAGTTGCATGAAACCAGGAAAAAAAAAGCATGTGAGTAAAGAAAATTTAAGATATGCAGATATATTTTCACCTTTTTTTAATAAAATATATCAAGGATAGTTGAGCATTTGCCTTCGCAAAGGAAGACAACAAAGTTATTTGTAAAACTGTTCCATTTGGAGATAGGCCATAACTTGCTTTCCCGTTAGAATCATATAAACAAGATGAATGTCCTCGCTCACTGTTTTTTGAATGCAAATATCTTAGGTAGTTGGTTATGCATGAAGTAATCAAAGGTGATTAGGTTGCTACTTGATCAAATGGCAGCCTACATTTTTCCTCCATGGCAAGACAGTATGCCATGTTAGTACTTGGTCCTGCTCTAACATTGTTGTTTTAATTTATTTGGTTGGTGTTGGCCATTTTTGGCCCACATATCAAAATTTGCCTAAGTATGAAAAAAGGGGCTTTCAGGGAAAGAAATAGCAAGTCTTTGGGAGGACTTTGGGTTTTCCAGCAGTGACAACTTCGGGTTTTTGAGGGCACAAAGTAAATCGATTTTCTCCAAGTACTTTACTTAAAAGGCTTTATAAGTAAAGGATCTGAAAAAGCCCGGAGTTGGAAAGACCAAAGAACCCGAATTACTCTGCATGGAGTAAATTGGGATTCTCCAAGTGCTCGACTTAAGCTTGGTCCAACAATGCGAGAATCATGATGCAGCGAATGAAAGGCTGCCATGTGGCTTAAGCTGGAGCAAAAAAGGCCAATCAGTAAAGGACAAGTGGCACCAGGATGACCAATGAGCATGGGAGAGTCCAAGCGGTTGGTCGCTGGAAGTTATGAAGGCTCTCATCCGCCATGGTTCACTTCCCGCAATCTCTATTCGACATTTAAACGTGTCATGCCAAGAAGAGAAACCCAGTTGCTTACAACATGACTTTTTAGATGAGCCAAAGAAAAACTTAAAGACGGGAGAGGCTCAAGAGTATTGTCTAGTGATCCTAAGCAGCGCATTAAGGGGCAATAAGGAAGTACAACGTGAGAGTTCCCACCATCGACAACTTCTTCTTTCTTCCCCCTTTTCTATAAAAATAGAGGCCTTGGAGCCAAGCAAATGATCCCCGGATTGGCGATAGAATCACTCTGTAGAAATTGCTTTGTAAAAGACTCTTTTAAAGCAATATAAGGAAGACTTATCTGTTTCTGGTTAAAACAAGTGTGCACATTTGGTTTCATTTGCAGAATGTATGATTGTTATTCATCCCTTGCGATTTCTTCCAGCACCTTGCTTTTAATCCTCTCGATTTTGTGCAGGATTGCGTGAAGTGTCTGTGTGTCGAGATCCCTTTGAAGTGTTACCAGTTCATAGTGTCTCCCTTAGACCTATTTTGTTATCCTTCAAAGTGTAAGGCTTCTCTCCAACCCCCACGCAAAAGCTCCATGCCTATGGCCTTGAGATAGAACCAGAATACCCTGTATCCTGTTTGGATTCATCAGTAGTTGGCTCTTTTTCCAGACCAAGTGGATCACTTCTTTTGGTGCATCACCTCCCTTAGCTTAGATTTTCTTTTCAAGTAATCCTCCTATCCTTTTTTTTTTGCTGACAGTAGATTTTAGTGTGAGATCAAGTGCTGAAGTGAAGCACCTGAAGAACTAGCCTCATAAAAAAGCCTAGAGGTTCAACCTCACCATAGGATACCCACAACCTGAGGTTGTCCCCATGCTTATACCTGGAAGTGAGGGAACCTGAAGAACTCTCTCACAAGGGTGCAATTCCAAGCTATAACAGTTGTCATTTCCTGTTTTAAAGAGGCCCGATTAAATTGGCATCAATGAAAGACATCTCCTTAAGTAGAATCCCACATCCAATTTTTGAGTTCAGATGTTACCTAAACAACTTGGTTGAGTAAGGTTAAAGATTCAATTCACAAGAGAGCATGAAGCAGATCCTAAACCAATTGTTGAATAGAGAAAAGCATGTCAAAGTCAGATGTATAGAAGGGAAAGGGCATAGTGATACCAAGAACATGCAGACATTAAAAATGACAATTATGCATCACCAACAAGGGAGAAGCTAGCAACAAAAGAGGGATATTGTTAGGTAGATTCAAATTGTCCTGAACATGACTACATGTCTATTCCAAATAATAACGGCAATAAATCAAAGCAAATTTGAAGAAGAAAATATGCCTAGCCTATGGGTTACCAAGAAAAACCAAGAGAAAACCTATAGCAAATTGAATAAGTAAAGCCAATCCTATAAATGCCATTAAGCACCATAGACATCCACCTTGGTGGGGCCAACATATAAATAATTTCAAGTCAATCAAATTCACTATTAAGTTGCCATAACTTTACTAGCATGGAGAAGAGAGTTTTCTCTTAAGGGTAAAAAATTAAGAATGATCTATCACATTGAATGAAGTTTGTGGAAGAATCTTGAAGGCATGTTCATATTTTTCCTTTTACAAGCAAAGCAAAATCAACTTTCAAAATTAGTGGATCACAGTTCCAAAGTTTCCAATTCATTATGTATATGTATTTGGGTTCGACAAATCAGGTTCACTGGTACGGCAAATTTCTTGGCCTCAAGTATGGCTTGGGTATGGCCATACAAATATATATATATATATATATATTCTAGCCTAATAAACAAGAATTAATTGACATTAACCACATAGGATGCATATAAAAACAAAATAGCCACAAAATGCTAATCGAATGCCAAATGTCATGATAATCATAAGTATTAATTACAATTAATTACATCAAAACTAATGTTCATCATCATATTGCTCTTCATTGAGAGCATCAACATAAACATCATGATTTGGTTCATTAGAACCATAGCTGGAATAATCGACGAGTAACCGTCGGTTGGTTGGTTACTCGTCGAAAATTCCCTCAGGCGAGTATTCGCCGCTTGAAACAGCCAAAAAAGTGTAAAAAATATGCAAAAAATTAACCATCGAGTAACTGTCGGTTACTTGCCAGTTCCTGTGCACACGGTTTCCATGCGGAAAACCCAGTGGAACCACAGGAATGGCCTCAAACGCTGAAAATATGTGTAATTTTGTTAGAAAATGCACCACACCTCTCATTTCATTCACACAAGATTTGGAGCATTCAAGAGAGGATTGGAAGGAGAATTGAGCAAAAAGATTTCCAGGTTAGTGCATTTTTTATTTTATTTTTTAAATTTCCAAGCATGTAAAGGAAATGTAATTTAATTAAAAACATGTTTGATAAATGTTTTTTATTTTAGTATACAAATTTGATGCATTCCAAAAAAATTTAGTGTTTAGTATTTACAATTTATGCCTAAATTTTCTTAAATTTTAATTAAAAATATTCTTTTTTAACTGTTGGCATTATGGTTAGTTTTTATTTATCATTACAATTTATTTATTGTTATTTTTAACCGTTATAGATTATAGTTTTCAATCTGTTCGTTAAAAATTTAAATCATAAATGTATTTTAGTTTCCAAATAATAGTTTATCATTATAATTTATTTATCGTATTCTAATTAATAATTTGTATTAAATATTTTTATTTTTTAATTTTTTTAATGTTGTTTTCAACATGTTTGCGCTTTGTAAGTTATTAGTTAGCAAACAATGGCATCCGGTAGTGCATCGAACTCATATTCAATCAGTGGTAGCCAATTAGCTCCCCTTAATACTCGCATTAGTGCTTGGAAGTATGCCACGTGGGTTGGAACATCCCAGACGATTTCAATTTGCAATTTTTACTCGAAGAGGATGTTAGGAGCCATCAGTCGCATGAAATATCATCTTTCATGCATTATTTGCCACGACGTCACGCCTTATCTCAATGTCACTGAAGAGGCAAAACGATTGATGATGGCGGAGCTTACATCACTGGACGAAAAAAAACTAGAAAGGGCAAAGATGCAAGCAACCCTAACAACAACCATTGGTCCCACATCGACAGAGGAAGAAGCGATAGTGATGACAGAAATTGTGGGCTCTAATCATGGTCCATGCAAGCACTATGGCACATCTTAAAGGCTTCGACTCAATTTCACTCATTTTTTGTGCCTAAAAACACACTTAGGGCAGAACCTTCACTACAAGCTACAGAATGGAACAAGCAGGGGCATGCGAAAGCAAATAAAGCTTACGCAATTTTTTTGTACTTCAACAACCTTCCCTTCAACATGGCAAGGAGCCCGTACTGAAAATATTTGGTTATAGCATTAACAGTTGCAAGGAAATAGTACAAGACACCCTCTCCAAGAAACTTAAATGAAGTTGCTTAAGAATGCATTTGAAGATGCAAAGCTAATTGTTGAAGATCAGAAGAGGCTATGGCGTAAGTTTGGATGCACCATTCTTTCCAATAGATGGATGGATGGAAAGAACCGCACCCTCATCAACTATTTGGCATCTTCAAATGGTGAGCTAGTTTTTTTTTAGTTTATTGATGCATCAAGTAAAATAAAAATGCACAAACTTTGAGCTTGATATTAGAGAAGGTTGTTTTAGAGGTGGGCATCGAGAATGTTGTCTAAATTATCATAAACAATGTAGCAACATATGTGGTGGTTGGGAGACTTCTTAGGGAGAGGCATCCATCTCTCTTTTAGACACCTTGTGCGGCCCATTGCCTTGACCTTCTTTTGGAGGACATAGGCAAACTTGATTGAGTGTGACCAATTGTAAAAGAAGTTAAAGAAATAACAAAATATAATTGCAATCAGCTTTGAATTCTCAGTTTGATGAGAGAGCACATTAAGGGAAAAGAGCTTGTTCGAGTAGGGGTCACCAAGTTTGCAATGAACTTTCTTACATTGCAAAGTATTTGCAGTTTGTTGACTCATTTGAAGCAGACGTTTGTGTCTCAAGCATGGATGGAGTCATCCTGTTCCAAGAAAGTTGATGGAGTGAAGATTAGAAAGACAATTTTTAGTGAGGCCTTTGAAACAAGAGCTATAAAAATCGTCAAGGTAATTTGAAATTGCAATTTAAATTTCAAGTTGTTTCCCTTGTTTTCAATTTTTTAAACTTAAAAGTATTTATTTTATAATTTATCTATAAGTTTGTAACACTAACTTTAATTTGTTTGTAACTTTGTAGTTGTTCAAGCCTTTGGTGAGGGTTTTGCGATTGGTGTAGGGCCAAAGAGGCTATCCAAAATTATTATAGAGGAGATCGTGTCAGTTTTGAACCCATTTAGAGTTGATTGATCGGAGGTGGAACAATCAACTCTACAACCCATCTATGCAACGGGGTACTACCTTAACCCCAAGTTTTTCTATTCTGATGGCTTCACAGATGCTAGTGGAGAGGTTATAGAGGGGCTCTCAACATGCATTGAGTATAACATTTGACGTTGAAGTGAAGAACCTCATTATTGCAGAGTTGCAGAATTTCAAGCAGGCAAAGGGGAGGCTCTTTTCTTTAGCACTAGCTATTCGAAAGAGAGCCACACAGTCACCAGATAATACAAAATGAAGTCTTTATTTGTACTTTACCATTTACATATTTACAATTATTTTCTTACAAAGTTTTGAATATCTTGTTTGCAAAGTCGTAGTGGGAAGATTGGGGTGGAAATACCCCAAATCTTAAAAGGCTAGCCCTCTGAATTTTATCTCAACCTTGTAGCGCTTCTGGATGTGAGCACGATTGGAGTTTGTTTGACTCCATTCACACAAAAAAATGCAATAAATTGAGCCAACAACACCTCAATGACTTGGTTTTTGTGCAATACAACCTTCAACTTCGAACAAAGAAGTTGGAGAACACATCAGAGGAGCCTATTGATTTAGATGAGATCGATCTCTATAGCGATTAGATTGCACAAGAGGAGGCCCCCATGTTCAAAGAGGAGATTGTTGATTTCGAAAGGCAAGCTATGGAGGGTGCAACTGAAGCAAGAGGAGAGATGGGATTGGAAGACATCCTTGAAGATGAGGTAGAAGCAGAGGCAGAGGTGGAGCTACAGGGGCAAATGCAACGTTCTAGACAGAGCAAGGCGGGGCAGCCGAGTGGGAGGACTAGAGTTTCTCAGTCTCCCTTAATTTTCTAGAGAGCAGAGAAGAGAAAATTATAGATTATTGTAATTTGTACTTGCAAATTTTTGTATAAGACTAAGTATCACTGTAGTTTGTGACTCTGTTGTATTCACATGATTATGCGATTTTGTACTTTATTTGTATTCAAATCTAATAGAAAACACTTTCCCAACATTTTACAGACTCATTTCATCTATTTTGTTTTTGCAATTTCTAATTTTTTTTTTTTTAATAAATTCAAGTATTTTTTGCCTTTGTTGATTATTATTAGTTATTCGACCGAGCAGGTCGAATAACCGTCAGTTACCCATTTTGGCCCCTTGGTGAGTACTCGCCCCAACCAGTTATGCGAACTATGATTAGAACAAGGACTAACACTCCCACCACTCCCACTAGCTACATTGTGTGTTGCCAAATTGTCCATGTCAAGTAATGATTGGTGGGAAATGCAAGCATCCAAGTCAACATCCTCTGGGTCTACATCCCAATTCTTTGTCATCCCTTCCTTGTACTTTGGCTTTTTGTGAGTTAGAAGGCGCAAGTTGGACTGTACATATAGGCCAACTGCTAGGCCTTTTTTGCTACTAGCTTGTTGTGCTTCTATGAGTGGATGAATTTGTATGTGCTCCAATTCTGCTCAGAAGAAAATAAATTCGCAACCTACATTTAAAATTATAAAGGTTAAAAGTTAAAACTCAAAATTAAATTTAAAAATTAAAACTTGAAACTTAAATTTTAAAACAAAAAGAATTAGAGTTAAAAACATTTTTTAAAAAAAAAAAAAAAAAATTATATGTGACAAGATTTTGATTGCAAGAGGCTAAAGGTGCATGGATCCTTGGCCATGGAGGTACAACCACATATAAGCATTCTTCTTGTATTTGTCCCGAAAAACACCAAGGCTATGATTTGTAGAGGTAACGAAACTCCTAAATTGGTTCAAAACAATGTCTTCTACCTCAAGTTGGATTGTACATATAGGCCAACTCCTAGGCGCAAGTTGGACTGTACATATAGGCCAACTCCTAGGTCTTTTTTGCTACCAGCTTGTTGCACTTCTATGAGTGGATGAATTTGTATGTGCTCCAATTTTGCTAAGAAGAAAATAAACGCGCAACTTACATTAAAAATTATAAAGGTTAAAAGTTAAAACTCAAACTTAAATTTAAAAATTAAAACTTAAATTTTAAAACAAAAAGAATGAGAATTAAAAACATAAAAAAAAAACTTACACATGACAAGTTTTTGATTGCAAGAGCCTACAAGTGCGTGGATCCTTGGCCATGAAGGTACAACCACATATAAGCATTCTTTTTGTATTTGTCCCGAACAACACCAAGGCTATGATTTGTGGAGGTAACGAAACTCCTAAATTGATTCAAAACAATGTCTTCTACCTCAAGTTGGACTGTACATATAGGCCAACTCCTAGGCCTTTTTTGCTATCAGCTTGTTGCGCTTCTATGAGCGGATAAATTTGAATGTGCTCCAATTCTGCTCAGAGGAAAATAAACTCACAACCTACATTAAAAATTATAAAGGTTAAAAGTTAAAACTCAAACATAAATTTAAAACTCAAACTTAAATTTAAAAAATAAAACTTAAGTTTTAAAACAAAAAGAATGAGAGTTAAAAACATAAAAAATAAAAAACTTAAATGTGACAAGATTTTGATTGCGAGAGGCTACAAGTGCGTGGATCCTTAGCCATGGAGGTACAACCACACATAAGCATTCTTCTTGTATTTGTCCCGAAGAGCACCAAGGCTATGATTTGTGGAGGTAACAAAACTCCTAAATTGGTTCAAATCAATTTCTTCTACCTCAAGATCGGGGAAGACCCTAAAGAACGCCAACTTATACCCTTTAGGCACTTCAACATCTCTATGCGGTTGCACCCTTCTTGACAAATAAATTCTCTCTGTGTTGTAAAATCTAAGAGTTAATGCAAAGGCAAGGAGATGCAGCGGGGTGGTCATTTTGTTCCACCGAACAATGAGAATGTTGGACATAGTCATTGAGGTCTGAAGAATTGTCATTGATGTCAAAACCAACATGTGCTATCATGCATTAATGACAAAGGTGTTGAGCTACAAACCAAGTGTAGAGTTCTCATGAATTTGAATGTGCATCTTGACTTCCAAGAGCAGTCATATGAATGCCTTTGCTAGCTTGTTGAATATCGCTGGGTACACAGTTTGTTGGTGATTACGTTTGCATATATGGCATCATCTGGAGGAAACAATCACACCAGGTTACTCAGGTTTGCGCCTACTCTTGGTGGTCTAAGTTCTAATGCATAAGGTTGTGTGTGCTAATGTTTCCACACTTAGTGGATTTTACAAGCCTGGGAATTCTTTTGGGAAAATGTTTGGTCTCCTCAACTTGGGAATTCTTTCGGAACAATTGTTAAGAACAAAAGATCCGAACGAGGTGTTTTTTTTCGAAGAAAGTGCCTCGTCAAATTCTTTCGGAAAAATGGTTAAGTTCTCGTCGGACAAAAAGTCCGAAGGAAATAGGTCCCGAACAAAGCTTCCAAAGTGGACCTTTACAGAAAACCCGAAGGGTATGTAGACACTTGCAAAAATGTCAAAGGGTAGTTTGCAAAAGGCCGAAAGGTATGTGGACCTTTACAGAAAAGCCGATGGGTATGTGGACGTTTACAAAGTTGCCAAAGGGTACTTTACAAAAAACCCGAAGGGTATGTAGACGCTTGCAAAAATGCCGAAGGGTAGTTTGCAAAAGGCCAAAGGGTATGTGGACCTTTACAAAAAAGCCGAAGGGTATGTGGACCTTTACAAAAAACCCGAAGCGTGTGTCCTAAACAAAAGTGTCGAAAGATATGAGCCAAGAATTGAAGGGCAATTCAAGAAGTCCCAAAGGACAATGAGGCATTTTTTTGGGGAAATTGTTCTGAAGGGCTCTCGGACAAAAAGCCCGCGAAAATTGTCCGGAAGGGGACTCGAACAAAAAACCCGCGGAAATTGTTCCGAAGGGGACTTTGACAAAAGCCCGCAACAACTTGTCCGAAGGGTAGTCTGAATGAAGAAGGGACACATGCAAGTTCCGAATGACAATTTACAAAATGCCGAAGGACAATTGCGAAGGACACAAGGACCATTACAAAGCTTTCGAAGGATCACTTGGATTGTTTCAGAACGAATATAGGGCAAGTGGATGTTTAAAAAGTTTTCGAAGGATATTTCGACTGAAGTATAAGACACTTGCAATATTGCCAAAGGACCAAGGTGAGATTAAAGATCGAGCACATCGAATATAATCGAAAGGAGCAAAAGCGAACCAATCATATAGAAAATATCGAGATGCGAGAAAGAGCTCGACGGTTAATGCAAGAGAGATCGACGGTTCTGTTTCAAAAGTGGAAATATCTAACGGTTCAAGATAGACAGTGAATGGCACCAATGACAAGATGAATAATCCTCGTTTAAAGACATGACCAGACAAACGGTGAGCTCAAAAAGTCTACATGGAGCCCGAGATTGATCGATCAAACCGATCAATCATCGATTAAAGAAACGGTGCAATAATGACCTGAATCCGACAGTTGCCAAACATAGTAAAGAGACTTGACCATTGCAATGTGATGCATGAACCGAGACACGAAAAGCATATAAGTCTATTGAACACACTATCTACAGAGGGGGGGGTGAATCAGTAGATGAGCTAAACCCTAGTTCTTAAAACTTTTAAACAAGATACAAAATGTATATGCAAAATAAAGAACAAAAGCAGAGATCATACACACATAAAAATGCTCAACACCAGATTTTTACGTGAAAATCCAAAGGAAAAAACCACGGTGAGAAAAGCTGCTAGAAGCTACTGTTCTAATCTAGTCTCACAGAAAAGTTGTCTCACAGACAAACCTCATTGATTACATTCAAGAGTAGCCAATCTAAAGAAGCATCAACTTCTTAACTGAGCACCAACTTAGTTTTTCTAATGGCACCAACCTATCAGAGAAATGAAGCTACAACTTCAAAATACAAAAGAAATTCAGAATGAATCTTGTTCTGTTTTCTGTTACAAGTCTTGTTTGTAACTGCACCTTCACGCTATGTGCCTTCTCGTCTTATCTACCTCTATCTCCTTGTGTCTGGATATCTTCTATATTGACACACCTTATTTGTTTTGCCTTTTTTACGCTGTCTGCATATGTCCTTACTCAACAATCTTTGAGTTAACACTCTAATTATTATCGCAGCAGCAGCAAAAGACCCTTTAGAATGTTTTGTTCGTAGCATATATAGACAAATGCATTTTAGGGTTTCTATTTGTAAAGTGTTCACACTTCAACCGCTCTTAACCGGTTCAAGTTTCTAATCTGCATTCATTGTGACTTTTACTTCATGTCTCGGTTCATGCTTCAAACGACAACATTCAAATGTCTTTACTATCTTTGGCATGTGCATTGCTACTATTCTTATCTGCATCGTTTTCTCGATCAATTAGATTGATTAATCTTGAGTTCCGTGAAGAGATATCGAGTTCATCACTTGTTCCAGTTGTTCCTTTACAGATAGTTAGAAGACATTAAATGCAAGCTTTTTATTTCTTTCGTCGTGCCAAGTTCATGTTCTTTTCTTTGTTGGATCTTTCCTTATGACCTCTTGACACTTGTCAAATGTGCATGCACTCGGAGGGTAATCTGGCTTTGCTTCACACCATTGAATCTAATGCACCGATCAAATGTGAGCCGTTGATCTTTTAAAGTAGCATGAATTTTAATTCTTGTTTTGCCATTAACCATCGAGCTTCTTTTCTTCCCCTTTCACATCTCGTTGCTTTCTATATCATGGGCTCACTTCCGCTCCTTTCGATTGTCATCAATATGCTCGATCTTTACCCTTTGTATTGTGCATTAAACTTCGGCATGTTGGCGTGATCTTATTTTCTTCAGCATTCTTGTGACACTCCTTGCAACGTCGATCCTTGAAGACTTGCTCGTCTTTTAACCTTGTTTTAATTCCTTCGGAAGGTTCCTTTATACAAATTGTTGTGGGTCTTTGTGTCTTCGGGATAATTTCCGCGGATTTTTTGTCCAAGTCCATTTCATCCTGGTGTGTCCTCCAATTTCTCCAAAAGAATTCGTCATTGGCTTCTATTCGGAATTGTCTTTCGGTAATCTTCCAACGGTCCTCATACCCTTCGGATTCTCTACAATCCACCCTTCGGCTTTTCTGCAAGTGTCCACATACCCTTTGCAACGTTCAAAAGATACCCTTCGGACCTTTTGAAAAGGTCCACTTGCCCTTCGGAACGTTCAAAAGATACCCTTCGGACTTTTGTTAAGGGACAATTTTCCGAAAAGGACTTCACAATTTTTCCAAAAGAATTGTCCTTGCCATTTTTTCCGAATGAATTCTTCAAGACTATTTTGAGTTTTCCATCCTTCTTGACTTATCCCGATTGCCTCTTCTAGACCCTTTCGAGTTTTTGACATTACTTGACTTATCCCTCTTCAAAATGCTGATTACTTCGTCTAGACCCTTTCGGGTTTTTACCTTTACTTTGCTTACCAACATAAAGAAGTAACGTGCTTGCAAATCCCCAATTACCTCTTCGCTGAACCCTTTCGGGTTTTCCACAATTATTAGCTGATAAACATAGAAGTAAAGCTATCCTAGAAACCCGATAACCTCCACTTAGACCAACTCGGGATCTTAACATTACTTTATTTATAAAGCATACAGAAGTAAAGTCGTTTTAGAATCCCGACCAAGTAAAGCCACTTCGGAACCCCGAATAACTCCTCTAGAACACTTTGGGTTTTTGACTTTGCTTTACTTAAAAACATGAAAGTAAAGTAGTTCCATAAACCCGACCAACTTTATTAGATCAATTCGGAGTTTCGAGACTGCTTTACTTATTTTATAAGAGCACTTCACAAACCTGATTTACTCCACAAGTTTGCTCAACTCAACCTTTGGCATTAATACATGATCAAATTCAATCTTAATGACATCAATGACAATTCCATGTTGCCTTAGATGGGAATGACAATTCTTCAGTCCTCACACTGCTTTCTAGATTATGATATTCAAATTGTGAACTGTCTCCTTGCTCAAATTGCCAACAAAGTCAAAGTTGCATTGAATGAGAACCGGTTAAGGGCAGTTGAAGTATGAACGCAAATGGAGACGTGAAACCCTAAAATCCATTGTATATACACGACTTCTAAAACATTATTATGTTGTTGCTGCCGTCGCAATTTTGAGAGTGAGTCAAATGCTGTCGATAAAGAGATACATGCAGACAGAGTAAAAAGGCAAAAGAAAAAGGGGGAATGAAGCGTGTTTAAAAGGTATATATCCAGACATATGCAAACACAATAAAAAGGTAGAGAGAAAAGGAAATGAAGTGTGTCCAACTAGAACATATCCAGACAAAAAAAGAGTGAGGCAGAGAGATGGTGAAGTCACACAGAGAATGTGCAGAGTTTGAGCAATTATAGACCAGACTTGTAACAGAGTAATAGAGCTAAATTCATATATGAATCTATTTTTGTATTCTAAAGTTATAGCTTCATAAATCTGATAGGGTGGTGCCATCAGATAGACTAAGTTGGTGCTCGGTGAGGAAGTGGGTGCTTCCTTAGAGTGTGTGCTCTTGAATGTAACTAGTGAGGTTTGCCAGTGAGGCATTTCACTAAAGCTGGATTAAAACAGTAGATTCTAACAGCTATTCTCACCGTGGTTTTTCCCTTTGAATTTTTCACGTATAAATCTAGTGTACTATGATTTTGTGTGTGTGCTCTCTATATTTGTTCTTTAATATGCATATGAATTGATATCTCCTCTAAAAGTTTTAATCAATTAATTTTAGCTCATCTATTGATTCACCCACCCTCTCAGTAGATAGTTGTGTTCAACAATTGGTATCAAAGCCTAGGGTTCCTTAAGAGAAGCTTAATCGGCTTAGGTAGATCTTGGTCAGTGAACACAATGGCTAATCAAGAAGGATCTTCATCAAACAAGGCTCGTTTGTTTAATGGGTGTAGCTATGTTTTTTGGAGCATAAGGATGGAAGCATATTTGTCTTCATTAGGATTTGATGTATGAATGTCTGTAGTAAATGGATATATAACTCCTGTTGTAGCTCCTACTGATCAGACTGCCAAGAAGGCATATGAAAACAACGCCAAGGCAAAGAATGCTATTATTTGTGGATTGTCAAACTCAGAATTTGTCAAAGTTATGCACTGTCAGAGTGGAAAAGACATTTGGAACAAGTTAAAGAGTATTTGTGAAGGAGATGACAGTGAAACAAGCCAAGCTACAAACATACAAAAGGCAGTTTGAGAGTCTTAAGATGAATGAAGAAAAGATTGCCGACTACCTCCTCAAGGTAGATGAAATAGTGAATGCTATCGGAGGTCTTGGTGAAAAAATGGAAGAGTCGACTATAGTCAAGGTGTTAAGATCGCTGCCATCAAGATATGATTCGAAAAGCTCTGCAATAGAGGAAGCAAGAGATTTGGACAAACTCATTGTTGATGAGTTGCATGGAACATTCACAGCCTAGGAGATGAGAAGAATGGATTTTGAAAAGTAGTCTGAAATCAAAGATGCAGAATGATATATTAGAGTGGCAGATTTGAAGAAACAAAAGTGTTGGAAATTCGAGCAAGGAGACAATTGACAATTTTGATATTATGATAAAGAAAGCAGTCTGAGGACTAAAGAGTTATCATTCCCATCTAGGGCAACATGGAATTGTCATTGATGTCAAAGGTTGATGCTCTTGATGTCATTGAGATCGAATCTGATCATGCATAAATGCCAAAGGTTGAGTTGAGCAGACTTGTACAATAAATCGTGTTTGTGAAATGCTCTTACTTAGAAGAGGCAATCGAGATAAGTCACGAAGAATTGAAAACCCGGAATAGTCTTGAAGAATTACTTCAGAGGAATTCTTTCGGAAAGAATGGCAAGGACAATTCTTTCGAAAAAATTGTCAAGTCCTTCTCGGACAAGTGAACCTTTTCAAAAAGTCCGAAGAGTATCTTTTGAACGTTCCGAAGGGCAAGTGGACCTTTTCAAAAAGTCCGAAGGGTATCTTTTGAACGTTCCGAAGGGCAAATGGACCTTTTCAAAAAGTCCAAAGGGTATCTTTTGAATGTTCCGAAGGGCAAGTGGACCTTTTCAAAAAGTCCGAAGGTATCTTTTGAATGTTGCAAAGGGTATGTGGACACTTGCAGAAAAGCCAAAGGGTAGATTGCAGAAATTCCAAAGGGTATCTTTTGAACGTTGCAAAGGGTATGTGGACACTTGCAGAAAAGCCGAAAAAATGATGTGAACAAAAAGTCCGAAGAAATGTTTCGCGAACAAAAAGTCCAAAGAAATGTGTCGAACAAAAAGTCCAAAGAAATGTGTCGAACAAAAAGTCCGAAGAAATGACGTGGACAAAATGTCCGAAGAAATGACGCGAACAAAAAGTCTGAAGAAATGATGCGGACAAAAAGTTCGAAGAAATGACGCAGATAAAAAGTCTGAAGGACATCTATTAGAAGCCAATGACGAATTCTTTCGAAGAAATTGGAGGACACTTCAAGATGAAATGAACACAGACAAAAAGTCCGCGGAAATTGTCCCAAAGACACAAAGGGCCGCAACAATTTGTATAAAGGAACCTTCCGAAGGAATTAAAGCAAGGATTTAAAGACGAGCAAGTCTTGAAGGATCGACGTTGCAAGGAACGTTACAAGAATGTTGAAGAAAATATGATCACGCCAACATGCCGAAGTTTAACGCTCAATACAAAGGGTAAAGATCGAGCAGATCGAGGATAATCGAAAAGAGCGGAAGCGAACCCATGATATAGAAAGCAGCGAGATGCAAAAAGAAAATAAAAGAAAAGAAGCTCAATGGTTAATGGCAAAGCAAGAATTAAAACTCATGCTGCTTTAAAAGATCAACGGCTCATGTCTGATCGGTGTATTAGATCCAATGGTGCAAAGCAAACTCAGATGATCCTCCGAGTGCACATGCATTTGACAAGTGTCAAAAGGTCATTAGGAAAGATCCAACAAAGAAAAGAACATGAACTTGGCGCGATGAAAGAAATAAAAAGCCCACATTCATTGTCTTCTAACTGTCTGTAAAGGAACAACTGAATCTGGTGATGAACTCAATATATCTTCACAGAGCTCGAGATTATTCAATCGAAGTGATCTAGGAAGCGGCGCATTTAAGTGCAGTAGAAGTGCAGATGCCAGAGATAGCAAAGGCATTTGAACGTTGCCATTTGAAGCATGAATCCAAACACGAAATCAGAGTCACATTGAATGCAGATCAGAAGTGATTGAGGAAGCGGCGCAGTTAAGTGCAGTAGAAGTGCAGATGCCAAATATAGTAAAAGATATTTGAATGTTACCGTTTGAAGCATGAATCGAGACATGAAGTCAGAGTCACATTGTAATGTCCCCTTCTCAAACCTGATCTTCACAGTGACCGTTGGCCTTTTTTTGGAAACCCGAAGGCTAGTCGGAAGGTACAAATTAAGGTTTCCTAGTTTTTAGGATGTCCTTGCTCAGAGTTTTGATGGCAAATTCTTTCTGGGTTTTCAGAGAGCTTCGCAGTGGTATGTTCATTTCGGCATTCAGAGCACTTTCAAGAATTTACTATTTTTAGTAAGTTCGAGATTGGCACCGGAATGAGATTTTGAGAGTGGGGTTGGATTCGTCTTGTCAAGACCTTTCCAACGAGCTATAGATCATTGGTTTCCGACATCATCTTGGCCTCCGTTTTAAAGTCCGTAAATTAAACATTATTATTTAATTTTGGACCTTGGTGCCTAGGCTCAACGACTTAATGTTGAGGTTGAAAAATAAAAGAATTAAAGAGGATTATATTATTTTCTCTCTCATGTTTTATCCCATATACAAGAGGATTTTAGAGACCCCGGGTTGGAAAAGTATAAAAGGAGGAGTGCTCTCATTTCATGATCTTTTGTCTACAGGAATGTTTTGCTGCCAGATTGGTTTTGGAATCGCTTCGAGGAATGAAGGCCTCCTAGCTCGGGCATCGCTTCTTGTTTGAGAGACAACTAGTGGTGATTTAGTTTAGTTTTGTGAGTTCATTGGGTTTTGTGCATTGTAATCTGCATTGTGTCTAATTAGTATTCTGATTTTGCCTATTAGAGGTTTACAGATCTTACATTTTATCTACAGCAGATTCGAATTTTAATTTGTAAATCCAAAAATACCAAAAAGATTGTTCTGGGTATTGTGTCATTGCATCTTATTGGTAAGGGCGCCCCTTCATGAATATTTGCAAATTTTAATATGAAGCTTATGATTTTATAATGCAAATCCGTCATTCTTTGAAGGCTATACTTTCTAGAGTGCATTGGGATTCGTGTCAGTAATTAATAACCATATTTAGATGTCATTTCTTATTACTAAGTTAGGCACCATCATTTTGAGGGTCTATTGCATCAGATTTGAGATCATTAGGGTGAGAAATGAGAGAGTTATGAGCATATGAGTAAATTCATAGGTTGCTGGTCCGTACTGTTTCAGATCTGCATTGGGCTGCGTGCATCAAATAAATAGTATCTTTTGAGTGAGTTTCAGTGTTCTGATTTGGTCGCCATCATACTAGAGTCATTGTGCAATTCGTTTCATGAGAATTGATGAAGTTTTGAGCAAGTTGTGAGTAAAATTGTGAAGTACAGCGCTGCTGTTTGTGCACACGGAAATCTGGACTGTCATAAATCAGAATTTGAGGTTGTTTTGCTTGTTGTACTTTCAAATCTAATCCTTGTTATTCAGTGAAGGAAGTTCAATACATATTATTGCAGCTTGATTTATATGTTGATCCACATTCAAAGCAAGATCTTATCATTCATATTGTAAACTGGCAGTAGTACTGCCAATATAGTTATTCTTGCTCATCATAGTTTGTAATGTTCAGCTTCTCGTTCAGTAATTGTTTGTAATAGATAAATCTCCGCCCTATGGTAGCTACTCTCCCACTCTGAGTTAACAAGCACATTATGGGTGTTGAGTATTTCCAGCTTTCAGCATTTTCTTTCAAACATTGTTATTTGTAATCACTCCGTCAGATGGTCGCCCCTCACTCCGCATTGGATTGGGTAGCACATACTTGACGTTGAGTTCCCTTTCAGCATCACTCCGTCAGATGGTCGCCCCTCACTCCGCATTGGATTGGGTAGCACATACTTGACGTTGAGTTCCCTTTCAGCATTTAGAAGTAGAAAATCCTCTGACCATATGCTCGCCATCATCGGCGCCATCCTTGGTTAGAGTTACTTCCTGCATAAGCACTTTGTTTCAGATCCTCTGACCAATGCTCACACCTGGCCCACATCGGGATACTGGTGTACATTCTGGTTAGAGTTGTTTTCTGCACGTTTTGGTTTATCCTCTAACCTTAACGGGTGCATTGATTGTAATTTGCAATTTGTAAAAATCGAAAAAATTGGCTCGAAATATTTCAGCGGTATTAGAGCTAAGTATCCTGCCATCCTGTGAACAAACCATCTATGAGTGACAGAGAAAAGAGATACATAGCAAGAGAAGATAAGAAAATTGCAAAACAGTTCCAGTGGTATCAAGTTCCTGAAGGTCAGACAAGTTCAGAGGTCTTGAGGGCTCATTGGGAGTCTTCTCAAGAAATAGATATGGTAGAAGGTGAGAGATCAGTCGGGGGTAACGAGAGGTTTACCAACACCAGAAATGATAGTGGGAAGGGAAGAGAGAGATCGATAAGTTCCGAAAAGAGATTTGAAAAGAAGATGGATGCCTTGATGGATATGGTATCTCTCATGTTGGGGAAAGTGGGTCAGAACCCAACTCTACAGAACAACCCCGGATACAGAGGAGAGCCTAGTGCCTCAAATCAATTTGATGGAAGTGTTGCTCAGCCTATTTCAAACAACACTTACATTTCGTCAAGGCCCTTCAAACCCACCTTCGTAGCACCAGTAAACACCCAACCTGATCTTGAAGAGAATGCTTCATTTGTGGAACAATTGAGACGTGGCCATGCGGAGTATGATTCTCTCCCTGATGACATCAAAATGGACATGTCCTATAATGAATTTATAGATCATAAGAGAAAGAATAAGGGACAAGGGAGAAATTATGACCAAAGAAGAACTCCAGCACAAGGAGACTTGCATCAAGCTATCAACAAGGTTATGCTTTCCCACTTTGATGGAAGTGATAATAATTCTGCTCGAGCTTGGATTCAGAAACTAGACAACTATTTGGCTCTTAGGCCAATGGCTGAAGAAGACGCGATTAAATTTGCTACGCTACACCTAGATGGGGTGGCGCATGAGTGGTGGTACCATGGCCTAGTCACCTTGGGTCATGGGTCTATCACTAGGTACGATGAATTCACCAATAGACTCATTGAGAGGTTCGAGAAGGACCCAGAAGTGCATTTTAGGGAGTTGGCACAGTTGAAGCAGTATGGCACTGTTGATGCTTACATAGCCGAGTTTCAAAGACTTTCAGTTATGGTCACAGGAATCACTGAGAGAAGATTAGTGATCCTATTCAGCGAAGGTTTGATGGAGCCACTCAAGGGATGGATCAAAGCTTTTGATCCACCGTCCTTACAAGAAGCAATGAAAAAAGCTAGAAACATGGAGTGGGCTGCTCCCAAAGCAAAGTTCCATTCCAAACCATCATTTCACAAGAAGGATAGAGGGAAAAGGTTTCATCAAAAGCCTTACCATAAGGAGTTTAAATAGCAGAAACCTCTTGGCACAAGATTGGATCCAGAGACTATCAATGAACTCCGAAGAAAGGGGTTATGTTTTCGATGTAGAGAAAAATGGTCTCCAGAACATGTTTGCCCAAAGGGAGTCAAATTTCACCAGATTGAGTATTATTCAGCTAGTGAAAGTAACTCTGATTTTTCAGACCAGCAGTTTGATCCCGAAGATAGTGAAGTGGAAAGAGCTCCAGAAGAGTCCAAAAGTGAAAAAGAAAGTGGTGGTACGTTGGCTCAACTTTCGAGCTTCCAAAAGAATGAGTCTTTCAAAATTCGTGGGACGATCAAAGGGCAGCGTATTGTTGCTTTAATTGATACTGGAGCAACCCATAACTTCATTGACGAAGCTGTGGTGGCAAAGAAGGGGTTGCAAACAGAAGATTTTGAAGGGTTCAAAGTTATGGTTGCTGATGGGTTCCACATCTCTTGTACCAAAAGGGTTCCCAACATGTCAATGCAATTGGGTAATTACGAAGTCAATGATGACTTCTATGTGGTTAATATTGGAGATACGGATGCTGTCCTTGGCATTCAGTGGCTGCGATCTCTTGGAGAGATCTCTTTAAATCTGCAAACCATGGAACTCAAGTTTCAATCCGATGGAAAGAAGGTGGTGTTGAGAGGAATGTCAAATGGTGGCCCTCGAATTGTGTCATTCAAAAGGATGGCAAGGTTGATACGTCATGACCAAGTGGACTGGGCTGCGGAGTGCATGATTCTTCCAGCTAGTCCAACTGAAACGAAAATAGAGTATCCTCCTGATATTCAGTCTTTACTCACCAAGAAGAGTAAAGTGTTTGCTGATTTACCTCCTGGACCACCTCCTGATAGAGGGTCAGAACACATCATTGAGCTCAAGGAAGGGGCTAAACCGGTGATCATAACTCCATATCGGTATCCGAAGAGGCAAAAGGACGAGATCGAGAAGAATATTCAAGAACTCTTGAAGTTGGGTTTCATACGCCCAAGCAAGAGCCCCTTTGCTTCTGCAGTGGTTCTTGTGAAGAAGAAGGATGGTACCATGCGCATGTGTGTGGATTATCGTGCTTTGAATCAAAGCACCATCAAAAACAGATATCCCATACCCAGGATAGATGAGCTCATTGATGAGCTACATGGGGCCAAGTTCTTCTCAAAGATTGATCTAAGATCGGGTTACCATCAGATTCGAATGAGGGGATCGGATGTGAAGAAGACAGCTTTCAGATGTCACTATGGCCATTTCGAATTCTTAGTCATGCCATTTGGGTTGACTAACGCTCCGGCTACCTTTCAGTCTTGCATGAATCGTATTTTTCAAAGTCAGTTAAGGAGGTTTGTGTTAATATTTGTTGATGACATTCTGATTTACAACAAGACTTGGGGAGATCATCTTAAGCACTTGGAGGAAGTGCTTAGTATCATGGAATCTGAGAGCTTGTTCGCAAAAGCTTCCAAATGTGAATTCGAGATGGAGGAGTTACTATACCTTGGCCACATAGTTAGTGCTGAGGGAGTGAAGGTGGATCTGGAGAAGATCAAAGCAGTAGTTGATTGGCCACCTCCTGAGAGCTTAACTCAATTGAAAGGTTTTTTTGGGTCTTTGTGGGTTTTATCGGAGATTCATAAAGGGGTATTCACAGAATTCTGCTCCCCTTACTGATCTCACCAAAAAAGGAGCCTTTGGTCAGAAAAGGCTCAAATTGGTTTTGACAAGTTCAAGAAGATCATGAGCTCGTGTCCAGTTTTGGCAATTTCGGATTTCTCCAAGCCATTCGAGCTGCAATGTGATGCATCAGGTGAAGGAGTTGGGGCTGTCCTGATGCAAGACAAACACCCTATCGTGTTTGAGAGCATAAAATTACGAGGTGTTGAAAGGACATATTCAATCTATGACAAAGAAATGCTTGCCATTATGCATGCATTAGCCAAGTTCAGGCAGTACTTGGTGGGGAACAAGTTCGTGGTTAAGACTGACCACAATAGCCTCAAGCTTTTCATGCACCAAAAAGATCTAAATGAGAGGCAACAGAAATGGGTGAGTAAGCTTCAAGCTTACGATTTTGACATTGAATATGTAAAAGGGAAAAATAATATCGTGGCCGATGCTCTCTCCAGGAGACCTCATCTTAGCTCATTGTGTGAGCTTACTGCAGATTGGAGAGACATGTTGCTTGCTGATTATGCTAAAAATCAGTTTGCAACCAGCATTCTTGAGGGTACTTTTCATGATGAAAGGTACAAGATGGTTGAGGGATTGATACATTATAAGAGAAGAATCTTTCTAGTGGCTGATTCTAAGCTGAAGAAGAAGATTCTTTTGACTTTTCACGATATTCCTGTTGCTGGTCACCAAGGTTTTTTTAAGACTTATAGGCAGATTCGAGAAAGGTTTTCTTGGAAAGGTTTGAAAGGAGAGGTACAATGCTACATTCAGGAATGTCTTGTTTGTCAAGCGAATAAAAATGAGCATACATTACCAGCCGGGTTGCTGCAACCACTTCCTATTACCAATAAAAAATGGAAAAGTATCTCGATGGACTTCATCACAGGGTTGCCCAAGGCCCAAGGGAAGGATTGCATTTATGTAGTGGTGGATAGGCTAACCAAATTTGCTCATTTCTTCACTATTACCAGCACTTTTTCTTCAGCCCAAGTTGCCGATCTGTTTTTTCGAGAAGTGTTTAGGCTGCATGGATTGCCAAAGAACATCGTGAGTGATAGGGACAGCAAGTTCCTAAGTAAGTTTTGGCAAGAAGTTTTCAGAATGAGTGGTACTGTGCTCACCCCAAGCACTAGTTACCATCCCCAAACAGATGGGCAAACTGAAGTGGTGAACAAGTGGTTGGAAGGCTACTTGAGAAATTATGTGTCAGAACAACAGACAGCTTGGGTCAAGTCGCTGCATATCGGCGAGTATTGCTACAACTCTACTTTTCATATGTCAATTAAGATGTCTCCTTTTTTGGCACTTTTGGGTATGAAGCACCTAGTTTTGCAGATTTGGTGTTTGGTGACAGCAAAGCACCCCTAGCCAAGGATTTGTTGCAGCATAGTCAAGACAATGAAATCCTTGAAGGATAATTTGCAAATTGCACAAAATCAGCAGAAGTTGTATGCTGATCAAAGGCGTGTTGAGCGTTCTTTCGAAGTTGGGGATATGGTCTATCTTCGATTACAACCATATAGACAGTCCACTCTCAAGAAGAGTGGAGCTGAGAAGCTCAAACCTCGCTTCTATGGGCCCTTTAGGGTCATCAGAAAAGTTGGAGCGGTAGCTTATGAATTAGAGCTACCTTCTGATAGCAGAGTGCATAACGTCTTCCAGGTGTCTCGCCTCAAGAAGGCACTTGGACATAATGTGGTTGCTTCATCACAGTTGCCACCGTTGGATGAAGAGGGACAGTTGGTTCTAATTCCAGAAGAGATAATTGATGTCAGAGAAAGTTCTTTGAGGAGAAGAACCATCAGAGAATACCTGGTAAAGTGGAAGGCCCTGCCTATGGAGGATGCAGCTTGGGAAAATGATGAGATATTGCAGCATCCTAGTTTGCCATTGCTTGAGGACAAGCAATTTTGGGGAGGGCGGACTATAATGTCCCTTTCTCAAACCTGATCTTCACAGTGACCGTTGGCCTTTTTCTGGAAACCCGAAGGCTAGTCGAAAGGTACAAATTAAGGTTTCCTAGTTTTTAGGATGTCCTTGCTCAGAGTTTTGATGGCGAATTCTTTCTGGGTTTTCAGAGAGCTTCGCAGTGGTATGTTCATTTCGGCATTCGGAGCACTTTCAGGAATTTACTATTTTTAGTAAGTTCGGGATTGGCACCGAAACAGGATTTTGAGAGTGGGGTTGGATTCGTCTTGTCAAGACCTTTCCAACGAGCTATAGATCATTGGTTTCCAACATCATCTTGGCCTCCGTTTTAAAGTCCGTAAATTAAACATTATTATTTAATTTTGGACCTTGGTGCCTAGGCTCAACGACTTAATGTTGAGGTTGAAAAATAAAAGAATTAAAGAGGATTATATTATTTTCCCTCTCATGTTTTATCCCATATACAAGAGGATTTTAGAGACTCCCGGTTGGAAAAGTATAAAAGGAGTGCTCTCATTTCATGATCTTTTGCTTACAGGAATGTTTTGCTGCCAAATTGGTTTTGGAATCGCTTCGAGGAATGAAGGCCTCCTAGCTCAGGCATCGCTTCTTGTTTGAGAGACAACAACTAGTGGTGATTTAGTTTAGTTTTGTGAGTTCATTGGGTTTTGTGCATTGTAATCTGCATTGTGTCTAATTAGTATTCTGATTTTGCATATTAGAGGTTTCCAGATCTTACATTTTAGCTACAGCCGATTCAAATTTTAATTTGTAAATCCAAAAATACCAAAAAGATTGTTCTGGGTATTGTGTCATTGCATCTTATTGGTAAGGGCGCCCCTTCATGAATATTTGCAAATTTTAATACGAAGCTTATGATTTTTTAATGCAAATCCGTCATTCTTTGAAGGCTGTACTTTTTAGAGTGCATTGGGATTCATGTCAGTAATTAATAACCATATTTAGATGTCATTTCTTATTACTAAGTTAGGCGCCATCATTTTGAGGGTTTATTGCATCAAATTTGAGATCATTAGGGTGAGAAATGAGAGTTATGAGCATATGAGTAAATTCATAGGTTGCTGGTCCGTACTGTTTCAGATCTGCATTGGGCTGCGTGCATCAAATAAATAGTATTTTTTGAGTGAGTTTCAGTGTTCTGATTTGGTCGCCATCATACTAGAGTCATTGTGCAATTCGTTTCATGAGAATTGAAGTTTTGAGCAAGTTGTGAGTAAAATTGTGAAGTACAGGGCTGTTGTTCGTGCACACGAAAATCTGGACTGTCATAAATCAGAATTTGAGGTTGGTCTGCTTGTTGTACTTTCAGATCTAATCCTTGTTATTCAGTGAAGGAAGTTCAATACATATTATTGCAGCTTGATTTATATGTTGATCCACATTCAAAGCAAGATCTTATCATTCATATTGTAAACTGGCAGTAGTACTGACAGTATAGTTATTCTTGCTCATCATAGTTTGTAATGTTCAGCTTCTCGTTCAGTAATTGTTTGTAATAGATAAATCTCCGCCCTATGGGAGCTACTCTCCCACTCTGGGTTAGCAAGCACATTCTGGGTGTTGAGTATTTCTAGCTTTCAGCATTTTCTTTGAAACATTGTTATTTGTAATCACTCCGTCAGATGGTCGCCCCTCACTCCGCATTGGATTGGGTAGCACATACTTGACGTTGAGTTCCCTTTCAGCATCACTCCGTCAGATGGTCGCCCCTCACTCCGCATTGGATTGGGTAGCACATACTTGACGTTGAGTTCCCTTTCAGCATTTAGAAGTAGAAGATCTTTTGACCATATGCTCGCCATCATCGGCGCCATCCTTGGTTAGAGTTACTTCCTGCATAAGCACTTTGTTTCAGATCCTCTGACCAATGCTCACACCTGGCCCACATCGGGATACTGGTGTACATTCTGGTTAGAGTTGCTTTCTGCACGTTTTGGTTTATCCTCTAACCTTAACAGGTGCATTGATTGTAATTTGCAATTTGTAAAAATCGAAAAAATTGGCTCGGAATATTACACACATTGAATGTAGATCAAAAGTGATTAAGGAAGCGACGCAGTTAAGTGCAGTGTAAGTGTAGATGCCAAAGATAGTAAAGGCATTTGAACGTTGCCGTTTGAAGCATGAATCGAGACATGAAATCAGAGTCACATTGAATGCAGATCAAAAGTGATTGAGGAAGCGGCGCAGTTAAGTGCAGTAGAAGTGCAGATGCCAAAGATAGTAAAAGACATTTGAACGTTGCCGTTTGAAACATGAATCGAGACATAAAGTCAAGGTCACATTGAATACAAATCAGAAGCTTGAACTGTTTAAGAGCAGTTGAAACATGATCTCTTTATAGACAGAAAACCGTAAGATGCATTTGTCTATATATGTTATGTGTTGACCATTTTTGGTCTAACAGCCCAAAAATCAGTCCCCTTCTTTCCCTGTTTTTCTGAGCCAGTTCATTTTTTGATTTTGCACAAGTCTTGAAATTTCTACGGACTCTACAGGAAATTTCTACGGACTCTGGAGGCCTATTTCTACGGACTCTGCAGGTATATTTCTACGGACTCTGCAGGAAATTTCTACGGACTCTGCAGGCAAGTCTTTCAGCAGATGAAAAACCATTTCAAAGAGTGCAAGGTTTTACAAAGCTTCTTCGGACTCTTGTCCGAAGAAATTCCCAAGGAAAGAGAGCTAAAATGGTTCAAGACACTTTTCCTTAAGGTTGGAAAAGTGGTTCAATGTCGGGGTTCAACAACATGATCTTTCCAAGAGTTAGCATCTTTGAACCATTGAACCATTGAACCGGTTCAATCGATTGGTTCAACGCTTTGGTTCATCGCTTTGGTTCAATGCCTTGGTCCAAGTGTTCGGCTCAATGCCTTTTTTTAGTCGGTTCGGTTCAATGCCTTGGTTCAATTGGTTTGGTTCAACAGTTGGTTCAATGTCTTGGTTCAACGGCTTGGTTCACCCAGTCGGTTCAATGGCTTGGTTCAACGGCTTGGTTCAACAGTCGGTTCAATGACTTGGTTCAACGGCTTGGTTCAATTGGACAGTTCAAATCAAAGGGTTCAACTAGAAGGTTCAAGAGAGTCTCCCGAAGGACCAGTGCCCTTGCGGAGGACAGTCAAACATAAAAGGAACCATTCAAGTGCCCTTGCGGAGGGCAGGGAACACTCGAAAAAGGACCAAAAGTGAACAAGGCCGAAAAGGTAAGTTTTCTTCAGAGTTTTGTTTAAGGCAAAGGACGGTAAGTTTTCTTCGGAGTTTTGTTTAAGGCAAAGGACGAGAATTTCTTTGGACAAAATGTCCGAAGGAATTCCTTCGAACATTTTGTCCGAAGAAATTCTTCGGAAGAAAATCCCGCGAAATGAAAAGACAAGGCAAAGGCAAGAATGATTTCCTTCGAACTTTTGTCCGAAGGAATTCCTTCAGGCAAGAAGTCCGAAGAAATTCAGGAAAAGTTGTGGGAAAAAACCCGAGAAAAAGCTCCGAAGAAAAGGAAGCGAGCGAGACAATTCTTGCGGACATTTTGTCCGCAAGAAAAATGGCCGAGACAAAAGCCCGACTGAAGAGAAAAGGCCTGAGGAAATAAGCAAAAGACAAAGAAGAAATCCTTCGAACAAAATGTTCGAAGGAAATCCTTCGGACTTTTTGTCTAAAGGATTTCAGGACCAAGGAGCCCGAAGGACCCCGAAGGGCAGGTGCCCTTGCGGGGGACTCTCGGCCAAAAATGAAGGACACTTCTCCAAAGTTGAAGGGTCACCTTCCCTTCGGGAGGGTCCAAAGCAAAAGCCCGAAGGAAAGGGAGCAGAAAAAGCCGAACCAAAGGAAAAAGCCGAAGAAATTGACCAAGGGAGGATGACGGATGCACAGACGTCAAAGTTGGGCACCATGAACTAGCCGTTGGTTTTCAAATGGCGATGGGCCCGCGAGCGTCAATTTTACGGCAATAAAATAGCCCAAAGAGCCAAAGAAGTAGCAGAAGACAACCCTCGAAGCCAAGAAGAGACAAAAGAGCCAAGTGTAGAAATGGACAAAACAGTCCAAGTGGTAGAGGGGGAGGAGTTACTCCAACGGTTGGAACAGTGCTTGCCAAGTGGTCATCAAGGGACGTGAATAGTGAACGGCACAACCCATTTTTCTCCATTTTGCATTAATGAGCAGACAAACCGTGTGAATGCCTTCAAGGAGCGATCTTGTTTGTAGAGAAACGGCGCGACCTATGTTTTTAAACACCTGAAGTCAAAATCAGAGCCGACACAGCATTATATTTCAGCGGCTTCCTCTTCCCAATGCCCTCAGTGCACGTGGGCCACTTGTCAAAGGGCGCCAAAAGTCTTTTCCAAGGAAGGTATCTCATTCAAGGAAGGTATCTCTCACATTGTAAGGCGAAGCCCTGCCATTTTTCATCTGAAATCAATAGAATATGCATTTTTTACCTCTATTCTGGTTGGATATATCTCTGAGTGTTAGTCTTGTGTCCAATCATTGCTTCCTAAAGCTTTCACAGGGTTGACACCAACACCCCTGGTATATACAAAGCACCGTTCCTGCAGGTGACAAGACGCGCTGTATTTGGAGCACAGAAACAAAAAGAGATTACTAAACAATGTGCTTTCCCTACAGCGCCTATAGTAGATTCCTTTTCTGTGTGTTTCATCAAAGCCTCCCTGTCAAACTCTCTGCAGTCTGGTCCTTTTACTAGTTAAAGTGTATGTACGTGTTATTGTGGTTCAAAGTGTGAATGTGGGTAGATCGAACTTGTTTGGTGCATCACCCTATTAGGTTAGGTTTTGTTTTTCAATAATCTTTCTCTCTTTTCAACCCCCCCATTATACATATACGTATTAGTAACTTACTGGAATAACTCAGATGCATCAAAGGGAGCTAGCCCTTATCTAGAGACTCTCCCCCCAGTTTTGCCAGACCCACAGGCAAGAGGGGAGTTTCCATTGTGACGTGTGGAAGGCAGGAGCTCAGCGTCCTGTCAAGGGTGCAATCCACTGCGTCAACAGTTTTTGGCACACCCGGTGGGACTCAGTTTTTACACTTAGTAAAGTTTCAGAATTGATGTTGGTCCTGTTACAGCAAAATCAACCATTTTCAGCCTCTGGTGACTCCACTGGTAAGAGCTTCAGCGTCTGATCAAAGACCAGCCTGACTTCCTATGCCTAAAATCACCACACGATCTGCTACTAAGGGTGTTCCTTTCGAATTCATTGAATTGCCTTTGAACTCAGCAAAGCGACTGAGGTTTGAAAGGACTCATCCTTATTCAACAAATCACTTTCCCAAACCTGTTATAAAATACACCTACGCAAGAAGGCCTCGGTTGCATCCTGTCATAGCTATGGCATTACCTTTTGTGACTTTTCGTGGTCAGAGTCCCTTGAATCTCCAGCGTTATGACCCAATTCCAAGAGCAGTCCTCAAAAGTGTGCCTCCCTTTAATGGAGAGGGGCCCATTACCGCTATTGAACACATTAGAAATATTGCTAACCTCTGCAATATTCACAATGTCACTGAGGAGAATATTGCAATCAGATTGCTGGCATTGTCTTTCAAGGGTAAAGTTCTGGACTGGTATATGATTTTACCCATGAATTCAGTCGATTCTTGGAATGAATTGGGCACCCTCTTGACAAACCGATTTGGGGAGAAGAGCGACCACCTCTCACTTGCCGAGCAGCTGACTACAATGAAAAGAGTTCCACATGAATACATGCAGAATTTCAACACTCGATTTCAGAAGACATGGGATAGAATCCCCATTTTGGTAAGGCCAACTTCGAGCTATGCTTTCCTTTATTGTTTGAAGGCATTGAACAACAATATTGCTGTTATGATACAGTCCATGGGAGGACATGTGCTGCTTGCCGCCTATGACATAGCTATAGCGGCTGAAAATTGCCTGGTGCAGACTGAAAAAATAGCTCCCAGACCTCATATGCCGTTTTTCTCTGAAATGCTGCCCCCAATCCAGACTGCTGCTCCCACCTTAGCTCCTCTGCCCAGCATAGAAAAGCCAGCTGCTACTTCATCCAATGACCTCTACGAAGTCAAAACCCTGTTACAAAGCATAACAAATGAACTAGTGGCTATTAAAAGGCAACAAGCTCAAAATAATCGACCAAACCAAAGATATCAGCAGTATGGTCAAGCAAATAGACCCCCATTCCAAAATTACAATCAAGGGCAGGGTCAGTTTGCACAAGCCAGACCTTTTCAAGGCTACAATCCTGGCGCCCCTTCATCATCCAAGTCCATGGTGCCCGCTCAAAACAATCTGGTGCAAGAACATCCCAGCTGCTCAACCATGGGATATGGTCAAGAGCAGGTTGTTTATACAAATGAAATGCCGGGTCACTACACAAGTGTACAAGACAATCAGGCAGCCGCCCAATTCCCAAGTTTTGAGGCTTCAATGCAATCCGGCATGAGCAGCAGTCAGACTCAGCTCGATTCTACTCTCATGAATCCCCTGGAAGGTGAGTTCTATGCAGTCAATTACGTGGGTACTGCAGACAATCAGGGCGATTATGTCGCAACCAACACAAGATCCAAAAAGAGAGCAATGGAAGAAGCTCAGGCTGTTGCCTAAACGTCAGCAATACCTTCTTCATCACATGTAAACCAAAATGACCCAAACTTCAGACCGCTGGGTGTACCTTGAGCTCCTCGGCCTGCGCCTCAGGCTGTAAATAATCCTAGAGAAAATTTGAAAGAAAGCAACCCTCAAGTCAATGTGGTAGACCAGATGAAGAAGCTGCACATGAACATCTCCTTGTGGGATTCATTGTCAATACCGGGGCAAAAGGACATGCTGCAAAAAGAATTGCATAAGCTGAATGAACAAGCTGTCCCAACAAGAGCCGATAATGTTTTGATGATGAATGGACAGCCTTCCACCTCAGGGCAAGTCAGGAAAGATAAAAAGGTTCCCCCTTTTTATTTGTCCTTGGTCATAAGAGATTTTTTGGTGCACAATTGCATTATTGACAGTGGAGCAAGCACCTCGGTAATGCCCAAATGCATAGCCGACAAGCTGGAGTTGAAATACGAAGAAATGACTAAGGGAGTCCTGCAGCTGGATGGAACACCAACAAAGACAGTTGGGGCGGTGAAAGGTTTGAACTTGACGCTACACGCTTGCCCAACCTTCTCAGTTCCTCATGATGTGGTAGTGGCAGATGTCCCTCCTTACTTTGCTATCTGCTTATCCAGGGATTTCACATCTAAGATAGGTGGCTACCTAGCAGCAAACTAGTCTTAACTGGTTTTTAGAACCAAGTATGGGACTAACGTCAAGATTGAATCCGAGCCGCTCCACAGAGATCATCTGGAACCATACTCGCTCGAGACGGCAAATGTCAGCTACGTCATTATTGACCAAGAAGAGTTCCAAGTGGATCAATCTCCATCATCTGCCCTTGAAGGAGTTGCTGACCTGCTCTTACATGAATGGAGAAGTGACAACTTCGAGCATGATCCTTACAAGTTCAGAGAAGAGGCAGGGTTTGAAATTTATTGCATACACGAAGAGGGTACTTTTGTACCAAATCTAATGAAGGCAAGCCAAGAAAGCTCAGGTCTATGGCAGTCGTTCTTTGATGGCTCAAGAAGTAAGTTGGGCGCTAGTGGTGTAGTGTTAGTCTCTCCTTCCAAAGAGAAATACTTTTCGGCCTTCCGTTTTCAATTTTCTTGCACTAACAATGTTGCGGAGTATGAATCCCTCATCCATGGTTTGGAGTGGGCGAGGAAAAGAGGAATCAAAGAGTTGCAAGTTTTTTATGACAGTGAACAAATTGTCAATCCGAGAAGAGGCCAAAATTTGACAAAAAATTCTTTATTGAAGTCCTACAAACATAGGGTATGGGACTTAGTGGAGAATTTTTTTGCTTTCAATATTACCTCCATTCCTAGAGAGCAGAACAAGCAAGCAAATAGGCTGCAACAGTTGGTGCTCAATTTGATATCCTTCGAAAAATAGGCCGCGACCGCAGTTCATGCCACTTGAAGGTAGTAATCCGGCCCTCTGTACCTGACAACATCACCAACTGGCAGGTCTTTGACAGCGACCAACAAATAGCACTCTTCTTGCAAGAAGCTGAGTTCGCTGCTAAAAATCAGTAAAAGCTACAGTAGCAATATGGCAGCCAAATTGTTCCGTTGAAGAACAATAAACTCCCCAAAGGCTTGGTCACTCTAGAGAGTATCTTCAATGGAGATGACCGGTTGAAAAGCGACAAGGCATGCATCACAACGAAAGAGCACTATGAGAAGGTTGAAATATTCAAAGATAAGCTGCTTGCACTTGGGAAAGTGTGCACAGACCGTGAAACGCAGGGTTTCATCTTGTTGTGCCAAGAGTTTGTTGATGTCTTCGCTTGGGAATATAGCGATTTGAAGGGTTTCGATCCAAGTTTGGCCCAACATAACATTGAGTTGGAAGAAGGCGCCAGGCCGATCAAGTAGAAGCAAAGACCTGTCAACCCAATGATTGAGCCTCTCATGCGGAAGGAATTCACCAAGTTGATTGAGTCTAGGATAATATTTCCAATCAAACACTCCTCTTGGCTGGCAAATCTTGTTCCTGTCCGAAAAAAGAATGGGGAGATTAGAGTATGCGTTGATTTCAGAGACCTTAATAGAGTCTCTTTGAAAGACCATTATCATCTCCCGAGCATGGAGTAGATCCTTCAAATGGTGACAGGCAGGGAGCGTTTCTCCCTCCTGGATGGGTATTCAAGATATAATCAGATTTTAGTGCAAGAATGTGACCAATACAAGACAGCGTTCACTACCAAATGGGGAACGTTTGCTTACAGAAAAATGCCATTCGGACTGTCTAATGCTGGTGCCACCTTCCAACGAGCCATGGACATGGCCTTTCGAGGCCTGATAAATAACATTGTGCTGGTGTATCTTGATGATGTGATAGTTTTCTCCAAAGAGGCGAGCCAACACATGAAACACTTCAGAGAAATCTTTGAAAGGTGTAGAGAGTTCGGTATCTCTCTCAACCCAAGGAAATGCGTGTTCGTTGTCCACGAGGGGAAACTCCTTGGCCACATTGTTTCTGAGGAAGGCTTGACCATTAATCCAGAAAGAGTTCGCTCCATCTTGGAGCTGTCCTTGCCTAAACACAAGAAGGGCCTGCAAAGCTTCTTCGGCAAAATAAATTTCATGTGGAGATTTATTTCAAATTTTGCAGAGTTAGTCAAGCCGTTGACCTCTATGCTGAAGACGGATGAGGAGTTCACATGGATAGCACAAAGAAAAGACAGTTTTGAAGAGATCAAGCAGGCCATAGCCCGGGCTCCTACTTTGATCAGCCCTGACTTCACCCAAGATTTCAACCTCTACACCTTCGAAAATGAAGAGGTAATCTCCGCCATGCTTACCCAAGCAAATGGTGATAACCTTGAACAACCACTTGCATTTTTTAGCCAAGGCCTAGAGGGTTATGAGGTCAGGTACACATATGTGGAGAAGCAAGTCCTTGTGGTCATACGAAGTCTGAAAAATTCAGGCATATGCTGTCCAATAGCAGAATTCATCTCATGGTTCCACATCCCGGCATCAAAGATTTCTTGATCAACCGAAACCTGAATGAAAAGAGAGCGGGGTGGATCACTAAGGTGATGGAATATGACGTGGATATCAAGATCACCAAGCTGGTAAGAGGGAGAGGCTTGTGTGAACACCTTGTTGCAGACTTTAAACAGCAAAAGGAGGATAGTCTACTAATTCATGATGCAGCTACAACAAAAGAACCAGCTGTCATGAAGGATTGGACATCAGACTTGAGGCATTTCCCTCTCACTAGTGAGTGCCCACAGGGCCTTGATAGGACCAAGAGGAGATATTTCAGACTCCAATTTCTACCTTATATCTTGATTGATGGAGTGTTATTCAGAAGGAATCTCTCATGAATCCTTTTAAGGTGCATAGACCCAGGACAGGCCGACAGGGTGCTGTTTGAGTTCCATGATAGGCCAGCTAATGGTCATTTTGCTCCTAGGGCTACAGCTGCAAGAATAATGAGAGCTGGTTATTTCTGGCGCACTCTGTTCAGGGACACCCATGCCTTGGTACGAAAGTGCCAGAAATGTGCACTTTTTGATGGGAAACGACTCGCTGCCATGTCTTTACAGCGTATTCAGGTGAAGCAGCCATTCATGCAATGGGGCCTTGACTTTATAGGAATGATTAACCCTCCCTCCAGTGCTGGACACAAGTGGGTCCTGACCACCATAGATTATTTCACAAGATGGGTAGAGGTTGTCGCTTTGAAGGAAGCCAACGAAAGTGCAGTCCTGGATTTTTATGAAGCCCTGGTGGCAAAGTTTGGGGTTCCAGCTACCATAATCTCAGATAACGTGTTAGCTTTTCTGGAAACTAAAACAAGTGAATGGACGCTGAGATATGGTATCTATCTTAGCACTTCATCCAATTACTACCTAAAGGGGAATGGGCTGGCTGAATCTACCAATAAGAATCTGATCAGAATCATCAAGCGAACAATGGAGGAGAATCAGAGGACTTGGCATGCCAAATTGAAAATAGCCCTGTGGGCAGATAGGGTCACCCCAAAGAGGGCAATTGGTAACTCGTCGTACACGCTCGTATATGGAAGAGAAGCTAGGCTTCCCATTTCACTTGAGTTGCCAGCCTTGGACTTCGCTCGTCAACTGCAATTAAAAGAAGGCAATAACATGGAGGTTAGGCTATGCGAGCTGATGGAGCTCCAAGAGACAAGAGACCAGGGTATGGCTTCTATGACCAGCCGCCAACAGCAGACGAAAAGACACTTCGACAAGAAATCTTCATCAAAAGGTTTCTCTGAAGGAGACATCGTCTTGAAATGGGATGAGGACCAAGCTAAGCCTGAAGAGCACGCGAAGTTCAACGCCCTATGGAGTGGTCCATACGTCATCACTCAGTGCAAGCAGCATAATACATTCCAACTCTCCAAGTTGGATGGTGAAGAATTGTATATCCCAGTTAATGGGATACATCTTAAGCTTTATCACTGAGCTCTTCTCCCATCATGTATATATTTTCCTTGTTTTTTCTCTATTTTTCCTAAGTGCTTTTGCACATGTTAGTAGTTTTCTTAGTTTTGTGTGTGTTTTCGTTTCCTTTTGGGGTAAAGGCTTCATGATTGATTCTTGGATCTCTTAAGGCTGTTGTTAACTTTTTTCAAAGCTGCGTTTTGACTCCATGCCCAATGGACCTTAAGGCAACTGGTTTCTAAGCATAATAGGAATGCTTCCCTTGGGAGTCGCCAATTTGTTGACCATTTTTGGTCTAACAGGTCAAAAATCGGTCCCCTTCTTTCCCTGCTGTTTTGAGCCAGTTCATTTTTTGATTTTGCACAAGTCTTAAAATTTCTACGGACTCTGCAGAAAATTTCTACGGACTCTGCAGGAAGTTTCTACAGACTCTGCAGGTCTATATCTACGGACTCTGCAGTTCTATTTCTACGGACTCTGCAGGAAATTTCTACTGACTTTGCAGGCAAGTCTTTCGGCAGATGAAGAACCATTTCAAAGAGTGCAAGGTTTTACAAAGCTTTTTCGGACTATTGTCCGAAGAAATTCACAAGGAAAGAGAGCTAAAATGGTTTAAGACACTTTTCCTTAAGGTTGGAAAAGTGGTTCAACATCGAGGCTCAACGACATGATCTTTCCAAGAGTTAGCATCTTTGAACCGTTGAACCATTGAACCGCTTCAATCGATTGGTTCAACACTTTGGTTCAATGCCTTGATCCAAGTGTTCGGCTCAATGCCTTTTTACAATCGGTTCAGTTCAATGCCTTGGTTCAATTGGTTTGGTTCAACAGTTGGTTCAACAGTTGGTTCAATAGCTTGGTTCAATGGCTTGGTTCACCCAGTTGGTTCAATGCCTTGGTTCAACGGCTTGGTTCAACAATCGGTTCAATGACTTGGTTCAACGGCTTGGTTCAATTGGACGGTTCAAATCAAAGGGTTCAACCAGAAGGTTCAAGAGCGTCTCTCGAAGGACCAGTGCCCTTGCAGAGGGCAGTCAAACATAAAAGGAACCATTCAAGTGCCCTTGCAGAGGGCAAGGAACTCTTGAAAAATGACCAAAAGTGAACAAGGCCGAAAAGGTAAGTTTTCTTCGGAGTTTTGTTTAAGGCAAAGGACAAGAATTCCTTCGGACATTTTGCCCGAAGAAATTCTTCAGAAGAAAATCCCGCCAAATGAAAAGACAAGGCTCAATCCCGCGAAATGAAAAGACAAGGCAAAGGCAAGAATGATTTCCTTCGGACAAAAAATCCAAAGAAATTTGAGAAAAGCCGCGGGAAAAAACCCGAGAAAAAGCTCCGAAGGAAAGGAAGCGAGCAAGACAAATCTTGCTGACATTTTGTCCGCGAGAAAAATGGCCAAAACAAAAGCCCGACCAAAGAGAAAAGGCCCGAGGAAATAAGCAAAAGACAAAAGAAATCCTTCGGACAAAATGTCCGAAGGAATTCCTTTGGACTTTTTGTCCGAAGGATTTCAGGACCAAGGACCCCGAAGGGCAGGTGCCCTTGCGGGGGACTCTCGGCCAAATTTGAATGACACTTCTCCAAAGCCGAAGGGTCACCTTCCCTTCAAGAGGGTCCAAAGCAAAAGCCCAAAGGAAAGGGAACAGAAAAGGTCGAACCAAAAGAAAAAGCCGAAGAAATTGACCAAGGGAGGATGACGAGTGCACAGACGTCAAAGTTGGGCACCATGAACTAGCCGTTGGTTTTCAAATGGCGACGGGCCCGCGAACGTCAATTTTATGGCAATAAAATAGCCGTTGATCTTTTGAGCGCCACCCAGAAGGGAGCCCAAAGATCCAAAGAAGTAGTAGAAGACAACCCTCGAAGCCAGGTAGAGACAAAAGAGCCAAGTGCAAAAATGGACAAAATAGTCCAGGTGGCAGAGGGGGAGTTCCTCCAGCGGTTGGAACAGCGCCTGCCAAGTGGTCATCAAAGGGCATGAACAGTGAACAGCGCGACCCATTTTTCTCCATTTTGCATTAACGAGCAGACAAACCGCGTGAATGCCTTCAAGGAGCGGTCTTGTTTGTAGAGAAACGGCGCGGCCTATGTTTTTAAACCCCTGAAGTCAGAATCGGAGCCGACACAACATTATATTTCAGTGGCTTCCTCTTCCCAACGCCCTCAACGCACGTGGGCCACTTGTCAAAGGGCGCGAAAAGTCTTTTCCAATAGAGGCGTTTGTGTTTTCCTTCTTCTCTATATATATTGTAACTTCTCATTCAAGGAAGGTATCTCTCACATTGTAAGGCGAAGCCCTGCCATTTTTCACCTGAAATCAATAGAATATGCATTTTTTGCCTCTATTCTGGTTGGATATATCTCTGAGTGTCTCTGAGTGTTAGTCTTGTGTCCAATCATTGCTTCCTAAAGCTTTCACAGGGTTGACACCAACGCACCTGGTATATACAAAGCACCGTTCCTGCAGGTGACAAGAAGAGCTGTATTTGGAGCACAGAGATAGAAAGAGATTACTAAACAGTGTGCTTTCCCTACAGCACCTATAGTAGATTCCTTTTCTGTGTGTTTCATCAAAGCCTCCCTGTCAAACTCTCTGCAGTCTAGTCATTTTACCAGTTAAAGTGTATGTACGTGTTATTGTGGTTCAAAGTGTGAATGTGGGTAGATCGAACTTGTTTGGTGCATCACCCTATTAGGTTAGGTTCTGTTTTTCAATAATCTTTCTCCCTTTTCAACCCCCCCATTATACATATACGTATTAGTAACTTACTGGAATAACTCAGATGCATCAAAGGGAGCTAGCCCTTATCTAGAGACTCTCCCCCCAGTTTTGTCAGACCCACAGGCAAGAGGGGAGTTTCCATTGTGACGTGTGGAAGGCAAGAGCTCAGCCTCCTGTCAAGGGTGCAATCCACTGCGTCAACACTATAAACAAAACATTTGTAAGAGTTTTTTTGTGCTGCTGCTGTGATAATAATTAGAGTGTTAACTCAAAATTGTCAAGTGAAGACCTATGCAGACAACATAAAAAGGCAAAGAAAATAAGGTGTGTCAATATAGAAGATATCTAGACACAAAGAGATAGGCAAATAAATAGAGGAGGCACACAGCGTGTAGATGCAGTTACAGACAAGACTTGTAACAAAAAAGTGAATAAGATTCATTCTAAATCTCTTTTGTATTTTGAAGTTACAGCTTCATTTCTCTGATAGGTTGGTGCCATTAGAAAAAGTGAGTTGGTGCTCAGTTAAGAAGTTGATGCTTCCTTAAAGTGGGTGCTCTTGAATGTAACCAATGAGGTTTGTCTGTGAGATTTTTTTTCTGTGACGCTGGATTAGAACAGTAGCTTCTAGCAGCTTTTCTCACCGTGGTTTTTCCCTTTGAGTTTCCACATAAAAATCTGGTGTTGAGCATTCTTGTGTGTTTGTATAATCTATGTTTTTGTTCTGTACTTTGCATGTACTTAAGTATCTTTGTTTAAAAGTTTTAAGACCCAGATTTTAGCTCATCTACTGATTCACCCCCCCTCAGTAGATAGTGTGTTCAATAGAAAGTGTATGAAAGTTCAATATACTGCACCAAAAAATGTTATGACCAAGTATTATTCATCTTTTTATAGTTATTGTTACCGTTGTAATCAGTTTGGTCATAAGGCTATTGAATGTAAAGTTATACCTACAAGGAGAACTAATTTTGTAAGTACAAACTCATGTGCTCCTCTATTAGATTCAAGTACAATATGCTACAATGCAATAATTTTGGTCATATAGCCAAGAATGTAGGACTAAACTTGTAATGTTAAAAATAAGCAATGTAAAGAAAGGCAAGTCTCATAATAAGAACAAAGGTTCACAAGTCATTAATGAAGGAAAGAAAAGGACATATGAGAGACCTAAGAAGATATGGAAAGTGAAAAACCAACCTTGATTGCTCAAATTGCACTTCATGCCAAAGAGCAGAATTTGTAGGTAATAGATAGTGGGTGTTCAAAACATATGACTGATGACAAAAGCAAGTTCACCAAGTTGAGTAAATGCAAGGAAGAAACTATCAATTTGGGAGACAATACAGCAGTTAAGATCAAGGGCAAAGGAACCTTGCACATAGATGGTAAGCTTCCTACACATGTTCTTTATGTCAAAAGACTGAAACATAATCTACTAAGTGTCAGTCAAATGTGTGACAATGGATATAAGGTCATATTTGATGCCAAAGGCTGCAAGCTAAAAAGATATGGCAACACAGTTGCAGAGGGAAAAGGACCGAGAACAATATCTACAATCTTGTTGAGGTAAACAATAATAGTTGGCTCGTAAGAAAGGTTGATGAAAGCTAGTTGTGGCATAGGAGAATGGGACATATCAATTTTGATAATCTAGTCAAAGTAAGTTCGAATAAGTGTGTAAGACATATGCCCAAGATAACCAAACTCGCATATACTACATGCAGAGAATGTTAATTAGGGAAGCAAACAAGGGTCAAGTTTCAAACAAAAGAAAATGCGACTACAAAGCCTCTGCAATTAGTCCATACTGATCTCTGTGGTCCTACCTAGACAAGAGGATCAAAAGGATTTTATTACTTCATGTTGTTCGTAGATGATTATTCAAGGATGACATGGGTAAGCTTTTTGAATGACAAATCTCAAGCCTTTGAGAGATTTAAGATATTTAGGGCCATGGTTGAAAATGAAATGGGAAGAAAGATCAAATGTTTGAGATCAAATAAAGGTGGAGAATTCACCTCCAATGAGTTCATAGAATATTGTGAGAAGCATGGGATTAAAATGCACTACTCTGTTGCAAGAACTCCACAGCAAAATGGAGTTGTTAAGAGAAAGAATAAGACTGTTAAGAAGATGGCCAGAACAATGTTGAAAGAGGCTAAACTATCTGATGAATATTGGAGAGAAGCAGTCCAAACAACAGTTTACATCCTGAATAGAGTTCAGTTGAGGGTGAAAAGTGATAAAACGCCATATGAACTATGGTATGGAAAGCCTGCATCAGTTAAATACTTCTGAGTGTTTGGAAGCAAATGCTACATCAAAAGAAAGGAATACAAACTAGCAAGTGTTGAGTCAAGATGTGATGAGAGAATTTTTCTGGGTTACTCTACTCAGAGTAAAGCCTATGTATGCTACAATAAGACACTGCATAAAATAGTTGAGAGTATCAATGTCAAGGTTGAAGAAGGATTTAAACATGTCGAACCTGATGAGGAGATCAAAATTGAAAAATTAGGAGTAGAAAATGAAGAAGATAGTGAAGAGGAAGAAGAAAACAAAGAAAGAGCACCTGCAAAGTTTGTTCAAAAGGAACATCCCAAGGAGCAGATAATTGGCAACAAAAATGAGAGAGTTCAAACTAGGAGAAGAGTTGCAATGAACAAGGAGCAAGTAAGTTTTGCTCTATTTTCAGAAATTGAGCCTAAAACCTTTAGTGAAGCCAAGAAAGATGAAAACAGGGTAAAAGTCATGGAAGAAGAACTGAGTCAAATAAAATTAAAAAAACTTGGGAATTAGTTCCTAGACCCTCAAACAAGAATGTGATAGGAACAAAATGAGTCTACAGAAACAAACTCAATGAAGATGGAGTTGTCATAAGAAACAAAGCAAGATTGGTGTGCAAAGGATATGCACAAGTAGAAGACTTTGAAGAGACATTTGCTCCAGTGGCAAGACTGGAAGCCATAAGAATGTTTTTGGCATTTTATGTTCATAAGAAATTCAAAGTATATCAAATGGATGTAAAGTCAGCCTTCTTTAATGGAAACTTTGTAGATGAAATCTACATTGAACAACCAGAAGGTTTTCAGCTAGTGGATGAAGATTATGTGTGCAGACCGAAAAAGGCATTGTATGGTCTGAAACAGGCACCTAGAACATGGTATTCAAGATTGGATCAATACCTGCAACAACAACGCTTCAGCAAAGGATGTGCAGACAGTAATTTGTACTTTAGATCAAAAGGTAAGCAAATGTTGATTATTGTTGTCTATGTAGATGATATCATCTTTGGAGGTGGCAATAATCATATGTGCAAAGAATTTGCCACACAAATGCAAATTGAATTTGAAATGTTTATGCTGGGAGAACTTTCGTTCTTTCTTGGTTTACAAATTGCACAAACTAATGAAGGGATATTCATATCTCAAACCAAATATGCAAAGGAGATGCTCAAAAAATTTGGAATGGAAGACAACAAACTAGTTAGTACTCCCATGATAACTAGATGCAAGCTGAGCAAAGAAGATGAGTCCCCTGATGTGAATAATCCTATGTATAGATCAATGATAGGCAGCCTGTTGTACCTAACTGCATCAAGACTAGACATCATGCAAATTTTATGCATGGTTGCAAGATTTCAAACAGCTCCCAACGAATCATATGTCAATGTTGTGAAAAAAATCTTCAAATACATCAAGAGCACAATTGACTATGGTTTGTGGTACCCTACACGTGATCTTACTTTGATTGCATATGCAGATGCTGATTGGGCAAGAAATGTGGATGACAAGAGAAGCACTAGTGGTGATGCATTCTTCCTTGGAAATAGACTTGTGTTATGGCTGAGAAAAAATCAAGAGTCGGTTACGCTTTCTACAACAGAATTAGAGTATGTAGCAGCAACAACCTGTTGCACCCAAGTATTGTGTATGAAGCAAACTCTCAGAGACATCAAAGTAGAATACAAAGAACTTATTTTTATCTTTTGTGATATCTCAAGTGCCGTAAACATATCTAAGAATCTAGCAATGCATTCCAGAACCAAACATATATCCATCAAATATCATTTTCTAAAAGAAAAGGTTGCAGATCAAGAGGTCAAAATTGAGTGGGCCAACAAAGGATCAAATTGCAGATATATTTACCAAGCCTCTTCCCAAGGAGCAATTTGTGTATCTAAGAGAGAAGTTGGGAGTAGTGGCTCCCACACCACATCACTAGCTTTTAGTGATAAGGGCATGAATCCAGGGGGAGTATTGAAGGACTATTATTAACTCTTGGATTAAGAGAAAAGGCAATCTGGTGAGATAGCTACAGTCTCTTTGCTATGTGATAACAAAGGAGGAGACACAGATGTGTTGGCTCTAGATCATTATGCCTATCTATAGAGAGATATGTCGATTATTGATTGGTCTTTCAGACCAATGCTATATACATGATCTCTTGAGGAATAATGGAGCTCGAAGAATCAGATTTGAATGTGTCTAAGTAAGAGTTAGGCAAATGTGCCATTGCCCAAGGGGGAGTTTCTCTCAAAGTGCTCTAACCAGCTAGGTCCAAGGATCAAAACAGCCAAGCTACCAGAAAAGGAGCAGATTGTTGACATATTAGGGCACTCTTTGTCATTAATGTCAAAGGGGGAGAAAGCAGAATGAATACAAAGAAGTTAAGTCATTCTGCTGATGTGTTGCCATTAACGACAAAGGGGGAGATTGTTGGACATAGTCATTGAGGTCTGAAGAATTGTCATTGATGTCAAAGACAGCATGTGTTATCATGCATTAATGACAAAGTTGTTGAGATGCATAGACCAGGTGTAGAGTTCTCATGAAGTTGAATGTGCATCTTGACTTCCAAGAGCAGTCATATGAATGTCTTTGCTAGCTTGTTGAATATCGTTGGGTACACGGTTTGTTGGTGACTACATTTACATATATGGCATCATCTGGAGGAAACAATCACACCAGGTTACTCAGGTTTGTGCCTAATCTTGGTGGTCTAAGTTCTAATACATAAGGTTGTGTGTGCTAATGTTTCCACACTTAATCGATTTTACAAGCTTGGGGATTTTTTCAGGAAAATGTTTGGGTCCTCAACTTGGGAATTATTTCGGAACAATTGTTCCGAACAAAAGATCCGAAGGAAGTGTTTTCTTTCGGAGAAAGTGCCTCGTCGAATTCTTTCAAAAAAATGGTTAAGTTCTTGTCGGACAAAAAGTCCAAACGAAATAGGTCCCGCACAAAGCTTCCGAAGTGGACCTTTACAAAAAACCCGAAGGGTATGTAGACGCTTGCAAAAACGCTGAAGGGTAGTTTGCAAAAGGCCGAAGGGTATGTGGACCTTTATATAAAAGCCAAAGGTTATGTGGATGTTTACAAAGTGGCCAAAGGGTAATTTACAAAAAACCCGAAGGGTATGTGTTCTAAACCAAAGTGCCGAAAGATATGAGCCAAGAATTGAAGGGCAATTCAAGAAGTCCCGAAGGACACTAAGGCATTTTTTCAGGGAAATTGTTCCGAAGGGCTCTCAGACAAAAAGCCCGCGAAAATTGTCTCGAAGGGGACTCAAACAAAAAACCAGTGGAAATTGTTCTGTAGAGGACTTTGACAAAACCCTGCAACAACTTGTCCAAAGGGTAGTCTGAATGAAGAAGGGACACTTGCAAGTTCTAAATGATAGTTTACAAAATGCTGAACGACAATTGCAGAGGACAGAAGGACCATTACAAAGATTCCGAAGGATCACTTGGATTGTTTCAAAAAGAATATAGGGCAAGTGGATGCTTAAAAGGTTTTCGAAGGATATTTCAACTGAAGTATAAGACACTTGCAATATTGCCAAAGGACCAAGGTGAGATTAAAGATCGATCATATCGAATATAATCGAAAGAAGCGAAAGCGAACCAATCATATAGAAAATATCGAAATGCAAGAAAGAGCGCGACAGTTAATGCAAGAGAGATCGACGATTCTGTTTCAAAAGTGGAAATATCTGACGGTTCAAGATAGACAGTCTATGGTGCCAATGACAAGATGAATAATCCTCGTTTAAAGACATGGCTAATGAGCTCAAAAAGTCTACATGGAGCCCAAGATTGATCGATCCAACCAATCAATCATCGATTAAGGAAACAGCGCAGTACTAACCTAAATCTAAGTTGCCGATACGGATACAGGTACGAGTATCGGATACGGGGATACGTCGATTTTTTTTTGGTGGTTTGGATACGGCTGGATACGACCGTACAAATATATATATAAAAAATTAAAAATATAAAAATATAGCCATATAAGCAAAATTAACCACATAATATGCATAGAAAAAACAAAACAACTTCAAATAAGTTATATAACCACAAAATATATACTCATAATTCAATGCCAAATATCATAATATTTATATTTAAAATTTTAAACTAATTAATAATTTAAAATTAAAATTTAATACTTAATAATAAATATATACCTAAAGACTAGAGTCTAAAATTTAAAACAAATATATTTTAAATATTTAAGTTTTTAACCTAATAATAAAACTTAAAAAATAAAAAGAAATAAATAAAAATTTAAAATTAAAATTATATATTATATATTAAAATTAAAAAGAAATTTAACAAATTAACAAATTAAAAAGAAATTTAAAACAAAAAACCCTAGTGGCGCAGGGCAGCAGGACGCGCAGTCGCGCAGGGCGGCAGAGGCGCGGTGGGGCAGTGGCGCAGACGCGCGGTCGAGCAATGGCGTAGTGGCAATCGCGGAGGCACGGCAATGGTCGCGGAGGTGCAGGTCGCAGAGGCACGGTTCGCGGAGGCGCGAGCGCAGTAATAATCGCGTTTAGGGTTTTGAATTTTTTTTATAAAGTGATAAAATTAACATGTTTTTTTATTCGGCTGATCCGCGGGGGATACGCCCAGGGTACGTCGTGCCCCCTGCGGATACATGGACGTATCCGGCCGTATCCGCAGGGGGCACGACGTACCTTGGGCGTATCCCCCGCGGATCGGCCATGGACGTATCCGGCCATATCCGCAGGGGGCACGACGTACCCTGGCCGTATCCCCCGCGGATCGGCCGCGTATCGTACCGTGCCGGCATATCCCCGCGCTCCCAGGGCCTGGGAGGGGTGTATCCGGTAATGTAGACCTAAATCCAACAGTTGCCAAACATAGTAAAGAGACTTGACCATTGCAATGTGATGCATGAACCGAGACACGAAAAGCATATAAGTCAAAGTTGCATTGAATGAGAACCAGTTAAGTGTAGTTTGAGTATGAATGCAATTGGAGATGTGAAACCCTAAAATCCATTGTATATACATGACTTCTAAAACATTATTGTGTTGTTGCTGCCATCGCAATTTTGAGAGTGAGTCAAAGGCTGTCGATAAAGAGATACATGCAGACAGAGTAAAAAGGCAAAAAAAAAGGGGGAATGAAGCGTGTCTAAAAGGAATATATCCATACATATGCAGACACAATAAAAAGGCAGAGAGAAAAGGGAATGAAGTGTGTCCAACCAGAACATATCCAGACAAAAAGAGAGTAAGGCAGAGAGAAAGTGAAGTCCCACAGAGAATGTGTAGAGTTTGAGCAGTTCCAGCTCAGACTTGTAACAGAGTAATAGCGCTGGATTCATATATGAATCTATTTTTGTATTCTGAAGTTGTAGCTTCATAAATCTGATAGGTTGGTGCCATCAGATAGACTAGTTGGTGCTCAGTTAAGAAGTGGGTGCTTCCTTAGAGTGGTTGCTCTTAAATGTAACCAATGAGGTTTGTTTGAATGTAACCAATGAGGTTTGCCAGTGAGGCATTTAACTGAGGCTGGATTAAAACAGTGGATTCTAGCAACTATTCTCACTGTGGTTTTTCCCTTTGGGTTTTCCACGTATAAATTTGGTGTACTGTGCTTTTGTATGTGTGCTCTCTATATTTGTTCTTTAATATGCATATAAATTGATATCTCCTCTAAAAGTTTTAATCAACTAGTTTTAGGTCATCTATTGATTCACCCCCCCTCTCAGTAGATAGTTGTGTTCAACAGAGAATTGAATGCATTTATTTGAAAAATGTCTCTTGGGGTTCTTTCTCTTTTGTATTTATGATGGCCTTTATCTTCTCAACCATTGAGTCAATGCCATCATATATTTCTCTCAAACATGTCCGATCCATGTTAGTGAATTGGATCATACTCATAATGTGCTCTATGAAACTTAGCAAAAAAACTACATGAGCCCACCAATTGTCATCTAGGATCATCATTTTCACCTTTTGTGCCCGCTCTTTGCTTGAATCCCTCCATATAGTCCACATGTTGTTGATAACCATGTTGTTAAGTGCCTCTTGCACCATCACGAGTCGTCTCGAGACAATTGTGTGAGAGGCGAATCAAGTCTTAACAACCTAGTAGGATATAAAAACAAAATAAAATAAAAAATCATAAAAATAAGCACACACTAGATTAAAAAAATTACATCATCTACTTTGTTTTTTAATTAAAATTTATAAAAATTAGATAATATAAGATTTGATTATTTAAATTGGAAATTAGAATTACTAAAATAAAAAAATCATTTCACTTACTTTCAGCAGCTCCAAATTCGAGAAGAATCTGAAGATGGCTTGCAACAAGTGATGGTTTGTAACAACATTTGAATCTCCTCAGCCTCAACATACACTTGCTCGATCCACTAGATTTTGTTGCCTAACATTTGCAGCATTTTATTGACTAAATAGACAACACAAGTCCAAAAAATGTGCCCATACCTTGCCTCCACCAACATCCCCATAGCCTTCCAATTTTTTGTGTTGGTCATTATGACTTGAACAACAATTTGAGGGCCCACTGCATCAATGACTTCGAAGAGGATGTTGGCGATGAATTGGGCATCCTTCACATGCCCCTCACATCAACATCCTTCAAAAACATTGCCCCTTTTGTGGACACTGAAACCACATTGATTAAAGACCTATTTCTTGCATCTTTCAATCCATCGAAAACAATGGACACCCCCATTTTGTTCCACGAATCCCTAATTGGGGGCAAAATAATCCTCAACATGTTTTTTACCTTTGCCCATAAGGTGGTGTAGAACTTCTCAAAACCTAGACCTTTATACCCTTTTGGGATCTCGTTGATCGATCTCACCATTTCCTGCAATATGGCGACCTAACAACACTAAAAAACAATCCATTTGCAAACATACATTATGTGATGTTCTCATCAGCAATATCCTTGGCCTCATTTTGAAAAGACCTTTCCAATGGTCTTTTTGATCTCGTGTGAAAGAGGAGAATTCTCTTCATGTATAGACGCTGTCACCAAAAATGGTTGTGTTGTGGCCACAATTGAGCAATCGCTATGAGGAGATGGGGCAACCAGTAGCTTCTTCGATCGAGATCCTTTCTTTGTCAAAGGATGACCCGATTTCATGGCAAGCGTTGCATCTGCTTCTCCCAACTCCTTGATGGGCTAAAGAAATGTTGTTGGAATTGGATTATCCTTTTTCCCCAAGCAAAAGCTCTGATGCCCTGGCCAAGTATTGCACATAAGTGGAATTTCACTTGACTGATGAGCTAGTGTTTCTATTATTGCAACCATGGCATTGCCAAATATACACCACCTAGAATCTGCTCTAGCATTGTCACATACTTCCAAAGCGGTGAATGGACATCGACATTGAATCGGGGTTGACCCACAAAGGAACTTGTTGACATTGTAATACTTGTAATTGCAAGTTTTAAAACCAACACAATATTACAAAAAAAAAACCTAGTGCATAGCCTATATGTACTTGACAACTTTTTAGATAAATGACAAAAAAAACAATATTATAAAAACAAGAATGAAAAAAGGGTGTAAAGATGGAAAACAAAAAAAAGTTATAACCTTACCTTCAATCCAAGAATTTTCCTTTCAAGCTCTTCAATCACCATGGTAGTAAATGGGCACTCGTACTAATGTCTCAGCCCAGCCAACACCTTTAGGGAAGTGATATGAGAATCTCAAACCTCCTACTATATTTGTCTCTAACGGTCAAAGCCACTAACAATCATCACTACATTTGATTTAGAAACAGCCATCACATGACTCTACAGCCTAGTTAGTGCCTTAGAGCCTCTTATCTAAAAAGGTAATGTAATAAATAGGTTTCATGTCCTCTCAACACAGAACATCACTTACTCTTCAAGCTAAATGTTCATTTAGCTACATATGGCACTCCCTTTGATACATGCGTTATACAATGCACACATCACATATTTTTTGGTACAATAAAGACATGCCATAACTAAGGAAGTAACTACTTGTGCCTTCAAACAAATGAAAGAAAACTTCAATTTATCATTAAGGGAACTAAACTGAATACGATAAATAGGAAAAAAACCTCAATTTGTCATTAGAAAAGGGTGTTAAATTGAATAAGAGAAAAGAAATAAAATAACTTTAACTAGGAGTTTGGACCAGTTTCAAAAACATGAAGAGAAAATGAGAGAAAACCACCTTAAACCCTGAGACCATGGTGTTATCGTATGTGACCATAATGCTGACCACCAGCCAGCTAATGGATGAGGAAGCCTGAACATAAGAGGAAGAGGAAAACTGATACCCTTGTAAGGAGAATGACACCACTTTTTGGCACCAAAAAAGAAGCCTCTTGGGCACACCTAGGATGGAGAATTTGGCTATTAGAAGCATGTATAAATAACCCCCAATGGTAACGTCTGGTTTACCACATCCATACTTGCTGATCTCTCTCTTTAAACATGTGCAATGATAGAAGAAAGTAAATGACTTGGAGTCAGATTATTTTGTGTGCTTTTCAGCAAAGTAGAAGAAATATGCTCTTTTCCCTCTACTTTGGCATCCATTGAGGGGTTTTTTTTTTGTTTTTTTGGTTTTTTTTTTTTTTTAAATGCATCATATATTACTCCAAGGAACAAAAGGTTACATCGCTGAGCAGAAATCAAGAAAAGCAAAGATTACAGAAACTGAACATAAAGCTAACAGGAAGCATCTCTCCCTACACAGGGAAGGGAAGAAATTGAGGTATTTTTTATCTTATTCTTTACTAATTATAGAAACTGAACATAAAGCTATCAGGAAGCATCTCTCCCTACACAGGCAAGGGAAGAACTTGAGGTATTTTTTATCTTATTCTTTACTAATTTTATGATCCAAATAATGATATGTCAGATTTTATTACGAAATAATTGCATGAATGAGCATTAAAGTGCATGGGCATAGATGGATCATAAGTTATTTCTAGGGCTGCCTGCTTGTAATGATTCCAGAAGTAATGTGGTTGCACTGGCCATATTTGAGCTCCACAAATGAAAGGTCATTTAATCCTATGCTGAAGGGGCATGTACCTCTTTAAACTCTCTTGGAAGGAAACACTAGTTGAACCTTATTGGAGCCATGTATTAGTAGGCCCGGATCCATAAGGATTCTGGGAACGAACTATGCCCCATTCCTCATCCTAGGGGTTCAGCAGGAATAATTACGATCCATAGCTTCTTAGTGCCCGAGTAGAATTTCATTAATGCTATCTTGGGGACAGGATTCTCTGATTTCCAAGTATGCATGCACGTATGGGAAGGTGGTGTGTGATTCCCCATAAATATTCCACACTTAGTTTCTCCTTATAGCCCATTATCACATTGCATACCATTAATATGCATAACCATCAATGTGGTAGGGATTAACCTTCATACCCTCGGTATTCCATGACTGACCAATAGAAAAAAATGTTATATACATGAGCCAATAAAAATCAAATACACTCCTATAAGAAAGCACACAAATAATCTAAATCGTGATGAGAGTTTGGGTTTAAGCATTTATGGAGACCTAAGTTACCAGTTTGGATTCGGGTTCAAAGAACCCAGTTCACCAGCACGGGGATTTTTTTTTGCCTTAGATACGACTTGGGTTCGTCCTTACAAAAAAAATATAAGAAATAAAAGATACATAAATTAGAGCCTAATAAATAGGAAATTAGTAACATTGTCATTAACCACATAGTATGCATATTGATATAAAAAATAAAATATTAAAATAATCACAAAACACTAACCGAATGCCAAATGTCATGATAATCATTAATATCAATAAAAGTAATGGGAAAAGTAAAAATAAAAGTATATTTTATCAAAGTAAAGAGGCCAACTTTGGGAAAAAGGGACAGGAAAAGTTATAAAAGAGGGCCTTGGGCGTCATTTGGAATCATCTTGTTTATTACATCTATTTTGAGTTTGGGAATTTGCTTCCAACTTTTGCATTTAAGGAACAAAACCTTCCATTGTATTTAGATCTAGAGGATGAAAACCCTCCAAGTTTTTATTAGGGATTAGAGGACAGAAATCCTCCCATCCCATCATTGGTGATTTCATACAGAGATCACATTTGGGCAAAAAATCCGGTTATTTTCAGTATTCCAATTGGCTGGAAGGGTTTGACAATTTTCAAAATTAGGTGAGGGTTATTGGATCAGCCAACCCCTATTTCCTTCTGTTCAAGAACTATTGTACAAGGGAGCACCACGCAAGAGGCAGATTGTTGCCATTTAAGTAGCTACATACCACCTAGAGGCAGATCGTTGCCATTGGAGCAGCAGCGCAAGTTTTTGGAGCGCTGTTTTGGCAGCCAAAAATAAATTGTTTACTGATTCCAATAGTTTATTGTTTCAACACTTATTTTCCCAATATTTTTTTTTGTAATCCGCTGATTGGGATACAAATACAGTTGGGTTTTCAATATTCCATGTTGCATGTGTTATTTTGATATTTGAATGTGAATTCAAAATTAATTATAAAATCAGAATTTAGGCAATTTTAATAAGGGGACATTTCAGTGGTATCAGAGCTTGATCGTATCAGCGTGCAAGGTTAGTTCTAATTTTGTAATGGAGCCCAATGAAAGAGGAAAATATTTGGGAAAGAGGCTTTACAGAGCAGTTAAGAAAATTGAGCTCCTACCTCAGTCGAAAATTGATCTACTAAGCATTTTGGAGGAAGTGGGGAACTGTTTATCTATGGTAGAACAGTCACATTCTAAGGCTATGCAATGGGCAGTAACTCCATCAATGATTTCTTTGGTTAAGCCCAAGATTTTGAGACACCCAGACAAAGAGGTGAGACTTGTAGTTATCAATTGTATTAGTGAAATTACAAGAATAACAGCTCCTAAAGTTCCATACAACAACAAAACCATGAGGGAGATATTTCAAATGATTGTGGATAGTTTTCAAGGTCTAGATGACATCAAAAGTCCTTTCACTAGGTGGATCACAATTCTAGAAGCTATGGCAAAAATCAGGGCATGTGTTGTGATGTTGGATCTTGAATGTGATGATCTTATTGTTGAAATGTTTCAACATTTCCTTGCAGTTGTTAGTAAAAATCATACGAAAAATGTAATAGCCTCAATGCAAACAATTATGACTAGTTTTGAAGGAGAGTGATGATATTTCCCATCATTTATTATCTGTATTAATGGCTGGTTGTGAACAGGAAGCTTCACTAGTTGCACATACACTAGCTAAAAATGTTGTCGAATAGTGTACAAAGAAGTTGAAGCTGTATTTGATAGTTGAGGGACTTCTAGTGATCAACAGAAAAAAATTCTCCCATTATGATAAGCAAAGAGGAAGAAATTAGAAAGCAAGAACAGTCAAATTCAGAGCTCCAAGGCATCATTGAGTGAGAACAGAAAGGAACGAACACGCAGGTTGAAGGTAAAGATTCTTTGATAGTGGAAGATGTTTTATCGACTTATAATGATTGCATGGGTTGACAAAATAGTGATGAAGTCAAAACGGAGAGGGCTTTACTTGTTGGATGCGAAAAGCCCAAGATGGAGGAAGATGCACCAAACCATAAACTATCCATCAATCTTCCAAAGGGTGAGTCATTACCATATGTGATTGAATTTTAGAGTAGCATTGTGGGTCAGCATGCTTTTGAGGAGAATATTTTGATTGACCTTAACTCGGGAGTTTTGAGTCACAAGGATGGAGGTGTTGAGGATATCACAACAATTCATATTTCAGCAAAAGAAGTTGAGCACCTTGATTGTAGCCTAAGGTATGAAAATGAGGGTCATATTTCAGATCTATTGTTGCCTACTATGTCATTGCAAGATTCTTGTCATTATGGAAATCATTCTAAAAAAGGTGATAAGAGTGAAGGATACAACTTGCAGTAAAGGACACATAGATCCTTTTGCTCAAATCCAAAATGGGTTATGCATAGAAGTATGGGATCCGGTGATATCTCGAGGTCTATCAAGAGTAGACACAAGGTATGCAATGATTCCTATATCATGTGTCTAGGAGGAATCGATAAAATATGGGGTTTGCAATGGTTGCATCCTCTTGAAGAACTCACTATGGAGGTGAAATTCAAGGATGAAGAAAAAGTAATACTCCAAGGTATAGTGAATGGAGTCCCAAGCATGGCTACAGCAAACAGAATGGAGGGTATCACAGATGGTAGTACTCTTTCTAGATCCCAGTTGATTCATGATTCAACTATTCTATATGCACTTGTTGAGGTTGTTGAAGGAACTTCATCTAGTGCAAAAATTTCTAATCATATCAGAGGGGTGCAACAGAAACCAACTGCTTCACAAAGCAGAGCATGGATTGGGAATCGCCAATCTCCAAGATTGATTTGGGATCCTGGTATTTGCAAAAAGATATAGTCAAAAGGAGTTGAAGAGTGAACTTGCATTTGCTTGAGGGCAAGCAATTTTGGGAGGTGAGGATTGTAATGTCCCTTTTAAAAAAATTAATAGAGATAGAAGACCCTTAGCCTATCCATTATTTCCCAAAGGCTAAAGGGGTGGAAAAAGGGAAATAAAATTAACAATTTAACTAAGTTAGCCAAAAGTAACTTAATGTTATTTCATAAATGGCCCTTATGTTTTATTATTAATGATAAAGGTAACATTATTAAAATAAAAGCATGTCAACGTCAAATTAAAAGGTGGGCATTGTTTTTTAGGGTTTTCATTGAAAAAGTTGAAAAGAAATTATAAAAGAGGGTGTTGGGATTTTTGGAAAGCATTCCAATTCTATTATTCATCTTTTATCGAGCAAGTTTGAGCAGTAACTTCAGCTTTTAGCAACATAGGACGAAAACCCTCTAGTGCACGGACCTAAGGACGGAAACCCTCTGGTGCACGGCCCTGAGGACGAAAACCCTCAACCTAGTAGGTGATTCCATCCAGGGATCCAATCGATGCTTTACTAGAATCAAAATAAATTTAGTTTGATAGAGTAGCTGGGCAACATTTGTAACTATGGATTAGCTACATCAGCTAGGGCATCACCTTTCAAGGCTACGTTTGATTTCCAAAGGATTTATTGTTATTTCCGAAGCCTAGAATTCACTTTGTGGCTTTTTCTAGCTTCACATCACTCATCCAGCGCTGTCGTACACCCTGTTGTATCTTGGGGTTAGGTTTTTGTGATCATCTTTGGTTGAGCATTGCACCTTCCATCCTGGCGTCACACCTTGCTAACTCATCCTATCCTAGCGACATCATTTCTAGTCACTTCAGGGTTTGGCATAATACTTTTGGTGACTATTTATTGATGTACCTGTCATACATACCTGGGCGTTGACTTTGTACCTTTCCAAGCTATGGCATCATCATTTCTAGACCCTATTATTGCTAGCGTTATTCTTCTGAGGCTTAATTGCTATTGTACTTCATCTTTGGATTGTGGCGATTCGTTGAAGTTAGGGTTTGGCGTAATCTAGACCTTTATAAACGTTATTGTACCATCAATACTGCCATTGTACTTTGTTCTACTGAATAGTATCAGGTATTTATTGTTAAATTCATGATTTATGGACTTTTGCAATTAGGGTTTGCTGTAATAAAATTCGTAATCAGCTTATTGAATAAAATCTACAATTGGGTTGTTCCCAATTTTGCATATTTCAGTTGTATGGTTTGTTTCATCTTGTATGCTTTCATCCAAATTCAACAAGGGTTTTACAGAAAATCCAAAATTGTTCATATTTATCCAAAAAGGGATATTTCAGTAGTATCAAAGAATCTCCTTGTTGCAATCCCTAAGTGTAGTGGAAAGACTGATCTTTTTCTCCATTTAGATCCACCGTATAGGCGGACGTGCATATGCAACTACTAATCCACTGAATAATCTAATCATTAAAGCCAAAACCTAATAGGATCCTCCTTATTTGCTCCCAATAATATCTGTCAAAGGCCTTTGAGATGTCTAGTTCGATCATCATCCCTAGCCTTTTTTATGTCTTCAATGGAGAATTTCTTGAACTATGATGCTATCAGTTATCTGCCTGCATAGAACAAATGTTGATTGGGAAGGAGAGACGAGCATTTGGAGAAGGGGTTTGAGCCTATTGATTGTAAGCTTTAAGATGATTTTATAAACTATATTGTAGAGGGTAATTGGTCCATATTGATCTAATTTGTGTTCCTTGCTGATTTTTAAAATAAGGATCAATTTTGTACAGTTCAATTGTCAAAGCATTTGCTTGTTTTTGGATTCCTCTACCAAGGCCACTAGCTCCTTTTTTATATGGTTCCAAATATTTTGGTAAAACCGTCCAGCGAATCCATCCGGCCTAGTGCTTTACCAGGGTCAAAGGAGAAAACAATTGCTTTAAGCTCTTCTTCTGTGATGGGTTTCATTATTGTAACATTATCTTCCTTCCTCACTAGTTTGGGAACATGTTGAAGCATCTTGGGTTGAGCATATGTATTCATGTTATCGTTGGTCCTTTCATTGAGAAGTTCCTAATACAAAAGTTAGAGGCATAGGAAACCATGTCTGCCTAGACCATGATACAATTCCCACCGTTGGTTTGAAGCCACTGAACTATGTTCATTTGTTCTCTGTTTCGAGTTTTTATTTAAAGAATTTGGTGTTGGAGTCACGTGATTTAATCCATATACCTCTGGAGCATTGATCCCATTGTATTTCTTCTAACTTTTGTAGTCTTGACAGAGCATGGATTACCTCTTGTTCTTCGTACTCTAAGTTAGCATTATACCCTTGATCACAGATTTGAACATATATTCCAGCTAGGGTGGTCTTAATGTGAGCACTTTGGGAATTAAAGCTATCCATCTCGACTCTTTGCCATTGCTTGATTTTCCTTTTGATGTATTTCAGCTTACTAGCAAATTTGTACATCTGAAATCCTATGGAGTCTAGAGCATTTGTCCACCACTCCTCAATCTTGTGTACAAAGGTTTGATGAGAAATTCAGGTGGGTTCAAACTTTAATTGTGGCTGTTTTAGGGGGGTTGTTGGCATGTAATTTGTGAAACAATGGGCCATTGATCAAACATTTTTCTTTCACCAACTCATGCTTCAATCCTCTAATTTAGCACATTTCAGATTTCAGAAAGAAAGATCCTATCAAGCTTTTTTAATATGTAGCTTCTTCCTTTCTTCCAATTTGTACAAGGGAAAGAACCTTGTGAGTGACCCTCTTCCATGAGATTGGTGTCACTCTCTATTTTGTCCAGAGCCATCGTAGTTCGATGATTGGAACCCACACCCCCTTTTTTCATGCGGATATTTGATTGTGTTGAATTCTCCCATCAAGAAAAAAAAATTGAGCATTGAGATAGGTAACCCGAGTTATCACCATTTCTAGCATTGGTATACGATTGTTGCCAATTGGACAGATATACATATGTAGAATATGTATCTCACTGTTCCAATTGGAATAAAAGACAGAATATTGGTCAAAAAGAAAGATTTGTTCAGAGATTAAAACATACCTTGTTGGCTTTCAAAGAAAGAGGGTTTTGGGTGTTATGTTAAAAGCAGTTTGTTTGGCTCCCTAAAACCCCTAGAGTCTTAAGTCTTTTTGTAGAACTAGCATGAGCATACTCTTGCAAAAGAAGCATATAAAAATCTTCTTTTAGTAGTAAATATTTAAGAATAGGCATTTACTGGGCACCCCTAGACCTCTGATATTCCATGAGAGAATCCGCTTCAGGAGTCAATCTTGGGGGTGGGTCTTTCCTTTGGGCTTCTGTGATGTTAGAAGCTTTAGGAGTCTAGATTTGTATCATCCTTTCATCTATCTTTGTTATGCTTTTGTCTTCCTCTATGTCAATTTACTCTCTAGTTGTTTTCCTTTTTATTTTCCTTGGATGTTTTTTGGTTCCCAAATTTGGCGATTTGTTAGTACGAGATCCTCACAAGCATTCATTTGATTTTTTTTTCCCTAGTTATATGTAATAACAACTGAGGGTATGGAAGAGAATTTCACCCCGGAGGCTTCAAGATGGCTGCTAACTTTTCTTTTCATTTTTTCTCTAATATTTCTAGACAAGAGTGTGTTGTGTGGATTTCTTGAGATTCAAAATTCGCTAGAGCTTTAAAGGGATTGTGGAGGGTGAGGGAAGTGCCCTGACTGGATTGCATTTTACCTTTCCATGTATATGCAATTTGAAGTTTTGCTATTGAACTGATTTTGAAAATCATTTGATTGCTTGCTTGGTTGACTGGTTGCTTTACTTTCAAACAGATTTGTTTGTTTTTGTTCTTGGGTCGATGTCTCCTAAGCAGGATGCTGCAGAGGGATTTAATCTTCCTTTTGGGGTAAAACCGTGCTAAATGGCCATGGTCATGACATAAATAGCATCCGAAGGAAATGTTTTCATAATCAAGTGGTCATTCCCATTCAATCCCTTAAATATCCAGAACGATTTTGTCCAACAGGGGCTTATCTGGACCACGACTAAAACAAATTTGAGAATAGTTAATGACTCATTGATGCCTTCTGAATCTTGATGTTGTAATATACTCACCATTAGCAGATCCCATCTTTTTGAGGTTGGATTCATGTCATTATACCAAAGTGTAATGCCCAATCGCACCCAAACCACACACAACCCAAACTGGGTAAAAAATAAGTAAAAAAATTATATATAATTATACTTAGTAACAAGCTATGACTTATCCATAGCATTAGGAGACATCAAGAAGATTTGCCACACCATAGTGGCTACAGAAGCAAGCTATGTGTCATGTCCCTCTATTGATAAGGACATCTTGGAAGACCCTTAGCAAAAACTTATTCCCGGGGGCTAACGGAAAAGAGTATTGAATGTTTTGTTTGAATATTTGTAAAAGTACCTTTTTGAAAAGTTACTTTATGTTTCTTATTTCACTTAAAGAGGGGACCTTTAAGGGTCATGAAGGTTTAAGTGATTTTAAGAAAAGATCATAAGGAAAGGTCTTTTAAAACATTTTAAGTTACCCTCCCTTCCTCTTTTGGGGGCCACACTTGGAGGGCTACAAAAGTAAAAGAGGAATCATTTGGAGATGTTATGTGATGTTTTTTATATTGAAAATTTGGTCTATTAGCACGAAAACGCTAAGCCATTGCTTTGAAGGCGAACCCTTCAATCAAACGAAGTTAGGGGACGAAAACCCTCTTCCTTCTTCGAGGTAACTTCATTCAGGGGTTATCATTGGAATCAACTAGTCCTACAAGGGTGTTTTAGACACCATTTAATCATTTCCAAGTTGGCGACTTGCTCTTGGGAGGGTGGCGACTTGGTTTGGGAGTAAAATCTCATGCTTTCGGAGGTTTTGTGTCCTAAAGGCAATTCTAGAATTATTCTTAATTTTCTGCATAGTGACGACTTGGATTGGGAGAGGTTTGGACCTCTTGCGAAAATCATTTTATCTTGAATTGAGTTCTGTAATTTTCTCATAATTTTTCAACTTGGGTGATTTGATTTTTGGGCTTTTTAACCATAAAAAAATTCAAAAAAATCATAAAAAATTATGCCTTGTATTGCAAATATACTTATGCAATTTATTGAGGGTTTTATAAGATTTGTGGCATAAAAAAACATCTATAATTTTCAGATTAATTTTGCAGCCAAGGATGCCTAGGGTTTGAAGAATAAAATCTTTTTTTGAAGGACTATACTTTCATGTTTGGAACAACTACTAATTGATTGGGGTTTGGCATATTTTTAAGGTATATTTGAAGAGTTATTGGCAACTAGGGTTCGCTGCAATTAAATCAATATTTTTCCATATTGAAGTAGGGTTTCCAAATAATCCTATTGTTCAACTAATCATCCCTTTTGAGACATTGCAATGGTATTAGAGCCAAATCTTGGCTAGCTGTGAGGTTTTTCAATGATACATGCAAGAGGGTGATAGAGAGAAAATATTACTTGAGAAGCAAGACGAAAGTGGGATAAATTCCATAAATAGAAGACATGTCTCACTTGGATCAATCAAGGGAAGAGATAGAAAATAGAGAGGAACAAAGGCTTGACAGGTACACACAAGCCCAAGAAAAAATGATGGCCATGATGCTAGAATTTGTGCGAACTATGAAAGAGATGAAGGGTGACAAACCATCCAATGGGAATGGTAGTGCTTCGGGAAGTCACAACTTCATGGATCAGCCTTCTAAGGGTATTGGAAGAGCTTCACGTAGGCCTAACCAGCTTACCTTCTTGCAAGATAAGGTGGACATTCTCAAGGGAGAAGCACAACCCTCATTGAAGGGCACTTTGTTGAAAAATTATGATGAATATATGACATATCCAGCCCCTTTTAGGGAACAAATTATTTTTTCAGCTTTCAATTCTTCGAAGCATGGTCAAATGGAAGGCAATAGGGCTGGCCAAAAGAACAAGGGCAACCAAGGAGGACTCCACCACGTTTTTGGTAAGCTTTCTGTTGACGCTGTGGATTGCACCCTTGACAAAAGGCTGAGCTTCTCTTTTCCATATGGCACAATGGAGACTCCCCTCTTGCTGTGGGTTTGGCAAAACTGAGGGGAGAATCTCTAGATAAGGGCTAGCTCCTTTTGATGCATCTCTGAAGTCTTTTACTACTACTGCTAACAATGGGGTGGGTGAAAAGGGAGAAGGATATAACCGAAACAGAAACTAATCTAAGTGGTGATGCACCAAACGATTGATCTACTTAGCTTTGACATACACTTTACACCAAGAACGAGCTGATATACACTTCATTTGAAATGAGAAACTCTTCTATATCAGTGTCTAATAAGGGGTCCTCTGGAGATACAGGGAGGAAGAACTACTAGAGGTGTTCTAAGACACTATGGCACCCTGTTCACATGCGCATATACTCTGTTGTGGACACTTCTTGCTGACCTGCAAAAGAACTCACAATACACTAGACATGCTGGAATCATTTTGTGAAAGCATGAAGGAAAATGACTTAGCACAAAACAAAACCATAGACATATGCAAAAGTTCAAACTCAAATAGAGGTAAAAATGCTGTCTTAATTCAAGGTAAAATCCTGCATGGCTTTGCCATACAAGCTGAGAGATATGTTCCTCTCTTGGAGGTTACAATATATATAGCATGAAAAAGAAGACTTTGGCGCCTTCCAGAACAAGTGGCCCATGCTGCATTGAACACATTAGAAAGAGAAAATTTGCTCATGCTGGTGTCATCCTTCTAGAAACGCCCTGAAATGACCATGTTGTAGATGTCGCAGGTCTTGACTTTGGTGCTTAAAGCATATTAAATGTCACTACGAAAGCATGGGTCGTTGCAAATATCTCCCTGTGCCGAAGCTTTCTGTGCCACCTGGACTATTCTATTTGCCCCTGCGCTTGGCTAGGTGCGTCTTTTGGAACATTCCAAATGTTGTCGTATGTGTGCGTGGTTATGTTCTGAATTCACTATTTTTTTCCCTCTTTCCTTGCTATTTCTTGTCTCTTTCTGGCAATTTTGAGCTCTCGGGCTATTCTTTCATCTTTTGCTGGCTCCTCGGGCTCCTTTCTCAGCAGGTCGCTGAGTTTGTCCTCGGGTCTTATGCCCCGTTGAATTCCATCGGGCCTGCGCCATTCGAAAACCAACGGCTATTTCATCATGCTAAAGTTGACGTCTTCGGGCCCATCATCATTTTTGGTAATTCCTTCGGCCTTTACAAAATGAACCTTCCCGAAGGGAAGGTGTCTCTTCAAAATAGTGGAAAAGGTCCCTTTTCGGCAGCCGAGAGTGCCCCGCAATGGCACTCGCCCTTCGGGCTCCTTCGGACTCCCTTGTCTTGTCAATTCCTTCAAACAAAATGTCCAAAGGAATTCCTTCAGACATTTTGCCCGAAGGAAATCTTTTCTTCAAAGTCTCGGCCTTCCTTTGTGAATTCCTTCAGACAAAATGTCCGAAGGAATTCACCTTTGGTTCCACGTGGATTTTTGCTTTGTCATTTCTTCCGAAGGAAAACTTCTCTTTCGGCCTTCTCTTTGATCTCTTTTCAAAATGTGTTCCCTGCCCTCCACAAGGGCACCTTGGGTCAAAAATGTCCTTCGGAACCTGCTTGAACGGCCCCATTTGGCACCTTCCTGCCCTCCGCAAGGGCAATTGCCCTTCGGAGTGTTTGTAAAAGACTTGTATTTCTTTAAAATGGCCCATTTTTTTGACAAAAAGTCTTGTCCAAGGCAATTTGCTGAAGCGAAATGAGCCTCTGTATCAACCCGAAAACCTGTAGGACTCAAATCACTCGACTCTTTCGTAGAACAGGCCTTCAACAAAGGGAAAAAATGACAATTGCAGTAAGGTGAAGGCATTAAGAGACTGACTACTCAGTCCCCCAAAAAAAATTTCAAAAGGGAGACCGATTTTTTGGCCCTGTAGGACCAAAATTTGGTCAATAATCTGCAATCCACAGCGTCAACACTTTCAAATTTTGATGGTTCCCCCAAAAGTTCAGCTAGGGCTTGGATCCAAAAGGTGGATACATATTTTTCTCTAAGGCCTATGTTGGAGAAAGAGGCCATTCAGTTTGCTACCTTGCACTTGGAAGGCGATGCCCATGAATGACGATATCACAGTCTGGTTACTCAAGGCCACCAACTCATTTCATCATATGAGGAATTCAATAAGAGAATTATTGAGCGATTTGATAGGGCTGATCCGGAATTGCATTTTAGGGAGTTGGCACAACTAAATCAAAAAGACACGGTGAAAGATTATGTGACTGAATTTCAGAGGCTTTCAGTCATGGTGACAGATGTTTCGGAGAGAAGGTTAGTGGTTATTTTCATGGAAGGCTTGACTGATTCTATTAGGCCTTCTACTCTCCAAGGAGCCATTCAAAAGGCTCTTGATCTTGAATCCTCAGCGCCACAAGGTAAAATTCTGCCCTTTAATGTACAAAAAATTAATTCTTTCAAACCCTATGGACAGCGAGAGGACAACAAATGGGGGCAGCCAAGGGGCAGCACTTTTGGGCCATCTAGATCAGACCCCTTGGGGCAGTTTGATAAGCCTAATCAGCATGGTATAAGACAATTTAGAAGGCCAAACCAGTAGGGTTTGGGGCAGCAAAGAGAGCTGCCAAGAGGGAGTTATGAGACAAGAAATGAATTGAGAAGAAAGAAGTTGTGCTTTGATTTCAAAGACCCTTGGTCGCTGGGTCACCATTGCCATGGAAAAGGCCAAGTGCACTACATTGAAGTGCATTCCGATGGAAAATATGAGGATGAAGAATAAGGGGCAGCCACCTATGAAGAGGAACATTTGGAAATTTTTGGTGGAGAAGACTTGGAGGGCACTTTTGCTTCCCTATCAAGAATCCCTAAGTACTACCTCTTTCGTGTGAAGGGTAGTTTGAAAGGTATGGATGTCACTATTCTTATTGATAGTGGAGCCACTCATAATTTCATTGATAAAAAATTAGTGGCTTTATGTGGATTACAATCTATTGAATTTAGCGGTTTTCGTGTGACTGTGACGAATGGCTTCACCATCCCTTGTACCACTAAAATTCCCAAGCTAAACATAATGATGGGAACACATCTCATTGAAGATGATTTTTATGCGGTTGGTATTGGGGAAACTACCCTTGTGCTTGGTATACAATGGTTGCACTCTCTTGGAGAATACACCCAAAATTACCAAACAATGGAGCTCAAATTTGATGCCAATGGGAAGGAAGTGATTTTACATGGTTTGCAAGATAGGGCACCCAAGGGGGCAATGTCCAAAAGAATGGAGAGCATGATGCATGAAAGAATTCATGTAGGGGCAGCTAAACAAGTGGAATTTTCTGAGTTGGAACAGCCAACTCTCATGAAGGGAATAAATCACATACGGGACATATGGGGTGAAGAAAAAGTAGGAAAAGGTTACCTCCACGAAAAACTCAATGATTGGGGCATAGGGCAGCCTCTAAGATATGAAAAAAACTCCCAAATTCTTCTGTGTATAAGCTAGGTATTAAGGTATATGCTAAAATGTGGTTTCTAAGGCATGCTAAAGTGAACAAAGGTTTGTTGAGAGGAGTCAATGCTAGTTCGTTCCCAAGGTATGAAAAGAATTACTTAATTCCTTTTTCTTTTGCCAATTCTGAAAATTTGTGCATAAAATTGGTATTGTGGGGAAGGTTCCATATTTGAAGAGAATTAAGAAATCTAAAAATGGCATGGGAAGAAATTTACAAATACACTCAGAAAATTCTGAGTCTTTTATGGCATTCCAGACTAGCATTAAGTTTGGAAACATGCCAAGTAAAGTGTCAATTCAGCTGGTTAAAAACACCCCAAGGTTTGAAACCAAAAGGGCACTTGGTGATGATAGTAATGAAGGGGATAGATGAGCCACTTTAGCTAAATATGTGCACATGGAACAAGGTAAAAAAAAGCAATGAACAACACTACAAAATCTGATTTTGCAAGGAAATGTAAGTTTTCCTTTGGGGACAAGGTTCCAATTGTTGCTTCACTCCTCCAAGGTAGGCAACTTCCATGCCTGGGGAACCCAACATATGCTTTCAAGACCATCAAGGTACATATAGACGGTAGTTCTTTGATATTTTCCAATTCTGATTTCTTTTTTATGTCTATGGTGTCTCTTTTATGTGGCATAGACACTAAGGAGTTGTTGGACAACACTTTGGTGATGGATGGATTGACTTCAATAAAGAATTGCAGGGTTATTGAAAATCAAAATAAATGGTTGGTAAAGGAGTTGGTTCACTCCAATACAAGGAAACAAATGAACTTATGGGTCAAGGGTGGAAGTAACACTTCCACACATGAGTTTCCAGTCCTTTGGAGATTTAATTTGAGAAAGTTGAAGGGTAAAATCAAGAGCATATACAGCTGTTATGAGTTGTATAAAATAGAATATGCTTGGGGCAGCAAGGTAGTAAAAATAAAAATCATTGAATGGATGGATGGATAAGGAGGATGTTAGGGGCTGCACAATACATAGCAATCAAGAGTTTGCAGCCATACTCCCTAAGGAAATCATTGCCAAAAATACAAAAGCTAAGGGAAGGATGATTTTTTTGATTAATGCGTTTACTTCATGTGCAGGGGTTGATACAAGGTCAATCAAGGCCCTAACAGTTGAAGACTGTCTAGCTGGAATACCATTTTCCAGCCACCCTTGTGATGCCAACTTTGAAGATTTTCATGTTTTCAACATCTTATGGGCATTTTTTGAACATGTGGGTTCAAGAGTAAGAGATAATAACATGGGGTGTTGCTGGTCTTTCATTTTCAGCTTGCTTAAGCAACAAGAGAACTTCATCTACAGCTGTAGAGACCTCACCAAGAGGGGTCATTCCATTGTGAAGGGCCTAGGTTCGAGTTTGGCACAAAACCCATGGTGGAGATAACACTTTGGCTGCTTATATTGCTTGAGGACAAGCAATTTTGGACAAGGATTGTCATGTCCCTCTTTTGATAGGGACATCTTGAAAAACCCTTGGCCTTAATTTATTCCCAAGGGCTAAGGGACAAGCATAAAGGGAAAATAGTATTGAATGTTTTGTTTGAATATTTCTAAAAGTACCTTTTTGAAAAGTTACTTTATATTTCTTATTTCACTTAAAGAGGGGACCTTTAAAGGTCATGAAGGCTTAAGTGATTTTAAGAAAAGATCATATGGAAAGGTCTTTTAAAACATTAAAGTTACCCTCCCTTCCTCTTTTGGGCGCCACATTTGGAGGGCTACAAAAGTAAAAAATAATCATTTGGAAATGTTATGTGATGTTCTTGATATTGAAAATTGGTCTATTAGCATAAAAACGCTAAGCCATTGCTTTGAAGACGAAACCCTTCAAGCAAACGAAGTTAGGGGACGAAAACCCTCTTCCTTCTTCGAGGTAACTTCATTCAGGGGTTATCATTGGTATCAACTAGTCCTACAAAGGTGTTTTAGACACCATTTGATCATTCCCAGGTTGGCGACTTGCTCTTGGGAGGGTGGCGATTTGGTTTGGGAGTGAAATCTCATGCTTTTGAGGGTTTTTGTGCCCTAAAAACAATTCTGGAATTATTCTTAATTTTTCGTATAGTGGTGACTTGGATTGGGAAAGGTTTGGACATCTTGCGAAGGTCATTTTATCTTGAATTGAATTCTGTAATTTTCTCATAATTTTCCAGCTTGGGTAATTTGATTTTTGGGCTTTTTAGCCATAGAAACATTCAGAAAATTCATTAAAAATTCTGCCTTGTATTGCAAATATATTTCTGCAATTTATTGAGGATTTTATAAGATTTGTGGCATAGAAAAATATATATAATTTTCAAATTAAGTTTGCAGCCAAGGACATCTAGGGTTTGAAGAATAAAATATTTTTTTTATGGACTATACTTTCATGTTTGGGACAACTACTAATTGATTGGGGTTTGGCATAATTTTTAAACTATTTTGAAGTATATTTGAAGTGTTATTGGCAGCTAGGGTTTGCTGCAATTAAATCAAAAATTTTCCATATTGAAGTAGGGTTTCCAAATAATCCTATTGTTCAGCTAATCATCCCTTTTGGGACATTTCACTATGTCAATGAAAAGATCGCAACGCTAAAGTTAAATCAGATCATGTTTTGTACCCATGCTCGCCTAGCTCTCTAGGTCAAAAAGTTTTAGGGTGCTATAATGTTGTAGCCCGCTAGATGGAAAAATAGCCATAATTGGCCTTCAATATATGTAAATAGGTTTTTGCTTCCATTAATGCACAAATAGATAGCTTAAGCATACATTAGAAGAATATAAGCATGGGGACTTAGTCCCATATCACGATAACAAGTAGGTAAGAATCTAGCAGTTTCACAAGCAACTAATTTCTTTGAAAGCTTTTATAACTTTAATGTGTTTTCTGACAGCTTTTCCGGTTGTGCAGACAACTTCTCTACTGAAAAACTACTCATTTCTTCTTAGCATCACTGCATCACTAGGTAACAATGCAAGTCTGACCCATAATAAGATTGTGCTTGGGAGATCTTCAGTAGGATTAAAAGCGGAGGACCAATGTTTCATAAAAAGGCCAAACTTGTTCAAAAACCAAGCTCCGCCCTAAACGGCTTTGTCTTTATCTTGTGTTGAGCTAAATATAGCCATGAAGTATCCTTTTGGCATCATGAGGATGTCCACAGACCCTGAGGGTTTCCAATTATCTTGTACCCATATCCTAAGAGTTTTGGGGCCTGCGTAAGCTACCACGAACCTGCATATGAGGGGATTTTCCTTTAAGTACCATAGTCTATTTTCCATTTCATCAATAGTAAAGGAGACCTTTGGTGAGTTCTCCACTTTGAGATAACAGCCATTAGTTTTTTTGTTGGAATGGTTGGCCTTGTAATAGTGCAATGAGCATGATATTGCATAAATTTATGCAGTTCCTACTTCCTGAAGTTAGGGCTTTCATGAGATACTGCTCATTTGAAATTAGGAACAGCTTTCATAAGATATGCCTGATTTGAAATTAAGAACAGCTGGCGAGGAGAGTAAGGGATCTGAGGAGGCCATTGCCTACTCTAGAGGATAGCCTGGATCTCAATCAGCCCAACAATGAGTGGGAGAGCTCAGATCTTCAATAGATTAGGATGGATCTTCTGGTTGTAGGCGAGAGGAATTTTTGCTCCTTTCAATCTTATAAAGCACCTTTGACAGTGTTAATAAATTGTTCGTACCAAAGGATATTCTTTTAAGTTCTATTATCAATAATAATTTCCAACATTCATGCATATGCAGACACACATGAAAATGCGTGCATAGTGCATTTAAAACCAAAAAATGAGTTTCGTAATGAAAGTTTCGTATTTCCCCAATATACAATTTTTGAATGGGAAATATGAAAAGAATAATTCAACAGCTTGATACCATTCTTTAGCGCCATGGTCAGTGACATACCATATTAACATGTATGGAAGTAGGAATTAATCTTTATTTGGAACTAAAAATTACAAGAGAGAAGCATCATTTTGCTTACTGTAATTATTTGACTCCACTCATTTTGAAGACGAAGTTGAACAGCTGCATTAATTAGATCATCCCATGTTTCATGTGAAGGTTGTAGAGAATCAAGAGCATGGTAAATAGTATTTTTATCAGAAACTTTCAACATGTATCGAGCCAATTTATGGGCCTTGGGGCTAAGTATTGGAATCACTCCATCAACAAAGCTTGTACCATAAATCCACCCACGTCCTTTTGTTGAACCACCTGTGCAAACAATTGTTTAATCAATGTGATAGAAAAAGCATCTTTCAGTAAAATGATAATATCAATAGATGCCTTCCATGCATACAATGTCAAACAGAAGTGTCCAAGCAATGTATGGAAATAAATCATTCAATCATACACGACAATCAATAAATTTCATGTCTTTTAGAGAAATGTCTTCAAGCAATATAATCCAATAGTAAACATCCCTAGATTTTATTTTAAGAGAATCTTTTGCAAGAAAAAATTGAGACAATTAAAATGATAATATCAATAGATGCCTTCCATGCATACAATGTCAAACAGAAGTGTCCAAGCAATGTATGGAAATAAATCATTCAATCATACACGACAATCAATAAATTTCATATCTTCTAGAGAAATGTCTTCAAACAATATAATCCAATAGTAAACATCCCTAGATTTTATTTTAAGAGAATCTTTTGCAAGAAAAAATTGAGACAATTCAGTTATAGCCAGACATGCATGGAAAGAATCAGGAGAAGAAATGCAATATATATCAACAACATCACGGATGACATAACTGTGTGCATGACATTCACATGATGCACTTAGATTGAAGCTATCCTAGAGAAAACTAGTTTGGGCATTTATGGAAGAGTTTGGAATACATTTTGCATTCACATAATTTAACTAATTTATGGAGATGCTAAGTATTATAGGCTCCATGTTTGGTGCTTTGAATCCACGTGAACAACGATGCTTATTGATCAATCATTTCCTCTACAAATCAGAAATCCTTAATGTAAATGAGCTATTGTCTTTGTAAAATCTTGTGAAAGGATCCAAACATAACCTTTTCTAAGACATACCTTAAAGCATGAGTTTAAAAAAAATTGGATTTATATACTGAATTTGTCACGTTCAAGTGACTATAAAAATCTTAGTGCATCAACTAACCTCCCAAAACGAATTTACTGTATCAACTAACCTCCCAAAGCATCTAATGCATACCTAACAACCCTATGTAAAAGCAATCAAAACAAGCAAATTCCTCTTATGATGCAAATTACCCACATGGATGCACATCTCTAGCGACATGCACACCAACTAAAGTACTTCTGTCCTTCCAATAAATTTGGAATGCAAATACCCTTATCTCGAAAGGGTTGGCATACTATATTGCTTTGCCAGCAAGGATCATAGATTTTCCTATAAGATACTTATGGCAATCCCTAAATGGGGATGAAAACTCTGATCCAAAGAAGCTTCTACACATGCTATGTAAGTTCTACCTACCTTGTATATTTGTCAGCTAGGGCCTTCCATCTCATTGAAAGATCTTTAATAATTTTGCTTCGTCAAGGATCATTTATCAGTTTTTGTGCCTTAAATGCTACAAATGAGAGAGATTATTGGTATGGGATCTCAAGGAGTCAAGGATGTATTTAATTAAGAGACATTGCATATAAACAAGCATTGGATTCTTTTATGTTGTATGAATAGTACTCCTAAACAAGTTTAAATGCAAGCAATCTAATGCACACGACCAACCGAAAAGGAACCTCTAACAAAAGTAAGCCTAAAACTATAGAACAGCTTTGCTACTTTTAAGCTCCACCCATCATATCAACATAGAACTTTGAGATCCACTTTGTTTAAACCGACTCTCCCTGCACCTGAAACCCATGAAGACAAAAAATAGTGTTATAAGGCTAGTGTGCAATGTCACCCTAGACTCAATCAGAAAAGGATATATAACCAATAAGCTTTGCATTTTGATTCCACTTGCTTACACCATTAGAAAAGAATTATGACCATAAAAAGCCTCCTTCAATAGACTTCAATCAGATGATTAGTATGTCACAAATGGTCAAGAGTACTCCATATCTAACAAAATCTCACTTATGACTCTACACACTTTACAATCGCATAAGTACATAATGGCTTCTATCCTCAGTGCCTTATAGTCCCCTTACCATAATGGTAGATAGTATAAATATCCGACACTCTCACTTGGTGCTCCACACAATATGTAATGATCTAACAAGCACATCATCACTTCTATCCTTAGTGCTTACATCCAGTGTTCCACGGGGACGCGTCCCCCCCCCCCCCGAAAAACCCCACATTTCCGAGACAAGGACATCCCCAGGACGTGGGGACATCAGGGGGACATCCCCCAGCCAACTCTCCACCTCCACCACGAACCACTGCCATCCCTGGGACATTTTCCTCTGAGAGGGGATGTCTCTGAGGCGTCCCTTCAAAAGGGGGATGTCTTGGGGACTCTCGGACGTCCCTGGGACGTCTTGGGGACTCCCAAACGTCTAGGGGACATCCTGACGTCTCCCAACCCCCTAGGAAATGCTTAGGTGACTCCCGCACAGGTGGATGCCATAAAGTGTTTTTTTTTTTAATTTAAAAAAAAAAATTGGGTTTTTGAGCCATCTACCCTAACCCTAATTGCCAGTGGGTCGCACCCCCACCCCCTAAGGCCTCCCAAAAGCTTATAAAAAACCCTCTCCCTCTCATTCCAAATCACACAAAAACTTAGTTGAGTGAAGTAGAGAGTTGAAAGTAGAGGCAACAAGCTAAGAGGGAGAAGTTTGCAAGAGTGAAAGAGCATTAGGAGAGGGAAAGTGAGATCAAGAAGAGGATAGAGAAGCCAAGAAGACTCAAGACTCTTTCAAGTTCATCATTTCAGCCACAAGGTAGGCCCTATCACTGTGCATTTGATTCTTTCAATTTCTGACTTTTAATTTTTAAATTTTTGTTTTATTGAATCATTATTCATTTGTAAATTGTTTTTTTCTTTGATTCATGTCATTGAATCATTTAAATTTTTAAACTAAAAATTATTATATTTATTTGTGATTCATCCAAATGCTTAATAGTTAAATTTTAAATTTTTAAATCTTCATTCAAATAAAATGCTTAAAAATTAATTTCTAAATCTTAAGAACAAGGATTCTTATTTGTGTATCCTTTGCTTCCGCGCTTCGTGCGACTTGAAGTAAGAAAAACAAAAAGAAAATCCTTGTGTCTTAAATTTTAATTTAAAATTTTTAAAATCTTTATTCAAATCAAATGCTTAAATTTTAATTTTTAAATCTTAAGAACAAGGATTCCTATTTGTGTATCCTTTGTTTCCACACTTCGTGCAAGTTGAAGTAAGAAAAACAAAAAGAAAATCCTTGGGTCTTAAATTTAAATTTAATCCCTTACATTATACATGGTTTGAATTTTAATTTTTTAAATTATAAACTTACCAAATGAAAAAAAATTATCATTTATTGCAGTGTCATTATGAGTTATCATAGAATGAGGATGAGGGTCAACCTCAAGGGGTTGAGGTTGAAGCTAAAAATGAAAATGATTTAGATTATGCACATGATGATCCTAGTTTAGAAGCAAGGAGTGACCATGAAAAGCAAACTAGTCTTGTTGGGAGTCCCAATTATAGTTTCCCTTCACAAGCCCTTCAACAATATGCTAAGGATCCCTTTGATCCAAAGAAGCCTTTACAACAATTTGCAAGAAAGGTACCATCAAACCCTGGGACATCTGGGGGCACTAGGAAATGGAAGTGCAACCTATGTGACCTTGAATGATTTGGCAGCATGACTAGAACAAATGCTCACCTCCTTATCTGAGGCAAAGGCGTAAATGTATGTGAAAAGGTGGAAAAAAAACCTGAAATTTAGGGCTTGGGTCATCAAAGACAAAGTTCTACTTCTAGTACTTTGGAGAGGCCAATGGCAATGAATCCATCTAGTTCAGGGGCAGCAAGGCCTAAGGGGAAACGCAAGATGCCTAATGATGCTTCAAATCTACTGGCAGATTTATTCAATGTGCAAGCAAAGGATGAGGCAGATGATGCCATTGGCAGATTCTTCTTTGCCAATGGCATTCCATTCCATGTGGCTCGCTCTCCTTATTATAAGGAGGCCCTGGCAAAAATAATAAGAGCAGGACCATCATATGTGCCACCAGGAGAGACTAAATTGAGAACAACAATCTTGGATAAGAACTATTCCAAGATTAATATTTTGATGGAGAAAATGAAGAATACCTAGGTCACAAGTGGATGCAGCATCGTCATGGATGGATGGACATTAGGCATAGTCCACTCATCAATATCATGGTTACAAGTACAACTAGCCCTTATTTCCTTGGAGCTATTGATTTTCAGGCCATCGCAAGGATGCTGATTTTCAATTCCAGATCCTCAAAGATGTTATACAGGAGGTTGGGCCACAGAATGTGGTGCAAGTAGTGACAGATGCAACCCATGTGTGCAAAGCAGTAGGGAAGTTAATTGAAGCAGCTTGTAGACATATTTGGTGCACTCATTGTGTGCATGCCATGAATAATGCACTGAAGGACATGGGAAAAATCAGATGGATCAAAGCAGTTGTTAGTGATGCTAGATATGTGCAGATGTTTATCTACAACCACCCAACTTCACATGTACTCTTCAGGGCCTTCTCCAAGAAGGAATTCTTGAAACCTGTAGAGACTAGGTATGCATCATACTTTATTCTCATGGAGAGGATGCTTGAATTTCAAAAGGCATTGCAAGTAATGGTTATGACAACAGAATGGAATCAGTGACTTGAGTCGAAGACAGAGCAAGGGAAGAGGGTGAAGGAAGTGGTGAAGAGTGATGTTTTTTGGGCTGATGCCAAATATATTGTCTCCATCATTACTCCAATCTTCACAGTGATTGGATATGGTGATGCTAATGCACCTACCCTTGGAGAGGTGTATGAGTGCATTGATACTATGCTTGATCAAATGAAAGTTGTTGTACGAGAGAAGGACCCCACATTGCAATTCTACACAGAACATATTCAGTCGATCATTCATCACAGATGGGATAAGCTCAACACTTCTTTGCACATGGTTGTCTATGCATTGAACCCGAAGTGGTATGTGCAAAGGCTTGTTAGACTTACACCTATACAAGATGTTGAGGTCAAGGTAGGGTTCATGAAGGCCATTCCAAAAATGTATGATTCTACAGAGGCCAGCATCATTCATACTGAGTGGACAAAATTTGCCACTCTTGGGGGATATTCACACGAGGCCAAAATAGATAGGGAGACAATGGCACAGGAGAAACCCATTTTGTGGTGGACTTTGCTTGGGCCTCGTTCTTTGACTACCGATCTAGCCATTCATTTTTTGTCCCAAGTTTTTAGTTCTTCTGTTGCTGAGAGGAACTGGTCTACTTATAGCTTCATCCACTCCATTAAGAGGAACAGGCTTACCTCTAGGAGGGCAGAGAAGCTTGTGGTTGTACATAGTGCCTTGCATCTCACTGACCGCAACACACTTATGTACAAGGAGATTCCAACAGCCAGATGGGATGTAGACCCAGAGGAGCTAGCACAGATTGATGATGATGCTACACAGACAAGGCTAGTTGGTATTGATTTGGAGGAGCTTGAGCGTGTTGAGTCCAGCAGTTCTGGCGATGAGGAGTTCGACGAGAACACTGGGGATGATTAGCCATTGACTCATTGAGTCATTTGTATTTAGTGTTTCACTATTTTGTTTTTGAACATTGTTGATACTTGATTGTAATCATGAATCATCATTATGAAATTTTGAACATTCTAAATTCGATATTTTGATTTTCATTTTCATTTTCAATGTTCATTAGTTTAATGGATCAAACTTGAAACTTCATTGTTAAAAATAAAAAGATAAAACTTAAATGATTAAATCAAAATGTTAAATTGTTGATGTTCAATGCAATATACTTATTCCTCACCTCGCCGCCCCCAAACTTAGGCCCCCCGTCTCAGAAACCCGTCCCTGTGTCCCCCCATTAGGAAATTCTGTGGAACTATGCTTACAGATCTCTACCCATAATGGTAGACAGCATAACAAGCTTCATGCTTAAGAGGCACACACTCTTCCCTCACAACTTCATAGAATATTCCCATCGCCCAAGCAACTTTTATGCTTTCTCAAAGAGTGAATACTTAATTAAGCCAAGCAATTGGCCATACACGTGCAAGGCTCAAAAAATGTTTTAAAATATATATGCATGAGGCAAACACACTAATCTTGCAAAAATCCAAGACAAGCTAATTGGACAAGTTGTTGGTGATAGAATATGTGATAATCTGCCTGGACTAGTGAATTCAGTACTTGAATAGAATGGAAAATGAAGAACGTGACCAAACAAGAACAATAGTTTGGAGGATGAGTGGAAGCTCAATTCAAGCTCATCTTTGTCCAAAACATTAAGGCACATATTGAGGGGCATAGGAGAGGGGGGACAAAGGAAGCTAATTCAAAGGATTCGTTGTTGTTTGATGTCTACAAATGGCATTATTAATACCTCTGAAAATCTGTTGGTTCAATAACTAAATGGATTTAGAACAATAGCCTAGCTCCTTTCAGCTCCGGAGGTCTAGAGGGAATTTTTGAACGATAACATTTGAAAGGATTCCATGAGGGTGCTATAGAACATATTTAAGGGTTTTTGCCGGAAAAAAAATTGGAACTCTTCAAAGAGATTTCTACAGAATAAATATTTTTTCTAGAACAGAGATCCCAAAAGCATTTTTCAGAGCATAGTTTCTAGAATTCTTTTATTTCCTCTTTAACTTGTTTCTACTATTACGAGGGAAACCTCCCTTGAATTGTTCCAAAGCAAAACTTACCTTTCAAAAGCATATAGTTTTGCCTAAATGTATGTCAATGTTCATAAATTTGAGCAAGAATCACATGAGCTAGTTACAATCATGGATGAGAGAGCCAAGAAAGTTTGACATAGAGAAATTAAAGAATACCTATATGAATCGTCCAGCAACCTTTTTAAGACTTTACCCAAGACTCTGCAACCATCGTGAGGGAAGATGACCTCTTTATTGAGGATAATGAGATTACAAGGAGGTGAGTTGTTATAGCCCCATTTGCAATATTACTAAGTTCAAGGCGATGTCCCTAGACCCTAATTCAATGCATCATTGTTTTGAGCTCATATCTCAAAGTTTTAATGAAGAAGGGCTAAGTTGCATTTAGGGTCAACATCAAAGGAGAGGTCAAGGAGGAAAAATACATGTCAAGTCATGAGAAACTAAGAAGGGATTAATAGGACAGAATGTGTTGTGCCCTCCTATAGGTAAGTTTGAAAAGTCAAACAAGTTTCCAAAGGACAAGGGGAAAGGGATGCAAATCATATTCATTCCAAGAACCCATAGGACATGTGTAGACTATCAATTATGATAACATGTATTGTTATATATAACATTGTTTTATTATTCTTTTGTCGACATTTAGTTAATGATGTAGCAAGACCCTTAGTTATGTCGGTTGTGACGGTTGTGTTAATAGACAATCATTGGGTCTCATCCTTCAAATAGCATATTGTATGTCAAGGTGTGGGCGCTAGTATTAGGGCCTCCCTATTCTGTGCAAATTGTATTGAGACTTATCTTTTATGAATACAAGCTAATATTGTTCAGATACTTGCTTTGCGATGGTATGTTATGCAATTGCTATTGCGTGTATGCTATTATTGATAGTCTTGTATCTCAGTGGGCATTAATCATTCTACATTTTGGTGTCATTGCCTTAAATAACATTAGGTCAAGTTAAAGTCGGTTCAAAGAGAAGTGTGATAAGACATTGCAAAACATGACAAAAGATATTACAATGGCACAAAGAGTGCACGAAGAAGACCAATGCGTACGAGCAATAATGCATGCTATTGAATCCAAACAAAGACGGGAGAGAGACATATAATAAGGGGGGGACCTAGAGGTTATGTGGCCTACTTGATCAGTGAAGCAACACCAAAGAAGACAAAGGTTGTGGTAGGCAGCCATTTCTAAAATTCATCAAGCAATGTACGAAGCGGAAGCCAAAGCAAAGTCCAAGGCTGAAGTGTGAGAAATCATAGCCAAATCCAAGATCGAAACCAAGAAAGGGTTCAGCCAAAACTAGTGGACCCTATGCCATTAGCAATAAGGAGTGGATAGAGATTGCCATAGCCCCTTCTAGAGGAAGTGTGGACCTTGCCGCCTAGTTGAGGTTGGCGGGTGTTGCAAGGGAATTGCATGAAAGTCAAAGGCAGCCTAAACAACATGTTGGAGAGCACAAAAATGGACCTTACGACATGTAAAATAGTCTACAAGTCCTTGCCAATGGAAGGGTAGAGCATAGGGGCATCTTTGATAGTGCAAAAAGAGTAGAGGAATGTTTGACGTTGACCTTCTTAATGGGAATACTTGTATTCAAACAATCACACCAAAGCCATGGTTAACCCACCAACTACATCTCCAAAACAGCAGAAGGTGCCAAAGTTCATCGGTGACAAATCGGAGGATCTCATACAACCCTACAGAACATGCATCACCTTCTGGACTGCCAATGGACATACATAGGAACATATATGGTTAAGATGTTTCTCAACCACCCTTTAGGGAATGACTATTGACTGATATGCAGATGTGCAATGCTCATAGAAAGCAACATGGCAAAAACTCAAAGAAGCCTTTGATAATGAATTCAAACTCTTGAGGGATGACAATGAGATTGTTGCGGAAATCTATCATACCCGGCAAGGTAAACACGAGAATGTTTGTGCCCACAATAGAAGACTCAAAGAATTATTGGGAAAACATTAAAAGAAACCTACCGATGGCTTGAAGAAACGATGATGCATTGAAGGGTTGGTACCCTCATTGTGGAGGACAATGAAGGTGGTCCCAACCTCATCTTACGAAGATGCATACAATCGAGCCATGGACATTGAAAGCAAGAAAAAGATATCCTCGCACTCGAAAGGACACAAAGAAGATAACCCTAACCCCTATGATGATAGTGAACCTGGATCACTGCAAGCCTTGAGAAATAGCATGCTACGGATGATGAAGGAACTAAAGGGAGGCGGTAAGAAAGATTGCAACGATCTTTTGTGCAAGATTTTTCGAGTTACAAGGCATTCAATCAAGTATTGCCCATGAAATTTGTGGAATAATAGCAGCCAAGTACTATTCACACAAGAACCACCGACACCGCCCACCACATCGCCAAGGAACTACCGACAATAAAATAATATTGTTGGCCAAAGTCGGATTCAATACAACTCCAAAGGACAGCCAATTGTACAATGTTGGGAGTGTAATGAATGAGGCCATTTAGGAAGATATCCCTACCCAAATCAACACTAGACTTCTCTATAGATGGGAGTGGGCCTAGGAACCATAACAATGGAAATTGTCCAAAGCAATCCAACATCAATATGATTAACGTAGCTAAGGGCAAGGAAGTTATGGCAATTACTAGAGCACAAGTGACGAAAGACAATTACCCTGACCTACGTACGGAGAAATAAATTTTGGTCGAAGCAAGGGTGTAAGTCAAAGGGGCCATGGTCGAAGAACGATGTCAGTCAAATGAACATACAATCACAGGGACAAGTAGACAAAAAGCTATTGCATGACATGTCTTAGAGACCTCTATACTTGTGAAGATAGATGACTTATTGCAAAGCATTCCAGAACTCAAGAATGCTCTCATGACTACCATACAAGACATTAACTTGAACATGGAGTGTACAATGGTGCACCTAACATCCGATGATGGGGAGAGAAAAAATAGAAAGATGCACTCATAGTCGAGCTCCCCCCCACCTATCAAGTGACCAAGTGCTCAATCATATGCTCTTGACAGTGAACCTAGCCCAACAACCGGCAGTAGTGAATATAAAAGTTTTGGGCAGAAAATTGATAAACACCATCATTGACAATGGTTTTTGCATGAATGTTCTTGCAAAGTTGACTTGGAAGAGTCTTGGGAAGCCAACTATGTGACCTCTGACATGGAAACAAGTAGGAACATATCAACATGGCATTAAGGTATTGGGTGTACTAATGAGGAAGAAGGTAGTTATTGGAACCCAACCCTTTTTTAATGGTCATCTCATTGCAAAAGAAGGCATATGATGCACTATTGGGTTGGGTAGTTATTGGAACCCAACCCTTTTTTAATGGTCATCTCATTGCAAAAGAAGGCATATGATGCACTATTGGGTTGGGTTGGTTGATAGCAACCAAAGCAAATCATGACTAGAAAAAAAATCGATCTCCATTTAAAACAAAAGATGGAAGTATGTCATAGACTTGAAGAATCAACTAGTTAGAGACAACGTAGTCTCATCAGACTCACCTGAATCGTATTCCGAAGAAGTGTGCTCGATTGATAGGAACAGAGGTACGATAGATCCGAAAGATGAAGGGGTCTTGGAGTTACAATCATGCTCTGAAGATGAGAGAAACTCCCTCAACGATTTGTTCCATTGGCAGATGGAAGGCTACGAAGCACTCCTCCCTGATTGTAATAACATGGAAATTATGGAGATTGATGGAGGCACAAACTTGCAGTAAGATGACCAAAAGCACATGTCGGGAATGTTAAATCCTTTTGAACCATTGCAGTTGACTTACCCACTAAACTTCAACAATTACAACATCAAGGGTAAAATGTTGGATGGAAAGTTGGCCCACCAATTGGAACAACTAGCCAACATGCATTCTAAAGAGCCGACTTCAATGAGCATGAATGAGGGGTCCAAGGAAAAAAATTTAATAGGAGAGGAATGACCTCCTGCAGTACAATCTATTTTTTAAGTACGGTCGGATATGACAGATATGCTCAAACAGGATGAACATGTGATGACACAACACAACTAAATCATGTAGAAAAGAAGGCAATATTGGCACGATAAACAATTTTGATTGAGGAACTATAAAGTTGGAGATCTAGTATTGAAATATAATGGGCGATGCGAAACTAAGCCAGGTAAGCTAAAAGTGTTACAATTGGGACCATTTAAAATTATGGAAATCTTGGAGAATGGGGTGGTCAAGGTTGAAAACTTGAATGGGACAACGGTCAAAGATACAGTTTAAAGGCTTGAAGTTAAAAGGGTATCAATCAAAGATGGAAAACATCAACGTTGTCAATATTGATATCAAGTTGGTATGTTTGGGCAACAAAGAAACTAGGAAAAGCAAAGGTAAAGGTACGGATAGAGTTCATGGAAGTCATATCAATAATAATAAAATAGGATAAAGTACAATCAAAGGTAGAACTTCCTCTACATCATATGCCTCCTTGAGTCTAGTACAAATAGAAGTACATCCATCCTTTACTGTAAGACCTACCCATGGTGACCCCGTATAGCTTGCCCAAGCATACGGTCCTCCTACACATTACAACCCAACATAAAGCTTGCTCAACCGTATGATCACTATACATCTTTCCCAATGCACGTTCAAAAACACTCACTCTTGAACTCTTACGTACAGCATGGTCAGTTGTATGATCATTGTACATCCTTACCATCATATATTCAGCGGCATCCACCCTTCAACTCATCCATATGTCCAATCTATTATGTAGGTCCACCTCTGAACGTCTAACAATCCTCATACAATCTCATTCTGGACATGGACGTCCCCCTTGCCACTGTACATCCCTCCTTAGGAGTACACCCTTCACCGTACGGTAGCCTACTAAGTTTTGAGATACCAGCACTATGTGGTCCTTTAAAACCATTGATTTCATACCAGCAGCCCCCATTTCCATTGTTTAATTCACAGAGCTTGCCCACAAACAGAGAAAGTGTAGAAAAAAAAATCAGGTGCTTTCAAAAGTACGTTTTTTTCATTAAAAAAAATCCTTGTCATTATGGCTTTTCAAGGGTTGCAAAAGGCTCAAATTGTGCTTGGCTTTGGGGGCACTTCCCCTCAACCGTCAACTATATTAACATATATATAGTTATATCTAGCATTGTTTTGTTAGTCTTTCATCGGCATTTAGTTAACGATGTAGCAAGACCCTTAGTTATGTCAGTGGTGATGGTTGGATTAAAAGGAAAAACTTGGGTCTTGTCCTTCAAATAGCATATTGTATGTTGGGGCATGGGCACTGGTATTAGGTCCTCCCTGTTTTGTGCAAATTGTATTGAGACTTATCTTTTATGAATACAAGCTGCTATTGTTCACATACTTTGCTCTGCCATGGTATGTTATGCAATTACTATTATGTGTACTATGTTATTGATAGTCTAGCATCTAAGTATACATTAATCATTCTACAATTTGAAGGCCCAAAAGACATAAAAGAACCATAAGAACTACTACAGAGGTCTCATGTTACACATTGTATATGATAGTGTAATGCTTCCAAAATAGACATCGTTCTAGATAACTTAGAAAAAGTATTCTAATGGGATATGGATGCTGCAAACAGCCATTTTTTGTGCACAGAAAGATGCAAACAAAGTTGTGGATTGATTAGAACTGGGAAGTCATCTTTCTTACAGCAGGTTGCAAGCTATAATACTTTTCTAAGATATGAAGGGTGACTTAATTTGTGTCATGTTGTTGTCAAAACTCATATTCTGATTTTCTTTCTGCTGTAATCAACCCATCAATAAGCTGTGTTTTGTAAGATCTGTAGCCTTATTCCTCTCCATATATTGGAAAAATAATTGAAGTTTTTGTTTTACTTTCTTATTCCCAGCATTTGTTAATGGTTATAATCTATTAGTCACTCATGACACATGCTTATACACCATAGTTGGTCTTCTATGGGTGACCATAAGCTGAAGCTGCGTGGAATAGGTAAATGGAGGTCTATGAGGAGAATATCCTAGTGTAACTAGAGCTTAATTCCTTATGCTTGTCAAACAAGTATTCTCCCATAGCTAGTGGTGCCATGGGCTTGCCTCTTGCAAGTTTTAATAGGTGCATGATGCATATTGTTCTAGTTGCATAGAGCTTGGTAGGTGAGTCGCTACCTGTTGTCAACCTGGAGTTGCACCTTGAATCGAAGACGTGCTGAAATGGCTAATCCTCACTCCAGTTGAAACAATGAGATCTTCTCACGAGGGTGGGTGCCTCAATGATGAGAAGACCCTCCAGAGAAAGTTGGTTCCTATAAGATGTATCTATGAGGATCTCAACTTCTACACTACAAACTGTCTAGAGAAAAGGAGAGAAAGAACTTGAAAGAAAATCCTAGCTAAAATGGTGATACACTTAATTTGTTTGATCCACTCAAATCGAGCTTCTGAGAACACTGATTCAGAGAAGGAAGAGGCAGAACTTCAACTCCAATTGATCAATACACAAGTATTTCATGAAAAGGTTTAATCTAATGATCTAAGCTTGAGGGAAATGGAAAAATAGGCCTGATAAAAGGCACTAAATAGCCACTGATATCCACTATACACTTGGCAAAAGACTTTCAAACACAGAACGTGACTTGCATAAATGACCAGCTAGTAACTAAGTACGAATCCGGATTTGACAAGAAAGAAGAAAAATCTCACTTACGCAAATCTATAACAAAAGTACACTATACCAGCTGCTGGAAATTGAAAAAACACAGTCCTCTTCTTATTGATTCTGAAAAAGGTTATGGCACAAACTTTGATAGAAGTTTTCTTGCCAAAAGAAGAATCCTTTTTACAAGGCTGAAAAGCCGTTAATATAGAAAATTACAAAAAGCCAAGAGATTGGCGTTGAAAAATAGAGAGGGAGTAAACTCAAACCAACTAAGCTTTTACAAAAGTCTATTTTGTCTTGCATGAAAAATCTTTGCGTTGAAAAAGAAGACAAGCTTTGGATGCATGAAATCTACGAATAGTGTCTTGACTTGAAAACCAATCAACTCTAAAACAATAGTCAAATCCACTCGAACTGTTGGAACGTTTGAAAGTCTCGCCTTTGCATGAAATCAATGCAAATGCCAAATTAAGAATTACGTTCGAACCACCAGAATGTTTCAAGCTTTGAGATAAACGAGAGTGCGTGCATGGAATTTCTTTTGTTTAAGCTTTCCACTGTTCCACTACTCGATTCCTCATGCAAAGCAAGCCTCTGTTTAAGAACTGAAGGTGACGTGTTAGAACGGTCAAATATGGACGTGTCTATTCCTATTCATGGTTGTTGCATGCTCTTGTATTCTCGGACTATTTAGGCATGTTCACCATCTGTATTTATCTTTTCCATGAATCTTCCCTTAAGCCATTGTTCATGCGCATGTTCATCTTGTATTTCCGTCGGGTTTCTGTGTCTAACATCTGTGTTTTGATTCTCTGGGTCATCTTTTCCCACGGATTCTGTTCTCTACTTTTGTCTGTCTTTATTGTATCTGTTATTGGCTTTCGCAATCCGGTTAGGGCTTTTTGTATATGTCCTTCAGACAAATTGTCCGAAGGACTCTGTTCTTTCTTCCACGGTTTGTTCTTTGTCTTGGCCTTGTTCTCTGTCTTGGCTTTGTTCACGCTTTAGCCTTCGGGCTTTTGTTCCTTGCTCGTGGCCTTGTCTTTTCTATCAGGGCTTTTGTCCCTCCCGAATTCCTTCGGACAAAAAGTCCGAAGGAATTCTTGTCTTTGTGCCTCGTGTATTCGTTTCTTCGTTTGGTCTCGAGCTCGGGCTTCGGGCTTTTTGAAAACCCTAATTCCTTTGGACAAAAAGTCCGAAGGAAATTTTTTCCATTTGTGCCTTTCACTTTTGGTCATCGGGCCTTTTGTCCTCCCGAATTCCTTCGGACTTTTTGTCTTCGGACAAAAAGTCCGAAGGAAATCCGTCTTTGGGCTGTCTTTCCTCGAAGGGCAAGTGCCCTTCGGGAACTTTGTTTTTGTCCTTCATTATATGAAGGTGCCCTCCGCAAGGGCTTCTACTTCCCAAAAGTGCCCTTCAAGGTTTTACAAAAGGTTGTCTTTGGCTTTGGTGCCCCCCACAAGGGTATGTTACTTCCAAAAGTGCCCTTCGGAAGAATGGAAAAGGTCCTCTGTCGCCTGAGTGCCCTCTGCAAGGGTATGTCTGCCTCCAAAAGTGCCCTTCGGGCTTTTCCAAATGGACCTGCCACCGACCAAGGTGCCCTCCACAAGGGCAGCTGCCCTTCAGAGAAACTGTAAACGACCCCCCAGAAGTCTTGCAAAGGTCCTCTTCATGCTTGAAGTGTCCCCCGCAAGGGCACATACCCTTCGGGGTTTCTAAAAATGACCCTTCGGGAAAAATGAAAGGTCCACTTTGATCTTGAAGTGCCCCCCGCAAGGGCAGTTGCCCTTCGAGCTTTTTGTAAATAACTCTTCGAAACTTTTGTAAAATTCACCCCGTTGATGAAAAAGCCCTCCGAAAGAAATCACCTGCCCTTCGCAATGTCCAAGACCTTTTCGGGCTTTACAAGTGCCATTACTTATAAAAACTTTATAAGACAAGTCGATGCACAAACCCGCTTCCCTCTGTAGACCAACTCGGGCCCTTGGATTGCTTTTACTTATAAAAGTAAATAAGACACCCCCGTAAACCCGATATGCACTGTAGACCCATTTGGGTTCTTCGAGTGCTTCAACTTATAAAAGCTAATAAGTAATGCAACATCACAAACCCGATTAACACTGAAACTGCCATAGACCCTTTCGGGTTCTCTAGGTGCTCTTGCGTATTACTTATAAAGCTTATAAGTACTACTGCCTTGCAAACCCGAATTGCTCTATAAGTGCTAGAAATGATCATTCCCTGATGAGAAAACGTCTATACCTGCACAAAAGTGACTTATCCTCGATTTCTCAAGGGTCAAGACCTGGTTTTCAAGGCAAATGGTCATGGTGAGCGAAGTTTCGAATGGTAATGGTGACGATTTGCCCTGTGGGGCAAAATTGTCAACACTACCCATGGACAGACATGGATGTTATGACAAGAAATCAAGGAGTGCATATACTTTGCATTGTATCTTACATTTTGCTATTGCTTTTCCTATTATGCTAGCGGAAGGTATGTTTTGAGACTAATAATAAGGTTTGTGTGTTGAGAATAATAAGAAGGTTTGTATGTGTTGAGAATAGGAGGTTTGCAAGTGTAGCAGTAAACTCCAACTAGAGGTGGAGAAACAAGCCCTGAATCTATTGACACAAAACCATTTTTTCATTTTGTGTCATAGGCGCACAGGGTTATTTTTAAAGGCTGGAGAGCACTAAGGACAAACCTTATGCACAAGGGTTTTGACATGGGGTGGAGACATCTATGAGCCACCACCAGACAATGGGGTGAAAACGAACTAAATGATACCAAACCGAGAGAGGGGATTCATTTGAAAGGTTTGTGATGGTCAAAACCCTTTGCCTACTAGGATTGTTTAGCATAGCAGCATGCCAATTTATTGATTTGCATTTCCACTAGATTTGCATCAGGAAATTTTTTAAGGAACCATGCATTTGTTGAAACTCCAGATATCTTGGAGAACTATTTTTTACATTGAATTCTCACTTGGCAAAAATTAAAGAAATATTTTCCATTTTGCTTGATATCTTGTATGTTTATGATTTATATTCCTTCTCAATTGGAAAAATACTTTTGGATTTTTTATTTTTTTTTGAGAATTTGAAGAAAAAAATTACTAGAAATTTCCTTAGTCGGGCTTAGGGATTGCTTGTGCACACCAGCCTTATCTATATTAGGTTATTTGTTGTGTTGTGGTTTCAAGTATAGTATAAAAAGGAGGAAAATGAAAAAAGATGCCATTTTTTTCTTTTTTCCCATCGACTCAAATAAAACGATCATTTTTTTGGGGGGGCATCATTGTAACTTAGAAACTTAATGCAAACGTGTTGAAACCGTACAACACAAATAAATAAAATTTAATAAAAGACAAATTTTCAATACCTTGTAAAATTTTAATATGCTACAAACTTTATCATAACATATAAAATTTGTAACAAGATGTCACCTCTCTCAACCTCAGCCGAGAGATCAAAGACGGCTCAAAGCCACTCTTTTGGGAAGACTTGTTGAATGGTGAGCACCCCCTCACAAGCTGGGAAAAGCAAAGCATAATCAGTTCTCAAAAGGTGCCACGATGGGGAAAAAGAGATTCTGATTATTGGACTGAGATGAAGGCTGGTTGAGGAAATGGTGGAACTTGAAAGCAGTAGTGGCACTCTCTGATCAGAAACAGGGCATCCTACAAGCACAGGTTTGCTTACAAAAAACCATTTGCAAGGGGAGAAGACAGTTTAAAATGTATCAATGACCAATGGGATTTTACGTGGTGAAAGAAAGGTATGACTACTCACAAATAGAATGAATGCACCCAGTTGGCATGTTGCCCAACAAATTTAGTACTACCAGGGCCTCCGAAAAGACAATGCCTTTGCATAGATGGTTGTTAAAGGAAAGATCTTGCCTTTTGATGAACTTCTAAAATAGGGATGTGTTGGCACCTCGATCTACAATCTGTGCAACAGTCATGAGGAGACATCCAATCATCTGCTCCTTCCCTTCACCTTTGCAATAGAAGTCTGGTGCTCTGTTATTCAAAAGTTAGAATTTTCTTCGGCCTGGCTGGAGTCTCTGGAGATAGCCTTTTCTTCATGTCCTATGGGAAGAAAAAGTGACAGACTGCAACCATTATGGTTGTGCACCCCAGCCTAATTATCTGGACTCTATGGAAGGAAAGGAACAATAGATTATTCAAAAACCTATCCTCCTCACAGCAATTATAGCCAGTAAGTGGAAGCATCTTTCACTGAGATCGTAAATGTTAGCCTTCCCACAAAACTAAAGGAAGCTTTCAGCCAGAGACAGGAGATGCATCGCATCGGCCAAGGCTAATGATTCTCTCCAATAAAGGGGTCAGGAGTAAACTCTAAGAGTAGAAGTGAGATGGCACACTCCCCCTAATGAATGGGCTAAACTAAACTTTGAGGGAGCCTCTAGAGGCAATCCTAGTCAAGTAGGGGCAAGAGAAGTTGCCTGGGACTCCAAGAGAAACTTCTTGGCGGGCTTTTTCGATCCCCATAGGCGCTAACACTAATAACTTTGCGGAGGTCAGTGAATTGGTGGAAGGGCTCAAGCTCGCACACTCCCTAGGCATTCAACTTTAGATTGGTGGAAGGGCTCAAGCTGGCGCATTCCCTAGGCATTCAACATTTAATGGTCAAAGTGAATTCCCAAATCATCATTAATACAATGCTCATGGGCTCATTTCCCAATTGGAAGCTAGATAACACACTAGGAATTTCTTATCTTCATTTTTGAAGTCAAGTGGAGCCATTGTTTCGGATAAGCAAACCAAGGATTCAACAATACAAGCAGCTCTCTACCATTCATTGGCCCAACATTGAGCCACCACTAGGAAGGGACCTAGCTAATATCACATCACATGGAAGCAGTTGAAAGAAGATTTAATTATTGCCCTTCACAAGGCACACTAACACATTTGTGTTCACATGAGCTCCAAGGCTCACAACCGTGTCAACAATTCCTCCAACTTACAGCATGTTTTTCATTCATTCATACTTGTGTTTTCATTTATGCCTTGTCATTCTGAAATGTATGCATTTGGATTTGGATTTTCAATTGATTTTATATTGCTTGCAATGGGAAAGGGAGGGAGGTAGTAAAGGATGGCCATGGTGACAGCATTTCTAACTGATTACTAAAGGCAGCCTTTACTAACGCTTATACCAAATGCCTTGAAATATGTTAAATGGGTGGTGAGTGAATGCATTGTGAAGGAAAGGCCAGGGTTAATGAATGCAATTTTCAGACTTCCCGATCCCCGCATGAACATTCAATATAGATGCAATGTAAAATCAGAAACCTTAATGCAAATTTAACATGTGATAACATAATCAATAATCCCAAACTCTCAATGATGCAAAAATAGCAATACAGCAATATATAAAGGAAATGTACCCTGCAAAGTAGGGCCCCTCATTAAAAATCTTATATGAATGTGCAGTAACCACTAACCTATTTTCCAAAATTCCAAAGGACATGTATAAATATGAGGATGTGAGGTGCACACGACCCACAAGGATGACTAGTGACTCCTTGTTCGAACCCTAATTGTTGAATTAGGCAGTATGTCCTGAGGCAAGTAAGGTTGTAGCTAAGAGAGGTATGCAACAGCAAGGTACAACTCCTAGATATAATCGTTGTGAAATGACCTAAAAGCTCTGCTTGTATAGCCATGAAGTAGCCAACTATGCAATGTTAACGAGTAGATCACATGATAGTGAGACTAGATAAGCATTCCAACTATGCAATGTTAACAAGTAGATCACATGATAGTGAGACTAGATAAGCATTTCATAGTCTCAAAAGTGGTTTCCATGATATATATATATATACATATCGCACTCTAGAGATATGGAGGAGCATGGCAGCTTATAACAAATCCCAAAAGATCAAGACCATGAATAAAAATTCTGGAAACTAGCCGTTAAACCAACCACATGACCTAAAATACATAATCCTTGTTGGCACCACAGCTTTATTGAGATGGTCACGGGGTGGCACCTCATCACATGCTTATTGAACAAACTTAAAAAAAAAATCTTGCAAATGATATATATATATATATATATATATATATATATATATATATATATATCACACTCTAGAGATATGGAGGGACATGGCAGCACATAACAAATCCGAAAAAATCAAGAACACGAATAAAAAATTCTGGAAACTAGCCGTTAAACCCACCATATGACCTAAAATACATAATCCTTGTTGGCACCACAGCATTATTGAGATGGTCGCGGGGTGGCACCTCATCACATGCTTATTGAACAAACTTTAAAAAAAATCTTGAAAATGCCTTGCTCGATGTTCTTTGTCCTCTAGTAACATCGCTCTTAGTATTTTGGATCCTCCCTTTCTCTTTGCACAAACAACTCTCCACTTCCATGGTTTGCAACTCCTTACCCCTCATACAATATGTGTCACCACTATGTGCCTAGTATGTTTTGCACATTGCACATTGTCGCTCTAGCATGCTCAAAGCTTCCATGTACAACAATTTAATCTCTTTGCCATTAGCTTTTTCTACTTCAATATGACTTCTCACCTGTCTGGCACTCATTTGTAATCCCATTGTCTCATCACCCCTAACATTATAAAATTTCAACTTTAATCCGTTAATTCCTTTTTCCCCCATTTGACCATTGAGGTCCTCCAAAACCACCACTCTATTATCACATACACCATTAATGCGATACAATCTTAACCACATCATCTTAAACTTTCCCAATTTAATCTCTTGGCTCGACATTCATCCATCTCAAGTACTAGTCATGCAACTATTGTGTTCATTGTTTTCACCCAATAACTTGTTTTAAGTAGGAAAACCATTCAAAAAGGGGGACTTGTACCTTTTTTTGCTAACATCTTGTATGCAAGGCAAGAATTGAGGGTGAAACAATTCACAAATTTGATCATGTTAGAGGTGATGAAGTTTCCATAGAAAAATTACATGAAGTAGCATGTTGTTGATCAAGGTCCATAATCAAAACGATTTGGAGTACAGAAAAAAGATTTTGTAGTCTAATTTTATTAGTTGATCGAGTTGAGTGTTTTGGGAAGAAATCCTTGTTTTTCCTAATTGTAGCAGTGACGTGAAGATTTGAGCATGAAAACAGTTGCTTGAGGAATTTATGGAACATTTCAAGGTGTGTCGATCAAAAGAATGGATAATTATTGGGCTCTCCTGATCGTCAACTCATCACTACAAGAAAATGGTAACCTTTCCGATCATGTTAACACCCATGAAATGGTGACCTGGAAATTTGGTTGTCTTTGACTTGGGTTATCATCGGCTCATTGATCCATCAGCTTGGGTATTTTGGTTGATCGACAATTAGTCGATCATTAATCTCCTTCATAAAAATGGCTTAGTATTGGTTGGTGTTGATCATCGGCCCGTCATTCAAAGTTTGTTGAAAAAAATTGAAGGCATTAGTCATCGACTTATTGCCCCATCTGCAAAGTTTCTTTGCTCGATCACCCAATTGTCCAATTATCAGAAAGAGAATAAACTGAATGCTAAAGGAATATTTTTTCCTTGGCTTATTGGCCCATTGGCCTTTGAAGGGTTGTCAAACATCGATCAACCGCACAAATATGGTGGGTGTGGAAATGGCACTTCATATAGTAATTGAATGTGGAGGTTTTGTATGTTAGCACATAGTAATTAGAATTAATGCAATATGATGTGAATTGATGCATAGTGCCATATCAAAAATTGATGTAGTTATTTCACATCACTTGACCAAGTTAGAGTTTGAATGTCATTAATCTAGCCATTTTGCATTAAAAAAGGATTTGAGTGCCAAGATTATATGAAGTAAAAGGGGTTAGAGCATACTCCAAGGATACATGGTAAGGCAAAAGGGGCAAAGAGAAAATAGAAGATACAGATATATGTGGAAGATCCTAGTTCAAATCTTGAAGATGGTCTTGTAGACATATGGGAGGATGCATGTGACGCTATATTTTCTACTGGAAAAACTATGCATTTCAATTACTATAATGAATGAACTCAGAGATTTCATGGCGCCGAATTTGTGGAGTGGTTTGGCACAATGCCTATTGCAAAAGTTCATTGGGTTTCACTCATAGTCCAATGGACATATGATAGATATCATCCAACAACCAAGAAACTCATCAATGAATATATAAAGGTCATGTTTTTACTCAATGCTCATGATACAAGAAAAAAAAATTGTTTACATGGTGGGGGGATTCAAATTGATAAAGAAGCAGCATTCAATGAATATATGAATAGCACTACAAAGTACGAGGGGCAACTTCTTGCCTCTATATCATAATGGAAAGAGAGAATGCGTATGGTATCCTACTATATAAAACAAATGGGTTTCAACAGGCACTCCACAAATATATTGGGTTTCCATCATCACCAAAAATATGCATTAATAATTGCCTTGATATGGAGAGTCATGGGAATCAAGTATTATTCTTTGTTGTGCTACTTGATGTTTATAAAATCTGAGTAAATTCACTGTGTTAGGAATAAATCAAGAAGATAATATTCCATAGCATTGTTGGTGTAAGAATTTGTGGTTGTGACCATGGATTGAGAAGAATGCTCTATTTATCAATAATTTTTTTGGGAGAATGCATATTATATTGATGTGTAATGAATCCCCCGGTTTCACAAAGGAAGCCATAGAATGTATGGGGCCTAAGATTGAAGAATTGAAGTATGGGATTGGTATATGGAAGAGGAAATTAATTATCTATGGATTTTTGGCACTCGAGTTATTCATCTAAAACTACCAAAATATGTTGACATAGGAATTTTGCTCTATAATTTTTCAGACAAGTGTTTTTTGTCAATACATTCTTTACTATACTGAATAAAGGAAATCTTTTGCCTGTGTGTAGCATTTGGAGAAATCACAATATTGAAGAAACCATCAAATTTGTGTTGTTCTAGAAGATTAGTTCTATAAAAATTTGAGGATTTTCCATTAAGAACATATGACCCCAATGAGCACTACACTAAGAGGTTAAATATGAAGAAGTTAGGTAAACTTGTTCATGTCCCAAAGGAAAAGAGGTGGAAAAATTATCCTTCTTAGGATGATTTCAATGAAAGCAAAGGATTTGAAGAAAAATGTTGAACCTAGTTCTAGAAAAATCGTAAAGAAATCCTTTGAAAAGTAGGGTTTATTGAGAGACCAAGAGGATGATGATGATGATATCCCTAATCCTAATGCCTATTAGGACAAAACAAGCTTAAATGAAATGAAATATTTTTCGTCTTGTCAAGGATACTGATGATGAGGAAGAGGTGGGAGGACCCAATCACGAAACTAAATCATCTAGTTAAAGTGTTTTAAAGAGGATGAGCAAATTGCAAAACAAAATAATCCATCTGAAGTATAGGGTAGCCCATCAATGAAGTTCTAAATCAGCACAAGCAAGCCAATTGATAGGAGCCCTCAAGCGATTTGTCTGAACAATGGTGAGTCTAGAGTTACTAGCCAGAGGGAAAATGAATTACTCATTGATAAACCCATTAAGGATAATGTTGATATGTAATAAACAAGTGTAGTTATGGAAGTTGGGTCGCGATGCGAGCAACGAGGTAGCAAGGCAACGGCAACAGTTAGGTTCGAGGTTCCGCAACAGGGAAGGTTTCGGAGGAGGATGGGCTCGCTAAGCAAGGTCATGACAAGGTTAAAAGCTTTGCGTAAGCGGCTGGCCAAGGGAGTGGATGTTTGGGAGGCGAGGAGAGAAGAGAAGTTGGGGTTTGGTCGGAAAAGGGAGAGCGCATGCCCTCAAGCAGGACCAGTCGAGGCAGGGGTCGACGCACAGGAACAGCTCTGGCTTAGTTTCCGTCCATCAAGGAGAGGGTTACCTCAAAAACAGATCCCCCCACAAATCCTTCAGGGCAAAGTCATTTGAACGAGGATTTATGGCATGAGGGTGAAGCTGGAGCATCCGATGAAGCGACTAGGGTTTCTGAAAAAACCTTAGTTTTTGCTAACTGCGTTAATAGCTCCAACCCCTATCACTCCTGCGACTCTCTTTGCAAAGACGCCATCTTAAAGCTTCATCCAGGTTTTGTTCCTTCTCTTGTTCCCAGAAGTCAGATTTAGGCAAATACAGCAAAAGAATCAGTGGTAGTTGGGGGTATCTAGGGGACTTCAAAAGAAGGATTATCTCCAAATCAATCTCTGAAGGCAGCTTATCTCGACGATATTCCCTTAATCTTTTCAGAATCTCCTCCTAATCTAGAAATAGCAAACTCAAATCTCTCCGAGGTGGTTTTGGCAAGAGGAAACAAGTCACTGATAGGCAGGAGTGTCGGTAAAAGGCCATCTTGGGAAGCTCTTCAGATTCGGGTGTCAGGTTCCTAGCCTTCTCTTAAACCGCTTTCAATCTCCATGCTTTTGAATGGTTTTTTGGCTTCAGTTCCAAACTCCGGATGATAGAGATTTTGTGTGGAAGCATGGACCCTAGTTTGTTGGTAAACAAGGGTGTTTTTTCGAGAATTGGCTCCCTTCTTTGATTGTGATGCTTTTGTCATCACTCAAGCCCCAGTTTGGGTTAGATTCTACAATCTTCCCTTAGCTTTTCGTGATCTGGGTTTATTTCAACAGCTGGTGAGCAAACCAGAGGGTTTTGTTAAAATTAAATGATTCCATCACTGCTAACCTGAATTTTGTTAGAGCTTGTGTATTGGTTGATCTCTCTCAACCTCTACATCATTTGGTGAGGATTTCTTCATCTCATGGAGTCTGGAACCATTTTTTTAATTATGAAGGGCTCCCTTTTAATTGCTTCAAATGCAACAAAGCTGGTCACAAGATAGTTGCCTGCCCTGAGAAGGGTTTTAAAGGTTCCCATTCAACATTTGTTCAGAAATGGGTTAGGAAGATTTTCTGCCCAAATGGTAATCTAGTTCACAATTTGTTTTTTTCCTCAAGTCCTAAAGCAGTTGAGGTTCCTTCTTTGGAAGAACATACGGCAACTCAGATTGACTCTCAGAAGAGCACGGATCCGAAGGCAATAGAAAAGAGGGCAGCAATAGGTGAGAAGATTGTTTTGGATTCTGGACAACCTTCGTTTTCAAAGCTAGGCAAGGTAGATTCAGTGCTAGAAGCAGGGTTAAAGGACATGGAAAAAGATGCTCCCCTTCCTGATTGTTCCCAAGAGGAGGAAAGTTCTGAAACAGAAGAAGTGGATTGGAAGGATGAAGAAGAGGAAGAACTGTCAAGCAAGGCGGTTTTGTCTAATGCTCAGATCCACAGTAATTTGAAGACTCCTAACTGTGGCTCGAAAGGGAAACGGGGAAGGAAATCGGAAGCAGAAAGACTTTAGATAGATGCACAGAACTCTATTTTAGGCGGCACTCAGTGGACCATGGATTCCTTGTTATCCAGCAGGAGCAGACACTTGCAATCAGCAAGAGGATGATCAGAACGTTGGTTTGATAGTGTTTTCTTGTTTTATAATGCTCTGTTGTTTCTGTTTGCTGGTTTGTGTTGGGGTTTCTTGAATTCTTTCAAGCCGAGTAACTGTCTTAATTGGTTTGACGGTTTTCTATAAAGGTTTATAGGTCTCCTTTTTTCCTTAGTTCTCTTTTTGCTGGGAGACTGGACCTCCCGTTGTGCTCCAAAACCGGTTGAGGCTCTGTTCAAAAGCTAAGTATTTATCTAAAAAAAATAAACAAGTGTAGTTGGTGTTAGTAAGAATGAAAAAAAGAATGAAGAGAAATGGAAGGCATACGACACATTAACATACTCATGTGTGTCCATCTATTATCAAGCATAAAGAAGTTACTTGATTGAAAAGGTTGATAACATAACATTATTTAATAGATAACTATTAGTTCATTAATAAATTTAATACACCCCCTTAACGACTAAAGTGGAGACTACTACAAGTTTGTCTCAAAATTTGACAAATAAAATGGAACCAAGAAGTTTAGCCATTAAATCTACAAGATACTCCTTAGATATCACTATGAAATTTGTAGTCCTCTGGCGTTTTGTTGTTGTCCAATGTATGAGCTTTAGTTGAGACAAAAATGAAGAAAGATTGCTAACAACAACGCATTGATCCGATCGTGTGGACATAATATATATCAAGTTGTCCGCCAAATTTTTGTAGAGTAATTCATCGACCGGTGATGAATCATCATTCGCTGATAACTTCAGCCCAAAATCCATGGTTCTGAATTCAAAATATTGGAGATGTTGATCAAACAAGATATACCAGGCTCATGGAGCCTACTTAAGTATGTACAGGAACTTAATCAACCTAAAAACCAGATGATCGTGACCAAGTACTCGAAAGCCTTCAAGTAGCACTATGTATACCGTCTTATCCAAATCTTTGGTCAGGAAACCAAACTGAGTTGCTATGAAGAAAATCAACCAAAATGTGACTATCTTCGTAATAGGAGCAAAAGCACAAGTCTCCTTATTGTCTATTCCCTCATGTGAAAATTCTTTTGCAACAAGACATGCCTTGTACTTGTTCAAAGTACCATCAACATTGCTTTTGACTTTGCTCAACCATTTGCAATTAATGGGTTGTTTAACTAGCAATTCAATTATCAAAAAAAGGTCAGAAGCAAGAGCAAAATGACCATGCTCTGCTTTATTAACAACCTTTGTTTCGATCATCCGAGCCAATGCCTATTATTGAGGCATTTCAACCTCCCACACAGCTAACCATGCATTTTATTGAGACATTTCAACCTCCTGCACATCCTGTATGATGGAGCGTGTCTTCAGACATGCACTTCAGTTGACTGTAGCAGAGTCAACAAGCCTATACAAACCAACTTGCCTAATGCCTAGCACAACTACCCTATCATGTTTCACATTATAAACAATACACTGCTTCCTAGATAAATTTACAACAATGTTGGGATTTTTCGTTAACTAACTAATAGACAAATTTTATTCATGTTACGAACATACCTAACATTCCTTATTATGATTATTTTAGCATTATTCAACACTATGCAAATATCTCATATCCCCTCTACTGCAATTGACTCCCTGTCAACTAATAAAACTAAACTAAAAATATTTGTATTTGTAGTAAATGTGGCATACCATTCCTTACAACACGTAAAATGTTTGGATGCGCTAAAATCAATGAACCAACAACTAGGAGCATTATGCATGCATACGATGCCACGAGGGCATACTCTTTCTCAGAATCTTGTTCATCTTCAACTGCTGCCACTTTTTCAACTTGAATGCTTTGTTGGGAAAGAGCATATCATCACTTTCGACAATCCTTTTTGGCAAGCCCAACTTTATGACAATAAAAGCACTTCCCCTAGTACTTGGAAGATGAATCGCAAGGAATGCATTTCCAATTCCCCTTTGATTAAGTTGCAAATACACTCTCTTTTTGTCCATCTCTAAACTCATTTTCATGTCTTTGCGTGCATTCCTTATACAACAAATAGCAACTAACCTAATCAAATGTTAGGGTCCGGCTTTCTACCATCAAGTGTAGAGCCTCAACGAAGGATTGATATGAGGTTGTCAAGATATTCAGAACAAGAGAAACCAGGTCATCATCTTCCACCTTTTTGTTTATGGCAACAAGTTGGTCTCAGAGATCTTTCATCCAAAGAAATGTTCTGACAGGGACCCGTCCTCAATCATCTTTGTATACAATAACAGATTCTTTAGCTATAAGACCTAGCTTTTCTTCAAAGTTTTATACTTATTTTACACATTGGTCATGTTATAGACTGGATTTGCACCCTTGTGAGAGAGTTCTTCAGGCTCTCTCACTTCCAGCTATAAGCATGGGAACAACCTCAGGTTGTGGGTGTCTTATGGTGAGGTTGAACCTCTAGACCTTTTTATGAGGCCAGTTCCTCTGGTGCATCACTTTAGCTCTTTGGGTTTCTATGTTAAACTCTACTAATGGCCAAGGAAAAGGGGAGAGAGATTACTTGAAAAGAAAACTAAGCTAAAGGAGGTGATGCACCAAAAGTAAGTGATCCACCTAACCTGGGAAAGACACTAGTTCAGCATAAGACAAGTCGGCTTACACAACCTCCTAACTAGCTAACTTGCATAAGTATTTCTTAAGCTAGGCTTACTGAACCACACATGAGGCAAAGAGGAATTTCAAAATTCACACCAAGCATCCATTAATGGCCGAAAAGCACGAGTTCAGACCTGCAATTAACTAGAAAGTACCTGAAAACAAGCAAGAAAGAAGGGCAACAAGATTGGAAGGATGCTTCTTCACAATGCTATTAGTGCACAAGCTAACTCAATGCAATTTTTAGATAGAGAGATAGGTAAAAAACAATCTTTATTGCTTCAAAGGTCCATTACACAATGATTTTCGTAGAGTGATTTTATCCCCAATCCGGGGATACATTTCTAGGCTCCAAGGCCTCTATTTATAAAGAAAAGGGGGAAGAGGGAAAGGGAGGAAAGAAGTCGCAAATGGCTGTAACCACCTGTTGTCCTTCCTTGATGTTCATAAATGCCCCGTTCCAGATCGCCGCCCAATATGTAATGTCCCTTACTAATGGGCTCACTAAAAACACTGGTTTTATACCAAGGAATTTTGTCAAACACTTGTTAGGATCATCAGAAGACTAATATTGCCTTGTGGATTTTTGTCAAACAATCTAAACTGTTGTAATTGTAACTAGATATGAAATTAATTCACTCAGCCAATATATTTATTCAAGAAAATATAGATCCTTTTTACAATAGATTGCAACTTTTAACTTTTTAATAAGACAATGCAAATTGTCCGCCATAATCTTCAAAAATACTCGCTACCAAAAAAAAAAAAAAAACATGCCAAAGACAGCGCCTGGATCCAACATTGATTCTGTTGATACACTTGTCTTTCCATAACTGTCACAGGCCTCGCGTTTTTGCGGATCACTTAGAACTTGATACGCCTCTCCAAGCATCTGGAATTTATGTGCTGCTTGCGAATCATTAGGATTCTTATCTGGATGCACTTGCCTTGCTTCCATATCGCGTCACAACGGAAAGGACGTCCATTTGTTCTTTATCCGGCGAAGATGAGGACTGCGGTTCCATTCCCGCGCTCCCCTTACTATTTCCCCGATTGCAGAAGAATAATTACAATTCACAGTGCCGTCAGGGTTTCTGCATCTAGGGTGTTCTCCCGGTTGCTTTTAAAAGGGTCTGCGGAATTTCTAACAGGCGGAGATCTATGCGTGACACTCGAGTAAGTTGGCCGACCCCACAATGGCTACAGCAGGCATGCCCGGATCATATTGTTTGCCCTGATTTTGACATGACGCCCTCTAATCTCTGTCGTGCTTCAAACCCGATTTGGACGTTGAGTTGACAAGTTATTGCGGCATATGTTTTGCGCACTTAGCAAAGTCTACGCCGATTCTGCCCAGCTCCCCAAATAAACGCCCAGCTACCAATAACAAAGAAATTGCTGAAGACCAAGAGCCTGACAAGGATGTTGTCCGTACGCCGTCCGTACTGTTCTGCAGGTACAGGCCGTACCTATACGGACTGTCAAAAATATCAAATTTGGTGAACCCTCCGAATGGAATACTAATGCAGTCGCTTCACAAAACAGGGCTCCCACATTATTCAGTTTTCGAAACAAAACGCAACATGAAATCACTGAATAATATTCCAACCACTGAAAACACAAACCCTCAGATAAATGTCTGAGGACCAAATAAGCCCAACTTGAAGTAGCTGAATACCACTTCCAAAGTGCAACCCTTCGGATGATCTTTCACACCCTCAGTTATGCAAATCGCTTGAAAGGTATCGTTCTCAAGGATTAATGTGACGATTTGCAGACTCTGCAGTCTTACAAACGCTCAAGGAGATTCAATAATCAAAAATAAACTCTGGATGCCAAATACTAGACCCATAGGGTCTATTTATGCACTTTTCGTAACTTCCAAGAGTTTTCGTAATACATCATACAAAACTTGTTATACTTTTTAAATAAAAGTAACTTTATAAAAATAAAAGTGCATTTTAAAATTAAAATATAATAATTTGGCCTCCATATTAAAATAGACTATCTCTAGGATCATCGTGAGCCATCGAATCACCAACATGACCCTCTTACCACCTTTATCTGCCTACGAGAGTCAGGAATAGGCAAATCCTCGTAGAACGTCACGCTAAACGATGTCAGCCAGAATGGGGACATGACACAATACTCTCGAGCCCCCCCGTCTTTTAGACTTTCTTTGACGCGTCTGAAAAGTCATGCTGTGAGCAGCTGGAATGTTTCTTCTTGGCGTGACGCATTTAAGCATTGAACAACGATTGCAGGTAATGAACCATGGCAGATGGGAGCCTTCATAACTTCCAGCTACTAGTCGCTCGGACTCTCCCGTGTTTATTGAACATCCTTGTGCCACTTGACCTTTACTGATTGGCCCTTTCTGCTCCAGTTGCGCCACGTGGCAGCCTTCCATTCGTTGCATCATGATTCTAACGTTGCTAAACCAAACTTAAGTCAAGCCCTTGGAGAATCCCGATTTACTCTATGCAGAGTAATTCGGGTTCTTTGGCCTCTTCAACTTTGGACTTTCTCAGATCCTTCGCTTATAAAGCCTTTTAAGTAGAGTACTTTGAGAAACCCAATTTACTCTATGCAGAGTAATTCAGGTTCTCTAAGCCTACTTACTTCGGGCTTGTCCATCTTGAAGTCTTCTCGCTGTGTTGCTTCCCCAACCTTAAGACTTCGGATTTTTAAACCCAGTTACTTCCAACGGCTAGTCGCTTACCCTGATTTTGATGTCCATTGGCCCGTCATTTCCTTCGGACACTTGACCTTGGGCTTCCCTAAGCATATTTCTTTCGGGCAAATCTCCCAAAGGAATTTTTTCGGACAATTTGTCCGAAGGAATTCCTTCGGACTTTTCATAATGGACTTTCCCGAAGGGTAAGAGACTCTTCGGGCTCTCTGCATGTCCCCTCGGATTTCCGCAAATGATCCTCCTGAAGGGAAAGATACCCTTCGGGAATTTTGAAATAATCCTCCTGAAGGGTAACATACCCTTCGGAAAAATTGCAACTATCCACTTGGAAAAATTGCAACTGTCCACTTGGAGAAGAAAAAGCCCTTCGGGAAAGTTGAAGTGTACCTTCGGAAAAGTTGACTAGTCCCTTTTGCCCTAAAAAGACCTTTCAGCATTTTGAAAATGCCCTTCGGAGTTTTGAAAAAGACTCATCTCTTGAAGAACCCGAGAAGTATTACTTTTCAAGACCAAATCGGGTTTGTTGAGCACCTTTACTCATTTCGGGCTTCTAACTGCTCACAACTTATGAAGTAATTAAGTAGTGCTCAATGGAGAACCCGAAATACACTATTTATGAGTAATGCGGGTTTGTAAACCTGAATTACTTCTACTTATGAAACATTTAGAAGCTAAGCACTGCTGAAAACCCAATTTGCACTGTGCCCTTCAAAAAACCCGAAGTTCTCCCAAAGGCTTACCATTTTCTTGCCTAAAAGCTCCCTTTCCATGCTTAGGTAAACTTTGACATGTGGGCCAAAAAATGGCCAACATTTCTGGCGATTCGCAAGGAAGCATGCCTCCTATGCTTAAGAACCCAGCTCGTTTGCTTTGTTCGATCCATTGAGTGTGGAGTCACTGCTTTTGCACGAAGTTGGCTCTTTCTGAAAATCTCTCTTGAAGCAACAAGGACAACCGAAATGAAACAAACTGTGCCCATGGCACTTAGGGAAGGGAAAACACACAACTGAAAAAGATGTGCACCAAGCACTTAGAGAAAAACACAAAAGAAAACTAAAAGAAGCGTACAAAAATATATACAACGGCTGCAAACTCTCAATAGCAAGGCTTCAGATGAATCCCATTGACTTGGATTGGTAATAGCTCTCCGTCTAATTGAGCAAGGTAGAAAGCATTATGCTGTTTGCATCCGTGTATCAAGTAAGGACCACTCCACATCCTGTAAAACTTGGTATGGTTGCCTGGTTTGGCCTTGTTTGAGTCCCATTTGAGAACCAGGTCTCCTTTGAAAGTCCTTGCTGTAGCTCTCTTGTCAAAAGCCTTCTTGACCTGAGCTTGATGTGCCTCCAATGTTTTCATTGCAAGGTCCCTTGTCGCCTCAAGCTCTATGAGTTTTGCCAATCTCACATTCATAAGTTCATCTTCCAGCAGCTCCAACTGATGGGCTAGCTCTAATGCAGGCAGCTCAAGAGAAATGGGTAACCTGGCCTCCCTTCCATATACGAGAACATATGGAGAATTGCCAACAGCAGCTTTAGGAGTTACCTGGTCAGCCCACAAGGTTGTCTTTAACTTGGTGTGCCACGTCCTCTGGTTCTCCTCCATAGTCCTCCTGATGATCCTCAGCAAATTCTTATTTGTGGACTCAGCCAACCCGTTGCCTTGAGGATAATAGTTTAAAGAAGTGCTAAGGTAGATGCCCATTTTGAGAGCCCATTCACTTGTTTTCAAACCAAGGAAAGCCAATGCATTATCAGATATGATAGTGGATGGAACACCAAACCTAGTCACAATGCTATCATAGAAGTCTAAGACTGCACTTTCGTTGGCTTCCACCCACCTGATGAAGTAATCAGTTGCAGTAAGCACCCACTTATGCCCTGCACTTGACGGGGAGTTGATCATACCAATGAAATCTAAGCCCCACTGCATGAATGGTTGCTCCACTTGAATCGGGTTGAGAGGAAGGGCTGCTAACCTTTGCTTTCCCATGAAGAGAGCACACTCTTGACACTTCCTCACCCATACATAAGTGTCCTTGAAGAGGCTGGGCCAGTAGTAATCAGCCCTCATGATCTTTGCTACAGTAGTCTTTGGGGCAAAATGACCTCCTATAGGCCCATCATGAAAATTCTCCAAAAGCTTGGCAACTTGATCATCATCTACGCACCTCAGAAGCATTCAATTGAGGTCTCATTTAAACAAAACCCCGTCAACTAAAACATAAGGTATGGACTGAAGTCTGAAATACCTTCTTTTTGCTTTGTCCATATCTTGAGAGCACTCACCTGTTAGCAGAAAGTGAGTCATATTATGGAGCCAACTAGTGTGATATGAAAGTGCATCTGCTTGTAAGTTATCTTGTGTCACCAAGATGACCTCTTTGTCTTCATGAAGATCCTCAGCCATATGCTCACATAAGCCTTTACCTCTTACTAGCTTAGTGACCTTGATTTCCACGTCATTCTCCATGACTTTAGTAATCCAACTAGTGCTTTTTTCGCTCAAATCCTTGTTAAAAAGGAAGTCTCTTACTCCAGGATGAGACACCATAAGGTGGATTCCACTGTTGGATAGCATTGGACTAAACTTCTTGAGGCTCCTTACTGCTGTAAGGACCTGTTTTTCTACAAAAGTGTATCTCGCCTCATACCCTTCAAGCCCCTGACTGACAAAAACCTCATACCATTTCTTTGCATCAACATAGCTGATATATTATCAATATTGGTAAAAGCATACAAAATGAAATCCCTTGAGAAATCAGGATTCATACGTGTGGGTGCGTGAGCAATAACTTGCTTGATAGTTTCGAATGTTGACTTGCCTTCATTTCACCAAGCGAACACTTGGTTCTTCTTCAGCATAGCAATGATGGGTCTGACTAAATTTACAAAACCGGGGATAAATCTTCTCATGAAGTTTATCTTTCCAAGGAAACTTTGGAGTCCCTTCTTATGCTTGGGCAGGGATAAGGCCAAGATGGCACTTATTCTCTCGGGATCAATAGACAGCCCTTCCTTTGAGACGATGTGGCCCAGCAGCTTGCCTTCATGCACGGCAAAAACACACTTCTTTGGATTCAATGAAATCCCATATTCTCTGCACCTTTCAAAAATCAACCTCAAGTGGTCCATGTGTTCACTAACATTCTTGAAGAAAACCGTGATGTCATCCAAGTATACCAGCACCATTTGGTTTAGCAACCCTTGGAAAGCCATGTCCATGGCTCTTTGGAAGGTAGAGCTAGCATTCGACAGACCAAAAGGCATCTTTTGGTATGCATACGTGCCCCATTTGGTGGTGAAGGCAATCTTGTACCGATCCTCATCCTTCACCCAAACTTGGTTGTAACTAGAAAAACCATTCAACAAGGAAAAGCGTTCTGAACCGACAACTACTTAAAGGAGTTGCTCCATGGATGGCAAGGGATAGTGATCTTTCAAGGAGACTTTGTTCAAATCTCTGAAATCCACGCAAAGCCTAATCTCCCCACTCTTTTTTCTTACAGGCACCAAGTTGGCTACCCATGATGAGTGCTTGATGGGAAAGATGATCCTGGACTCGATCAACTTGGTTAGTTACTTCCTCCTTAGCTCCTCAATCTTGGCGTTAACCGGCCTTTGCTTTTGCCTTACATGCTTGGCATTGGCCTCCAACTCTATGGTGTGTTGGGCTAGTTTAGGATCAAAACCTTTTAGGTCGTTGTACTCCCAAGCAAAAATATTTGCATACTCTTGGCAATGTGCTATGAAAGCATGCCTCTTAGCCTTGCTGCTTACCTTCCCTAGCTTGAGAAGTTTGTCCTTGAAGATGAGGATTCTCTCATAGTTTTCCTCCTTAGTAGACATTACTGCCTTCTCTTTCCTCATACAGTCTCCATGAAAAAAGCCCTCAAGTGTAACTAGCCCCTTAGGAAGTTTGTTTGACTCCAACTAAACAATTTGATCCTCATATTGATGCTACAATTTAGCTTGGTTGGAGGAGAGTTCTGCTTCCTACTGCATGAAACAAACAATTTGTTTGTCACTCTCAAAAACTTATCAATGGGCTTCATTATATGGCACTGACGGTCTCACACCACCCTGACATGTGGTTGAACCTTGGTTTCTTTCAGCGCACTTGGAATGTCAAATTGAGCTCCTATGGCTGCCAACCTATCAGCATGCTGATTTTGATCTCTGGGGACAGCTTGAATGTTAAAGGCTTCAAAATCTTCAATCAAGTCCCACACTCTCTATTTGTAGGACCTCATCAAAACATTCTCTGTGACATTCAAGCCTCTGACTTGGTTAACTATGAACTCATTGTCTCCATAAGCTTGCAGCAGTTTGATTCCTCTCTTGGTGGCCCATTGAAGGCCATGGATCAAGCCTTCATATTCTATTGCTTTTGAAGAGCAGCGGAAATGAAACCTGTAAGAAGAAAAAAGCTTGTTACCTGAGGGTGAAACCAACATTGCCCCAACACCTATGCCATTCTTGCTCCTTGAGCCATCAACGAACAACTTCCATAAACCATTGGGGTCTTCTTTAGGTCTAATGAGTGACGGCAGGGGTTGATTCTCTTCATACAACAAGTAGACACCCATGTCTTTTTCCTCAACACCTTCCAAAGAGTTGAAAAATTGGTTATCTCCCCATAACTCATCCAAGAACAAGTCGGGAACTTCTTCAGGATGAGTGTTAAGCTTTTGGCGAATTGTAAACTCATCCTCATCAAGGATGGTACAATTGAGGCTTATATTATCTGGTTGATGGGGTTCAATATGGAATTGTGCCATGGGTACAGCCTTGATTGAGACAGTCCCATGCCTTGTTCTGAACGCCATGTAAGACCAATCTGCTGCAAGGTAGCCCCCAATCTTGGTTGTGAACTCTCTGAAAAGACACAAGGCAAAGCGACGAGCGATATCTAGAATCAGCGCATCTTGCACCACGGATACACTAGGACAAGCATGCAAGGTTAGGCTCAAATTCGTGATGATGCCTAATGGCTTTGTGAAAGAACCATCAAGTTGTTGAGGTTCAGCTGGTCAACAATAGGCTTTGGCATGACTGAGGTGCTGGCCCCACTATCCACCAAGTAGTTGTGCACCAAGGAATCGCCAATGATCAAAGAGACGTGGAAAGGAGGGGCTTGGTCACAATACTTGACCCTTCTCCCGCATGACTCTTGACTGCATTAGTGAGGACTTCAACTACCTTGCTTGGCTACTTGTAGCTGTAATAACACCCATCTTGGACAATCCTTCTTGCAGAATTTCTATTTGGCCAGGAAGGGAAAGCATGTCCCACATCGGCACACTCACGTTGGATTTCTTCATTTGCTCCACAGTGTTGATTGGCGTACCACCAACTTTTACCTGAACTTTGGGAGCTACTGTTGTTGGCTTTGTCAATAAAGGAGTGGTGACAATAGGTTCTTTGAAAGCTTCCTGATTGTCACCCATATTCCTTCTCTTGAACCTTGTATTTGTTGAGACGGGAGTGTGAGCTAGACTGGTAGTGGCCTGCTGATTGGTTGAATAGCACTCCTCTTGCTCACTAATGACCATTGAGGCTTCTGACTATTTTGATCCTTGATCCGAGCCTTGCTCTTGTGGAGGTTGTTCTTGTTTCGTCATTGTAGGTACCTTCGTGCTTTGGGCCATAAGAGCCTTGTTGTATCCATAAGCAACAACCTGCTACCACTGATCATTAAACGCTTGATTGGAGCCATTAGTTGAGACAATGGACTGCCCAAAAGAATGATTCCATGGCATTGTCCCTTCAACTTCCTAAGCCACATTATTCTGAACTAGGACCAAGGAGTTGGAAGGGCCTGCTGCATTCGGATTGTAATTATGTTGTCTACCATAGTTAGGCTGCCCCTGTCCTTGGAAACCTCCTTTGTAGGGTGGCCTATTTGCTTGATAAGGTTGTTGCTGAGACTGATATGAAGCTTGATAAGGCCTATTTTAAGCTTGTCTCTTGACATTGACCACATCATTTCCCAAGGATTGAAGCATGCTCTTCAACTCCAAGTAATTCTTCTACTCTTGGGAGTCGTTGGATCCACTAGTAGAGGCCTTCTCTTGCTTAGATGAAGGTACAACAGCAATTGTTGGCATTGGAAGTATAACATCGAGTGGAAGAATGACTACAGGAGGTGATCTGATCTCTGGAAAAAAAGGCATTGGAGGTCTGGGAGTAAGCTTGCCTGCCTGAACTAGGCAATTTTCTGCCTTGATAGCCACTTCGTATGCATCTGACATTATGTCTCCTCCCATAGACTGGATCATTACAACTATGTCACTGTTGAGAGCCTTCAAGTAATACAAGAAAGCAAAGTTTGGAGATGGTCTAATCGCTGTTGGGATTCTATCCCACGCCTTCTGAAATCTTGTATTGAAGTCTTGCATGACTTCATGAGGAGCTATTTTGATGGTGGTCAGGTGTTTTGCAAGTGACAGATGATCACTCTTATCTGCAAACCTTTTACACAAAGTTGTTCCCAGCTCATCCCATGAACGGATAGAATTAGGAGCTAGGCCCCTATACCAGTCCAATGCCTTTCCTTTGAAGGATACAGCGAATATCCTAACAGCCACGTTTTCCACCATGATATTGTGAATGGTGCAGAAGTTGGCTATGTCTGTTATGTGCTCAGTAGGAGTTACAGCTTGGTCTCCTATGTAATAAGGGACACTTTGTAGGCTGTTACTGACATAAGATCATATTGTGGTAAGTTCAAAGGCTTTGGCCGCTGAAGCCCAAAAAAGCTCTTTGGGAAATCATGGCAACAAGAGGAGCTGATAAAGATCTTGCATAGGTATACTTTATGATTGGTTTAGGAGAATAGCTTCTTACGTAAGGGTGAGTATGGGCGAACCTTAACCTTCTTGATGAGTTTAAAGATAATTCAACAAATTCAAAAGGAATACATGTAGAAGTCAATCTTATAGTCACCTTTGGCATGAAAGACAGCTACTGCTCTGCCACTAGATAGCTGAGTGTTCTTTAGAGTCACCAGATACTGAAGGATGAAAGCACCACTGCTGCAAACTAATCAAAACAGCATCAAATTTGACCAATCTTCCATAAAAATAGAAGTGAAATGGTAGTTGTCCCACCAGACGTGCCAGAACTGTTATAGACTGGATTTGCACCCTTGTGAGAGAGTTCTTCAGGCTCTCACCTCCAGCTATAAGCATGGGAACAACCTCAGAATGTGGGTGTCCTATGGTGAGGTTGAACCTCTAGACTTTTTTATGAGGCTAGTTCCTTAGGTGCTTCACTTCAGCTCTTTGGGTTTCTACGTTAAAGTCTACTAATAGCCAAGAAAAAGGGGAGAGATTACTTGAAAAAAAAACTAAGCTAAGGGAGGTGATGCACCGAAAGTAAGTGATCCACCTGGCCTGGGAAAGACACTAATTCAGCATAAGACAAGTTGGCTTACACAACCTCCTAACCAGCTAACTTGCATAAGTATTTCTTAAGCTAGGCTTACCGAACCACACATGAAGCAAAGAGGAATTTGAAGATTCACACCAAGCATCCATTAATGGCCGAAAAGCACGAGTTTAGACTTACAATTAACTGAAAAGTACCTGAAAAGAAGCAAGAAAGAAGGGCAACAAGGTTGGAAGGATGCTTCTTCACAACACTATTAATGCACAAGCTAACTCAATGCAATTTTCAGACAGAGAAATAGGTAAAAAACAATCTTTATTGCTTCAAAGGTCCATTACACAATGATTTTCGCAGAGTTATTTTATCACCAGTCCGGGGATACATTTCTAGGCTCCAAGGCCTCTATTTATAAAGAAACGAGGGAAGAGAAAGGGAGGAAAGAAGTTGCAGATCGCTGGAACCTCCTGTTGTCCTTCTTTGATGTTCATAAATGCGTCGTTCCAGATCACCGCCCAATACTCTCGAGCCCCTCCCATCTTTTAGACTTTCTTTGGGCATCTAAAAAGTCATGTTGTGAGCAGTTGGAATGTTGCTTCTTAGCATGACGCATTTAAACGTCGAACGGCAATTGCAGGCAATGAACCATGGCGGATGGGAGCCTTCGCAACTTCTAGCTACCAGCTGCTCGGACTCTCCCATGTTTATTGAACATCCTTGTGCCACTTGTCCTTTACTGATTTGCCCTTTTTGCTCTAGTTGTGCCATGTGGCAGCCTTCAATTCGTTGCATCATGATTCTAGTGTTGCCAGACCAAGCCCTTGGAGAATCCCGATTTACTCTATGCAGAGTAATTTGGGTTCTTTGGCCTCTTCAACTTCGGACTTTTTCAGATCCTTCGCTTATAAAGCTTTTTAAGTAGAGTACTTTGATAAACCCGATTTACTCTATGCAGAGTAATTCGGGTTCTCTAAGCCTACTTACTTCAAGCTTGTCCATCTTGAAGTCTTCTCGCTTTGCTGCTTTCCAAGCCTTAAGACTTCGGGCTTTTCAAACCCAGTTACTTCCAATGGCTAGTCGCTTATCCTGATTTTGACGTCCATTGGCCCGTCATTTCCTTCGGACACTTGGTCTCAGGCTTCCCTCTCGACTTATTTCTTTCGGGCAAATCTCCCGAAGGAATTTCTTCGGACAATTTGTCCGAAGGAATTCCTTCAAACTTTTCATAATGGACTTTTTCGAAGGGTAAGAGACCCTTCGGGCGTTCTGCATGTCCCCTTGAATTTCCGCAAATGATCCTCCCGAAGGAAAAGATACCCTTCAGGAATTTTGAAATAGTCCTCTCGAAGGGTAACATACCCTTTGGGAAAATTGCAACTGTCCACTTGTAGAAGAAAAATCCCTTCGGGAAAGTTGACTAGTCCCTTTTGCCCTAAAAAGACCCTTCGGCATTTTGAAAATGCCCTTCGGAGTTTTGAAAAAGACTCATCTCTTGAAGAACCCGAGAAGTATTACTTTTCAAGACCGAATCGGGTTTGTTGAGCACCTTTACTCATTTCGAGCTTCTGACTGCTCACAACTTATGAAGTAATCAAGTAGTGCTCCCTGGAGAACCCGAAATACACTGTTTATGAGTAATTCGGGTTTGTAAACCCGAATTACTTCTACTTATAAAACATTTAGAAGCTAAGCACTACTGGAAACTCGATTTGCATTGTGCCCTTCAAAAAACCCGAAGTTCTCCCAAAGGCGTACCATTTTCTTGCCTGAAAGCTCCCTTTCCATACTTAGGTAAACTTTGACATGTGGGCCAAAAAATGGCCAGCAGGTCCAAAGCACACTTGCCACAATGGCATCCTAAACCTCGGTATCAACACATCCAAAACAAAACTTCAACAGTAGACAAGCCTATAATCAAAAAAATTCATAGCATGTCTTGATTCGTTGTTGAGAATAATTTTTCATGATCACAATATTCCACAATTATCAAAATCTTATGACTCCAAATGTTGTAGTTTTAAACAATTAACTTTTGCACTTCTAGCAAAACTAAATTCTAGATATTGGCCACTATACACACAATATTTGACCTCTAACCCAGGAATCAATGCAAAGTGCAACTCCTTTGATGCTATAGTATAATTTGCATTTGCTACCATGAAATCAGAATTTAATACAGTAAATCTACAAAGCCTTACACCAAATTACTTACAATTTCTGCAACTCTTGGTGCATTTGCCCTAAAGTCTACAAAATTGTGATTGTGGACTTAGGTCTGGATTGTAGGTAAATCGTGACTCCTTCAATCGTTCTTATGGCAATTTTAAGCTTTGAAGGCTAAACTGGAAACCTCTCTAATCACAAGCATCTAAAAAATCATGGCTTTTGTCCACGAAAATGCCTAAAATCATGACTATTTCTTGCCTCGCCAATGCCCTATGGCTAAAACCTTCACTATAAATCAACCAAAAAATTCAATTGTATTTGTCTCCTCATGTTTCTCCTTGCGCATCAACAACAGATCTGCTTCATATTTGTTTTCATTGCATACCCTAGATGTGCACTAGAAATCGCATTTTTCCTTATCATTTTTAATTGCACCTTCGTTTTGATCTCCTCTTGCTCTAGAAATCACGATCTTCAAATCACAAATCACATGCCCTTGTCTCTACCTCTGCAAATCACAAACTAACTCTTCAAGTTGTTTTCAAACCTCTTCTCTCTTGTTTTGTTCGAACCCTTATCCTAGAGCTTCCTCAAACAACCTGCTTTGTTTGTGCCTAATTAGGGCTTCCTCGAACGCCTACTCTGATACTAATGTTAGTTAGACTGAAAAAAAGAATGAAGAGAAATGGAAGGCATATGGCACACTTACACACTTGTGTGTGTCCGTCTTTTATTAAGCATAAATAAGTTTCATCAGTTGAGAAGGTTGATAGCTGAACATTAGTTAATAAATAACTAAACGTTTATTAATAACTTTAATAGTTGGAGATGCTCCCAAGGAAGGTGTAGGCAACATCCCAAGGGCGAAATTAATGTTTAATAAATTGGTGTTGATCATACCTAACAAGTAAATGCAAAGAATGTGCACCAAGGAGGAGAGAAATCAACAATTTGGGAGATGGAAAAGACAGTAGAAAATCATTTATTTTTCAAATGACAAAGCTAATCAAGAGAATCTCCAATCTCATGTTGTTTGAGACCAACAAAACAAGATCCCATCGCGAGAGAAAAGATAAGAAACAATTTGTTGAGGAGTTCCATGAGAAGCAGGAGCAACCTAAAGATGTTCCTCCAAAGGACATAAATGCTTCAAAGCAAATGTCTCCTACCATGAGAGTGTTGACCACCTTGGATTGTGTAATGTACCTTTTAAAATAAACCAATAACCTATGCAATTTTTTGACTTCTGCACTTATGAACAACTGTAACTTTCACAAGTAATCATTGACATATTCACAAACAATTGGCAAACATGAGCCATTTATCAACAATTCTACAAACAATTAGCATACATAACCCATTGTTGTTCTTACCACTAGACAATTTTACAAATAGTTGGCAAACATACTAGGCAGCAACATACAATATTGTTATTCTAAACCCTACTGAAATCATTCATATTAAAGAGTTGTATAACACTGATAACAATACCAAAATCCTCGTTGATTTCTTTTATTTCAATAAACTAAAAACACATATAAACTGATGAGATAATAAATGGAATAACAATGGTGTGATAGCAACCTCTTATTCGTTGAACCCCCAGTGCAATGACCACATACAACAATCAACAATCTCCTATGGTGGTTGTGATTGATGTGTAGCATGTCACATCAAGCTATAATGTATTATGACTTGCTTGGAAGATGAAACAACATTATCCAAGGGGTTCAATCCACTATTGGGTGATGACTAGAACATACACGTGAGTCTTCACACTGCTCAAATCATGGTGGAATGCAATACATGCCACGACAACAATAGACAATGTCGTATGAAGATTCCCAACTTGTTTATGATGGTGTACGACAGGCCCTTCAATGATGCACAGCAGTGAATACTTTGAACCTTCACCCAATTTTGAAACTGATTTGAACCTTTAACCAATTGAAACTAGAAATGATCACAATCTTTGGCACAAATGTGATTCCCGAATGGAATCACCTCACATGGACAAGAGGGTTTTTGTCCTCCAATCTAACAATGGAAACCAAGAGGGTTTTCGTCTTCCAAATCTCCGCACTCCAAGGGTTTTCATCCTAGGAGAATAAAATGAACAAGAAATGCTCAAGCTTTGGAATAGGGTTTGATAACAAATGATAAGGGATGAATAATAATAATCCTTTTGAACCCAGCTCTTATTTTATAATTTCCCTTTTTCTAGCTGTCCTAACCCTAAAGGTATTTAAAACACTTTTAGATAAATATTACTTTTTAGCCCACTTAATAAATATTACTTTTTGGCCCCCTCTATAATAATAATACATAAGTGTCATTTTTCCATATTATAAAATATAATAACTTTAGGACAACTTTAAAATATTATTATTAAATTACTTTCGTAATTAAATATTTAGAAAATGGGACATGACAGTCAGCCCTTCCCAAAATTGCTTTTCCTCAAACAATTACAAGCTCGACTAATTTGACTCTCCCCAAATAACCATCCCTATAATACCTAGATCCCAATTCATCCTTGGAAATTTACAATTCCATGTTCTAAATACCTCATGTGATGCAGTATGCTCCTTCAACTACATAGCTTTGGCTAAGACCTGTTTATGTAGTTCCTTTAAAGCTTTCCCCATCTCTCTGTGTGGTGCATATATTTTGCCTTTCTTACTCTCAAATTGCTTTGCTTGCTGATCCACAAATTCTGCACCAAAAGACAATTCTGTAACTTGGAGCTCTAGCTCTTCAAGAATATTTACCATGGAGCAGAGTGCATCAAAAACATCGACCTGATATGTACTTATTAGCAAGCATCCAGAATTCTCATTCATACCAAATCTTACAACTCTTGTGTAGGTTGTTCTCTCCTTGTTAGAGTGCTTGTTCCCCACCTTTGTTGGGCTCCTCTTTTCTTGAGTATCATAGATTATATTTGTGCCCACTTCTACTTCTTCAACAAGAAAGACATCTTTGACCTTTGCAACATATTATTTTTCTATCTTTTGTTGAACCAATCAGTTGTAGTAGCATTCTTGCAACTAATCCCATTACTAATGTGAAATCCAAAAACTCTATTGTATTCTCCAAGAAGTGTAAAAGCTACATAGCTTCCACACTGCTCAAAAGCATCTGTACTTCCTACAATTTTCTGATGTGTTGGTGATAATAAAATCAGCTTTATTTATTGAAAGGATGTCTACTATGAATTGATATGAGAAATGGTACTTTTCATCAAACCTTTTCCAACATATGTCCAGATCTACATATTTGGTCTTCTGCCAAGTGTGTGCAATGTTGTAATGCATGACCTCCAATTTATTTGCAATCAAAGAAGCCACGAGATTCCAATTAATATAATTTTCAAATTTTGGAAATTCTCCTCTGTGAATCCTCAAAAGGTGAACATGCTTGGAACTTGATTCCAAATGTGTCATGTATTGATCTTCTATGTCCTTCTGCGATCCTAGGAGCAAATGACTAAACACCATAATACACTTATTCAAAAATATTTGAATATCAACATGATGTTTACCTTGCTCACAAAGTGAGAGGGTATGATGCCCCTCAATACCGAGTATCTGGTTTCCTGGGCAATTCGTGCCTCATGAAAAATTTCCTTAAATGTGACTACCTTTATTTTTTAAGGCGTTACAAACCATCCTTCAAATGTAAGGTTCACTCCATGGATTGAGGATCTAGTGATTATCTGTTCATGAACTAAAACCACTGAACTTCCACACCCTGGTTAGCATTCATTACATAGCAATAATGATTTTGAACTTATCACAATCTTTACCCTGCTTGTGTCTAGAAATCTCTCCTAGTTCCCATATTAGAATGTGTAGGCAGCTTTGGGCAAAACTATATATGTGTCTGTGTATATCAAAATGTTTCCCATGAAGGCCACAGGGATGTGCAACGTTATATGTTAATCTATGTACTGAATTATTTTCTTGACCTTCAACCACAAATGGCGGATCATGAAGATGCAAACACAAGTTATCATTACCTACTTCCCCCTTGAGGCTATAAAGCAGTCCTTTCCTTAATGTGATATTATTTCCACACAAATACAACTCATTACAATGGAGGATATCATGCCAATGTTGAATGGTAAACTAGCAACTAAATCAAAACCAATATAACAAGAGAAAATTGATGTTGCCTTATCTAGCATACCATGGACCTTGTATAGACGATAGCCATTTGCCAACTTATCGCCAATCACCATCTCATATGCATTTGCCAATGCAATCATAGTTTGGATATCAGATCTGGGGCCAACTAAAATGATATGAATTTGTTTACCAAGGTTCTGAATTGTTCCATTGCTGCTTGCCTTGAGAGCACTATCGGATGTGAGGTGAAATGCCTTGGTTCCTTGCATTTGACCCATGTGCTCCAACCACCAAATACTGTTATCATTCACAATATTTTCCTTATGCTCATCTAAGGTCAATTCAGATTTTTTTCTTATCCATTTGTATGGGATGATGAAATTATCAGTAATAATGATATTGAAATTAGAAACTCTACCCTTTATAGATCTCAAAATATGACCTGGATCCCACACCATTAAGCACAAACAATTTTGAACCAAAGGATCTATCTTCACTCTTTTACCCTTCTTAGGATGATGGCAAAATGGAAATAGATTTATGCTATCGTTCTCATATCTTGAGCTTCAATTATAAGAGTGTTTACCCTCTTTGGCTGAAGTAGAAGCTTCTGAGAGCTTTATTTCAGCATTAGAATCAACTAAAACATTTTCTTTAATTGCATGTCTATCAACATGATTATTCTAAGATTCAATCTTATGTGGTAGTGGCTCACTCTTCGGAAGATTCTTTTCAATTATGGACACTTCTTGTTATTTCACTACTTAAAATTCTTCTCTTGCTTTGTTTTAAATTTATAAATGATTGAATGACTTTATTATTTTAGAAATTTGCATCAATGTGTTGTGAGGTTCTTTTGGCTCACAATGCTTCTTGTAAATCTTGGTAGATATTGCGGACCTTGAGCTAATTTTTTATTATGTCAATTTTAGAGCTTTTTGTGAGTTTTAAGCACTTTTGAATTTCTGGTTCCTATGTGGAATTTTTGATTTAAAATAGTAAGGTTGGACGGCCTAAATTGGGCAAACCTTCTTGCTTGAATGGAGGTAAGAGTTAGGGAACTCATGAGTGTTCTACAAGCTTGTATAACTTAGTTTTCACAGGGTTGGGATGAGAACTTGCAAGGCATGTTCATGAGCCATCCTCCCCTCTCTCCTTTAGGGAATGGTGCTTCTCCTACTCTATAAATTCTTTGAGGAATGGTCTCCTTGCCTTAAGGGGCATTGAAAAGTTGTGTGCTCTCCCATTGAGTGGGATTGAGGTATACATGTAGGGTTTTCTACCAAAAGCTCTTCTCCTCCTCCCTATTTTATTTAAGCTACTTGGCTGTCTTTAAAAAGTGTGAACTCTTACTAATGTTTTTGGCTTGATGGAAGAAAAATTATGTGAGGCCCCTTAGTTTAGGAAAGACTAGTTTCTACTTACACCTATTATTTCCTCAACAAATTTTAAACCATGGTCACTTGCTGCTTTGAGAGCTCTCAGCTTGGGGTTTGGATAGAGTCCCCCACTTGAGGACGGCAATACGGTTGGGAGGTGAGCACTTCCTCCCTTGGTTTAGGAGTTTGATTGGAGCTTTCTTGGAGAAGAAGATTTGGAGAGCTTGTGGACTACTTGGAAAACTTATAGATAAATTTGTATAATGGCCTTTAGTGTCTTGTAATATTGTGATGATTCAAATGACAAAGAGGATTATGTAAAGTTTATTGCTTGCAATATTGTTGAGATGCTCTTTCTTGTGCTCTTGTCAATACAAAGGAAAAATGTAATATATGCAATTTGTAAATTTAATACCAGCTTGGAAAGGGAAATAATGTTTCAAATATGCTATCTTACTGGTTTTAATAGAATAGAACAAAGATGAAATTTCAATTTTGTTTTAAATGCTTTGAAATGGCTTGCAATCCCGTAGGCCTCAAAGGGCTAGTTTGCGTTGAATAATTTTTACTATGTTCAAACATTTTCTAAATTCCCCCAAACCAATTTTATGTTGAAGTGGACTCTATCGCGATTCCATGGCTTTTCACAGAATTGATTTAGGAGCCACATTTGAAATTTGGAAAGTTTTTGAAGTGGGAAGTCCTCAATGACATCAAATCCCTTGGTAAAATAAGCATAATTCCCCTAATTAATTCACCAAAACCATAAGGCATTAAATGCCAAATTCAATTGTAGAATAAGAGCACAATTTTTGGAACCCATAGGATTTTTTTTCAGAATTTTTTGAGTTCGTCTAATGCCCGTTATGAACTTTTGAAAAACACTTCTCTATAGGGTAAAAACTGCCACAAGCCCTAAATTCATAGGGTAGTGACCACTTGGCATAAATTAACCACCTAAGTTTTAAGCAACCAGTCACCCATGTGACCAATTGCGGTGCTAGGAAAAAAAAAGAGGCCAATAGTTTACTAACCGCTGACAGTCTATGATGCAAATGGTAGATGAATGTTAGCGGTTTGAGCTTCCTATGGTGGAGCTAGCAAGCAAGCCACCTTAATGGTTTTGGCACAATTGCAAGGCCAAAGCCTGTGCAAATTAAGCCTGTTTGAGGACAACTGGGGTTCAATGGTCATATGGCCCGACTTTTGTGTAGCCCGCAAAGGGCCATGCAAGAGTTGGAGGTCATTTATGGTCTATGGCGTTGATTAGGGCCCGTTAAGGGTATAGCAAAGCTCTTGGTCAAGCCATGTTACCTCTAACCATGACTATGTCGAGCCACGAACTTTATTGTTTACGATGAGTGGCATTATGGCACCGAATTTAGTTTCATAGTCAGCTAGGAGCACTTCGAGACAATGGAAGTGAGTCCAACAAGGGGCAGAGTTTTGGCAGGTTAGCCTTTAGTCGCAGCTAGGTGTTGGCAGTGGTTTGATTTTTCAAACCTGGCAGTCAAGCCTTGTGTAGGCAGTTATACTTCTATGACCAACTATGTTTAATTAATTAAGTCGGTGATATATTTCTCTATCCTAAGCTCTAGGGTAGGCCTAAAGGCCTTAGCCCTTTAAATTTTTGTTTGAGCTTTTAGGGCATCTAGGAGGCTTAGGGGTGGGGTGACCCGTAAGAGTCTCCCATAAAATTTTGTTCTCTTCCGCATGGAAGAGGCTTCAAAGTCTAAAACATTTTATTAATCCAGATGTGCCTATTTTATTGAAGGAAGACCTATTGGGCTTAAAAGGCTTTTGCGGGCTCGTGGAAGCCCTAGGGACAGGGTAACCCTTAAGGGACCCCCCCCCCCCCCACAAGTTTGTATCCACTATGCATTAAAGTAAAAATCGGTGCATAAAACTGAAAATGAATAAAATTATGAATTAATTTTAGAAGTAGGCCTTCACGGCCATTGAAGGTCTCTTGGAGCTTGAAAACTCCAAATAAGGTTTCAACATTTGTGAGAAGCTCATTTGTCCTGAATGCTTTCCGTCAAACCCTGCACTACTCTAACCTACCCAACCAACTTTCCATCTTGTCAAAATTCAAAAACAAAACAAATTAAATTAAGACTAAAAAACTTGGAAACCACATTAATGGCAGTCATCCAAGGGTTCTGAAATATCCCGAGCCAATTTTTTTGAAATTTTTAGTTATTGGATTTCAACATTACAAGTAAATACCGTTAAGGTTAGAAGATAAACCCAAACGTACTGAAACAACTCTAAATGCTAGAAATGGAACTCGACGTCCAGTATGTGCTACCCAATCCAAGGCGAAGTAAGGGGCGACCATAAGACGGAGTAAATTACAAAACAAAGGAACTCTACGTCAAGTATGTGCTTCCCAATCCAAAGCGGAGTAAGGGGCGACCATATGACGGAGTGAAATTACTAACAATGCTTTAATGGGAAATACTGAAGAATGAAACTACTCCACACCCAGCATGTGTTTGCTAACCCCAGAAGGGAAAGTAGCTACCATAGGGCAGAGCTCTACAACCAGAATGTGCTTGCTAACCCCAATAGGGAAAGTAGCTACCATAGGGCGGAGCTATAAACTAATACAATAAATTTATTAGAAACTGAACTTTTGTAATCAGATTTGAACAAGTAAAGAATGGCTGCCAGTACTACTGTCAGCTTTACAAAATAAGAAGGATCTGTATGCCAATGTCGTCAGAAGTAGAAAGATTAGCATTATATCATAGAATATTATCCATATCATGGATAGTCATGCCCAACAATGAAAGATTCAAGAGCAATATAATAATTTCAGTTTTGAATACAATTTTGCTCTTAGAAAGAAGAAAAACCAGCAACCTATTAAATTCTTCAGATGTTCATAACTCACCCAAAACTTGTTCAATCTTGCTGATTTATGTTGCAAATTCTCTTCCTTAAGATGGCGCCCAAGTTAGCATCAAAAATCAGACCCAATCTGCATCCAAGAATTGTTACACGGATTCCAATGCAGCCCAAAGGGGCGTCCCAGCTGAATAGGGCGATTTGCTCTAGAAATTAATTGCAAGCTTTAAAAATTCTATAAATTTGAGGATAGGGGCGCCTAAGCCTAGCCAAAATATTGAACTAATACCTAGAACCTTTTTTTTTGTATTTTTTGATTTATGAATAAAAACATAGATCTGCCTTATACAGAATACAATAACTGAAAACACTAATATACCAAATAAACTAACAATGAAATAACTGGGATCAATACACAACTAAATACAAATATCAAAGACTGAATCACCACTAGATGCTGTCTTGCAAGCATGAAGCGATGCCCTAGCTAGGAGGCCTTCATTCCCCGAAGCAATTCCAGAGCCAAAGCGGCAGCATAACCATGTAGTAGACCAAGATGATGAAATGAGAACCCAATGCTTTCTTTTATAGGCTTCAGTTGGCCTCCCTTGAAGCCTTATCTCCAAAAGTGGCGCCCTTTTCCATGCAATGATGGCGCCCCCCTTCAAGTCCACCTTTTTTTTAAAATAACATTAAGTTATGCGACTAGGCCAAGGTCATAACGTTAAAATATAATGTTATTTTTAAGTGAAATAACTTATTTCTCCAAGACCGCATTCTGAAGCCGAAATTGAATGAGTCAACTGAAAGGGAAAGTTAATTCCTTGAGACAAACCTACTAGCTGCCAAAAATAGAATTTACTAAAAATAGTAAATTCCTGGAAATGCTCAGAAAGCCGAAACAAACATACCCCCGCGAAGCTCTCGAAAAACCCAGAAAGAATCTGCCAGCAAAACTCCGAGCAAGGACATCCTAAAAAATAGGAAACCCTAATTTGCACCTTCCGAATAGCCTACGGGTTTCCAGAACTAGGCCAACGGTCACTGTGAGATCAAGTTTGAGAAGGGGACATTACAGGTTCAGAAGGTGGATAGAGATGACTATGGACATGTCATTGATCTGTAATTTGTATGGATATCCCATAGCACGATTCACCAGTAGATCCTCTAACCTCCCAACACACATGATTGTTTCTTCCTTGTTATGCATTACTTTGCTATTTAGAAACAAAGATATAAGGTGTTTCCAATGAGATTACAGCATATTGCAATTAAGAAGATTGAAAATAAAGTGCAAGTAAACAACACAAATGCAAATACACAATGGTTTAGCCTAGAGAAACCCAATTTGGGAAAAATTCCAGCCACGTGAGATGTGTACACCTACCCTTTCCACTATATCATTCTCAAGTACAAGTTTGCTGCCACATATGGCCCATATTAACAGAAATACAATTCAACAACTACCCAAACCCTACACAATGCTTTTTCTTTCTTACAACACTTCTCAATCAACAACAACATCTACAATCAAAACAACAAGGAGAACAATGAGATATTTTGTCCCATGGAGGATTGGACTCCCCATTTGAGTTGCAATATAACACCCAGGTGAATTCAACTCCATTCATTTGATGGAAGTCCATCACATCTGAGCTGCACTATTGCACCCAAATGACTTCGCTTCCATCCCCTCTTCAAGACTCAATTCACATTGAACGATCAATTGAATCAATTCCTTGGATCCATTGATTGCAATGCCTCTACATGTTCCTAGGGATTGTATTTTGGCACAAGCTTAGCAACAAGAGGTACACGAAACGTCCCAAGAGAAAAATAGAACCAACAAAGAGTCCAAAATGGAGCCACCGCAAGTTTCTATGATGCCATGGGTTTCTTTAAAAAGTGTAAGAACCCTTCACAGGGTCTACTGCTGAACTTCACTTTTTTTTTTTTTTTTTTGAAGGTTTTGAGTTTTTGTGTGTTTTCAAGGGGTTTGAACAAAAAAACACATACTGAAAGTAAAACTAGTCTATTGAGAATAAATTTTGAACAATATTGAGACTTCTTTTATTGCCATATATTATTCCATTCACTGAATAAGAGTCCAAGGCCTTATTGATAATAAATACAATATGAAAAAAACAAATTCTGATAATTGAATGAACCTGATATGATTGTGATCTGCAAATAACATCATATGTTTACCTCCAAAAAAAGCTGTGAACACTTTGTCTTATATGACCAGCAATTCCTCTCTATTCACATGTGGTGTAGCACGTCACTATTCACGGTACTGTAGTACGTCACTATTCATATACTGTAGCGCGTCACTATTCATGGGTATTGTAGCACGTCACTATTCACGGTACTGTAACAGCAAATAAAACTTCTGAAAATAATCCCTTTCAATCAAAAAATCTGCAACTCCAGTCTCTTAAATCTGATCCAAACTTCACCAAATTCATCCAATTGAAATCCCAAATAGAGCCTCTGATTGAGACCCCCCAAAATCACCAAGTTCACTGGGTATTTCACCAACTCAGATGGTTGCTCACAGAAGAACTATGTTCTTCAATGGCTGCTGCAGGTAGAAACCCTCGTTCTCCAAGCAAGTTCAAAACTCCTCAAAAATGCAATGATCTGAATTTTTTTCAAAAGAAAACCTTATATCTCCTCAAGCAAGTCGATTTCCTTCAAAAGCATCCTTTAAATTAACTTTGAATTTCACTTTTAATTTTCCAATAGTTTGGGTGCCCATTTAATTATAATAATTAATTGAAATATGGCCCCTTCTTCATGATGGTCGACCCCTTCATTAAGTCACTTAAGTTATAACATAAATTTAAATTATAACTCTATAATATAAGCTTCAATTAAATTAATATTTATTTTGGCAAATAAATATTAATCTCCCTCAATATAAGTCCAAATGACAAGCTGTCTGAAGCCGGATGATAAGTGACTGAATCTACATATGACCAGACCATACTGCTAAAAATAGCAGGGGTGCTCCACTGAGTGTCTCCACTTACTAAAAATAGTAAGTCAAGCAAATGGTGTCCAAAAGACCCCGAACGAAAGCCAAACTGAAAAATTCTGACAATTGAAGCCAAGCCATGCCTCAACAAGACCCTCTATCCTCCATATTAGCCTACGAGGGCCACATAATAGGCTAATCTCAAGTATTGAGAGATGTCAACTGGAAGGGACATTACAGTCCGCCCCTCCTGAAATTGTTTGTCCTCAAGCAATCTCAACTCAGGATGCTGGAAAATCTCCTCACTCTTCCACGTAGCATCCTCCACTGGCAAATTTCTCCACTTCACTAGATATTCCCTGATGGTCCTCCTGCGTAGCTGTCTCTCTCTGTACTCCAAGATAGACTCAGGTACTAAAATCAACTTTCCCTCATCATCTAAGGGAGGCAATACTGCTGAAGGTACCACACGATGTCCTAACGCCTTCTTGAGGCGTGACACATGAAAAACATTGTGGACCTTACTATCCGCTGGAAGCTCTAGCTCATAAGCCACCTCTCCAACACGCCTAACAATCCTGAAAGGACCATAGTACCGTGGCTTGAGCTTCTCTAATCCACTCTTCCTGAGTGTAGACTGTCGGTAGGGTTGCAACATGAGATATACCATGTCTCCCACCTCAAAAGATCTCTCGGTCCTCTTCTGATTTGCATACTGCTTCTGCTGATTTTGTGCCTTAACAATATTCTCCTTAAGAGCCCTCATAATGTCTTGGCTCTCCTGCAATAAGTCTCACACAGTAGGCACTCTACTGTCACTCAGTAGCAAATCAAGAAAACTAAGCGCCTCATACCCATACAATGCCATGAATGGGGACATCTGAATGGTCATGTGGTAAGTGGTATTGTAACAATACTCACATAAGTATATCCACTTAACCCACACCTTTTGTTGCCCTGCTATGTAATTCCTGAGGTAGCCTTCCACCCATTTGTTCACTATCTCCGTCTGACCATCGGTCTGCGGGTGGTAACTGGTGCTCGGTGTAAGCTCGGTCCCACAAAGTCTGAACACCTCCTGCCAGAAGTGACTCAGGAACCGACTATCCCTGTCGCTAACTATGCTCCGAGGCAACCCATGTAATCTAAAAACCTCACGGAAAAATACCTCTGCTACCTGTGTAGCTGTGTAAGTAGTGGTGATCGGAAAGAAGTGGGCATACTTTGTCAACCGATCCACAACTAAATATATGCAATCACGTCCTTGGGCTTTAGGCAAGCCCGAAATAATATCCATCAACAAGCATTCCCACTTCCTATCAGGAATCGGAAGTGGCTGCAACAACCCTGCCGGATATGTGTTCTCCTGCTTGTTTTGCTGACAAACAAGGCACTCTCGCACATACTGAAGAACATCTGCCTTAAGCCCCTTCCATGTAAATCTCTCCCGAACTTGTCTGTATGTCTTAAAGTACTCGGGATGCCCTGCTATAGGTACATCATGGAAAGTTCGCAGAATGGTGTTCTTCATCTCAAACCCTGGGATCAAGAGAATCCTATTCTTGTAAATGATCAACTCATTTACTAGTGTGTACCTGGTGTCCACAATAGATCCCTCAACAATACCAGATGCCCATGTATCCTTGGCATACTCTACCACAATCAGGTGCCTCCAATCCTCTGCAATTTGTACCATAGAACTCAGATGAGGCCGGCGTGAAAGAGCGTCAGCAACAACATTCTGTGTACCTTTGACATAGGTGATGTCAACGTCATATCCCTGTAACTTACTCACCCACTTTTGCTGACAGTCATTTAACTCTCGCTGTCCTAGGAAATGCCTCAAGCTATTATGATCAGTTTTAATACAAAACTTACTGCCCACTAAATATTCCCTGAATTTGGCCAAGGCATGCATTATGGCCAGCATTTCCTTATCATATATATTGTAAACCTTCTCTGGTCCTCTGAGCTTCCTACTCTCATAAGCAATCGGGTGCTTGTCCTGCATAAGCATTGCTCCAATGCCCTCACCAAAAGCATCACATTGAAGCTCAAAAGGCTTTGTAAAATCTGGCAGTGCCAACACTGGACATGTAGTCATAAGCTCCTTGAACCTCACAAAACACTCTTGTGCCTCAGGAGTCCAAATGAATGCACCTTTTTCAACAAATCCGTCATAGGTGTTGCATGGCTTATATATCTACTGACAAATCTACGATAGAAACCACATAACCCAAGAAATCCTCGCAGCTGTGTAAGGTTCTCAGGAGTAGGCCAATCTATGATAGCACGGATCTTCTCAGGATCCATCCACACTCCCTCTGCACCGATAATATGGCCTAAGTATAACAACTCAGTCATCCCCAAATCACACTTGGATTCCTTGGCATACAAGGACTCCCTATCCAAAATGTTGTGTATTGTATCCAAATGAGCCAAGTGCTCTTGCCATGTCCCGCTATAGACCAATATATCATCGAAGAAGACAAGTACATATCTCCTCAACTGTGAGTGGAAGAACCTGTTCATGGTGGACTGGAATGTCGTTGGAGCATTGGTTAGCCCAAATGGCATAACCACAAACTCAGTGTCCACAATGACAACGAAATGAGGTCTTCTCAACATCTTGCTCATGAACTCTAATCTGATGATATCTCGATCTCAAGTCTATCTTCGAGAAGTAACAGGCACCATGGAGCTCATCAATAAGCTCATCTATATGGGGTATGGGATATCTGTTCTTAATAGTCCTCTTATTCAGGACCCTGTAATCTATGCACATACGAAGAGTACCTCTTTCTTCTTCACTAGAACAACTGAAGAAGCAAATGGTGACTTACTCGGTCGAATGTGACCCATAGCAAGCAGCTCCTTGATAGTCTTCTCTATCTCATCCTTAAGCCACTTTGGGTGTCGGTAAGGAGTAATCATGACAGGCTTGGCGCCCTCCTCAAGCTCTATGATGTGCTCAATATCCCTGTCTGGAGGTCTCCCATGCTTAACTCTCAACTGCTGAATGTCAGGATGATACTCGGTCTTATGCTGTCCCTCCTGTGTAGGCATCAAAGTACACTCGGCGGCCCACTCAACCATGTCATGATGCATAAGTCTCTCCATTCGTCGAAAGGAAATAGTCTTGATGTTACTGTCTCGGATGGCCTTCAGTATATGAGTCTTCCCATCCACCTCGAACCGGATCTCCATGTCTTGAAGGCGAAGTGTAACTTCCTCAAGAGAATGAAGCCACTTCATGCCCAAGACTATATCAATATCGCCCATATTTACCACATATTAATCAGCCTTGAATTCATTATTATTCAAGCACAAAGGAAGATCCTTAATCATACGGTCACACTTGAGAGTGTAACCATTAGCCACCTTAACCCGAATGACCTCAAACTCTTCGGTTATAAGCCCACACCTCTCCACAAATCTGGCATCAATAAAATTATGGGTGGCACCTGTGTCTAAAAGGGTGATAACCTTTTGACCAGACAAAACTCCACGAAGTCTGAAAGATCCCTCCTGCTGTATGCTAGACAACCGTGCCTCCTGGAGCTGGATCTCTGACTCTGCCTCCACCTTAGGCTCTGAAGCCTCTGACTCTGACTCCTTAGAACTCTCTTGATGTCCGAAATTTTCAGATTCCAAATCCTCATAATAAGCCCACATAACTATTGGCCTTACCCTTAGGCCATAAAGGACAATCATGGTTAGCATCATAGGGACCCTTGCAGTAGAAGCAAAGCTTATTCCTGCGCAAATCATTAAGAGTCTCACGATCCAAGGGTGCTGCTGATTTTCCCTTTGAATCACTCATAAAATCAAATTTCTCTCTATTTTTATTGAATCCCTTGTTGTCCTTAAATGAAGTACTCCTGGAATTGGACTTGCTAGATGGAGCTGCAAGTTCCATGCTGCGTGCCTTCTTCATTGCTTCCTGTAGTGAAAGAAGATCAAAGGCTTTTACCCAACCCTTCAGTGGTTCGGATAATCCCTTGGTGAACAAAACAACCAATCTCCTATCTGAGATATCTGGCACCATAACGGATAGCCTCTGAAAGTAACTAATGAAATACTCCAATCCGCCTGTCTGTCTCAACTGTGCCAACTCCCTAAAGTAGATTTCTGGATCCTTCTTATCAAATCTCTCTACCAACCTGTCCACAAAGTCCTGGTATGAAGTCACCTGGTTATGTTGTAGGGTAACCATCCCATGGTACCACCAATCATGTGCAGCTCCCTCTAAATGTATTGTGGCATATTTTATTGCCTCCACTTCTGTCATAGGTCTCAGTGCCAGGAAAGTGTCAAGCTTGTGAATCCAAGCCTGCGCTGTCATCTTGCTACTACCATCAAAAGTAGTCAAAGAACGCTTGCCTGTAGCCCTCTTCAGCGCACTATTTTGACCTCTAGGCCTCCTATCCTGTCTGAGAGACCTATAATGCTCTCTCCTCTGATTTACAAAGCGTTCAAAGGTCATCCTCTCCCGAACCTGAGGAACTAATAATTCTCATTCATCATTTGCAGCCATGAGTGCATCTGCAAATATGGGGTCTCCTGCCGCCTCCTCTGCCGAAGCTTCTGCTGGCTCCTCCGGAACAAATGTAGAGCGTGTAGCCCTATCAGCTGTTCTGAAATGGGTCCACTGTGGTCTCTGATTACCTGTAGCACTCTTGTTATCTCCCTGTTCCCCATTCTGTCTAGCAGGTGGGTTCAACCTTTCTACCATAGTAGTGAGTGCCTGTAATGCCTGCGCCATCTGCTGTTGCCCTGTAACCATAGCATGGAAGAATTCTCTAGTATCCTAATCATCATTATTCCTGTTGCCTCTGGGTGGGCTACCCTCACCCCTGTCACCCATGATGACCGGCTATGGTTCTAAACCATGTTCGCCTTCAAGTAAGGCTCTCCTGCGTGTATAATACCTGTGTGAACCAACCTCCTCTAGCGGCATGTAATAACTAAACCCTCAGGATGACAAGATTTAGCTCTGATACCAATGTAAGAACCCTTCACAGGTTCTACTGCTGAACTTCACTTTTTTTTTTGTTTTGTTTTGAAGGTTTTATGAGTTTTTGTGTGTTTTCAGGGGGTTTGAACAAAAAAACACATACTGAAAGTAAAACTAGTCTATTGAGAATAAATTTTGAACAATATTGAGACTTCTTTTATTGCCATATATTATTCCATTCACTGAATAAGAGTCCAAGGCCTTATTGATAATAAATACAATATAAAAAAACAAATTCCGATAATTGAATGACCCTGATATGATTGTGATCTGCAAATAACATCATATGTTTACCTCCAAAAAAAACTGCGAACATTTTGTCTTATATGACCAGCAATTCCTCTCTATTCACATGTACTGTAGCACGTCACTATTCACGATATTGTAGCACATCACTATTCATGGTACTGTAGCGCATCACTATTCACGGGTACTGTAGCACATCACTATTCATGGTACTGTAGCAGCAAATAAAACCTCTGAAAATAATCTCTTTCAATCAAAAAAATAATCTGCAACTCCAGTCTCTTAAATTTGATCCAAACTTCACCAAATTCATCCAATTGAAATCCCAAATAGAGCCTCTGATTGAGACCCCCCAAAATCACCAAGTTCACTGGGTATTTCACCAACTCAGATGGTTGCTCACAGAAGAACTATGTTCTTCAATGGCTGCTGCAGGTAGAAACCCTCATTCTCCAAGCAAGTTCAAAACTCCTCAAAAATGCAATGATCTGAATTTTTTTCAAAAGAAAACCTTATATCTCCTCAAGCAAGTTGATTTCCTTCAAAAGCATCCTTTAAATTAACTTTGAATTTCACTTTTAATTTTCCAATAGTTTGGGTGCCCATTTAATTATAATAATTAATTGAAATATGGCCCCTTCTTCATGATGGTCGACCCCTTCATTAAGTCACTTAAGTTATAACATAAATTTAAATTATAACTCTATAATATAAGCTTCAATTAAATTAATATTTATTTTGGCAAATAAATATTAATATCTCCCTCAATATAAGTCCAAATGACAAGCCATCTGAAGCCAAATGATAAGTGACTGAATCTACATATGACCAGACCATACTGCTAAAAATAGCAGGGGTGCTCCACTGAGTGTCTCCACTTACTAAAAATAGTAAGTCAAGCAAATGGTGTCCAAAAAAACTGAAAAATTCTAACAATTGAAGCCAAGCCATGCATCAACAAGACCCTCTATCCTCCATATTAGCCTACGAGGGCCACATAATAGGCTAATCTCAAGTATTGAGAGATGTCAACTGGAAGGGGATATTACAAAAAGCCACGACATGGTGTTTGCATCAAAACAAAGAGCTACTCCCACAGTGTCTGTGTAATATCCCTTTTGGACAAAAAACAACAATTTCGTATTTTTCCATAAACCCTTAATTTAAAACTTGGAGAAATTTAAAACAATTTCATGATTTAATTTGTCAAGAATGGAAACATGTCGAAGTTGGCAATTTTTATTTCACAAGAAGACTATAATTTCCCAACAATCTTTATTCACTTTTGCATACAAACTAAAATTTAATATGATATTACAATTGGAAAAAATTTGATGATCCAACCTCTTATTTGTTGATTACAAGGAGCTGCTACAGCTGAAATTGAAATATTGTGTTGTTGTAGTTGATTGTTGATATTAGCTATTCTAAACACCACCCTGTTACTAATTTTTGCTAACTAGAAACCCTACACGGCATCTTTCTGTACTGCTGCTAATAAAATTTTAAATATGCAATTTTGAACTACTATTGCCTTCTATACTAATGTTGCCTAAACCCTGATGCTAAAATTTAAAAATTGGTAAAACACTGGGTTGAAGTTTTCCAACTGCCTGTTGCACAATCGTCTGCTTAAAATCAGACTGCTGGTAATGACAAAATTTGTGTTGAAGTCTGATTTATGATAGCCTAGTAGTCTGAAAACTTCAAAGTCAAACCCTAGATAGGGCAACCCTGCAATCTACTTTCCAGCAGCTCTTTCACTCCTTTATGAAATCAGCATCCATGTCGTGAAATCCTAGCAAAACTGATTCTTTTAAACATAAAAGTAATTCATGAATGAAATTACCCAAAATGGAGATGAGGGTTTTTGTCCCCAAATTCGATCCTTGCAGCGCACTGGTAATCCTTGGATGGAATTACTCAAATGGCTAGGAGGGTTTTTGTTCTCAAAACCATTCTTTACCAAAGGGTTTTCGTCCTAGAGCAAAAAAGAACAATCACTCATTCTCAAGAAAATAGAGTTTGATAATCACTTAATGAATCCTCCTTTTGCCCAAACCCTTCGTTTATAGACATGTTTAGGAAAATAAAATATTGTTTTCTATTTTCTCCTTTTCCCCAAAATATAATTCAAAGTGACTTAGGAACCTTTTAAAATAATATAACTTTGTACCACATGCCTAGCATCAATTTATAACATCACTTTGGGCTCCTTAATGAAAAGACTTTATTGGACTTTAACTTTTAATAATAAAATAATATTAAGTTGTTTTTTAATTAAGTCACTAGAACAACTCCAAATGTTGTTTTTTTATTATTTCCTCAACTTATTCGAAAAAGGGGACATGGCAGTCTGGATCACTCTGAGCCTTGCTCTGACTCTGTAAACTCCTCATGTACTTTATTGACTTCTATTTTCCTATTAATTGTCTTCAAGAAGTGTTGCAAGCATTTGTTACCTAGATGAGAATGGTGCAACTAGTTGGCTCATCACGCTAACATGACTGATCCAAAATTCAGATCAATCATCCTCCAAACCTTTCTTCCCTTACACAAATCTGAAATTGTAATTTCGTTAGTGAGCTAGTGCTCTTTATAACAATCCATAAGAGGATTCCTAGTGACCACTTAATTGTAGGCCATGTAGGAGCATGGAGACCAATTAGGGCAAGTGAGGCTAGTACAGATGCATGGCGACCAGACGGCCACTTGCGCATCGTAATTTGTCCCAGTTTGGGCTCGTGAGCTTTTGTTGATGCGGTGTGCGTATTGAGCCATGGAGGGGGCCAACCATTTGGCACTATGTGTGTAGAATGTGCATTGTACATTCTCAAAAAAAATCCCTATTTTCTTGGTTTCTTTTAGTGTCGATTTTTAAGACATAACGGTCCACCCCAATAGACTTAGTGGCAGCACCCCACTTCATGGGTCCAGTATGACTCTTGACCACTCTTCTAGGCATGTTTGAGTTTATGAACTCATATAGTGACATGCTAAAGAGGCATCTTGACCATATCAGGTTTCGTTCCCCTATTTTCTACCCATTTTTTAGGCTCTAGGATATTTTAACTATGAATGTATGGGGAGAATCACAATGTATGGCACTGTCTCATTACCTCTGTCTTCAAACATTCATGGTGTCACCATGGAACATGATTTCGGCCCATGAAAAAGGTCTAAATGGACATTTCCCTTAAAAAACATATTTGGGCCCATATACCAATAAACATTTGACAAAATTAATTGTGTCAATTATTCCTAGAGTGCCCTATTTATAAATCCCTCCTAAACCTCTTGCTACATCATAACAAGATCTATTATACTCCTCTCAATCTCATAGGCTAACACTCTATTCATTGGCTATTACTCGGCTATACTAGTAGGGCTTACCACGTTGTTTTCAAGATTACACTCTTATTGTTCATTCTTTAAGAAATCTTACCTTTGACATCTAGGAGCTACATCTTGCCATTATATCCCTCCTTTTGGCCACTCTTCCTTGATGCGCTCGGTCTGTCCACAAGGCTACACAAGTTAGGGTTGGATCTAGGAGCTACTAATCATCCTTCCACAATGTCATCCACACCTTCCAACCTTACACTATCACATAGCAATCAGAGTCTAGGATTTAGGTTGGTGATATTGATTATCCCATTGGGACTTATTGAGGGTTCTTTATTTTAGCATATTGTAGATCTTCATTTATTGGCATAATATTGCATCACTGAAGGATTTTTATCATTGATTGTGACTCATTTTAGATTACATCTAGGCTTTCTTTCAAATTCTGCATTTGCATCCATTGTGTGTTTTTTTCAGATTTGCAAAGACTAAAAAGTTGCAATCTAATCCTACTCTTTCGCCTTTATTGGAAAAGGAAATATTAGCTTGGTTATTATTTCTAGATTATGTTAGGGCTTATTGCCATCTGTTTTAAATAGAATTCTACTTTCATTATTCCAAATAGAAGTGGTAGCATATACTTGCTTGGTTGGGACCCTTCATTTATCGAAACCCTAAGGACAACGATCATATCCTAGTTGACGTTTTATAGTTTTTACATTAGGTTGGTTTATTATAATTAGGCCTCGTCTATCACACTGTATTCCTTCATCATGTCAGTGTAAATCTTAGCTTAGTCCTAAGCTTGCCTAATTTATCCCATCTTCTTAACCTTGAGTTATTACCCATACTTTTGAAATTATAGAGCCCTTTTACATGGGGCTCAATTCTAGATACAATCACCCTCGCACAGGTGGTGGTGTGAGGTGCCTTGACATTTAGACTATGTCGCCCCACTCTGCTCCTTGGGTGTCAAATCCCACTTAGTTGTGTTGATGTGAGATGTGTTACCTTTGGGGAACTACTGCCCCTTTTTCCTCACCTCTTGTATGTCGACAAGGCCCTTGCATTTGTGGTGGTGTGAGGAATCTTGACCCTGAGGTGCCACCACCTATTTTTTTAATAGCTCTAGTTGTACTCCTAGTCACCTTCAGCATGCAATAGGACTTAAGTGCTTTTGCACGATTGACCCTCGTCTCTTTCTTTTCTTGTCTAGGGGTTGCATTAGGAGGACACTTGCAACTATCTTTCCTTTGTCTTGGACTCGTAGGACTAGCACAAGTATTCCTATTGCTCGAGAGCACCTCACTTGGCTTCTTGGCCTTCTCCCTTGTCCTTACCCTTATTGAGTTCTCTTGTCTTGGGCCTCCCCTCAAGTCAAGGCCCATCCCGTTTGTCATCCCATTCATGGGACCCCTGACCTTCTCCTATTCCTCCAAGAGCGTGAGAAACCTACAGTGCTGGTAGCGCACTGCTCTGCTTCACCACCCCCTCACTTTTATCTCTATAATGTCTCAACAATTTCATGGCTAGGCACTACTCATTATCTTTTTGTCTATGTATTTTGGAAACCCTGCATCATGCAACAGTGCCCAACGATGCCATCCCTATTGATTGCCTTCAAAAGTCGTAGTCATCACAAAAAGTCACAACATATTTTCATCATTTGATCTTGTCATATATCTTCACCACCTTTAAGGAGCTCTATGTTGCTTGGTCGTGAGGGCACAACTTTGTCGTCAGTGTGTCTCCTAATAGCTTCATAAAATCTTGCACCCATTTTTTCCATTATCAGACATCAATTGTCTAACTTTGTGTTTCGCATACAAACGCTAGACATTGTGTTTGAAGTAGAACTTCTAGCTCGGGATCTCTTAGTATGGTTGCACCATCTTCTTTTCCTTGCATGACACTCTACCTACTTGCAATTTTGTTCCCAAGCTTGGCCAGAAGGGTGTGAAAAGGCTTCGAGTATATCCTATCTTTTCATCTTTACTCCACACCTGCACATTGCACTATTCTAGCTAGCTATTGTCGGCAATTTGTTGGGTGCCAATTGTAAGATTTGGATTGTCACCATTTGTCTCTTAGTTAATAATGACCATATAAGTGTGCATGTGCTTATTGGGTTTGACATCAATCATCTCTTTCTATGATCATAAACATATGTATTTTAGCAATCATCTCGTCACACTATTTTTCATAGTCATATCACTTGTGGCCTATTCCTATCTATCATTAATTCAGCCAACCTCTGTCTCTCATCAAGCCCAACATCTTTGCTCCTAGTGTAGCCCATGTGTAGTCTTGTCTAGCTTCTCTTCAATGTTGGTTGGTGTAGGTTTTGCACGAGGCACTCCTAGTGCTTGGGGGCACCCAACTAGCTGGATCTGGTCTCCTCCTGTCTTTCATGACACTTCCCTATTTTTGGATCACCTCAATTCCTAGCCTTATCCCCATTGCAAATGGCATCTACCTCAACAACATCAAAGCAAAGGTTGTACTAGTATCAATGGTGACAACATCAATTCTTCCCCAGTCCATCAGCGTAGTTAAGTGAAGGTATGATCCCTCTGCCTTTCGTAAATGTAGGTTGCATCTCAAACACTTCACAACCCTCTTTCTCATAGAACGGTCACCCATGACTTGTGGAAAAATGTAAACCTATGATGAGTCCTCTACATAGATAGAAACTTTTCTGCAAGTACCACTTGTGTCCTAGAGTCCACCTCAATGGTCATAGTCTTTGTCGCATGTACCACTTGTGTCCCGAAGTCCACCTCAATGGTCATAGTAACAACACCCCCCCTTTTATTGGGTCCATTGAACCTCTCAACAACTCTCCTAGGCATGTCTGAGTTTATTGACTAGTTTTACAACACCCTAGGAAGTCGTCCTGAACTTGTCGAACTCCCATGCAATTTTTGGGGACCGGTTAGACCTCCCAAGACCAATCTGCAATGACACCACATGACTTTTTGAGAATTTGTGGTGTACAACACTGTCATTCCGCAAATATTTTGGAGCAGTCATACTGCCACCACGATTTGTGTCTTGAGCATCTTTGAGGTACCTTAAGAAATCTTTTCCACACTTATCGGATTTTTACGCATTATTTGAGCTAGGTGTGACGTCATTACCCTCCCACTTTGTCTTTGGATCTGCCTATTTAGTCCTCAACCTTAAATTTATCCTTGTCTTGACATTATCCAATTCAAAGCAATTTTAAGAAGCACTCCTTCGCATGATCACCTACAGCCAACACTACAGTCTATTTGCTTCATACAGCACACCAGTAGGGCTATTTTTGACATTTGATTGTTGTTAGGATGACACTTTTATTCTTATTTTCTTACACATATTTTGTCATTTAGGTGTTCAGATTCTACTCATCCCATAAAGATATTAGGGCAGCCTACAAGACATCTCTCATTTTTAGTCAGAACTACTTTGGCTGCCTTGTGTCTTCCTCCACCACTCTTTCTTGCTTCTCTAAGACTGTTCACTCAGCTACATTGGTTAGGGCTTGGTCAAGGAGTGTCTAGACATCCACAAAAACTCATCAGCACCTTCACCCATCACACAACCATCAGGGTCAAGGATTCCAGTTAGTGGTATGACACCCCGTGAGACATATGAGGGTTTCCTTATAGTATAATCATTCTTGGAGGGAGATATCCCCCAACAATTTTAACAAATCTCCTTTATTTCAGTTTTGCATTGTTGGGATTTTGATCATTGATTGTCTCATTTAGACTGCATCTAAGGTTTTTTGACCTCTGAAAAATCTCTAATCCTGCCTTCTAATTGACCAAAAAAAAAAGGAATTTGATCAGCTATTTTGCATTCTAGGTCAACTTAGAGTTTTATTTCTGTAAATTTTAATCAGCATTCATTTTATTGTCGCAAATAGAATTGGTAGAAAAGCCTTCGTTGGTTGGGAACTTCATCAATCCAAACTCTAGAAATCCTATTCCAAACACTAGCTTGTTTGCTTTTTGTTTCTTTCATTAACCCTAGGTTAATTTCGTTTGACTTGGGATCCATCCTTTACACAATTTAGTTTGACGTGGTTCCAAATATTCATTGCACAATTGAAAGCAAAATCCATGATGTCATTGATTAAAGGTGTATCATTCAGACACAGAATCCGGCATCTAAAAGATAAGAACTTTTTGGTTAACCAAATAAATAGAGGATTGGCGTTGGACATGGAGTGAACAGAACCACTAGAGGCAAGGATATGGTATTCTTAATCATGAAAACAGGTGTGCCTCTTTGATTGTGCCCGATAGGCACTAGACTACAGGACTCAAGGTGCACTTCCCTATCTGGCCCTTAAAATATTATCACTCTATTACTCAAGGATCTAATACACATTAAAAATATTCAATAGGCTACAGCACTTAAGGAGGGCTTGCCCATCTGGCCCTTCAAAGACTATCACTCTATTATTCAGGGATTTAAGACACATTAAAGATATTCAATAAAACCTTGTAACACATGAAATATTGTTCAATAAATCCATTGTGCTTAGATATGCGAGTTATCTTTTGCAAACTATAAACACATTAAAGTAAAGAGATCAAAATATTTTAAACGAAATTGTGATTCAATTAAGACCAGTGTTAAGATCCAATGAGCATGTTGACACCATTTTCACAAGGGTATTTTTAAATCAAGATGGATGCCTTACCTCCAAAAGTTTAAAGGCCTTAGACTAATAGGATGTGATTTTGAACCCCAAGTCTTTGTGTATGGAAAATATCAAGATGGATATCTTGCCTCCAAAAGTTAAAGCAAGATGGATGCCTTGCCTCCAAAATTTTTAATTCCTTAAGCTAATATGGTGTGATTTTGAACCCCACGTCTTTTGTGTATGGAAAATAAAACCTTTTTTGGTCATTTGACTACAGGTTTGAGCCATGAGAATGTCTATGTTTTGGTCAAACCGGAGGTTTTAATTTTGAGTGACATGGTCTTCCCGTTGTTCTATTGTTTACCAAATGAATGTGTTTTTGAGTGGTCTTTGTTACAATTCATATTAAAGAATCATCATCCATGTTGAAGTAAGCTTATATGTCCTCTCATGTTTAGTCAAGCCTTTTCAAGCCCCGTTGGCTATTTGTGAATTACATGTCACCATACAGAATGGCTAATCGCCCTTGCAGGCTAGTTTGCACATGCAGGTTAGCCAGTCCAGTAATGTCAATGATAGTTGAATCTTTGCAAATGCATCTAAATCAGTCAGCATCACTAGGACCTTAAGGAAGTGCTTGATTTTCATCAAGTTCGCAAGCCCGAATCTCATTTTGATTGGTTAAATTGTGGGGGGCCAGGCTTCATGGTCCATGTGGCTCCACTTCTCTCTCCGCACTTGTGACCTTTTGTAATCATTCTTAGCAGAGTATGCCCGAAGCAAATGACAAATTGGATGCTCAACTGATTTCCTGGTCTAACTTAGAACCTGGATTAAATCACCATTAATCTGTATGTTTTCACAAATGCCTAGGTTGTACTTTGGCTTTAGGATTACTTTGTGAGGGAAAATGCATATAATAACCAAGATCACAAGCCCAACAACACAGGCTTGAAAAAAGTTTATTGAACCTTGATAAGGACTTTGTTTTATAATTTGGATGGTTTAATAAAGGGCTTGATGTATTTTTCTAAGTTAGACTTTGGTTTTAAGGCTACTGGCTTAGCAGTAATTGACATTGTTTTTAAGACAGAAAGACCAATGACCATTAACCCCGAAAAAGTTAATTTGAACCGCTGAATGTTTCAAGAGAAGGATTTCCCGTGGGCCCTGAATATTTACTTAGTTATCAGGCTTAGGGGACTGTAAATAATTGGCATTTTGGTGAAAAATTAACAATGATGGTTGTCCAATATGATCTTTGGATCTGCCAGGCTATTGAGATGTTGGTATCTTAATAAGCAAGCAATGCCTATGGTCGTTAGATATTTTGTTCTAGGTCATCGGATGGTTGATAAGTGGTTCCTTATAGGGTTTGCATTGCTAGCACAAGGCGGGCCTAGAATTAAGAAAGAACAAAGACAAGCCACATGGAAATACAGCTGATTCATTATTTGGGCCTTCGAAGCATGTGAAGCCTGAAGGCAAATGGCAGATTGTCCCTCTAAACTGAACTTTTCAAGTGAGCATGTTTATCAAAGGCGTAGTTCAGATGGTGTTGGATCAGAATCTCATCATTGCAAGATTAAGAAGATGTGAGTGGTTTTATACTAGCACAAGAAAGATAGTTGTGAGATGGATATGCATGAACCCCCTAGATGTTTGCCATGTGGAAAGTCATCGGACTCAAGCCGCATTTTCAAGATGGGTCCACATTTAGAAGAGTAGTAACAAAAGGATGGTATGCTGCTCCATATTGTTATTACAGAGTTGGTTTCATGACATCATTGTCCCAAGCCAGTAAGCCCAATGGAGCACCACATGTAATTGAAAAGTAAAATATTTGGTTAATTGAATGCTTGAGGTGTATCATGTGGAACCCAGGACACGTGAAGGCATTTCGCCTTTAGTGAGCCTATTATAATGATCATGTCAATAAGTGGAGTATGCCAAATAGCCATATAATCAAATCTAGAGACTTGGGCATGCTTAGGATTTAGTGACTATAGAGGGATTTTATATACCTAAGTCTGACTTTGATTTCAGAATTACAGGATTGCAAATATTAAATCAGATCACAAATATGTAAACCCAATGGCAGGTGGTTATAATTGCTTGCAGCCCATGGTCACGCACCGTCGAGGTAATAAATGTTTTTCACCTAAAATTGATTTCGATGTTGAGGAGCTACTTAAGCAAACCCCTAAACCTAAAGCAGCTACAACAATGTCTGTCAATCAAGATGCATCAACAACTCACATTAAGGGTGACACAGTCAGTTTGAGTACAGAGTTTGCTTGAACAGTTTGCTTTTCAAAGCTTTATTTTGATTTTTTTTATGCGTCGGGTGATTTTTATTTAAATGAAGAGAACCAAGTTTTTGCTCAGTTATGTGAAATCAGACTTGCTGCTGGGGAAGGTTTATGTTTTAATTAAAGCAAGAGACTTCTATTGTTATAAAGCATGGGTTTATATCAGAGTTTGCTACTATGCTAAGTGCAAAGATTGTTCAAGATTTGATATAGTTCTGCAGAAGCTTTTCAAAGTGGTGGAAGTATTTCTTTTAATTGAGGAGGGCTCGTAAGGAATTGCAAAACAAAATGTGTTCAAGGAGCCGAAGTTGAAGATAACACATGAAGGGAAGCAAGCCAGAGCTAAGGTAAGGCAGGACTTGTCAATTTGCTACAATTACAATTACAAAGATGTCAAGGGCTGCCAGCTCTCGAAAAGAGTTATGGAACTTGTTTCACATAGTTGGAAGAAAAGGCTCTTCATGCCACCCTCTAATAGTGATTGGGAATATCGCTTACTCAGAGCTACAATTCCCACCATTTTCCATGCACCTGAATTCTTCATGTGGTGTCACCTAGGGTATGAACTGGGTAGGAATTGTATCTATGATGCCCATGGGTTTACTATTGTCAACTTGTATGCTCCTATTGGCAAAGTTTTCCCTAAAATGTAATACGAGAACCACTAGTAGGACTACAATTTATAAGTCCAAGAGGGTACATTGTTGCATATGCCTATGATTAGCTGAGCCTACGTTAGATAAATCTGCAGAACTTGAGATGGTCATGCAAGCATATACGTTGTGAACAAAGGAATAGAAAGACCTTTTGTATAATCTTTGATGAGATTCAATAAGGATCATATGACAAATTCTCACCGTTCACGCTTCGCGAGAAATTTGAGTAGTATAAGCCCAAATTTCAGTATTTTTCGGGATCAGATTTGGGGAGGCTTCTAGCCTGTCCATTTCAGACAACACAAAGACTTCATGCGACTCATTCTCAACTGAAATTCCAGTGGTGCAGTTCTAACCACAAAATCAAAGTTTAATATCAATGCAAATGTGATTAGTTGAGCTACAGGTTTGTAAATGAAGGAATTTTTCGATTGTCTCCTATCAGTCCAAAATTCTACCTCCATATGCAATTGGCCTCATTGAGGTCTATAGATGCCCATGGAAAAATACAGGATGCCCTATCATCCAAATCAATCAAGAAGATATTCAGTTGGTTGTAAAGCAGTTGGAGTAAAAATATTGGGTATCCGCCAAGGTGTAAAATGTAATATCCCTTTCCAAGCAAAACTTATATAGGCAGGCCGACCCACCTAAACACCAAGGGACGCCACCCTTTGGGACATCGCCTCCCTTGGGAAAAGATATTTGGAAGAGACACGTCTTTTGATGGAAGGTGATGAAGTATTTATAGTCATTCGTTGGTATGGATGGAATTCATTCAATCATGTATTAAAAAAATATAACCATGTACAAGCATTATGCTTTACAACCACTTTTAAGGACGAAATCCCTTAATCATGTAATTTGATTGCAAGGATGAAAACCCTTGTAATCATTATATCTCAAAGACAAAATCCCTTGAGGATTTATATTTTATTATTAATACAATTATATTTTTTATTTTAAATATTATTCTTAGTACAAGTTACATTTATAAAATATTATTTTAAAAGGAATTCCGAGGAATCCAAATTATCAAATAATATTCCAATTAGGGATATTACAGTGAAATCAGAGCAATTGTTCTTGTCAGCCTGCGAAAATGGAGTTTGGATTTGATGCATAGTCTATGAATCATGGAGTTAATAAGAAAATATGATTTGAAAACAAAGCTTTGCAGATTGGGAAAGGAACTTGAGCATCCACATTATTCAAAAAATGTTTTGCTCAACGTTTTGGAGGAAGTGGCTAACTGTTTGTCCTCGATAAGGCAATCAGATTCTAAGTCTATGTTTTGGGCAATGAATCCTTTGGTAACTCATTTGCTAGGTCCAAGCTATTGAAATTTCCAAATTTAGATGTGAGACTTGTGGTTATCACTTGTATTAGTGAAATTACAAGGATAACAGCACCAGAATTGCCATACATTGACAACACCATGAAGGAAATATTTTGGCCAATGGTGGAATGTTTTGAGGGTCTAGATGACATCACAAGTTCTTCTTTTGTTAAGAGGGTCACAATCCTTGATATTATGCAAAAATCAGATCTTGTGTGCTAATGTTAGATCTAGGATGTGATGATCTGATTCTTCACATGTTTGAATATTTATTTGCTACTATCCATAAAAATCATACGAAAAATGTAATAGAGTCAATGCAATCCATTATGACTTTGGTCATGAACGAGAGTGATGATATTTCAAAAGATTTGTGATCCATACTAATGTCTAGTATTGAACAGAAATCATCACCAGTGGCACATACACTAGCTAAAAGTATTGTGGCTCAATGTTCAAAGAACCTGAAACTATTTGTGACAATTGAGGGGCACAAAGATATGTTGCTAGATGAAGAACCACAAAAAGTATTAGATGCAGCAGAATCTCCAAAGAAAAAAAAAATTCATGGAGAATGAACCAAAGAATGAAGAAAAATCTGAAGTCCAAGATTGTGAAGAGAAATTGGTGGTGCAAGCCAAATTTCCAGATGATTTTACTAATGTTCAGCTTGATGGAAATTTCAGAACAGCCAATTACATGAAGCAAGTAGATGATGAAAGGGTTCCGTGCATGCATCAGACAGATAAAGTCAAAAAGGAAAGACAAAAGTACAGTGATACAAATGATTGGGACAGCAAGAGTGGACCCTTGAAAGTCCATGACATGAAGATAGATGCAGGAATTTTGGATCAGCCAAAGTACATTAGAAACCTGAGCTTGTGTTGGCAAGAGATCTCTCATTTGATAGGGACCGGATCAAGGCTTTGGGAGAACTACATCATGTTTTATCTCTTGTACATGGTACTTTGGCATGAGGGCTTACAACTGCTTGAGGACAAGCAATTTTGGGAAGGGGTGACTGTAATATCCCTTTCCAAGCATAAGACAAGGGAAGAGCCATTAAGGAGAGTGCAGCAATTAGAATTGCCCCTCTTGAGGGGAGCGCCACATTTAATAAAAAATAAAACTTATATAGGCAGGCCGACCCACCTAAACACCAAGGGACGCCACCCTTTAGGACATCGCCTCCCTTGGGAAAAGACATTTGGAGAAGACACGTCTTTCGATGGAAGGTGATGAAGTATTTATAGTCATTTGTTGGTATGGAAGGAATTCATTCAATCATGTATTAAAAATATATAACCATGTACAAGCATTATGCTTTACAACCACTTTTAAGGACGAAATCCCTTAATCGTGTAATTTGATTGCAAGGACGAAAACCCTTGTAATCATTATATCCCAAGGACGAAATCCCTTGAGGATTTATATTTTATTATTAATACGATTATATTTTTTATTTTAAATATTATTCTTAGTACAAGTTACATTTATAAAATATTATTTTAAAAGGAATTCCAAGGCATCCAAATTATCAAATAATATTCCAATTAGGGATATTGCATAAAATGAAATCCCAGGAGGGGCCCTCATGGTTATGAAGGGACTCGTAGAGCGAAAAAGCTATAAATGGATTGAGCAGTTTGCCAATGAACTTCTGAATATCCAAAAGGTGGTCAAAGGGGAGAAGAAAGAAAATTTTCATTATACTTTCCTTTTTGTTCCCATTATTTTCACATGGTGGGAAACCCCTTCAGGAAAGTTACAACTGACATCGGGATATGATCCAAAAACGCAATTCAGTAAATGGGTTGTGATCACCATTGCAAGGTTGACATTTCACAACAGGAACCTCCATTCAGCAATTAGGTGGAAAAGATGTAAGTCCTTATGGAAGCTTGCCCAAGAATCTCAGTAAGGTATTTCAAGGACAACTACAAATTGATTGATTTTTATATGCATTAAGATGTCACTATAATCAAGGTACGGAATGGATTGCTACAACCACCAAGGGCACTCTCAATTGTAACAAACACTACAATGTTGAATGATGAAGTACACAACCTGAACACCCCTCCAAATGAGAATATCAAGCAAGAAGCACCTATCAATTTGCAACCTCTGCAAGTGATACCTCTTGCACGACCTCTGAAGCCTACCATAAATTCCACAATTCAAATAAAGAATGCAAATCCACCACTAGACACTACAATCATCAGAAAATACCCCAAAGGCATAGTAGAATAAATGTGGACAAGGCCCTCGCACCTCCACATCCAACCAAGAAGATCCGCACACCCCTAAAATGCCAAAAAAGGCATTATAGGGTAGTTCCAACAAGATGAAGAGCAGGAAGATGGCCGGGAGTAAAGAGCCTCTATGGACCAAATGATGAAGTACCTCTTCCATTAAAGAAAATCCAAAGAACAAGGATATCTAGTGAATATAGTCCAACTAGCTTCACTCGCCACTTCACTCTCCAAAAAAATTTCAATGCCTTGGCACCTGGCCACACCACTTAAACATTGCAAGAAACTGCAAGTGGAGGCTTGCAATAAGTTCCAAAGGTTCAATTTGTTGATCTCATAACCTTGCAATCAGCTGTTGTAGAAAATTTGGTCACAGATAGCAAGGATGACATCAAGGAAAGAGTCACGAAAGCTTGGCATGGAACGGATTATAGAAAGGGAATGAGCATTCCATATACACAAGAAGGTACTTCCATGTAAAATGAGGCCACCTCAGTGAGTTATCCTCTATTGTGTACATATGATGATGGTGTATCTTCCACAGGGACAAGTACTTTATCTATGCCTGTCTTAATAGTTTCACGGACCACCTGGGTTGTGAGTACTTCTCCTTTCGATCCGATTACACAAGGAAATTGTTTCACAAGGGGACTCTACTTCAATTCCAGCTAGCACAGTTTCAATTCAAAACATCACAATGCAACTACCCATTTTTCAACCAGAAGATTTCTTTGAATCACAACCATTGTTGGACATTCCTAGTGATATTGGTTTGTTGGTTGATAGCCAGGATGCTACTACAACCTCAATGCCTACAAATTCTATAAGTATATAATCAATTTAGGCTCCAAGTCAGCTTGTTGCACATGCTATCGTTTGCCTCTCTCGCAACCCCACAACCATACCACTCAACATCACTTCCATTTCATTCACCCCACCCTCCATACAAGTACTCCCAATCTTGTAGTTCCCCTCACACAGATGTAGTAAGTAATAGTTTGGCATTGACCTCACACGATTTGAGTGTGTCCATGCCACTCTTTGCAAGTGTGAATAAAAATATAGCCAATAGCATCTCCACTCTTGCACCGAATTTCTTCATAGCACCAATGATTGATATTATTACAAGCGTGATAGCACCAATTTCTTCAAATAATATTTGTATAAGGGTGAACATTTCTAAGCCCCCAAGCATTACTCCATCGCAACCAACTGTTTCTCCAACAATAATTGTCACTAATGCGAGCATCCTTGTAAGTACAAGTTTCTCGCGCCCTCCTATGTTTTTTAGGGCCAAATCTAGATGTTTCTTCAAAGGACATCAATTCAATTGTGAATGTTGGTGCAATTGACATTATTCCACATTTTCCCCACACTAGAGGGCCTTTCAAAGGAGGTTGATATGGATATGGAAGACTTGATTGTTGGCCTGACCATCTTACCTCGGAAAAAAATGTATCTAACTCTAGATGGGGAAAAAATCATTAGAGTGAATGCCACATTGGTGGTAATCAATCTTGTAACATGTATTTTAGGTGTCAAGCCGAGTGGACATCGACCTTGATAACTTCAAGGCAAAAACACTTTTTTATGTAACTATGGTATTGCATGGTTGGGCCTTTTCCCTTCTCAAAACATCCAAGACCACCACATCTCCCAATGAGACCTTGGAAAACTTAGTCCAACGATTTGCAATACAAATAACTACCGCACAACCTCAGCTAGCATAGGAGGTGGACAAGGAAGGGGTTCAATTCCCCACAAGAAGGTTTTATCGTTTGGGCACACACCTCATTCAAGAACAAGCAAATACAGAGTTGTCGGAGAAGACAATAGAATACTACCACATAAACTCAAAATAATGGGACAAGCATGCTAAGGCATTTTAAGTATTGGTAGGTAAATGGAAAGAAGCAACCAAACAAGTAAAGGAGATGGGCCAACCACTCTATAATTAGGTGGAAGCACAACTCAAACACGAAGTGTGAGTCTGCAAGAAACAACAATTCAAAATTGAGCAATGTAATCTCAGTTGTACCACTGCTTCACAATTGGAGCAAACAAAAGCAATGACCAATGCCATGGAGGCCAAGCAATGGCTTATTCGGGCATATCAACAACAGATCATAGAAAATCATTGGTTTTTTCTTATGTGCCTCCAACTTAAGAAAGTTGGGGATCACGTGATCCAAACAACCAAGCAAGCCCTAAAGATGATAACCTTGTGTGAAGAGCACTACCAAAAGCTCACAGAGTTGGATGTACCCATAATCTCCCATATGGTCTAACAATGCAAAAACATGGCTACATAAATGCAATACAACCTAGAAGACTCGCAGATGTTTAAAATGGATGTTGTGCAATGGCATCTACAGTATGTTGACTATCTAAAAGTCACACTTTCACAAGGTGATTCCCCCTATTGGCTATAGTTCCAAGGAAGTCCTTCCTTGGATTGAATATAATTCCATGTGAATACAACTTTGCCATCCCCAAAGGAATTTTGACTTCCTAGTCATTAGAGGGTTTTTTGGGAGATGGTTGAAGCTATGTAGTTCACACCAGTGACTTGAACACTTCACAATTTTGAACAAACTTTGCAAAGCAAGATTGCATCAGAGTGCCAACGACTTGTCTCAAGAAGACACAAGGTTTAAGTCCACAAGACTGTTAGGAGATTTTTTTACATGTTTCAAACAATTAACAATACCCCCATCTGCAACCATCACCTAAAATTTTGGTGCTAGATAGACAAAATAGTTCAAACGTGAAGCCAACTTATCATTGATGAAATTGAGAGTGCTTCCCCAGTCAATCAATATGGTTCTTTAGTTTTTTCAAAAAACCTACTACCCTGAGAGTTTGTGGGGTGTTGGGTGCTAACACCCAATAGCACATGACAAGAATAGTTGGTTGGGAATCTCCAGACTCTAGCTCATCAACCTCTACTTATTTTTCTTCATCCTCATCTTCTTCATTGATGCCCTCAATGTAGAACAATTTATTTTCATCACATCTATGTCCTCGATTGCATTTGCTATCATAGTTAAAATATAACCTTTTTTCTCTTTTTTCTTCAATTTGTTGGGGTGTTAATCGTCTTGGTTGAGGAAATGATGTTGTCAACGTGCTATTATGGTTGCTACTAGTGAATGCATGTCTAGTGGTAACCAATAATTTTTCCTTTACCCTGCGTGCCATGATAATAAAAACAAATACATTAAGTCAACTAATCATGCATACTCATGTTGAATGTAGTCCTTGAGACCTCCAAGAAACAAGTCGTTCAAATTCTCATTTGTAATTGTCTCCACTTGCAAGAACAGGGTCAAGAATTGATGAATATAGTCCTTGACTGACCTTGTTTGCCACAACTTTGCCAACTAGCTAAAGTAATTCTCTGTCACACTACTTCTATAGTGCAATTGCAACTCGCTGTAAAAATTGACTAGGAGACACTAACAGCGTTCTTTTGAGAACACAACCATCGATATCAAATGAATTGTGCAGGTTTCAAATATAAGGATGTCATCGTAACCTTTTGCCCACCTAGGTGAAATGTCCCTTTTGGGTAAATTTCTAAATATTGATTTTTTTGTATTTTTCCTAAAACTGGAGCACAAATTAAATATGAAAACAACAATACACTGTAATTCTTATTGCAATTACATGAATACACATAATATTGATAAAATTATTTATTAAATAATAAATGTATCATGGCCAAACTTAATGATGTTGAATCAATAATTAATGATAATAGAAAACCTTTACAGCAGGATTACAACAACAAAATTGTGTTACAGCAACAAAGGAGTGCAACAAGACAGTTGTAGATGAATGGTGGCCAACAAGGCAGGGCATCACTCTCCCAAGTTGGTGATTTCCCTAAAAAAACCCTAAAACCCTCACCGATCCTTGTGGAGTTGTTTTAAGGACAACGATTTGTGTTCCTCAATTGTATAGCAGCCTCTTTAAGGTATTGCAACCCCTAAACAACAATAAACCTTGATATATGTCTCTAATAATCCATCACAAAAATCTGGAAACTGTAACCTCCAACCAACTGAACGCTGAAATTAAACTTGATTTGTCAACACAATTATAATCACTAGATGGAATCACCTCAATGGGTAAAAGGGTTTTTGTCCTCTAAAATTGTATACCGGAGGGTTTCCGTCTTCGAATGAAAAAGTTGAATACAAAAGCTCCAACCTAAAATAGGGTTTTGATTTTAAAGATGAATAATGAATAATGAATCCTTTTGAGCCCAACTCTTCTTTTATAATTTCCCATTTTCCAGTTGCCCTAACCTTAAAATCATTTAAAACACTTTTAGATAAATATTACTTTTTGGCCTACTTAACAAATATTGTTTTTTGGCCCCCTTTACAATAATAATACATAAATGTCATTTTTCCATATTATAAAATAAAGAAACTTTAGGATGACTTAAAAATATTATTAAATTATTTTTCTACTTAATCCCTTAACCTATGGTAAATTATGAATAGGCTAAAGGTCTTCTAATTGGTTTAATTGTTTGCCCCTCCCCAGAATTGTTTGCCCTCAAACAGTTGCAGATTAGGATGCTCAAGAATCTTTGTACCCTCCCATCTAGCATCTTTTGTTGGTAGGTCTTTTCACCACACCAAATATTTTGTTATGCTCATGTTTCTTAGTTTCTTCTCCTTGATATCTGTGATGGCTTCTAGAACCAAGATCAATTTGCCTTCATCATCCAAACGAGGCAACTCATCTGAAGGAATGATATATTGTCCCAATGCCCTTTTGAGGCATGAAACGTGAAATACGTTATGCATCTTGTTGTGCTCTGGCAATTCAAACTCATAAGTAACCTCCCCAATCCTCCACTTAATCCTATATGGGCCATAGAAGCGAGGCTTGAGCTTCTCAGTTCCACTTTTCTTGAGAAAAGATTGTATATAGGGCTGCAACCTCAAGAAAACCATGTCTCCAACCTCAAAATTTCTTTCAATACGATATTCATCCACATATAACTTATGTTGATTCTGTGCACATTAGGGGTTTTCCATGAGTGTCTCTAATATTTCTTGACTCTGTGTGACCAAATTTTTTGTCCCTAGCACTCTATTGTCTATGATGACCAAGTCCACAAAAGAAAGAGCATCATAACCATACAAAGCCTTGAAAGAAGTCATACCAATACACATATGATGTGAGGTGTTGTAGCAAAGCTCCCCCATATAGAGCCATTTGATCCAAGTTGGTTGCTTCCCTACTACATAGTTCCTCAAATATCCCTCAACCCACTTATTCCCAATTTCAAGGTGTGCATTTGTTTGGGGGTGGTAACTGGTACTAGGAGTCAACTCGATTTCTGTCAAATAAAAGAGTAACTATCAAAATAGGCTAAGTAACATGTTGTCCCTATCACTTACTATGGTTTTAGGCAACCCATGAAGACTAAACACTTCTCTGAAAAATAAACTCTTCCACTTATGATGCCTTGAACTCGGATGAAATAGCAAAGTGTGCATATTTAGTAAGTCTGTCAACTACAACATAAATACAACTTACCATAAACTTTTGGAAGACCAGTGATGAAATCCATAGAAATACTCTCCCATTTCTGATTTGGAATTGGTATGGGTTGCAACAAACCTACTAAAAATCCCTGTTCAGATTTATTCTACTGTCAGGTAATACACACTCTGATGTATTGGAGGACTTCTCCCTTGTGTCCTCTCCAGAAAATATTTTTCAAATTTGCTTATAAATCTTGAAATACCCTAGGTGACCAATCAATGGTGTATCACGTACTACCCTCATGTAATGTTCTCAAATGGGACGATTTAACCAAAAAGGGGTTTCCCCTAAAATCCACAAAATTTTGAATTGCTGAAATTAGAAATCAGCAAACCCTAGCATTGAAGAAATGATCCAAAACCCTTACCAAATCTCAATAAACTCTAGGCACCAATATACAAGAGATATATAGACAATTTTCAGCAACCAATTCATCCAAAATTCACCTTAATACTTGCAAATATGAGCAACAAACTGAAAATGGAAAAGATGTACCTTTTTGCCAATTTTTAAAAATCAATTGCAATTTTATGATCGCTGGAAAAATATAATTTTTATATCAAATACAGATGTTCCTTAATTTTTGCTTCAAACCTTTGCCAATAACATGCCACATGTGCCAAAAATAAGGGAAAAAATCCAATGATCCCCTAGGGCATCCAAAGTGGCCCAAAAATTCTTCCAAGCAAGTCGCCCAAGTCGCCAAGGTGTAGAATAAATTGCTAAATATTTATTAGACAAAATTCCACCTTTCACAAGTCAATTTGATCAAGAAACCCTCTCAATAAATTAAATAATAATTCTTAGAAATAGGTGACGTCAAAAGACACTTTTTGTAGAATAATCAACTCCAAATCTTCCAACACTTATTGGACATACATCTTAATATTTTCTTCACGCATAAAGAATCAATATCAATTTTCAGCATATATTCAATTTAGATCTTCATTGTATATTTGTGCCTTTCAAAAAGGGGCGAACCACCTTGGGGAGATAAAATACCTTATAAATCTCGCCAATTTTTAGGATATCTTTTTTTTTTCTTTGCTTAATTCCTAAGCCGACATTCTTCTTTTTCGAATATAATATTAAATTAATTGTTTTAATATTAAATAGTAATTAAAATTACTTTTAGACTAATTCAATAATGATTTCAATTAAATATCTTAGTGGTAAAAACCACTTTTATAAAATATTCTAATACGCAACTAATAATTGTCTTATATGAGCAAATGATTAAAATCACTATTTGGCAATTAATAATTAACTAATAAAATAAAACCCCAAAAGAAATCTTTTAGTTTATGGGGAAGTAGACTAAAGGTTTTCAATCCCTGCTCATATATGATGTGAAAAATAGGGACATCACAATCCACCCTTCCCAAAGTTGTTTGCCCTCAAGCAATTCCAAACAAGGGTTCCTTGATAGAGCATCTGCGACCACATTGTTTTTGCATTTCACATATTCAATATCACAATTATAAGCTTGCACCTTGCTTATCCACTTTTGTTGCCTGTCATTCAATTCATTTTAATTGAGAAAAAACCTCAAACTATTGTGATCTGATTTAACAATGAATTTGCCACAAACTAAATATTGCCTAAACTTACACAAAGTATGTATAATTGCCAACATCTCATTGTCATAGATGAATAATTTTTTTCTGAATTTTTGAGTTTGCTACTCTCAAAAGCAATAAGGTGTTTATTCTGCATTAGGAGAACCCCTATCCCTTCATTTGAAGCATCACATTCAACCACAAAAGAGGTAGAAAAATCTGAAAAAGCAAGTACTGGGCAAGAACACGTTACCTCAAGTTTTTCAAATGTTAGTTGGGCTATTTTGGACCTTTGAAAACCCCTTTCTTAGTCAAATCAGTCAAGGGGGCAGCAAGTTGTGAAAAAGCCCTCACAAATCTCCTGTAATAACTACGACCACAAAAACCTCTCAATTATGTGAGTGTAGAGGGAATAGGCCAATCCATGATAGCTGCAATTTTTTGTTTATCCACTTGCACACCTTGTGCATTGATGACATATCCCAAATACAATATCTTTGTTAATCCAAACTCACACTTGGATTTCTGTGCAAAAAAAGAATGCTACTCCAATGTGCCCAAAACCAAATTCAAGTGCTTCAAATGCTCCTCCAAAGTTTTGCTATACACAAGAATATCATCGAAAAAACCTAGCACAAACTTCTTTAGATATTTGCCAAACATATTGTTCATACATGACTGAAAAGTAGCTGAGGTATTAGTCAATCCAAAAAGCATAACCAAAAACTCAAAATGCCCAAAATGACATCTAAAAGCAGTTTTATGAATATCCTCTTCTTTTACCTTGTTTTGGTGATAACCGAATCTCAAATCAATCTTCTAAAAGTAGGCGGCACCATGTAATTCATCAATCCTAGGTATTAAATACCTATTCTTGATGGTCTTCTTATTCAACAATCTGTAATCAATGCACATCCTCATAGTACCATCTTTTTTCTTTATTAGAACAACTGAAAAAGCAAAAGGACTTGAGCTAGGTCTTATGTGTTCCATGTCAAGTAACTCTTTGATGTTTTTTTCAATCTCTTCCTTGAAAGTTCTTAGATGACAGTAAGGAGTGACAATAACCAGTTTGGCACCCACTTCTAACTCAATATTATGCTCAAAACCTCTATCCGGTGGCAAACCAAAAGGTAAATCATCAAAGACATGAACATGTTTGTCTAAAGTAGCTTGTAACTCACCATGAGGGGGTTGTTTTTTCTTTTTTCTGCATTTACTGTGATAAGGCAGCTTGCTGCCCAAACAATTTGACCTCTTCTAAAAGCCCTTTCCATCCTCTTCATAGACAACTCTTGTGGAGCACTATTTGCTAGACCCTTGAGGACCACTTCCTTGCCCTCTTTGAAGAATTTCAGTTCCATAGTTTTATAATTTTGAGTGAATTCACCTAAGAAATACAACCATTGAACGCCCAAAACAATATCAATATCTCCAATGTCAACAACATAAAAATCATCAATTACCTTGTGTTTCCCAAGAGTGATTGGGAGTTGTGGCAACTTCTTCAAACAAGAAATGGTCAACCCATCCACCATAGTCACATTGAAGCCCTTGCAAATTGTGATTTCCAATGCCATCTTCTCCACCAAGCCTCCATCAATGAAGTTATGTGTGGCTCCACTGTCAATCAATTTAGTTACTCTTTGTCCCCTCAATGTGTCTTTTATTCTAAAAGCATGATACTTGGGAGCTCCTGAAAAAGAAGCAAGTGTGCTACCCAAGTCTTATGTGTCCTCCTCATGCACATGCTCAACAACAACATTTTCATTTTGCTCGATACTAATATCAACAATATCAAAATTTGAATCATCATCAATTACCTCAATCTAGAGGATATGTCCTTTGCCCATGCAACGGTGGCCTTGGTCCATGGATCCTTGCAAGTGAAACACAACTCTTTCCTTCTCAGCTCATCTCTAGCATCCTTCATATTGCTGCTATAGGGCAGCGATCTATGAGGTGGCACATATGGTGTATAAAGCTTCTTTTGTTGCTCATTGGGTGGTGCCCTAGGCTGCCCACTAAAATCAGACCTTGGCCACCTTGTATTTGCCCCTTTGGGCAATGAATAGGTGGCTGCCCTCTTGGCCATTCATGGCCCCTGTATGCTGAACATTCTAAATTCAAAGCTTTAGTGATAGCATCTTGTAAAGAAAGAGGGTTAAAAGCCTTAACCAAACACTTCAAAGGCTCAAACAAACCCTCAACAAACAAAACAACCAACCTCCTCTCACTAACATCTGGTACCATAATTGAAATCTTTTGAAAATCAGCAACATACCTTTCAACATCATGATATTGCTTGAGTTGTGTCAACTCAGGAAAATGTATTTTTGGATCCCTCCTATCAAATCTCTCCATGATCCTCTTACCAAACTCCTCCAAGATAGTAATGGATCCATGGCCTTGTGTGATTAAGCCATGAAACCACCACTCATGAGCAATACACTCCAAATGTTGGGTAACAAACTTGAGAGCCTCATCCTCAAACATGGGGTTAAGTGATAAATATGTCTCCAATTTCTGCAACCATGATCTCACAAGGAATTTATCGGTACCATCAAAAATAGGAAGAGAAATCTTACCCAACCTTTGTTATAAATCTCTACGGGGTTGCATGTTAGGAACCCTTGGTTTTGATCCCTCCATCTTACAATAGTCACGAAAAGACGAGTTCTTGGTGGCAAAGCTTAGGGCTTCATACTCTTGTTGACAAATATCAAATGGATCAACCCTCTGGTGTCTCCAATTCCATCTCCACTACCGGTTCTCTCTGCAAAAAAGTAACCTTGAAGAATTCATGAGGGGGGTTAATAGAAACCCTCTCATTATCATTCGAATTTCTTTCTCCATTGAAGGGGTGGCCCTTTCTTGGAGTTATAATAGCTTTCAACATAGCTACAAATTGCATACCCAAAGTATGTTGAAGATCTTGGCTTTCTTTGATCAAACCCTGCAAAAACTTAACCTGTTCTGAAATAAACTCTTGGTCATCCATGGTTTTTCCCTTTCTCTAATAATACAAAATATTTTTATCTACTTGAATCTAAATTAATACTAAACCTCACAGGTGAACAAGATCGGTGCTCTGATACCACTGTAATGTCCCTAAATGGAACGATTTAACCAAAAAGAGATTTTTTCCTAAAATTCACTAAATTCTGAATTTTTGAAATTAGAAATCAACAAACTCTAGCATGCAAAAAATGATCCAAAACCCTAACCAAATTCCAATAAACCCTAGGCGCCAATATTGAAGAGATATATAGACAATTTCTAGCAACCGATTCATCCAAACTTCACCTTAATACTTGCAAATATGAGCAACAAACTGAAAATGGAAAAGATGTACCTTTTTGCCAATTTTTAAGGATCAATTAGTTTTTTATGATAGCTGAAAAAATACATTTTTTATATCAAATACAGTTGTTCCTTGCTTAATTTCTGCTTCAAATCCTTGCTAATAACATACCACGTGCCAAAAATAAGGGAAAAATTCCAGCAATCCCCTAGGGCATCCAAAATAGCCCAAAAGTTCTTCCAAGCAAGTCGCCCAAGTCGCCAAGGTGTAGAATAAATTACAGAATATTTATTAGACAATTTCACCTTTCACAAGTCAATTTGATCAAGAAACCCTGTCAATAAATTAAATAAGTCTTAAAAATACGTAACGTCAAAAGACACCTTTTGTAGAATAATCAGCACCAAATCTGCAAACACTTATTGGGCATACATCTCAATATTTTCTTCAAGCATGAAGAATCAATATCAATTTTCAGCGTATATTCAATTTAGATCTTCATCATGTATTTGTACCTTCCAAAGGGAGCGAACAACCTTGGAGAGGTAAAATACCTCATAACCCTCCCATGCCAACTTTTAGGATATCCTTTTTTTTCTTTGCTCAACTCCCAAGCCGATATTCCTTTTTTCGAATATAATATTGAATTAATTGTCTTAATAATAAATAGTAATTAAAATTACTTTTAGGCAATAATTCAATAATTATTTCAATTAAATACATTAATGATAAAAACCACTTCTATAAAATATTCTATTAATTAACTAATAATTGTCTTATATGAGCAAATAATTAAAATCACTATTTGAAAATTTAAATTAACTAATAAAATAAAACTCCAAAAAGAATCTTTTAGTCTATGGGGAAGTAGACTAAAGGTCTTCAATAACTGCTCATACATGATGTGGAAATGGGAACATCACACCTCAAGACCTCATGCTTCATTTTTTATTTAAAGACGAGATCAATCCTACCCTTATAAAGGATGAGATCATCTACCACCTTGTATCTATCATCTTGTAATCTGTCTTCAATGATATCAACCGTAAAGATATTCTTTACATACTTTGCCATTATAGTAACCTTTCAATCAGCAGAGATTTTAGACATTGAGCATAGAGTTGGTTTTCTGGATAAAGCATCAGCTACAATATTGCTTTACCCTTAATATACTCTATATCAAAATCATAAGCTTGAAGTTTACTTACCCATTTATGTTGCCTATCATTCAAATATGTTTGGTTGAGGAATAATTTCAAGCTATTATGATCAGTTTTGACCATAAATTTGCCACACACTAGGTATTGTGTGAATTTCGTTAAAGCATGCATTATGGCCAACATCTCTATCATAAATTGAGAATCATTTTTTTGTATCTTTGATTTTCCGCCTCTCAAAAGCTATGGGATGCCCTTTCTACATCAAGATTGCTCCAATTCCTTCTGATGCATTATGGTCTAACACGAATGGGAGTGAAAAATCTGGAACAGTTAAGAGAGGGCATAAACTCACTATCTCTTTGAGCTTGTCAAAATCTTTGTGTTGATTCTGACCAATTAAAAGTTGTTCTCTTTGTTAAATCAGTCAAAGGGACAGCCAACTTTGAAAATCCTTTGACAAACCTTCTATAGTAACTGCAGAGACTAAAGAAACCTCTCAACTGTGTCAATGTGGTAGGAGGTCACTCCAAAATGGCTTGGAGCTTTTGTTGGTCCACTTGAACTCCTTGGGTATTAATGACATGCCCTAAGTACAAAATTTCAGCCATCCCAAACTCACACTTAGACTCCTTAGCAAAGAGAGTCTGCTGCTCCAAAATATGCAATATTGTATCCAAATGCCTTAAATGGTCCTCCTAGGTCTTACTCTAAACCAAAATGTCATCAAAAAATACCAAACAAATTTTCTAAAATGCTTACTGAAAATATGATTCATACATGAATGGAAAGTGGTTGGGGCATTTGTCAAACCAAAGGGCATGACTAAGAACTCAAAGTGCCCAAAGTGACATTTGAAAGTTGTTTTCTATACATTCACATCCCTCACATGGATCTAATGATAGTCTGATCTCAAATCAATCTTTGAAAAATACACAACTCCATGCAACTCATCAATTAATTCATCAATCCTAGAAATGAAATACCTATTTTTTATAGCCTTTTTGTTCAAGACTTTGTAATCAATACACATCCGCATAGTACCATCCTTTTTCACCAGTACTACTAAAAGGAGCTAGAACTAGGCCTAATGTGACCCATCCCCAAAAGCTCCTTGATAGCCTTTTTAATTTCCTCCTCGAACCCTCTTGGATGGTGGCAGGGTGTAATCATCACAGGTTTAAAACCCAGTTCCAACTATATGTTGAAATCCTCTATCAAGTGGCAATCCTGGAGGTAAACCAATGAACATTGTGCCATGCTTGTCTAAAATAGACTATATGTCCACGTGATAGGATCTCTGATTTGGGGCTGAAGTTGTGGTGTTCACCAAACAATGAGCTTCCCAAGCTATTTGTCTACTACGAAATGATCTCTCCATCCTCTTAGTTGCAACAACTCTAGGAGCTCCATTGCAATACCTTGAAGCACTACCTCTTTCCCATCTAATTGAATTTCAGCTCCATGGTCTAATAATTATGTGTAACCTCCCTAAGGGAATGTAACCATTGCACCCGTAATACCATATTTGTTTCTCCTATGCCCACAACATAGAAGTCATCATGCACCTTGTACCTACCAAGTTTAACATCCAACTGTTGAATTTGCTTAGTGCAAGAAATAGTAAAACCATTAGCTACAACAACATTGAACCCCTCAAAATCCTTTGTTTTTGAACCTCCTACAGCTACCAATCCCTCATCCATGAAGTTGTGGGTTGCATCACTATCACTCAGCACTATGGTTTTAGGTCCATACAAAACTCCAAGAACTTTGAAAGGATGATATCTAGGAGCACTAGAAAGTGTAGCAAGGGTGCCCCTAGGGTATCTTCTTCTTTCTTTCAGGTTCCGGTTCTTTCTCTTCAATTTCAAGTTTAGGTTCCTCTGCTTCTGACTCTCCATCTGATATTACCTCTATGTAATGTATTTGATCTCGCCCAAGACATCGGTGACCAAGTTCCCATGGCTCCTTGCAAGAGAAACACAATTTCTTTCTTTTGAGCTTGTTTATGGTCTCTATATCTTTACCTAATCTATGTGGCAGCGCTTTTTTTTAAGTGACTCCTTGTTGAAACGGTTGTTTTTGCTGCCCAAAGGTGATGTCCTTTACTGTCCAAAAGGTGGTGTCTTTGGGGGAAAAAATGGGTGCTGAAGATTCCAAGTTTAAAGCCTTCTTAATAGCTTCTTGTAAAGACAGAGGATCAAAGGCTTTTGCCCAACCCTTGAGTGGTTCAATTAGTCCTACAAATAGAACTATAAGTCTCCTTTCTATCACATTAAGAACCATAACGAATAATATTTGGAATTCTGCAATATAGTTGTCCACAATTCCAAACTGCTTAAGCTAAGCTAATTCTCTAAAATGGATCTGAGAATCTTTTCTATCAAATCGATCTATTAATCTTTCGCTGAATTCTTCCAATGTAGAAATGGAACCGTGCCTTTGGGTGACCATACCATGGTACTACCACTCGTGCTACTCCTTCCAAGTAAAGGGTAACGAATTTGATTGCCTCTTCTTCATACATCAGATTCAATGATAAGTAGTTGTCTAGCTTTTGCAACCAAGACCTAGCAGAACATTTATTAGATCCATCATATGTAGAAATTGTAATATTACCCAAACATTGTTGGATATCTTTATGGGGTTGATCATGTTGAGTTCTCCTTTCCCTCCATGTACTATTCTTCATTCTTAGATCACAAAACTCTTGGAAAGTCAATGCTTATTGTATTGCAAGGTTGACTTCTTCATATTCTACATGATATATTGAAAAGTCATTCCCTACGTAATGTTGGAGCTTTGCCTGTTTAGATGTTCTTTTTTTCGCATAAATTTTGCTCAGAATGTCTTGGAAGGGGTCTTGATTGAGGCCCACTCATTAGTTGACGAGCTTCCTTCTCTTGATTTGCCTTATTTTGATTAACATTTTACAGAGCTTGTACTAACCCTACCATGGATTCACTCAATGTCATCTGGACTGTTCTTTCCAAATCCCTCTAACACCGGCTTATAATTTCTTGCAAAAAATTCATTTCATCTATAGGTACTCTTCTTTATCCATCCCCCATGACGACCTCTTCTATTCTTGGCAACTGAGCCTTTCTTCTTTCTCTTTGGTAATATTTGATTTCTCTTCTACTAGCTCGCATATGAAATCAAATTATTAATTTACCCTATAGACTGGCAAGATCAAAATTATAACGCTGAAATGTCCCCTTTGGGTAATTTTCTGAACTTTGATTTTTTTTGTATTTTCCTAAAACTAGAGCATCAATTAAATATTAAAACGACAATATTCAACAATGATATTGAATATTAAACTGTAATTCTCATTGCAATTGCCTAAATACACATTATACTGATGAAACTATTTATTGAACAATAAATGTATCACAGCGAAACCTACTAATATTGAATCAATAATTGAGGATAATAGAAAACCTTTACAGTTAGATTACAACAGCAGAATTGTTTTACAGCAGCAGAGGAGTGCCACAAGGCAACTATTATAGATGAATGGTGACCAACAAGGTAGGGTGTCACTCTCCCAGGTTGGAGATTTTCCTAAAAACCCCTGAAACCCACCAATCCCTGCATAGCAGTCCTAAGGACAAAGATTTGTGTCCCTCAATTGTACAACCTCTCTAAGGTACAACCCCTAAACAACAATAAACCCTAATATGTCTCTGATAATCCCTCACAAAATTCTGGAAATTGATAACCTCCAACGAACTGAAAGCTAAAATTAAACTCAATTTGTCAACACAATTATAATCCTTGGATGGAATCACCTCAATGGGTAAGAGAGTTTTCGTCCTCTAAACCTGTACACTGGAGGGTTTTCGTCATCAGATGGAAAAGTTGAACATAAAAGCTCCAACTTAGAATAGAGTTTTGATTTCAAAGATAAATAATGAATAATGAATCTTTTTGAGCCCAACTCTTCTTTTATAATTTCCTTTTTCCCAGTTGCCCCAACCCTAAAATCATTTAGAACACTTTAGATAAATATTACTTTTCGGCCCACTTAAAGAATATTAATTTTTTGCCCTCTTTATAATAATAGTACATAAGTGTCATTTTTCCATGTTATAAAATTGTCACTTTAAGAAGACTTGAAAATATTATAGAATTATTTCCCTACTTAATCCCTTAGCTCACGGGAAATAATGAATAGGTTATGGGTCTTTTGATTGGTTTAGTTTTAGAAAAGAGACATTACACTGGGATATGATGTAGATCAAAAAAAATATTCATTTGTTTGATCTAATTGAGTGGATCCTTTCCATAAAAATTATGCATCTCCACCTTCTATAGCAGGTTCCTAGGCCCAGAATTAGTGCTAGCCATGGGATGAGGTTATGTAGCATTTGGATCAAGATTGGATTGTCCCTAAGATCCACCTTGAGTCGGTTGTGAGACTAACATATTGACAGAAGTTGTGAGCATAGCCAATTGTGTACTAATGCTAGCCATATCTCCTCACATATTATCCATATCTCCTTGTATGTTAGACATACTATCATCCATATCGCACACTTTCTCATCCAACGAAGAAAACATCATAGTAGAAGTATCACATAATCCACAGTTGGACTTTATCTCCTCTTTGTTAGGAATTTTCCTAGTGTGCATGAATTCTTTCCTAGCCTCTATTTTGCAGCCTTGTCATGATGTTTGACAATGCAAAATTTGATTTGATCAAACTTTGACCAACCAGTTTCAGACTTGGGTCGGCCTCAAATCCAAAACTTGAAAGAGCAAGCCCCCACTAGATTTTTGTGAGCTTTCTAAAAATGTAAAGAAAGTAGAAAATTTCGGAAATCGCGGCCTATAGAGCAAATTTATGAAAATCCCCAAAATCACAATAACTCACTCAAAAATGATCAAAGAATCCTATTTTTTTAATTGTAGCTTCCTTAAATGATTCTCCAACTTCAATAGAAGAACAACAAAAATCCTAAAATTGCAGCCTATAGAGCGAATTTAGGAAAAACCCTAAAATCACAATAACTCTGTCAAAAATGATTACAAAACCCTAAAAAATTATTATACCTTCCTTGAATAATTCTCCAACTTCAATAAAAAAGGCAAAAAAAATTGTAACTTGTTTGCGAGATATAGGTGATTCTTCAAAATTAAAGTTTTGACCACCCCTTTGCCCAAATCGAAGACCCGATACAACCTGAAATGAAATTACTATGCCACTTGATTAGAATAACAACAATAGATCACAATACGATTGAAATAGTGCAAAATATTTAAATAAATGATGAGTCACATCGAGGGGGCAACCTCCACAATCTTACAATAAGAATTCGCAATGTGATAATCTAATATTAACCACTACCTCGTATACATACACTATTTATGTTTTGGAAACACCCTAGGCTGTCCCTACCGCCAATATTAAGCTAAAAATGATTATATGACTTAATTAAAGATTATGTTAGCCACAAGTCAACCACACATATCCCAATACACACCAAGGCTAAAAGGGCGTAGAAAATAATCATAACATTTTACATTGACCAAAGATCGTGACATTTTATAGTGACCAGTGATAATGACATTGTGCAGCGACCAATATTTTTGACTAGAAAAAATAATATGGGTAGCCCCCAAAGCACTAGGGGTGCATTTAGTTGCTAACAATGCCACGATCCATAACCCATAGGATTTGGAGCCTACGTATATAAATCATGGACCTTTGTACTAAAAACTATTTGTCATTTATATCCAGTTTAGTTTTGATAAATATGACCATTTTGTATTTATTTTGACATGAATTTATGTCTATTCTGATGCCAAAAAATTTTATGTCATGTGACTGATAAATATCCCAGTGTTTCTCTTGATATTTCCTAGAGGAAACAAATTAGTGGTACTGCTAGAAAGGTGATAGATGAAGAGTGCCTTTGTATTCCCCCTACAACCAACCAAACCATTGGTTGGGAGAAAGGAATTCTAATCATGATTTTTGTAGCATGGTAGTGCATGCATGAGGTTTAATCGTCCTTTTAATCTAACGCACAATAATGTTATTTATATGTATAATAAAGCATATAGAACTAGTTCATGGGAGTGGGCCTACAAACTCCGTCACTTTTCTTGCAACTGTAGTTTTTCATCTATAATGAGATCACCATTACAATGAAAAGTGTATAACCGAGACAAGCAAAATTATTTAAGATCGGAATCACCGCTAAGAATTATTTGAACACCCACGTTTTAAAGATGTCAATCGCACCAAAACAGAATGCATGCAAGAAAAACAAATTGTTTTTGTCCCTACCAAATAGCAACAATGAAATAATTTATTTGTGGTTTGTAGAGAGCAGAAAAAAAGCCCTTCTTTTCAAATTTACTTATTGCTAGCTTCCATTGTATGGTCACCAATCAAGCATATAGACACAAAATCTCAATCTTCTGAGTAACCAAAACAAGTCAATCCATGTTATAGTTCATATGATCTGTAATTGTCTTAGATATTCCAGTGGACATCTGCTAACACAAATCTTATGCTTAATTAATAACTAAAAATAAATGATGTCATTCTTCAAAAGCGATGCTCAAACATTGCAGGAAATTGAATGCTTGCCAACACAATTGCTAAGGATTCAATAAAACAATGGAAAAGTATGGAGAATATGGCAAGAAATGAGTCTACAACAAGAAAACTTCATATTAACACCATAATTATCATAGAGAAACCCAATATGGGAAAACTCTAGCATGGAAATGAGTTGTGTCTCTGCTCCTTCAATCAAATTCTGCAATCCACAATGCAACTTACAAGGAGTGGCTCCCAAATGGGTTGATTGGACCACTGTGGGCTCACAACACTCCTACAGCATCCCACTACTTTCTTCCCTGAAAAATCAGACTACAATGACCTCCTAACTTACTGAACTTCCATACAATTGCCGCAAACTCTCTAGATGATCAACTACAGACCCATTACATGAATTTATAAGTGTCAGGAGGCTGAAACAATTAAAACTAGCCATTGACATGCCCATGGGAAAACTAAGTGAACCATCTAGGTGAGGTATCACTGCTGCTGCAACGTCTTGAAACTCAAGAGTCATGTCAAGACATATTCGACACTTTCTGGGAATGCCTCTGGACAGTTTTGGCAGCTGCTGAATGTGTACAAATGACTCTATTTGATTTGAATCCCTGCCATACCTCTCTTAAAAAAGCTCTGCACCTTGGACACATTTGAAAGATTTTACCTAGAGAGATCCAGCATGCGCTGAACCTATCATGTTTGTGTTTTTCTTCATTCCCTTGCAAAACTGCACCTTTATGATGATATCCTAAGCATAGAATCAAATCTCGGCTATTACCTCTCTTGGAAAGCTATGCACCTTGGACGCATTCGAAACGTTTTACCTAGAGAGATCCAACATGAGCCGAACCTATCATGTTGGTGTTTTCCTTCAATCCCCTACAAACCTGCACCATTGTGATGATATCCTAAGCATAGAATCAAATCTCGGCGATTTCTCACCATTTCTCGACAGATCTCGCAGTATACTAGCGTGCCGAGATACTAGGCTCTATCTCGCAAGACGAGAAGCCCTGATTTTCTCGACAATTTTCACCGAGAAATTTTAGTGATTTCTCAGCAAAAATTGTCAAGAAAATCCCATTTCTCGGATACCAAAAAAAAACAATGCATTAAAAATTAAAGGTAAACTGCGAAATGTTTTATCGCGATTAGTCATTCTTATTTTGCATAGGCCACAGACAATATTGCTAAGTGAAAAGCAAAAACTGTACCCTCATATTAGTATTTTACAGTCATCCCATGCATATTACAGTGCTCACTGCCATCATTCAAGTTGCAAGTTTGTCGCCCAACGCCAACCCTACACTGTGCATAGTCTCCGCGATTTGAACTTTGGGGCCCATTAAAAGTTTGAAGTTTGAAGTTGAACTTTGTAGTTTGTAATATTATTTTGCAGCTTGACACTTCACAGTGAGAATCAATTGACTATTGACACTTCAAAGTGAGAATCGATTGGCTTATTATACTCTCGTCTGTCAGATTGTGCATAGTGATAGCGCTGTTGGCTGCGGGCTTACTGCTTGTGTAGCCTATATATACTTTATAGTATAACTATACACCCTATAGTATATACAGTATACAATATATTATTATTTGGGGGCCCATGTTTACAGCGGAGATTGCAGATTTAGAGAGGGAGGCAGAAGAAGCAATAGCATCTGGGGTAGCAGAGGTATAAGGAAGTGTTGGTGAGGATCCGGATGATACATTTGGCTTTGCTAATGATGTTAGGAGGAAGTTTTACCTTCCACTTCCACTAGGCAGCCACATCAAACTTATTCTAGGCACTAGAGATGAAAAATAATATGTAGATTTGATATTTCATGACTCTGAGCATTGCAGTTTGTAATTTTGTAGTTTGTACTTTGAGTTTGTAGTTTGCAACTTTGTAGTATTGTTACTATTGTACTCTTTTATCTCACATTGATAGAAAATATATTTATGGGCCTATGGCATTCTCTACATTCATTTTTCATGTCATTTAACAATGTTTTACATTTTAATTAAGTTTATTTTATGAATTTATATGTTTTTTAAAGTAGTGATAAAGTTGCCAAGAAATTCCCCAAATTCGAGATCCAGTTCAATTTTTGCCCTCCTGAGAAAACGTCGAGAACGAGATTTTGAACTATGATCCTAAGGTCCATACATCCTCAAGTAGTTTTCGTCTGTGATTGTCATGGCTATGACCCCCAAATTGCATGTGCATATTGATGGTTGTCTACTTGCATCCAATGCTTGGTCTAAGCTTAAATCTATTTATGACGTGAATGAATCTCACAAAATTCAAACTCAAAATCAACTGTCTGATTTAAAATGTAATGACTTAAAAATTATGGATAATTTCTTGATTAAAGTTCATTCTTTGCACTCTCAATTAACTGGTTTAGGCATTAAACTTTCAGATTTGAATTTGATTCATATTATCATGAAAAAGTATTTGTCTTGACCTTTTCAACAGTTTATTACAAATGTTCACTCGCAACTGGTTATTCCTACGACATTTGATTTATTTTGTACTTTGTTGCATCAAGAAGAACAAAAGTTGATTCAATTTAATAGTTTTAAGACTAATGAACATGCTTTCGTTTTTAAACACCAACATAAAAATAGTAAAGAACGTGCTAAGTCCAATAATACCCATGATAAGAAAGAACACAAATATAACTCAACACCTAAGAAGAAGTTAGAGTGTAATTATTGTGATAAAAACACATGTGATGAAGGTCATTTTTTTTTTAAATGTGATATTAAAAATGAAAAGCTTAAAGTCAAAGACAATGCTAGCACTAATAACACTAAGACTCAATCTAAATAGAAGTATAAAACTAGAGTTGCTTTTACTTGTGCTTTGTTTGCTTCTATTGAATGTATTATTGATTCTGGTGCTACTAAATATATGACATGCAATGCTAAGTTGTTTACTTCCCTATAACTAGATCTTTATAACATTCACTTAAGTCTTGCAAATCATGCTTCTTGTAATGTTGAAGCCATAGAAACTGTTTAAATCCCAAATGGTGAATTGCATAATGTCTTGCTTGTTCCTGATTTGAAATTGAATTTGTTTTATGTTCTTCAATTATGCAAACAGGATTCTAAAGTAGAATTCTCTAATGACACTTGTTATGTTGAATATATTAAACAAGATTTTTAAGTAGTTTCTACTATTTTTTTAGACAATGATAATTTGATCAAATTTACTGGATTCTCTTCTTCCTCCTTTTCTCATGACTTGCTTGTTTCTAATAATGCTAACTTGTGGCATGAAATATTAAGACATATTAATTACCAAAGTATTGTACTTATAAACAAACTTAATATGGTGCAAGGTTTGCCTGAAATTTCTTACTGATTCTATTTGTAGTAGTTGTATGGCTGATAAAATTCATCGAGAATGTTTTCCTATCTTGGCATGCTAATGAAAAGCTTTATTTAGTTCATAGTGATCTCTTAGGCCCTATGCAAATTCCTATCAATGGTGCAAAGTATGCTTTAAATTTTGTTGATGATTGCACTAGACGAGTTTAATGTTATGAATATAGACGCAAAGCAATATTAATAAAATAAAGATGAAAATAAAACACAGAGAACACAATACAAGAGAGACACATATTTAACATGGTTCACCCAATATGTGTTACATTCACACAGATATAGCTAGTTGAAGGGATAAACCTACAATACATCCATAGCAATTTCCTATTCACTCGCACACAGTGCACTGTTGTGATTGCAATGCCCTCATATCAAAGAAGGGTTACATATTAGAGAAAAAATGTACCAACATAATTTCTACAGTCAGATCTGCAACCTAATAATGAATGGTCTAGATTTACTACGAAATGACAATATTTTACAATGCATTTTTCACAATTTTTTTGCTTCGGAGGCACTGCCCCCACGGAGGGACAACGACCATAGTGGGGGGAAGCCCCTCCACACCCACCTGTTAGGAACTAGGCATTCTAATAAGATCAGGGTCCACCATCGAACATTTGGATTTATTTTTTGAAAACTAAAAATCAAGTTTTAGACACTTCTATTGAGTTTGAAGCCTTTTTTGAAAAATAATCTCATTGTTCTTTACACATATTATACACTAATAATAGTCTTGAATATGTTAACAATGATTTCCTTGCATATTGTAAGCAACATGGTATTAAACATGAGAAAATTGTTCAATATACACCTGAGCAAAATGGTGTCGTTGAATGTAAACATAGGACTATCATTGAAATGGCTAGGTGTATGTTGTACGCTAAAAATATGCATTACAAATTTTGGTATGAAGCTATGTATTGTGTTGTTTATCTCATTAATAGGACTCCCACTAAAGTTATTTTAAATATTACACTTGAAGAAGCTTGGAGTGGTAGAAAACCTAATTTGAAGCATTTACGTGTTTTTGGTTGTGATGCATTTGTTCATGTTCCAATAGAAAAATGTAAGAAAAGTGCAGGTTCCAGCATGACAGTCTTTCCTTCTTGTCCTCTTCCATGTTTTTGTTGAGGGATATTGCTGCTCCATTGAAGAGTTTCAATGTTTATAGAAAGAAGTTTTGATGTCGTTGTATCTCTAACAAATAACTGATCCATTTTGGATCATCTTATTGGACAAGTTCCTAGTCTTAAACGTACCAGCTGGCTATTGTCCATAGATTACGTGTCATTCCTGTAACAAATGTTCTAAACAGAAATTGTACAGTAAAGATTGAGATTAAATCACCATATCATAGACCAATTAGCCAAACATTTGAATCCCCACATTAAGAGAGCAGAAACTTACACACGTTAGAAGAGGAACAAAATAAAACTAACATATACATTACAGAATGTTTGCCATGACCATTTTTTAACATTTGCAAGTCATTTAAATATTGACAAATGACAATAAATTTCAATGTTCAAGGAAATAAATGAAGCATTTCAATCATCTGTATTCAAGAGTTTTCTAAGGAAAATTATCGTATGAGGATTAAGACATAACCACTTTTCCTGGATAGCTGTTTTGCCTTAGATCTCCCATCCAGTGAGCTTTTAAGCAATAATTCATCAGAACGGCCTTTTCCTGAAGACCTTTTGGCATGAGTTTTGATTAAAAGAAAAGATTTATTGTTTGCAGGAACACTAAATCCCCAAATTTGCCGGAAGATTTCAAGCTGGGAAACATATTCCAAAGATAACCTACAAATGGAAGGCACATAAAAGAGAGTCAACCAGAAAATTATTCCTGCATTTAACTTTTCCAATAAGGCGCTACCATGAATTAGTTGTAAGAAAGTAGGTTTTAGAAATATTGACAAGAATAGACACCACAAATGTTATGCATGGAAGAGTTGAAGGCCCCTCAAGGAATCAACCATAGAGAATTGATTCCTAACCTTGCTACTTATCAGAAAAATGTGAGATATCAATCAAACCTAAAACAAAATTGAAAGAATGTTTCCTAAATAGGTTTGCACATTAGAACCTGAAAACATAAAAGGAAGGGCGCTGGCAAAGTATCTATGAAGCAGTATCTCATAACACACTAACAAATATAGCAAAGTTTAAAATTTTGTTGATACTCAACATATGACCAAGGAGCTGTATGCAATAGTTCAAGGAATTGACCATAGAGAACTGATTCCTAACCTTGCAACTTATCGAAAATTGTGAGATATCATTCAAACCTAAAATAAAATTGAAAGAATGTTTCCTGAATAAGTTGGCACATTAGAACTTGAAAACATAAAAGGAAGGGCATTGGTAAAGTATCTATGAAGCAGTATCTCATAACACACTAACAAATATAACAAAGTTTAAAATTTTGTTGATACTCAACATATGACCGAGCTGTATGCAATAGTTCAAGCTCTGTTACCAATGTAGACACTACAACGAAGGCACTAACTATGTAAGACCTGAGGTCTAGAAAGAAATCTGTAAAAACACGAAGAATAAGCAAGATTAAAAGGAAATTAGAAAAAATGGCTCAAATTACCTTGTAGTGAAATATTTGGGTCTGCATCATGCTTATATAAGGTCACACATGTAATATAATATGAGGTGATTGATTACGTAAAATACCAAGAGCAATGTTTTTTAAATTGAAACTTTAATCACATTTTTTCCTTAATGGTTTTGATATGACCTCATGCAGTCCAAATGTTCAGTTTTCTAGAGAAAGCATCACATAGCCTATCCTTAGCAATAGAGCTCCTGTCTCACTAGCACTATGGCCCCAAACGACTCCACTCCATTGTCCTCCTCAAATATGTGCACAAATCCACCTGCAGTACTCCTTGCAACTGCACTTTAGACACTTTCCCCAATCTAGAATTGAATGTCTTTTCAAATGAAGAGAATGTGTTTTTATAGATACTCGATCCACTCGAATTGCATTAATGATCAACAACCCACTAACAATAATTAAATGAACACGTCCCAATGGTAATACATCATAAGATAACGTGTTGCATTACAACATTACTAGATGCATCATAACACAACACGAGTCCCTTCACCAATCCTCAAGATATTCGCAACCCTTATCCAAACAAAGAACTTACCACTTATCATCGCAAGTGTCCAAATGACCAGCGTTAAGTTCTATGAGGTGCGAAAGAAGAATCTCAAGAACAAAGGTCCAAAAATAAGTTTGTTGACGCTATTCAACTGACTAAAGCTAACATCAAAGAAAGACTTACCGCAAATTATCATTGGGCATTTGTGATAAGAAAACAAATTGTGCAAAGAACCCCTGAAGCACATTTACCCCTAAGCCAATGCGGAAATAAATTGAACATGCGGTGACTCAAATAAGAAGCCTAATGCTTGTAAACATACCACAGACCATCAGATTAGCAAAAGACTTCACTGCAACTTATTATTAACTAAATACTCGTGTTTTTGGTTGACGCAAGATTACATGTGAACACGGATGCTTCTGCATCAAAAGCTACCTTGCATTTTCTTGCTTACAATAGTTTTAGTCCCTAATTCTTACAGGGTACTTACTTAAGTGTTGTAATTATCCTTAACTTATTATCTGTTCCCTTTTTACCAACAAATAGATGCAAACAACAGTGTTCTGATTATCCCTAAATATTATTGAAAGGTTACTTGTCCAAGAAAAAAGGATGTAGACAGCGGATTTCATCTAAATTGTGCCATTTGGCTGGAATTTTGCCAATACCAACAGAGAAAATAAAAGTAGAAGTGCATGAGGTGTTGCGGTTTTGTGGGCTTGTGTAGGGTATTTATTCCAAACTATACAAATACATTCTTGGGAGTTTTTAGTCACTTTTCTCTCTTTAAAACTAAATTTGGTTTTCACATGTGTCTCAGTTTACATACTACCCTATGCAAGGCTAAAAGAAAAAACATTAGCAAAACTGGGTAAGTAGATAAAACACAAATAAAATGATTATCTTATTTTGGGCGGAGATTATAATCTAATGCATTTTTCAGCAAAAAAAAGGAGGATCCCAGGTGCATAGTAATTCAATGTAGGGTTTTCATGCTTTTATTGAACAAAATGCTCTAACTGATGTTGCGTATACATGAGGACAATACACCTTGTGTAAGTGGAGAAAAGGTATGGGCTACAACGCTAAGAAATTGGATAGATTTCTTATCACACACAACTGGATTACTCATCAATGGGCCATACAAGTAATAGATGTCACCCTTTCTAATGTAGAAGCATCCAGATTCACAAACAATATTGCATCATCCATAACCATGGGTTTGGGTTCTTGTGCACGTTTGTTTTTGTTGTGCGACTTGTCATTTGTGACAATGTTGCATGCATGGAGAAGGATCGACAACAAGCCAAAGAACATTATCAAGAATCTAGCATGTCAAAAAAGTGATGGAATGATGGTTTCAGTGTCATGTCACCTTTTCAAAATATTTAATTATGAAATAATTAATGATAATACTTTAAATTGTTCTAATTCACTTTTATTTTACAACATAAAAATGACATGTATTATTATTATTATTAAAGAGGGCCCAAAAGTAATTATTATTAAGTGGAGGAGTTGGGCTCAAAAGAATTATTATCCATTATTTATCTTTCACAATCAAACCCTAATCCAAAGCTTGAGCTATTGTGTTCAATCTTCTCATCTAAAAACGAAAACCCTCTGATATATAAGTGCCGAGGATGAAAACCTTCTAACCCATTGAAGTGATTCCATCCAGGTATCATAATTGTGCTTGCAAATCAGGATCAAATTCTAGTTTCAGTGTGATTGAAGATTGTTATCAATTTTCTGATTTTTGTGATGGTTTAGTGTATTTTAATCATTGTTGTGCATCATTGGGAAGTTGTCGTACCTCATTTGGAATTGTCATTCATTGCTTTGGAGCTTGTTGATGCCAAACCAATCATAAAAAAGCCCTAGACTATTGCATTGGGGGTTCTCTCTTATTGATTGTGTTATATTAGGTTTTCATTCACCTACCGTTGTATTGCGTGGTTGACTGTTACGTTGGCTTCCAATCCATCTAGGACTATTGCATGATGATATAGACAGTTGCTCAAACTTCATTGTACCTCTTAGTGTCATCACACCACCTCCCTCCAACAATGCAATACCCCTCCATAGATATACAATTTGTTGTAAGCCATACCATAATTGTTGTTGTCGTCTCATCTTTAGACTGTTGTACAATTGTTCAACACAGTTTATAAGTGCCTTTGCTATTCAATAATTACAATAAATAACTGAATTTCGTGTTGCATACATTGTGTAAGGTTTTCTGTTTTACCCCTTTAATGATTCAATTGTATAAATCCTAGTATTTTGTGGATCCAGCCCATTTAAATAAAGATTACAGTTGGATATGGTATTTCAGTATTGCATGTGCAATTTATCATCTTGTTTCCTTCATTATCTGTATTTTGTATGCTTTCATTTCAATACAAGGATTTCAATGAAGTTTCAAGTGGGCTAACAATATCAGTATTGCAAGTTTTTGTCTGGTAATAATATTAATGTTCCAGTATAAAAAGGGAATCACAATGAAAATTCAGATTTGTGGAAAACTATAAAAGGGACATTACAGTAGTATCAGTTCCTTACTCTTGCCAGCTTGTTAGGAAAGTTAACATTTGTACGCAAAATAGACATGAGACTCGAACTCGGCAAAGACTCAGCAAGCCTATTTTTGGCTCGGACTCAGACTCGGAAAAAATACTAGGCCAAGGCTCGGCAAATTTTTAAAAATCATTAATTTTTTTTGTAATAAAAAAATTGAAAAACAGTAAGCACTCAACGAGTCCTGGTATGGGACTCGTAGGTCTGCCCAAACTCGCCAAGTCTAGGCAGAATCACGAGTCCCATCCCAGGACTTGTCAAGTCTGCAAAAAAACTCGTCAGGGACTCCTTGAGGCTGACTCGGGCTCGGATCCATGAGCCCTCGGCAGGATTCACCGAGTCTCAATTCAATGGTATGCAATCATATGCTAATATCACATGCATGCCAATGGTATTAGTGTAAAAGAATTAAGATACTATCAAAGAGAAAGAAGAAAAGTTCAGCCACATGCGATAGAAGAAGACGTGTAAAAAAGAAAAGAGGATTTCTTCAGATGAAATTAGTTATTTACATGAAACAATCAGCGAAGGTCAAAAGGATTTGGAAAAGACAATCCAAAAGACTTTGAAAGAATCCATGTCAGAGCTAGTCCAAGTTATACAAAGTATTAACCTGAATAAAGCAAATCAAGGAGAATGAAGCTCCTCAACCAATGGACGGGTCTCAATCCACCCTCCTTCCAAAACTTTCAGAGTAAAATTTTTGCAAAGAGAACACCCAGAAGAAGTAGAGCTTCAACAACCTTGCATAGGTAATGATGTTGCAACATATCATGAAGAATATGCAAAACTCAGCCATGCAATACAGGATGCACTGACTTTCAGAGAGTTTTGTGATTTAAGAATGAAGAACAATTCTAGGAGAGGAAGAAAAAATCAGTAGGATCAGCCCCATAGAGATATCCAACAGCATTTGGGTAAGATTCCCATCCCAACTTATGATGGATCCAATAAATGTTTTGCCAAGTCTTGGCTACAGATGCTAGACACCTATATCTCACTAAATCTAATGTACGAAAAAAAAGGCAATCAAATTTGTTACCCTTCACTTGGAAGAAGTGGCACATGAGTGGTGGTATCTTGGTATGATCACCCAAGGGCACGGATCTATTCCCACATTGGAAGAATTCAGCCAAAGATTGACAAAGTGATTTGATAGAAAAGATCCTAAGATCCACTTCAGGGAAGTAACTCAACTTAAGCAGTATAGAACTATGGACAACTATATTGCAGAATTCCAAAGATTATCAGTTATGGTTATTGATGTGACAGAAATAAGACTTATTGTTCTATTTGTAGAAGGACTAACTGAACCACTCAAGGGTTTGGTAAAAGCCTATGACCCTCTGTTTTTGCAAGAAGCTATTAAGAGGGCTTTAAACTTGGAATCTTTAGCATCCAAGAACAAGTTCTTTTCAAAGACACCTATGACCCTCTGTTTTTGCAAGAAGCTATTAAGAGGGCTTTAAACTTGGAATCTTTAGCATCCAAGAACAAGTTCTTTTCAAAGACACCCCCTGTTGGGCAGCAAAAGATATCAGCTTTTGGGCAGCAAGAGCAACCATTTCAGTAAGGAGTTTATCAGCATAAAGGGTTGCCACCGAGATCAGGTAAAGATGTAGATACTATAAACGAGCTCAGAAGAAAAAAATTGTGTTTCTCTTGTAAGGATCCATGGGAAACTAGTCACAAATGTCTTGGATGAGGTCAGGTACACTACATAGAGGTGATATCAGATGATGAGTCAAAAGCAAAGGAACCTGAACTAGAAATTAAAGTGAGAGGACTAGAACCTAAAAGAAGGGAAGGAGATAATTAAGGAGACACCCTTGTCACACTTATTTCCGGAGGCACCCTTGCCACACTTATTTTAGGTTGCACCCTTGCCACACTTTTTGGTGCACCCAGATATCACCCTTTTAGAGTTCGTGGAGTTTTGCATGGTCATAAATTCAGTGTTGATTGATAGTGGAGCAATCCACAACTTCATAGATGAGGGATTGGTAACCAGAAGAGGTTTGAAATTTGATGGGTTCAATATTATTATAGCCAATGGTTTTATTATTCCTTGCACTAAGAGAATTCAGCAGTTGGAAATTACACTTGGCAAACACAAGGTGTATGTTGACTTCTATGTTGTGGACATGGGGGAAACAAATATGTTTTTAGGAGTGCAATGGTTACATTCCCTTGGGAAATTCACACAGAATTATCAGACTATAGAGCTGAAATTCAAATCAGAAACAAAAGTAGTGCTCCAAGGTATTGCAAATGGAACCCCTACAGTTGTCAAAGCCAAAAGGATGGAGGGTTCATTTCATAAAGGACAAGGAGCAGAGGCAGCCAAATGTTTGGCTTTAAAAGGCATTTGTACCTTCTTATTGTATGGTAAGTTGGATAAACACCATTTTGATATTCACAGTTTTCTGAATAAGTATAGTATGGTGTTTAGTTATTTGTCCCCAAGATCGCAGCCAGGTGAAGGAACCCAACACCTCGTAAGCTTAGATTCAGGGTCCAAACATGTTAGTCACCCCAAAATGCACAAAAGAGAAATTGCAGAACTCAGATTTCGACAGGTAAATGAATCATTGTTCCAAGTATTAGGTAGGGCAGCAAATAATTTGCAGGGGAATTTGAAGCTTCATTAAGCACTTTCACTACAAAGGAACGTGATAAACAAAGGAGGTCAAGTGATTCTCAAGGAAAAAAGAATTCTGATATACAACATGAATTTGGCAATCAATTTGACTTCATGAATTATGATTTACAGTACAGTTTCAGATTCTCTAAAGCAACCAAGAATTGCAAATAAAAAGCCCCTGATGCAGGAATTGAGGGTGCAATCTTAGAAGGGGCCATCTGGACTTGCAAATTCCTAAGGATGAATTGGGATCCAGGCGTTACATAGATGGTCAGTTGGGAGAGTCTAAGCAGTTGAACTTGCAATTGTTTGAGGACAAGCAATTTTGAAAAGAGCAAACTGTCATGTCCCATTTTCGAAATATTTAATTATAGAAATAATTAATGATAATACTTTAAGTTGTCCTAAGTCACTTTTATTTTATAACATAAAAAGGACAATTATGTATTATTATTAAAAAGCGCCCAAAAGTAATTATTATTAAGTGGATGAAAAATAATATTTTATTAAAAGTATTTTTAAATACATTTAAAGTAAAATTGGAAAAGAGAAGTTATAAAAGGAGTTGGGCTCAAAAGAGTTATTATTCATTATTCATTATTCATCTTTAACAATCAGACTCTAAGCTTGAGCCATTGTGTTCAATCTTTTCATCTGAGGACGAAAACCCTCTAACATATAGGTGTAGAGACGAAAACCCTCTAATCCGTTAAAGTGATTCCATCCATGAATCATAATTGTGCTTGCAAATTAGAATCGAATTCCAAATTCAGTGTGATTGAAGATTATTATCAATTTTCATATTTTTTAAGGGCTTAGAGTATTTAATCACTGTTGTGCATCCTTGGGAAGCTTGTTTGAAATATTGTCATTGATGTCAAAGGTCTAACATTATTGGTGACAAAGGCCCCATAGCATTTAATGTCTTAAGGTGTTTTTAATGTTCATATTTTGGCTAAAGTGTGTTGATATTTATTAAATATTAACGAATATATTTTTGGTTGCATAAGTTAAAAGAGGGCCCATGAAAAAGTCTAAGAGTCACGAGATAAAAACAAAAGACGGAAAAGACGCATTTTCCCATGAAGGATCACCTTGAGGAATTCAAAGAGTCACCAAGTGAAGACAAAAGAGAGAAGGCCACATTTTTCCATGTAGAGTCACCTTGAGAAATTCGAAGAGTCACCAAATAAAGACAAAAGGGGAAAAGACGCATTTGCTCATGAAGGATCACCATGTGACTTTTCAAATGAAAGGATTCGAAGGGTCATGCAAGTTTGATGTCATTTTCCATGTGGATTGAAGAGTCACAAAAGGTGAATGCCAAAGGTCATTTGGAAAGCTATAAAAGGAGGCTTGGGAAGCCATTTTAAATATGCAAGAGAGTGCATGGTTTGTAATTTGTTTTATATAAGAAAAGAGAAGAGAAGAGAAAAAGATATAGTAGAATTCTATCATTTGTTGAGAAAGCAACATTGAGAGATAGTTGTGTTTTACATAAAAAGGGTTGGTGCTCCTGTGAGTTGGTGCTCCCAAATAGTTGTATTGGTGCTCAACAAAGAGGTTGGTGCTCCTGGAAGTTGGTGCTTGTGAACTTTGTAATTTGAGTTGGTGCTCATTCATATACTTGAGATTGTTCTCCGTGATTATTCCTACATTGGATTTCCACGTAAAAAGATGGTCTCTCTCCTGTGTGGTGCATGTTATTGTTTCAGTTTTATTGCATATCTTGAATTATGGTTAAGTGGAGTTTGATTAAGTAAAAATTTTATAAGGTATATGATATACTGATGCACCCCCCCCCTCAGTATATCCCGTGCTTAACAAAGTTGTCGTACCTCATCTGGAACTGCCATTCATTGCTTTGGAGCCTACTACTGCCATAGCAGTCCGAAAACAGCCCTAGACTGTTGCATTGTGTTTCTCTCGTATTGGTTGTGTTGTGTTGTGGTTTCATTCACCTACAATTGTCTTGCGTGGTTGACTGATGGGTTCCAATCCATCTAGGACTGCTGTGTGATGATATAGACAGTTCCTAATTTGATGGCAATGTTGGCAAGCCACACTCATTCGTGACTCATACATATTTTTATGATCAATGATGTATAACATGAGCTTTGGGTAACTAATTATTTAATAACTGCGGACGTGGGGATCACCCAATTCAGGGATTCTTTGCAGTCCATACCGCAGAGATAACCCCCACACCACCTCTTTCTTCTACTTCACTTTGAGGTGAACTTGTACTGCTGTTCTCCATGGACTTTTATGTGATGTCTTTTGGGTTCGTAGGAACCATTACCTGATGTAAATATGATGATGAGTCTATGAGACTCTTTGCATGAACTGTATTTATGAGCTATATGACTGTTATGAAAACTGCCTTCATGATGCAGTAGATAGCTGAATCTGATCCATTATCACCCGAGATATATGTGATCTTTCTGAACAAAACGGGAATGGAATTTTGTAGAGTGTTCCCTGGATGCCTATGATTCTGTTACTATAAGTTGAGCATACACATTTGTGTGGTGTAGTATGTCTCATTATGTCTTTGGCCAGAGCATGTGATTGTGTATCATATTTTTCTCATTCATTACAGATATTGTCTATATCTTGCATGTTTATGTGTTACATGGTTGAAGTGAAACATGTGATCACTTCTTCTCTCTAGTTTTACTGGCTCCCCATATATGTTCCCCTTGTTGAAAGGTAGGACAACTCCCAAGTTGTGGGAGGTGTGTGGGGGGAGTCCATGGGCTCTATGGTTGGTAGTAAGGCACTCTGATAATGATCTCCCTCTCCTCCATTCTGACAGCAAAAATATCTGGTCTATGACTCCTGCCGAATGGATTGATCTTCTTTCAAGTCTGCTATAGCATCATATTAGCGTGATAGTATTTATAATAACTGTTGGTTTATAGCAAATTATGTATTCTATGTGCTTATGATTACTGCATCATGATTGTATCATCATGGGACCTTTATGATTGGGTTATGAGCTGTTTTGTTATGTTTTAACACTTACAGATTATGAATCATTATGAGATTATTGCAATAGTAGTTTTTGATGGGAATATAATAATATATGAGGTTCCTGTACTTTTAAGACAGCAGCAAGACTCTACATATTATTCTTTTCCTAATAATGCAAAAGTTGATGGCTTGTACTCGAACCAGTGTATTTTTCTAGGGCTAGAACTGAGTATTAATGAACTGTTTTATGTTCCCTTTTTACACATTAATTGTAGTCATTAATGATAATTGTATTGCTGTAATCTTTAGTTGCAGCTATTTGTGCTAATTTTAATGCTGAAATCATAAGAGGTGTTAAGCATTAGTTGTGTTATCATTCTTGTTATGTGTTCATCATTTAAGTAGTTGTTGTAGGCCAAGGGATCAATTGGGCAAATGATCCCTAACTTTATCGGTTAAACCATGAACAGCCAAAAAAATGGCATGTTTTCCGGGTTATTACAAAAGTCTATATATATGGTAGATCTGATCAGATAATTTGGCAGGAAACAGCTAACAGAGACTTTCAAGTGTGTGATGCTTGCCATAGCTTGCTCAGAGGAAGGTTAACAGGGCCGATAAACTGGATGCAAATATGGAAGCTATCTATGTACACAACCTAGAATTAAAATGATTATATGGCTGTAATATCATTAGAAACTTTTGAGCTGATGTTCTCAAGGTAAAAAAGGAAGGAATGGCTATTCAAGATGTCCAAACTGCCAGCAAGCAAGTAAAATTAGGAACCACATTTTCATCTATTGCACTTTTGCACAAAATGATCCAAATTGCGGATCCAGTATATGTTAACAACATTAGCTAACTAAGTCCATTATTCTCATATATGTAAATATGTTATGTAAAACACTTGCGACACTTCTGAGACAGTTGTTTTCACCTCGGTCGCAGTCAAGAGGGATGATCGGAGAGTACAAAGGGGTTTGCACTGATGGAATCAGATCTGGGATGCTCCAAACATACTGGGAAAGAAGAAGTCAGCAGGTCCTTGTTTGCAATGTTAAGAATTTTGTTGAGTTGCGAAACTGCCAATTTATGCAGGTGGCAGTTGCGCAACCACTGGTTCATGCAGGCTGTAATCACGCAACCACCCCGGCAGTTTCGTAATGGCCCCAGCGGTTTTGCCACAAAGCAACGGTTTTGCCCTAAACAAAGCAGCAGTTTCGCCCGCAGACAAAGCACAGGTAGAGGAACGGTTGCAAATGTTTCCTGTCTCAAACACCCGTATGTTTAGTTTCTTGGAAGGTCTTTTATGGCTTTGCATAGTTGTTGGCATCTGTTGAAGGCAGAGGCAATCAGAGTTGAGTAATGTTTGGTCAAGAATCAAGGAAATGATTCCCATGTACTCAGTGAAGGTTCTCCTAGCAGTCTATTGATTGTCTTTGGTGTTGGAGTGAGTTATGGCAGTAAGGAAATGTGTATTGCAAGTGAGTAGCATTCAGTCCAGGTTTTGGACAAGTTCTATTGTAAATATTGTCCATGAAGGCCATTAATGGCAGTACTTTGTAACTGAAAGGAGATAGTGGCAAGAGGAGGATTCACCTCACTCTTCTAGTGTTTTCTCACCTTGAGTTTCCCCAAGGTAACCCGTGTCTCTTTGTTGATATGATGTCTTCAGTTCTTTACTTGCATATGTGTATGTTTCTTTCCTTTATAGTTCAGCATTCTTTCAATTCAGTTTATTGCACCATAAATGTATGTTTTGGGTAACAAAACAGCAAGCATTAACAAGAACTCTATTAGAAATAGCACAGAATTTGCATTGATGAATTTGTAGTTTACAGATCAGATTGGTATCAGAGCTGGTTTAGTTCCATTGTATGGTTTTTGTGTAACTATTTATTGTGCAGTTTATACATGTTAGCAGAGCAGCAAGTGCTAGCAGTGAATGTATCCTAGTTCCTTCGAAAAGGGAGATTTTCACAAGAAAATGGAATAGAGAAATTAGAGGCATGGCCCGTCCTAGTAGAGAAGTACCTCCATCCGACGAGGAACGGTTCCTCAAACTGGAAGAGAATGTTGCTAACATTTCTCTATCCATGAGCAAGACGAATAAGCTTGATAAGTTGGAGTCCATTATGGGGATTCTCATGGTGAAGATAGGTGTTTTTATAGAAGCTCCGAAAGCAAGCAAGGAGATGAAAGCTCTCGAGCATGAGAAGGTGAAAGGAAATCCCCATACCAACCAAGCTCCTCCACCATTCAAAGTTGAAACAAAGATTGAGACTCAGAGATATGAAGGAGAGATGAATGTAGAGAGGTTAGACCATTGGCTTGCTCAACTTGAGGCATATTTCAGTTTGCATCAGATTAATGAGAGTAAACAAATTTATTTTGCAAGGTTAAAATTAACCAATCACGATTTAACTTGGTTTGAAAGTTATGTTCATACCTTGATTGTTAAGAAGCTTCTTCCAATTATTAAATGGGATGAAATTAATGTTGATCAAGAAATTGTTTCATCCTATTTGTTATGAGGAAGAGAGGTCCATGTATTGGCAATATCTTACGCAAAAGCAAGGCCAAAGCATGCAAGAGTATACAAACAAGTTCTGCAAAAAGGTAGTTCAAGTCGGTAAGGATATAGCAAACTATGACATCTTGATGAAGTATGTGGGTGGACTCCACAACCATCTAAGAAGACTAGTGCTCTCGGCCAAGCCTACGGATGTAGATGAGGCTTGTTCTCGAGCTCACTACTTAGAGATGGACAAAAAGAAAGGTCCATCTACCTCTTCAAACACACCAAAACAACAAGGTAGTTCTTGTTGACAATTCTTCCACAGGGCAAATTGTCTCTTGCCGTTCGAAAAATTCGCATCTCCATCCAAGGGAAGAAAGAAATCATTAAGAAGAATACGTTGTTTTTCTTTGGTAAGGGGCCTTTGCTACAACAGGAAGATTCCGAAGGGATGGTTCATCAAAAGGCTTTTACTTCAGAAAAGAGCCTTCGGAAAAGTGCTAAGAAGAAAAGTCCGAAAGGCAAAAGACAAAAGAAGTAATTCCTTCGGACCTTTTGTCCGAAGGAATACTTCAGAGAAATTATAAAGAGAACACCCGCAGGCCAAACAGGGAGAATCCAAAAGTCCACCCAAATAAGCAAAGAAAAGCCAAGGTACCCTTCGGAAGGGTCATTTGCAACAATCCCGAAGGGCACCTACCCTTCGAGAAGGTACAGAGAACGAATTCGGAACCTTTGCGAAAAGTCCGGGTGCCCTACAATTCTTTCGAAAAGGGCACAGAGACGATCAACTAGCCCTTGCAGAGGGCACTGGGTCGGCGAGAGGACCGTTGTGACTTTTCCGAAGGGCACATTTCGAAGAGCAAAAGCAAAAAAGAGACCTTCGGACTTTTGTCCGAAGGAATTCCTTCGGACAAAAAGTTCGAAGGAATTCGGAATACACATGCGAAAGTCCTCAAGGCTTCGGAAAAGTTAAAAGGCAAAGGCAGGGAATGACTTCCTTCGGACAAAAAGTCCGAAGAAATTCGAAAAGAGTAGAAAGTCCGCAGAAAAACAAGTGAAGGCAAAGTAAAAAGAGACCTTCGGACTTTTGTTCGAAGGAATTCCTTCGGACAAAAAGTCCGAAGAAATTCGGAGAAAGGGCTGCGGAAAAAACCTAAAGAAATGCTAAGCCAATAAAGCCGAGAGAAAGAAATGCCATAGGAAATTCAAGGAAATAAGAGAAGTCCGAAGGAATAAATGCCAAAGGGTGATGTCCCGCTAGCCGTCAAATTCTGACCACGGGAAGTAACCGTTGAAACAGGGGTAAAGCCAGAATTCCAAAAAGCAAAGCCCAATGGAGAAAATATAGACCAGATATAATTATAAAAATACATCCAAATATAGAATCCCGCCAAAAATAGACAGGAACAGGTAGACCAGAGCATGATAAAATACATGCAAGCAGGGGCTATCTTCGAACACCGTCCAAAGCTTCAGTTGACTGGTTATTAAACTCCTGCTCGTCTCCAGATCAACTCATGCATCCGAGGGTCCAACTTAGCATCAATCGGAGTTCTGAATTTGAATGACGAGTTGACTGTTCTAGATTTAGAGTTGACTAATTGTTAAACGCCGCATCCACTAGGAGCTTTCCATGCGAGGGAGAATGATCTCTTCGACCAACTCAGCGTGCCAAGCAGTCAACTCAGCTGATCTCTTCGTCCAACTCAGCCTTTCAAACATTCCAATTCGGCATCAAGCAGCTCACGTAGAGTTCTAAAATTAACATTGGCGTGGATTTCCATGCAAAGAGAGGTGGGCGGTTCATAACAAAGACAAGTTCACTTCCTCAAGCGCAAGAAGCTTCATGCAAAGACAAAAGAAAACATATTTTATTGAAAGGCCAAGTCAGCCTTGAGTTAACCTAAGTGAATCCTTCTCTTAAATTTTCAACGCCAATCTTTGGCCTCTTGTAATTCTCTATATAATGGCTTTCAGCCTTGATTAAAAATCATCCAATATCTCTCTTGGTTAGACCAGACTCTGCCATTGGTGAGTTGTGTAACCTCTTCGATCAATAGAAGGACTGTACTTTCAAATTTCAAGCATTGGCATAGTTATATTTCATTCAGCAATTTGCATAAGTGGTAGATTTCTCTCCCTTTCCAAATTCTGGTTCATACCTAGTTGCTAGATTATTCTTATGCAGGTCATGTTAAAGTGTTCTTTATGTCTTTTGCTGACGCTGTAAGTGGATGTTAGGTGGGTGCAAAGTGTCTTTTATCAGACCTCTCTCCATCGTTTTCCCTCAAGTTTTGGTCATTGGATCGAACCTCTCCATGAAATATTTATGCATAAGTAATTGATTGAAATCATAGGTCTTTCTTTTCCCTTGTTTGTTTAGTGTTCAAGGTTCCAAGTTGAGTGGATCAAAATTCTAGTGTATCACCCCCCTTTAGGTAGGATTTCCCATTTAAGTTTTCCTTCTCCCTTTTCCACGGTAGTCCGTAGCATAGAGTAGAGATCCTAATTGATACATCATACAGGAACCAGCCTTCTCTGGAGGTTCTTCTCACCGTTGAGGCACCCACCCTCGTGAGAAGATCCCATTGTTTTAGCCGGATAGATGACTGGCCATTTCATGCACGTCTTTGAATCAGGGCGCAGCTCCAAGTTGACAACAGTTTTTGGCACGCCCGGTGGGACCTATTTTTTCTGGTCTGGATGAAATTGCAGTTGTAGCAGTGTTCTTCAAGAAGTATTCGGTTATTCCAAGCTCAAGCAATTGCTTCTAATAGTTCAGGACAGTTTTCATGTAAGTCTATTTTTATTGTATTATCATGAATGAATTTTGATGGCTGTGTATGAAGAGAATTCCTATGCTATGTTTCCTTATCAGCCCAATGATGGATCATACCAGCCTGGCCATGATACCTATGAGCCTAATCAGCCTTATCAAGGGTATTATCAAAGCTATGTTGAGCCTTATCAAGTTTCTCATGATCCTTATTATCAAGAGCATGAATCTTACCTTCCTTGTGAGCCATATCAGTCTCAAGACCGGATTTCATCTTCCCCATATGGCTATGATGTTGCATATGAGCAGTATTGCCTTCAAGAAAAAATGAATGAAATAGCGCTCAGAATACTAGCATATGCAAGAAAGGTTTGTTCTAACTCTCAGTATGAGGAAGTGAATCGTCTATTTCGAAATGTGTCCAATGATCCAGAAGAGATAAATGGACTATATATTCTTGCATTGGAAAAGATGGAGGCTTGGGAAAGGCAGAAAATCGAGTTAAACCAATTGTCTACAAAGGGCTATTGTGCTTCTTATTCTCATGAAGTTCTTAACCATGCCCAGTGTGTGCCAAGGGAGCTTCCTAGTTGGAGTCAAGAGCCTATTCAAGTGACTATTCATGAGACTAAACCTTCCTATAGTCCCCTTTCCTCACCAATCATCCCTCAAGCTCAGGTTGTCCAAGAAGACAAGCAGGTTCCAGACTTTGATGAAGTAATGGCCAAGTAGAAGGAACAGAATACAGAGGTCTTTAAGAGTTTCTCTTTCCCTCCCCTCCAAAACTCCCTAGATAATTCCATTGCCCTCAAGATTCCAAAATCTGATCATGATCAACCTCCTATGCTTTATTTTTCCTCTCAAACAAATGAATTTTTCACCCTCCCGCCATCCCCCTTACTCAAGAGGATCCTGTTCTTTGGAGGATTGAGAAAGAGGTTGCAGCTACAGGACAAGTTCTTGCAGAGTGTGTAAAAAATGCTTCAGATGTGTTTAAGGAAGAATTTCCTATTGATACTTCACTTGAGGTTGTAATTGAGCATCCAGCTATAGCTGAGAGTGGGAAGACTGAACCTGATGTAGAAGAACTTCAAGAGGAGCTGGTACGAATCGCAGTCATGCATGAGTTACAGGTATCTCCTATTGAGAAGGATCCAGATAGCGTGACAGTTGATTCAATTCAAATAGATCAAAATGAGGAACAAAAAAATGATTGGCAGCTGTACCTTAAATCTCTACAAGAGATTGAAGAGCCTTGTATGGATATGATGGCTATTAAAGAGCATGTTTATGAAAAATTTGATCAAGAATCACCTATTCAAGATCCCAATAAGATTGGGTTGCATACTCAAAGCTCCTTGAAGAGCTGGATGAACTTGCAGCAGTCAATAAGAAGGATGTGGTCACTCAAAAGGCATGCATAGATGAGGTATCACTTGACATGGTGATAGATGACAAGCAATCTGAAAACGATCAGGAAATACTTGGTGAGTTTGTCTTTGTTGGTGACTGGTTTGTTGTTCATGACCCATTTGAGAAGATGCTAATACAGTTGGTCGACAAGGCAAATGCCTCATCAAAGGTTATGACCAATAAACATTCTGCCTTGCAACTTGTACCATCTCTTGGAAGGAGTAAATTCAATAATTTCCCATTTGATCCAGGCGGATCATGCTTTATCATGGTCAGCTAGGTTATTTAGTTGTTTTTGCTTTCCTCCAAGTGTTGTTCAAGCGCAGTAGTTTGCTTCAATTTTGTTCAATAAGTGCTTGTTTGCACATTTGCTTCTTAGTTAGTTTTCTACTCTCACGTGTTTCCCTTTTTATTTTGAAGGTTACTACAGCGATGATCAGAGCAGATTTTTAGTCAGAAATCAGGGTCACCATTTGGGAAGTCAAATAAGCATCTATACATGGTCTGAGTTCTCAAGCATAGCAGGCATGCTGGACCAGCTGAGTCGCCAAAAATGTTGACAATTCTTCCACAGGGCAAATTGTCTCTTGCCGTTCGAAAAATTAGCATCTCCATCCAAGGGAAGAAAGAAATCATTAAGAAGAATACGTTGTTTTTCTTTGGTAAGGGGCCTTTGCTACAACAGGAAGATTCCAAAGGGATGGTTCATCAAAAGGCTTTTACTTCGAAAAAGAGCCTTCGGAAAAGTGCTAAGAAGAAAAGTCCGAAAGGCAAAAGACAAAGGAAGTAATTCCTTCGGACCTTCTGTCCGAAGGAATACTTTGGAGAAATTATAAATAGAACACCTGCAGGCCAAATAGGGAGAATCCAAAAGTCCACCCAAATAAGCAAAGAAAAGCCAAGGTACCCTTCGGAAGGGTCTTTTGCAACAATCCCGAAGGGAACCTACCCTTCGAGAAGGTACAGAGAACGAATTCGGGACCTTTGCGAAAAGTCTAGGTGCCCTACAATTCTTCCGAAAAGGGCACAGACACGAGCAACTAGCCCTTGCGGAGGGCACTTGGTCGGCGAGAGGACCATTGTGACTTTTCTGAAGGGCACATTTCGAAGAGCAAAAGCAAAAAAGAGACCTTCGGACTTTTGTCCGAAGGAATTTGGAATACACAGGCGAAAGTCCTCAAGGCTTCAGAAAAGTTAAAAGGCAAAGTCAGGGAATGACTTCCTTCGGACTTTTGTCCGAAGGAATTCCTTCGGACAAAAAGTGCAAAGAAATTCGGAAAGACTAGAAAGTCCATAGAAAAACAAGTGAAGGCAAAGTAAAAAGAGACCTTCGGACTTTTGTCTTAAGGAATTCCTTCGGACAAAAAGTCCGAAGAAATTCGGAGAAAGGGCCGCGGAAAAAACCTGAAGAAATGCTAAGCCAATAAAGCCAAGAGAAAGAAATGCCGTAGGAAATTCAAGGAAATAAGAGAAGTCCGAAGGAATAAATGCCAAAGGGTGATGTCTCGCTAGCCGTCAAATTCTGACCGCGGGAAGTAACCGTTGAAACAGGGGTAAAGCCAGAATTCCGAAAAGCAAAGCCCAATGGAGAAAATATAGACTGGATATAATTATAAAAATACATCCAAATATAGAATCCCGCCAGAAATAGACAGGAACAGGCAGACCAGAGCATGATAAAATACATGCAAGCAAGGGCTATCTTCGAACGCCGTCCAAAGCTTCAATTGACTGGTTATTAAACTCTTGCTCGTCTCCAGATCAACTCATGCATCCGAGGGTCCAACTTAGCGTCAACCGGAGTTCTGAATTCGAATGACGAGTTGACTATTCCAGATTTAGAGTTGACTAATTGTTAAATGCCGCATCCACTAGGAGCTTTCCATGCGAGGGAGAATGATCTCTTCGACCAACTCAGCTTGACACACAATCAACTCAGCTGATCTCTTCGTCCAACTCAGCCTTTCAAACGTTCCAATTCAGCATCAAGCAGCTCACGTAGAGTTCTAAAATTAACATTGGCGTGGATTTCCATGCAAAGAGAGGTGGGCGGTCCATAACAAAGACAAGTTCACTTCCTCAAGCGCAAGAAGCTTCATGCAAAGACAAAAGAAAACATATTTTATTGAAAGGCCAAGTCAGCGTTGAGTTAACCTAAGTGAATCCTTCTCTTAAATTTTCAACGCCAATCTTTGGCCTCTTGTAATTCTCTATATAATGGCTTTCAGCCTTGATTAAAAATCATCCAATATCTCTCTTGGTTAGACCAGACTCTGCCATTGGTGAGTTGTGTAACCTCTTCGATCAATAGGACTGTACTTTCAGATTTCAAGCGTTGGCATAGTTATATTTCATTCAGCAATTTGCATAAGTGGTAGATTTCTCTCCCTTTCCAAATTCTGGTTCATACCTAGTTGCTAGATTATTCTTATGCAGGTCATGTTAAAGTGTTCTTTATGTCTTTTGCTGAAGCTGTAAGTGGATGTTAGGTGGGTGCAAAGTGTCTTTTATCAGACCTCTCTCCATCGTTTTCCCTCAAGTTTTGGTCATTGGATCGAACCTCTCCATGAATATTTATGCATAAGTAATTGATTGAAATCATAGGTCTTTCTTTTCCCTTGTTTGTTTAGTGTTCAAGGTTCCAAGTTGAGTGGATCAAAATTCTAGTGTATCACCCCCCTTTAGGTAGGATTTCCCATTTAAGTTTTCCTTCTCCCTTTTCCACGGTAGTCCGTAGCATAGAGTAGAGATCCTAATTGATACATCATACAGGAACCAGCCTTCTCTGGAGGTTCTTCTCACCGTTGAGGCACCCACCCTCGTGAGAAAATCCCATTGTTTCAGCCGAATAGAAGACTGGCCATTTCATGCACGTCTTCGAATCAGGGCACAACTCCAGGTTGACAACAATTCTTAGCAAAAAGGGTAAGGTAAATGGAAAGGTAAACGCAATGTTGCTACTACTTTTTTGCAATAAGATACTAGAAGGCATTGTGGGTATTGTGATGTTGATAGTCATTCAAAGGAGACTTGCTAGAAGTTGCATCTAGAATTGCATACATTCAAAGGCAAGAAGAAAAAAGAAGACTTTGACATCATTCCAAGGGAAAGAAGCTGGGTGCAGCTCCAATGTGGATGAGACATTATGTTTTACCTCTACTCACAAAGAGATATGTTTGGGGGTAGCAATAGTGCTCAAGTGGATGTTGTGCCTCTTAATGTGTGTGGTGTAGTGTTTGGCTGCTCTTACATGTATATTCAAGATGCCATCTTCATGAGAAGTGCCAGTCAATACCGTTTGGTGAAGGATGGCGAGAACTACAGCATCAAAGCCTATTAAGACAGCTCAAAGATCTCCTTGGTAAGTGACTCTAAAGCCAAAAGGTTGATTAAATGCTAGTGAGAAGTTTGTTTTACTTATTTTAAGAGATATACAAGAGAAAGAAGTGGCTGCACATAAGACTTTTTGTAGCGTGTTTATTAACAAAGAGCAAAAACAAATGGGAGAGTTAGTGTAGCAGTTCAAGGAAGTGTTCCAAGAGCCCACGGGTGTGCCACATGTAAGGCCTATATAGCATGAGATTAAATTCTTACCGGATTTTCATCTTCCAAATTTGGGCCTCTATCAATTGTACTTGATGGATGTCAATAAGGTAAAACAACTGTTGACCAATTTTTGGTCCTGCAGGCCAAAAATTGAGCACCCCTCTTCTTTTTATTGCAAAGAGTCTTTCGATCCAGGTTCTAGCTAGTTCATCCCTCAGCTGCCTTATGCAAATTTTCTCTATCAAGCCATTTCCCTTAAAAAAAACCAAGTGTTGTCCTCTTTTGCTTGCCAAGTAATTTTCAGGTCTGACAGGGGACTTTACTTGTAAAAATTCGTAAGTGAAGCCACTTGCAAGCCTCGATTTGGTCTTGGTAGATCAAATCAGGTTTTCTAAATGGCTTTACTCATTTGTCTTATAAGCAAGAGTCGATGTGAAACTCATTTTGGTCTTGGATGCTTCACAAGGCAAGTAAATTACTTCAGAGGGCTTTTTATTGGCAAAATGCACCAAGTTCAAAAGGCCAAAGGGTCGTTTGCAAAAAATCCAAAGGGTAGGTGCCCTTGCGGAGGGCACTTAGGCGGCAAGCAGGTCCTTTACAATTCTTCCAAAAAGGCAACTTTGGAGGCCAAGGAGCCCTTGCGAGGGGCAGGGGATGAGCAAAGTGGACCTTTTCAAAAGTCCGAAAGGTAACTTTGGGCTCGAATTGCCCTTGCGGAGTGCAGCCGGTTGGAGCAAAGGGGCAAGACAGAAAGCCCGAAAGGAACTTACCCTTCGGAAAAATTGACAAGCCAAAAGAGAATTCCTTTGGACTTTTTGTCCGAAGGAAATCCAAGGAAGAATTCTTTTGGACAAAATGTCCAAAGGAATTTGCGGAGGGCAACCTGTTGGAGAAGGGGCAAGACAGAAAGCCCGAAAGGAACTTGCCCTTCGGAAAAAGTGACAGGCCAAAAGAGAATTCCTTCGGACTTTTTGGCCGAAGGAAATCCAAGGAAGAATTCTTTCGGACAAAATGTCCGAATGAATACCTTCAGACATTTTGTCCGAAGAAATGCAACAGTCGCAAAAAGTTCGAAAAAATTCAGAAGACCAAAAGTCCAAAGGGTAGGTGTCCTTGCGAGGGGCACTTGGCTTTGAAAGAGGACCTTTTCAATTTTTTCGAAGGGTCACTTTCCCTTCGAAAAAGTTCATTTGTAAAATGCCGAAGGAATTGTCCTTTTGGGTGACAGGCCCACGAACGTCAAATTCAGGGCAGTAAGCTAGCCGTTGGGATTCAAATGTCCGATGATGGGCCCACGAAAGTCAAATTCATGGAGGTAAGTTAGCCGTTGGAAAAGATCAAAAAAAAATTCCTTCAAACATTTTGTCCGAAGGAACTCATAACGGAAGCCCGAAGGCTCGTCAAAGGAAGGTCAAAAAGTAACAAGCCCAAAGGAGAATTCGATCGGACAAAATGTCCGAAGGAATTCAAAGCCCGAGAGCTCGAAGTATGAATGACCAAGCAAGCAAAGAAGGGAGCCCAAGGAAATAATAAACGCCAAGAGCCCGAATCGCCAGGCAAATAACCCAGACATGGCCACACACACATACGACAAAAGCTCAAAATGCTCCAAATGGCATAACAAGTCAAAACGCAGACCCAAGGATGAACCAGACCAAGGCAGGTGGCACAGGGGTCATCGCAGGAGAAGTAAATGCACTTAGGTAAAATAGTCTCCACCGAAAACCACTAAAAGGATTGGTTGCGAACATTGAAGGGAGTGGCCCGTGTTTTCTTGTTTTTCCATTAATGAACAGCCAGTTGCACTCAGCATTGAAGAGAGCATGGCCCAGTCAACATAACTTGGGGATGGCCTTGTCGGTTGCTAGGAGTAACCCATGCTCTTGCAGGCCCGGACAGCAAGGGCAGCGACTTAAGCACCTACAACATGGCTTTCCTATGTGCAATTAAAAAGAGACGGCAACAGCATGGGCTTGTGGTCACTGCAGAAGTGTGTAATACAGCATGGGTTTCATTCCCTTGACTGGTCAATGATCTGTTTTCCAATCTCTCTATATAATTGTAACTTCTCATTTTAATAAAGCTCTCTCAGCATTTGTATGGTGAAGCCCTGAAGAATTTACCTTGAATCAAAAGAAGTATTTTACCTCCATTTGAGCTTGCACTTTTGCATATGTCTATGGTCTTCTCTTATGTTCAGTCATTTCTTTTAATGCTTTCATAAGTTTATATCAGCATATCTAGTGTATTGTGAATTCTTCTCTGCAGGTCAACAAGAAGTGTCCAACTCAGAGTATAGACGCAGGTGAACAGACTGTCCAATAGTGTCTTAGAACACCTCTGGTGGTTTTTTCCTCCCTGTATCTCTATAGGATCCCCTGTTGAAACACTGATGCAGTTAAGGTTCTCATCCGAATGAAATGTATGTTTGCTTCTCTCTGATGTAAAGTGTAGGTCAACCCTGAGTAGATCAACCAATTTGGTGCATCACCACATTAGTTAGGTTATGTTTTTTAGTATCTCTCTCTTTTCACCCCCCCATTGTTAGCAATAGGAAATCCAGGGCCTCAAGGTGCATCAAGGAGAGCTAGCCCCTAATCTAGAAATTCATCCCTCAGGTTTGCCACCCACAGCAAGAGGAATGTCTTCATTGTGGCGCATGGAAGAAGGGAGCTGAATATACTTTTCGAGGGTGCAATCCACAGCGTCAACAACCATTACAATCTTTAATTAATCAAGGTATAACCCATCATATTACTTCTCCATGTAATTCTCCAATTCTTTTAGTACCTAAAAATATGGTTCATGGAGGATGTGTGTTGATTATAGAGCACTCAATAAGATATCCATCAAGAATAGGTACCCTCTTGCACAGATTGATGATCTTTTAGATCAACGTCAACATGCCAAGTACTCTACTAAGTTGGAATTGAGATTGGGTATCACCAAGGAAGGATTAAAAAAGAGAAAATATGGAAAACAACATTCAAGACAAGGCAGAGGTTATATGAATGGTTGGAACTACCTTTTGGATTGTGCAATGCCCCAACTACTTTCATGCGGTTGACGAATGAAGTATTGAAACCATTCATAGATATCTTTGTTATTGTTTATTTAGATGATATTCTTGTTTTCAGCAAAACTTATGAGGAACATCTAATTTATTTAAAACAAGTTTTGAAGGAGAAAAAATTGTTGTTGAGTGAAAAGAAATGTGAGTTTACACAACAATCATTTATCTATTTGGAACATGTGGTTGGAGAAGGGAAGTTGAGGATCGAACCCCCCAAAGGTAAAGGCCATCATGAATTGGCCTAAGCCTTTCAATGTAACCAAGACAAAGTTTTGGAGGTGCAGTTTAGAATTTGAGAAAGTTCATCAAGGCTTTCTCTTCCATAGCAACACATTTGCATGTCATTACAACATGGGGTAATTCTTTTACTCGGGATAAGAAACAACAAGATGCATTTGTTGAATTTAAACATGAGATTAGCAATGTTCCAGTGTCAATTTTACCTAACTTGTAGCGGCCTTTTGAGGTAGAAACGGATGCTAGTAACTATGATATGGGGATTGTCGTGTTACAAGGAGGTAAGCCCATACATTACCATTTAGAGTTATTTCATGGAGAATTGTATTATTGTACATATGATAAAGAATTGTATGTTCTTATTCAATTAGTCAAGAAATGGAAGAACTATCTAATAGGTAAGAAAACTATTGTACATATAGATTACCAACCTCTCCAATATTTTCAAGCACAAACTAAACTTCAGCAAACTAGACATTATAAATGGATGGGTTTCTTGCAACAATTTCATTTGATTATCAAATACAAAAAAGGTGTGACAAACAAGTTAGCAGACATGTTGTCTATACCTCCTTTGATTTTTACCATGGACACCATAACCCAAGGATATGAGCATGATGCAGATTTTAGGGAAGCATTTCTTCAAGCAAAGAGGCTCCAAGGTGCAGGTTTTGAGTCCAAGGAGGCTTATTATCTTCAAGATAAGTTGCTCTACGAGATGGGTAACCATTGTGTGCCTCAAGGAGAAAGAGTTCAGCTAATAAGGGAAGCACATACTTCAAGAGTTGTAGGACATTTTGGAGTTACAAATACAATGGCATATTTATAGAGATATGTTTGTTAGCCAAATATGCAAATTGATGTTGCTAAGTTTATAAAAGGATGTGTATTGTGTAGTACAAGCAATCCTAATAATAGGAAGTTGAGTTTGTATATGCCATTACCGATTCCTTCTTGGCCATGGGAAAGCATTTCCATGGATTTTGTGAGTGACTTGCCTATATCAAAGAAGGGACATGACTATTTGTTTGTAGTTGTGGACCGATTTAATAATGTGTATTATTATTCCTTTTAAAAACACTAAATTTGCCTCATTATATGAAAATATACTCAATTTTCAATGTTGAGAACTTGCGTCTCTTTGAGCCTTCAATGCTAGATGATGAAGAAGGAGATCTATTGCTACCTTCTAGTGAAGATCTTGCTCTTGATGGTCTGCTGGAATTGGAGAAGGATGTGCTACAGAAGATGGAAAGGACAACAAGAAGAGGGGTGCATGAACAATGGCAAGTTGGGTTAAAGGGTCAGCAACTCAACAAAGCCAAATGGTACTCCAAAGGGGAAGTGGGGAAGAAATTTCCTCATTTACAATGTTCCTAAAGCTTTTGCAGACCAAAAGCCTCTAGTTGGGGAGGCATGATCTGAATTTTGAATCCAGTAAGTGTTAGCAACATCAGCTAACTCAGTCCATTGTTCTCATATATGTAAATATGCTATTTAAAACACTTGAGACACTTCCTAGACAGTTGTTTTCATCTTGAACGTAGTGAAGAGGGATGATCATAAACTACAAAGGGGTTTGTAGTGACAGAATCATATATGGGAAGATCCGAAGTTCGAACATCCTGGAAAAGAAAAAATCCCCAAGGCCTTGTTTGCAAAGTTAAGAGTTTCGTTGAGATTGCAAACTATCGGTTTATGAAAGCGATAGTCGTGCAACCACCCCAGTGATTTCGAACCACTAGTTCATGCAAGTGATAGTCATGCAACCGCCCCGAGAATTTCAGCAAAAGTGGCAGTTTTGCCCTAAAAAAAGCGATGGTTTTGCCCTGCACAAGGCGGCAGTTTCACCCACGGACAAAGCATGGTACAGGGACGGTTGCAAATGTTTTCTGTCCAAAACACCTATTCGTTTCAACTTCTTGACGGGTCTCTTGTGGCTTTGCATATATGTTGGCGTCTATTGAAGGCATAGGCAAGCAGAGTTGAGTAGTGTTTGGTCAAGAATCAAGGAAGTGATTCTCCATGTACTTAGTGAAGGTTCTACTAGCATTCCATTGATTGTCATTGGTGTTGGAGTGAGTTTTGGTAGTAAGGAAGTGTGTCTTGCAAGTGAGTTTGGGACAAGTTGTATTGTAAATATTGTCCATGAAGACCATTAATGGCAATACCCTGTAACTGAAAGAAGATAGTGGCAAGAGGAGTATTCATCTCACTCTTCTAGAGTTTTCTCACCTTTAGTTTCTCCAGGGTAACTCGTGTCTCTTTGTTGATATGTTGTCTTCAGTTCTTTACTTGCATATATGTATGTTTCTTTCCTTTACAATTTAACATTCTTTCAATTCAATTTATTGCACCATAAATACATGTTTTGGGTAGCAAAACAGTAAGCATTACCAAGAAATCTGTTAGAAAAAGTACAAGTTTTGTATTGGTGAATTTGTAGTGGAATCTCCACACGATTACGGATCACAAAAGGTACCGGATTTATGGCAAAGAAATTTCTGACATGATGCACTTTGTACTAGACATACCAACTAAGGTTTAATAACATGAGGGAAACAACAATCATCAATCACGCATGCAAAAACTTTTCTTCCTTGTGTTGAGTGATTTGGTTGGGTCTTGTCAATGGAACCTATTTTTCAAATGTCAATTTCCATGCTTCAAGATTGGCCCCTCAGTTAAGTGGTCTTTGTCGGTGCCACCATGGGTCAAATCAAACTTTGATAGCGCAAGTGAATACAATATACGCCTTGCAAGTATTGGGGGAATGCTGAGAAGAGAGCAAGGGCAATTCACAATGGCCTATCATCAACTCATTGGCATGCACATTGACAATTTTTAGGAGTGTTTTGCTTGAAGGCCTTCACTATCTCAAGCATCATTAATTTGGTAGAAAAATACTCTCAATGGGACAACTTGGAGAGGCAAACACAAAATATCCTCGCTTGATGTCATTGGCTTCTTTGAAATTTAATCATCAAGATTCCTACCATGCTTAAACACTGTGAGCTTCAAGCTTCTGCATGTTGAACACGAGGATTTGCTAAGGCACCTAATGACTTGTATACCCAATGCTTTAACATAGAGGAGTTGTCATCTAATATTTTAGCTTTGCAGGCAGCAGATAAAAAGACTATATAAGGAGTTGTCATAGCATAGACTTTATGCATCGTGGTTGTGTCTATTTGGTATTTGCCCAGGATTAGGAGTAGAACCATTTCCACTTACTATTATGATTACATGAACCATTTTGTCGAGGAAAATATGTTTAGGTACCCTCTTCGTCTGTCAACTTTTGTCAGCCTTAACACAATATATCAATGGCGTTCACTAAACTAGGTCAAATATCTCTAATATTGCACCTAACAAGTCAGGTCTAGCAGCCATATTTGGTTATCCCCCCTGCAATTGTCACAATTTTGAATCCAACTCAGTATTGACTGTGCACATGTCATCGAGTGCTTGCAAGACTAAGTCAGCCAACTTGGAAGTAGGTTTTAGGTGTTGCTAGCTGTTCCTAAGTCAATACTACAATTGGTTTGTGTTATTTCTACAACACAAGTGAAAAGTATGTTATTTAATAAAATCACATGTTAATGTGTTTTTATACAACACATGTGAAAGTATGTAACGTTCGTTTCTGGTATTTTTATTAATTCTGAAATTTTTTTGTGATTCTTTTTCAATATTGAAATATTAATAAAATTACCAAATAACAACATACAATACTGAAGTACTAAACGCAACTAAATATTTATTATAATGTACTGAATGCCCACAAAACCCAGATGATGATACTATTGAATAACTAAATAACAAAGATAAACCATAGAAAACCCTTACATGTTTTATGCAACATTAAAACCCAATTTTATTGACTATGTATAGCAACAAAAGAGCTTACTCGGGCTAAGTTTGATATGAGAACAAGATACGACTAACAATAGGTCGTACGGCAGCTTGAGGATGTTACAACAACATACAAAGTAAGCCACCACCACTAACAAATACATAAATTATCCCAAATGAATTATTGCAGCAGTGGTACGGAAGTATTGTAGCAACACTATAGCAGCGGTGCGGAAGTATTGTAGCAACGGTACAGAAGTACTATAGCGGCATTGTAGCAAACTAGAATTGGAATAAACTTCAATCTTTCGGCACAAATGCAATCTCTGGATGGAACCACCACAAATGGACAAGAGGGTTTTCGTCTTCCAATTCTGCACCAAAGGGTTTTCATCCTTAAGTGAAAAGATGAACATAAGTGCTCAAGCTCTGAAAAAGGATTTGATTTCAATAGATAACGAATGTCTTCTTTTGAGCCCAACTCCTTTTATAATTACCCTTTTCATTCCAATTTCCTTTTCCCACCTAATTTCCCTCTAGAAGAGTTTAAAAACACTTTTTAATAAATATTACATTATGCCCACTTTAAATAATAATATATAAGTCGTCCTTTTACAATGTTATAAAATAAAGTTACTTAGGACAACTTAAATTATTATTAGTAAATTATTTCCCTAAATTTATCCCTTAGCCTGCAAGAAATAAAGAATAGGCTATGGGTCCCCCAATTAAATTAACTCTGAAAAGGGAACATGACAATCTGCCCTTCCCAGAATTGTTTGCCCTTAAGCAATTGCAAATTAGGATGCTCAAGAATCTTTGCACCTTCCCATGTAGCATCTTCTGTGAGGAGATCTTTCCAATGCACCAGATATTATGTTATGCTCTTGTTTCTCAACTTCTTCTCTCTGATGGCTATTATGGGTTTTGGAATCAAGATCAATTTACTTTCATCATCCAAAAGAGGCAACTCAACTAAAGGAGCAATGTGTTGTCTCAGTACCCTATTGAGGCATAAAACATGAAAAATATTGTGAATCCTGCTATGTTCTGACAACCCAAGCTCATAAGCAACCTCTCCAATCCTCCCCCTGATCTTGTAAGGTCTATAAAAGCGAGGCTTGAGCTTCTCAACTCCCCCTTTTTGAGAGAAGATTGTCGGTAAGGCTGTAACCTCAAGAAAACCATGTCTCCAACCTCAAAAGTCCTCTCCATACAATGGTGATCTACATACAGCTCCTAATTTTGTGCTCGTTGGAGATTTTCTTTGACTCCAAAATGGTTGGACTCTATTTAACCAAATCTCTTGCCCCTGGCACTTTACTATCTGTGTTGACCAAATCCACACAAGTATGTGCATCATAACCATACAAGGCCTTGAATGGAATCATACCAATAAACATGTGATGTGATGTATTATAGCAATGCTCCCCCATATAGAGCCATTTGATCCATGTTGTTTTCTATCTTGCTACATAATTTCTCAAATATCCCTCAATCCACGTATTCACAATCTCTGTTTGCACATCTATTTGAGAGTGGTAACTGGTGCTAGGAGTCAACTCAGTTCATGTCAAATGAAAGAGCTCTTGCCAAAATAAACTAAGGACCCTGCTATCTCTGTCACTCACTATGTTTTTAAGCAACCCATGAATCCTAAATACTTCTCTGAAAAACAAATCAGCCACTTGTAGTGCCTTGAAATCAAATGAAATGGCAAATAAATGAACATATTTAGTAAGTTTGTCAACTACAACATACATACAATTCTTACCCTGAACCTTTGGAAGACCAGTGATGAGGAAGCCCAGTGATGAAATCCATAGAGATGCTCTCCCATTTTTAATTTGGAATCAGTAGGGGCTGCAATAAACCTGTTGGGAATACCTGCTCGGTTTTGTTTTGTTGGCAGGTAATACACTCTCTGATGTATTTGAGGACATCTCCCTTGAGTCCTTTCCAGGGAAATCTCTCCATGCTTTGCTTGTAGGTCTTGAAGTACCCTAGGTGACCAGCCAATGGTGTATCATGCCCTGCTCTCAAGACTTTATCCTTCACCTTTGATTTTGGGATGCGATAAATTCTATCCTTGAAAAGGATAGATCACTTACCACCTTATCCCTATCATCATGTATTTTGCCCTCAAGGATATCAGTAGCAAAAGCATTCTTTGCATACTCTGTTATTAAAGTAACCTTCCAATCAACAGAGATTTTAGACATAGAACATAAAGTTGGTTTTTTGGATAGGGCATCAGCTACAACATTGTTTTTACCCTTAACATACTCTATATCAAAATTATAAGCCTAAGCTTACTTACCCATTTTTGCTGCCTATCATTCAAATCTCTCTAGTTGAAGAAGAATTTCAAGCTATCATCGTCAATCTTAACCACAAATCTACCACACACTAAATATTGTTTGAATTTCGCCAAAGCATGCATTATGGCTAACATCTCCTTGTCATAAATTGAGAATCTTTTTCTATCTCTCTGAGCTTATGACTCTCAAAAGCTATGCGATGCCCTTTCTGCATCAAAACTGCCCCAATCCCTTCCCCTGATGCATCACATTCTAATATGAATGGAAATGAAAAATCCAGAACAGTTAAGACAAGGCATGAACTCATTACCTCCTTAAGCTTGTCAAAAGCTCGTTGTGTTGAATTTGACCAAGTGAATGCCCCCTTCGTTAAATCTATCAATGGGATTGGAACTATCAACTGTGAGAAGCCCTTAACAAACCTCCTGTAATAACTACAAAAGCCCAAAAAACCTCTCAATTGTGTCAATGTGGTAGGAGGCCAATCCAAAATAGCTTGGATCTTTTGTTGGTCCACCTACACTCTTTGAGCACTAATAACATGGCCCAAGTACAAAATTTATGTGATCCTAAACTCACATTTAGACTCTTTAGCAAACAGAATCTGTTGTTCTAATATCCCAAAATTGATCCAAATGTTTCAAATGATCTTCCCAAGTCTTGCTATAAATCAAAATGTCATAAAAAAACCAAAACAAATTTCCTCACCTGCTTATTGAAAATTTGATTCATGCATGACTAGAAAGTGGCTAGAGCATTTATCAAGCCAAAAGGCATAACCAAAAATTCAAAGTGTCCAAAGTGACCCCTGAATAATGTTTTGTGCATGTCCTCATCTCTTACAAGGATCTGATGGTATCCTAATCTCAAATCAATCTTTGAAAAATACATAGCTCCATGCAACTCATCAATTAACTCATCGATCATGGGAATGGGATCCCTGTTTTTTATAGTCTTCTTGTTCAAAGCTCCATAGTCAATGCACATTCAGCATAGTACCATCGTTTTTCTTCACAAGGACCATTGATGATGCAAAGGGCTAGAACTAGGCTTGATGTGATCCATTTCCAAAAGTTCCTTAATACTTTTTTCAATTTATTCCTTGTACCCTCTTGGATGGCAGTAAGATGTAGTTATCACGGGTTTAGAACCCAGTTCCAATTCTATGATATGTTGAAATCCTCTATTAGGTGGCAATCCTGGGGATATGCCACTAAACATTGTGCAATGTTGGTCTAGAATAGACTGAATGTCCACGTGATAGGATTTCTTATATGTGAGTGAAGTTGTGGTGTTCACCAAACAATAAGCTGCCCAAGCTACTTGTCCTCTACAAAATGATCTCTCCATCTTCTTAGTTGTGACAACTCTAGGGGCTCCATTTGCAATGCCTTGAAACACTACTTTTTTTCCATTTGATTTGAATTTCAGCGCTATGGTCTAATATTCTGAGTGAATTCCCCAAGGAATGTAACCACTACACTCCTAAGACCATATTTGTCTCTTCTATGCCCACAACATAGAAGTCATCATGCACCCTGTGTGTGCCTAGTGTAATATCTAGCTGTTGAATCCTCTTAGTGCAAGGGATAGTAAAGCCATCAACTACAATAACATTGAATCCTTCAAAGTTTGTTTTCAAACCTCTTTTGACTATCAATCCCTCATCTATAAAGTTGTGGATTGCCTCGCTATCAATCAACACTGTGATTTTATGCCCATGCAGATCCCCACGAATTATGCAAGGGTGATATCTAGGCGCACCAAAAAGTGTGCCTATTGAAGTACCTTCTTCCTTTATTTCAGGTTCTGGTTCTTTCACTTCAATCTTTGGTTCAGGTTCTACTTTTGACTCTTCATCTGATATCACCTATGTAATGCACCTGACCTCGCCCAAAACATTTGTGTCCAGACTCCCATAGCTCCTTGCAAGAGAAGCACAATTTCTTTCGTCTGAGCTCATTCTTGGTTTCTACATCTTTACTTGATCTTTGTGGCAAATCTTTCTAATGAGAAACTCCTTGCTGGAATGGTTTCTTTTGCTGCCCAACAAGTGGTGTCTTTGAATAAAATTTGTTCTTGGGTACTGAAGTTTCCAAGTTTACAGTTCTCTTGATAGCTTCCTGCAAAGATAGAGGATCGAAGACCTTTTCCAACCCTTCGAGAGGTTCAGTTAATCTTTCTACAAAAAGAACAATGAGTCTCTTTTCTGTCACATCAGGAGCCATTGTTGATAATCTTTGAAATTCTGCAACATAGTTGTCCACTATCCCATATTGTTTAAGCTGGGTAATTCTTTGAAATGAATCTTTGGATCTTTTCTATCAAACCTTTCAATCAATTTTTGGTTGAATTCTTCCTATGTGGAAATGGAACTATGCCTTTGAGTGACCATACCATGATACCACCACTCATATGCCACTCATTCCAAGTGGAACGTAGCGAATTTGATCGTCTCTTCTTCATACATAGGATTCAATGAGAAGTGTCCAGTTTCTGCAACCAAGATTTAACAAAATATTTGTTGGATCGATCATATGTGGGGATTGTAATCTTACCCAAACGATGGGTAGATGTCTTTACGGGGCTCATCCTGTTAAATTCTCTTTTCTCTCCTTGTACCATTATTCATCCTTAGATCACAAAACTCTCGAAAAGTCAATGTGTCCTGTATTGCATGGCTTAGTGCCTCATATTCATCATGATATGTTGCAAAGTCATTACTTATGTGGGTTGTTGAGGCTCTACCTCTTCTGGGTGTTCTTCCTGCAAAAATTTTGCTCACAAAGTCTTGGAAGAGGGGGTTGATTGAAACCCGATCATTCGCTGAAGAGCTTCCTTCTTGATTCACCCCATTTTGGTTCATATTTTGCATGGCTCATACTAATTTTGTCATGGAATCTCTCAATGTCCTTTGGATTGTCCTTTCCAATTCTCTCTAACCTTTATTGATAGTTTCTTGCAAATAATTCATTTCATCTGTAGGTACTCTCTTTTTTTTGTCCCCCATGATTTCTATGTTTGGTAACCGAGTCTTTCTTCTTTCTCTTTGGTAATATTTGATTTCTCTTCCAGTGGCGTGCATATGATATTAGAATATTAACTTTCCTCTATAGGCTAGAAAGATCACAACGCTAATACCACTGTAATGTCCCTTTCTGGGATTTTTATTAATTCTAAATTTGTTTTGCGATTCTTTTTCAATACTGGAATATCCAAAAAATTACCAAATAACAACATACAATGCTGAAGTATTAAACCCAACTGAAACCTTTATTATGATGTCCTGAAAGCCCACAAAACCCAAATGATGATTCTACTAAATAGCAAAGATAAACCACCTTTACATGTTTTATGTTGCATAAAAACCCAATTTTATTGACTATATACAATAACAGAAGAGCTTACTAGGGTTGTGTTTGATATGGGAACAAGATACGATTGGTAGTAGGTTGTACGGCAGCTTGAGAATGTTACCACAGCATACAAAGTAAGCCACCACCACTAACAAATACATAAATTATCCCAAATAAATTATTGTAGCAACAGTATGGAAGTGTTATAGCAAACTGAAACTGGAATTAATTTCAATCTTTCAGCACAAATGCAATCTCTGGATGGAACCACCACAAATGGACAAGAGAGTTTTCTTCCTCCAATTCTGCACACCAAAAGATTTTCATCCCTAGGTGAAAAGATGAACACAAGTGCTAAAGCTCTGACAAAGGGTTTGATTTCAATAAATAATGGATGTTTTGTTTTGGGCCTAGCCTTGCTTTTATAATTACCCTTTTCGTCTTGATTTCTTTTTTCCACCTAAATTTCCTCTAAAAGTGTCTTAAAACACTTTTTAATAAAATATTACATTAGGCCTACTTTAAATAATAATACATAAGTCATCAATTTACAATGTCATAAAATAAAGTTACTTAGGACAACTTACAATATTATTATTAAATTATTTCCCTAACTTTATCCCTTAGCCTACAGAAAATAAATAATAGGCTACAAATCCTCCAATTAACTCTGAAAAAGGGACATGACAAAGTATGTTATTTAATAAAATCACGGTATGTTAATAGAGTGTTATTCACAACATGTTATTATAGATGTATTATTCACAATGTGTTAATACCACTAATAGGGGAGCTTAAGAAGTGATAAAAAGGTCTGTTTTTCAAAAAAAAAAAATGTGCTTTTCAAAAAAACAAAAACACATTAGTATTATTAAATATACAGTTTGTGTTTCATCTGTCAAGGAATTCATGACCTGCATCTCACATTCACACATGGCTTCATGACATCAAGAGAGTTGAAGTTTTTTACAAATTAATTACAATTTACTGCGCACAAAAAAAATATCAGACGTCCAGGAATACAGTGTGTTTAATCTGTCAACGAATTTACTAGACAATACCCCATGTGCACAGGGAAAAGGTCTCACAATCCCGCCGGGCACGGTAATATGGGAGCTTGGACCTTGCCATCTTCCCAGTCATATCGCAACAAACGCTAACAATCCATACAACGCAGTTGTTTTTGACAGCTTGCTATGTTATATTTTTTATACACCCGCTATTGGCACTTAAAGAAATAATTCATTTGCATTGGGCTGGAATCCGGATCTCCAAAAGACAAACCAGGGTGTCGCTCAGCTGACAATGGCATCCTTCAATGAGAAAAATGAAGCAACTGGGCAGAAGCACCATGAGATGATGTTTCCATTCATGGTGCAGGGCCACATCATTCCATTCTTTCAGCTCTCAATGTTGATCATAACCATAGTTAATACTCCCCTCAACATCCAGGCCTTCGAGACCAGCATCGAATCTGCCCGCCAAGCAGACTCTGCCCTTGACATACGCTTAACCGAACTGCCTTTCTCAAATGACGACCATGGATTGCCGACTCATGCAGAAAACACAGACTCCAGCCGTATTCTCTCATCTTTCCTCTCATGCAAGCCTTCGAGCATTTGCAGCCCCATTTCAAAAATCTCATCTGCCAGATCTGCCTACAAAATGGCCACCCGAGAAACAGGCGGAGGCAGAGATTGAGAAGGCAGCGCCCAACCCGGAAGGACAACCGCATGTTATTTTCTGCTTGTTCGACAGAGACTGCAGTCATTCCTCCTGTGCGCTGCAAATGCGACTACATCCCTTCCGCTGCCATTGCCACTCCTGCAATTCACAAAACATGGTAATTTAAATGAAATAAACCATTCAAATGGGCGGTATTTTCAATTAGATTTTAATTTTGAATTTCAAATTCGTTGTCATCCCTTTATGTAACATGGCACCCATTTTGAAGTTGACATGGCAAAAGGTTGACATGGTTCTGCTTTGCTGGCTGCTCCAACATGAAGGTGTTTTAAGGCTCGCCGTTTGAAATGGTAACAAAGGGCGCACTATAAAGTAGAATATTTGAGCCCGTCTAGGCCCTAGGTTAGTATTCTATCAATTCTTCTACCTGACCACTTTTTATGTACAGTGGAAGTCCTTTATTTCAGACACAACTGTTGACAGTCGGTGCCCGTGGGCTTTTGGCATTGGCCCTTGGGGACTCTTGCCAGTTAAACAACAATAAAAAAAAAAATTATTGATTGGTCCCACTTCCTTTCAGACCCAGAAATATGAGTGGCGACCGTATAGATTTGTGCCCAGCTGCAGCATCAAAAATATTAAATACATATCACACTCAATCAAATACCTATCACACTCTAATAATCCCCAGGCCTCCAAGCTCACAAATTTATCCCCGACGCCTCAGCATGATCACTTGGATGGCTAGGTCCTGCCTTTCCTCAGCTGATTCTATTCTTAGGAAGGGCTCACGCCCCCCTAATCTAATATGTTGTAGTTTCGGCATCACCACGACCATCTTGCCAATGCACGCGTGTGCCATTCCTACGCCATGCGTTGTTGAACCAAGAAAGGCAATGCCCAATTGCGAGCAGCCATTAGGAGCAAATTGACAGGCTGTTTCATCCTTCCCTTCCATGAGAATGGGAAGAGCTCTTGGTAATGTAAATTGACAGTGTTTCCCTTCAGCACACATCTTTAAAAACTCAAATTTTTCATCACAATTGTTGCTACAGAGTCTTTAAAGGGTGTGAAGTTTTTAAGTATAATCCCTGGTTAGGTGGTTCAACAGCTTATATATATACATACATTACAATTATTTGAAGAAAATCGAGTTTTAATCCAAATATTTAACAACGGAATAAGAGTCGAGAAGCGTAGGATTGAGATACATACATGGCTTAAATGGCCAACTGTGCAGAGTGTTGAAGTAGCAGTAGCAGAGCCCATTCCACACGAGTGAAAAGACGAGCTTTGCCGTTCATAAAGGATAAATGCTTCCACACCATATCATTTCATTCCCTCTTTTTATCCCACACGTGTGATGTGTTTAATGTGATTAAGCTACTCCCCTCTTCGATCTTTGCGTATATGGTCAAATATTAGATTGGAATGAATGAAAGTAAGATTTTAAGCGCGTTCACAGACCAACAACAACTGGAGTGATTTGTACTTTGATATAAGGGATTTTTTATTAGTTTTGTGAAATCTATGTTTCTTTTTTGATGTTGGATTTTTTATTAGTTTTGTGAAATCTTTGTTTCTTTTTTGATGTTTGGATTTTTTATTATGGATCTTGAACAAAAAATTTGTTGTTTTGTTTAACTTCGCCTTTTCAAATAAGGCGGTTACGTTGTCCACTTTCAAGTTATCATCATATTTGATTTGGATGTCACTATGCGTTGCACACTCGTTGATGTGGTGTCATTTTATCTCCACCACGTCCTTGCTACAAAATAGGTATGTTATGTTTTCTCACTCTTTTTTAAGCATTGTCCCCCTGTCAATTTCACACCTAAAATGATATGAACTAGTCCTTAATTGAGCCATCTGTTGGGTGAATATTTTGTCAACCAGCTAACTGGTGAGCAAAATAGGTCTCTTCAACCACAGCATAGGGAGATTGGTCGGCCAAATGTGCAGGGTTACTACATCAACAAGGGACAAATCTCTCCTCTCATCAAGGGGAGGTTCCCTATGAATATGCAGGAGCTATATACTATATATATAAGCAGAAAATAACAGTCAGGGGTAGGACAACACCATCCATCTCTCTTTTTTCAGAGATGATGTACACAAACAGAGGAGAAAATATTGGTGAAGACACTGAAGGCACTTCTCTTCTTTCAGAGGTGTTCTTGCAGGAAACAGCAGGAGTTCTTTCAGGTATGATAAGTGACTGGTAACAGGGACATAGTAACCAGCAACCTGAGATGTAGCGCAAAGTCTCCACCTCGACTGCCCAAGAGTGAAATACAAAGGACAATGAGGGCACAAAGTCATCTCAATGTCCTTTACATAGGAAACGACACACGCTAAAGGCTACTATAGGCAGCACAAAGTCTTATTACAGTTGGCTTCGGGCCACCATCCTTATCACCTCCACTAGCTCTACTTGTTAATTTGAATAAACAAGAATACATTTAGGAAATAGACATAAGAACAATCTCCTAAAATGATACAAGTTATAACAGCACAAAGTCTGAAAGTAACTCGCTTTCTGATTCAAACAAAGAAATATGATGAACAATCTGAGCTCAAAGTCTCAGTAATGCCTTTCAATTTGGGCAAAGTTTTGCTTATGGTAACCGAAAGATTTCCTTTAAAATAATAAAAGAGATTACAATATATAGCAGCCAAAAAAGGTCTGGCACTTTGTTCCATAGAACGGCCCATGCTGCATTCAATGCCTTGAATGCATTTTCAATTTTGTTAGGGGGCCATGCTGGAACAGGGTGGCTGCCTTAACTATGGCATGCTAATTCATCTAATATGTCTCTTCTTTAGTATGGACTGTCTGGTCCTTTTCCTGGTGTCTGCACCGATGTCCCTCTGCCTTTACTTCATGGAAGAAAAATAGGTCGCATCCTTGATTTGGCATGCTCGAAAGTCTGTTTGATCCACTGTTTCACCTACTGGAAATAACTCTCTTAAAGATATTTTGGCCTTTCCCTCTTTCTGCTATGATTTGAGCCCTCGGGCTATCTTTTCCCTTTCTGGTTTTGTCTTTTCCTAGCATTTGAGCTCCCAGGGCTATATCCTTGGCTTTGTTGGCTCTTTACGCTATTTCATCAGCGGTTCTTCCCTTTGGCGTTGAAGGTCTTTAAACGCATTCGGGTTCATCATCCTCCTTAGCAATTCCTTCGTGTCTTTTCCGCTTGTTTTGGCCGCTTTTCGCTAATCTCAGCAAGTGACACATGGCATTTTCCGCTTTTGAGAGTCCTACGAAAGATGACACATGGCAGCTTCCGTCGAGCTCCTAGAAACACTGTAGAAACATTCGGGACTCATTTTGGATTCATGCAAATGATGACACTTGTCGCGCTCCGCTTGACCTTAGCAACTCACTCGGGACCCACCACAGTCCTTACGAAACAAAAGGGAGAGACCGTGGATGCCGACACTTGTCATGCTCCGCTGAGTTTGTTAAGGGACACGTGGCATGTTCCACGTAATCTAGCAATCACACTGACGATGACACTTGGGGCGCTCCACTCTCGGGCTTTTTCCTTTCGGGCATTCCTTTGGTCAGGCTTATTTCCTTCGGACAAAAGTCTGAAGGAATTTCCTTGACAATTTTGCCACGAGAACTTTTCCGAAGGAATTCCCTGTTTACTTTTGCTCGCTGCCCTCTGCAAGGGCATTTGGCTTGGTTCATTGCCCTCTGCAAGGGTATCTTTTTCCTTTGGCTTTGGGGTAGCTCCTTGAACCTGTCGATTGAACCGACTTGTTTGAACCAACTTGAAAATGACCAAGTGTTGGAAACTTATTCTTTTGATTGAATTCGCCTACAGAAGCTTTTGAACTTGTTGAACCTACTAATTTCAAGCATGTTGAGTCCGTAGAAACATATCTGCAGAGTCGCAGAGTCCGTAGATTTCTAGAAGAGCTTTGAAAAATGAAGAACTTGAATGCTCAGAACAATTTCTTGAAAAGAGGAGAGAGGATTTTGGTCTGTTGAACCAAAATAGTTCATATGTTGTCCCAAAAATGAGAAAGTTGTTTTTGGGGACAACACCATCAAGATTTCTTTCTTCCACATATCTGCTCCTATGTATACCTTTACGTCATGGTCCCGTGTGGGATTAAATTCTTTGATATAGTATTCTTTTTTCCCCCCAAGTTGTCTTGTTCACATGACTATCCCAAATTTCTCTCACGTTCTTTTTGGTTAGTGTTTAAACACTCTTGCATGTTAATACCCCATATACTCATCCACTTCTTGTTATGTTTCATCCGTGTGTTCTGCTTCCTTCTTAGCTCTTCTTCTACCACCAATTTAGCCCACCAATGAGTCCAATTTTTGTCTTTTTTAAATAACTTAACATCCAAGTCAATGTTGATGCCTTCAACTGAAAAGTACCTATTTCAACTAATAAACTCTCATACGGAGCTCAAATTTGAATTTTGATACTACTTGTGATAAAATGTTTTTAGATTCTTTATGTCTCCATTTTAGATCAAACATATTGCTACCCCAAACTTCACATCTAAAATGGACTGCTGATGTAACAAGTAAGCCGAAAAAGGTTCTCTTAGTTTTCTAATTCTATAATTTTGCATCCTGCATCTATTTTATAGCGAGTATAATGCCTTCCACCCCCCTTGTATTATTTTTGCCTTGCAAGTCTTCTAACCAGGCTTGTTATAAAAATCAAACCCAATGTACTTGTATTCTTCTACCACTTCTAGTGGTCTTCCTTCTAAAAGGAAGTTTATTTATTTATTTTTTCTTCGTAATGAGAATATTGTGACTTAGGTTTTCTTGGTATTCATTTGCATTCTAACCTCTTGATAGAAAAGCTATTGAGCCCTCAAGGGTTCTCTCAAACTTTGTGTTATTTTTACAACTATGATAAGATCATCCACATATATGAGTAGCTTTGCTACATAACTAGCTAGGCGAATGCCCTCCACTAACTTTGTTTATTCATTCCTCTAGTTTATCAATGTATATCTGAAACGAAGTGGGGGATAGTGGACATCCTTGTTTAACACCAATGACATTTTCAAAGCATTCTGCCATTCCTTCATCTATTCTAATTTTGGCTTAGACTCGATCGTAAAACATGTGTACCATTGTTCTATATTCATTTGGAACTCATCTAGCCCATGGTTTCTTTCAAAGTACCTTGTCAAATATTTTTTTAAAGACAATAAAGCAACAAAAGGCTTATTTTCCTTGGTTATCTTGTATTTTTTTCAATCAAGTGACTAAGAGTGATGTAGTGGTCAATAGTAGAATGCTTTGGCTTAAAACCTCCCCATGTTTTTTGTTTTTTTTCCTCTTTTTTTTTCCTAATTGTTAATCCGACACTCTACCATGCTCTAGAATAGTTTTCCAAGAAGATGATTAACCATGGTAATATGCTAATTTGAGATATTATTGATATCTTCACTTTTATAGATAGGAATAATGGCATTGGTCATTCAATATGTCTAGAAGCCTTCCTAGATGATACCAATGAATATGTTTTTGATGTAAGGTGTGACTACTTCCAAACCTCATTTTAGATGTTATGTTTGCCCCCCATCCATGTCTTGTGCCTTAACCCATATTTGTCTCTTTATGCCTTGAGTAATGTCCCCTATAGAGAAGAGCTCAATTGTTGTTTTGATTACAAGGGGGGTGTTCTTATCCTGATCTTGTTCATAGAGTGATTTTTCATATTCTAGCCAGTGGGTATATGGAATATTGTTCTATGTGTGTTTTCTCTTTCATTGTAGTTCTCTCCAAAAGCCTTTGGATTAGTATTTTCCAAAATAAATTAGATTTTTCCTTCTTGTGCTTAAATGGCATATTTTTTATAGTGTTTATGAGACCAAGTAGTGTATGGGACCAAAAGCACTAACACGTGTTTCGTGTCAAAATAACTGCTTGAAACAAGGGCTGTCTCATCAAGTTTATGAAATATCATTTTTATTTTTGATGTTGGATCTTTTACTATGAATATTGAACAAAATCATTATTGTTTTGGTTAGCCTAGTCTCTTTAAACAAAGTGGTCAGATTTTTCACTTTCAGGTTATTGTCATATTTAATTCAAATGTCACTATAAGCCACACAATCTATGAAGTAGAGTCATTCTATCTACACCATCCCCATGGTACACAATAGGCATGTTCTCTTTTCACACTTTTTTCTAATGCGTTGATTCCCTATTGATTTCACATCTAAGATGATATAAACTAGTCCTTAGCTAAGGCATCAACATTTTCACCTTCCACTTGATTTATTCTCTTACGTATGATTTTTTTCGTGATCATATGTGGGATTAAATTCTGACATAGTATTATTTTTTATGCCTAAGTTGCTTTGTGTACATGGTTACTTTGAATATTTCTCTCACATCTTTTTATTTCCCTATTGGTGTTTGGGCACTCTTGTATTCCAATGCCTCATTTACGCATCTATTTATTATTTTGTTTCATCCACGTGTTATTCCTCCAATTTAACTCTTCCTCCACTACCATTTTGGTCCACCAACGAGTCTCCATATTTTTTGTTTTCTTTAAGTAACTTAGCATTTGAATCATAGTTGATGCCTCCAATGAGAAATAACTTGTTTCAGCTAATAAAATCTCATATAAAACTGATGTTTTTATTTGTGAGGTTGCTTGTTATTAGGTGTTTTTGAATTCTATCTATTTGTCTCTGGTTCAAATCTGACACGTTGTTGCCCCAAAACTCACAACCACAATGCACCATTGGCATGACAAATAATGCAAACAAGGTCATCTTTGTTTTCTAATTTTGCATTCCTATATCTATTTTGTATCAAATATAAATCCTTCCACCCCCTTTTTTTTGTTTTTGTCTTGTAAGTTTCCCAATGAAGCTTCATGTGGAAATCAAGACCGAGGTACTTGTATTCTTCCACCACTTCCAAAGTGCTTCCTTTAAAAAGGACATTAATCTTCTACTTTTTATCTGTAATAAGAATATCATTGGAAATAAAATTCAATTCTTCTATGCCCCACATGGTTTCACAAATACAAAGTTTATAAATAATAATGGTCTAAGATTACAATAAATTTTGTAACTGTTGATTTGCACAAAATTTGTTCATTGCAACAACAAAAAAATCACTCTATGTTAATGGTTTTTTAAAACTTTGTATTCATAATTAACATTAAAAAGGTGGTCAATCAGTATGCATGGCCTATGATATATGCATATGTATATATATGTAATACATAAATTTGCACACCCACACGTGTGTGCATCATTTCAAAAAAATAAAAATAAAGGCTACCAAATAATTAGCCACCATCTTGTTATTAAAATGATTTATTAAAATACAAGAAAAAAAATAAAAGTGGATAAATTATGTACATATAGCAGTGTCATTTGAAGGAGGAGGGTCATTTTAAGTGGGGAAAAACTTTATGTCGTTGACTCATCAATGGTAGGTCTAAAGCCCCCTACCATCTTGCACCTCAGTATCCATGAAATTAAGAGAAAAAACTCAATCCCCACCTAATATAGGAAGTAATATCATTGTGCCTGTCATATTTCAATACAAGAGAAGCCCATCTTGAGCACATATGAGAAAAAAAAATTAGTAGAAGGTTTGTCCTAAATGGTGGCAGGACATTAGTCTCTTGTTGAGAGGGAGGGAAGAGAAACTAGCAAAGTGTGTGTACCTATGTGAATAATTGTGTTTCATTCAAGGCTCCAATAACATAGAACTATGGGGTAGAACATGGCTCATCATGCATTGGGCACTCCCCCAATGGTTGAGAAAATATTGCAAATGCTAAAACTTGGAGGCATGGAGGAGGGGTAGGGGTGCGGGTGCGGGTGGGAGGGAGACGGAGGAGGTGGTGGGGGGTGCAGGGTGGGGTTTCTCTACTTGTACTTCAATATAAAAATATGCAAAAGAGAGCACATTAAATTTTTCATTTATATAAAAATCCTTCTACAAGTTATCATTGCTTAAAATAGTATAATTTTTAGATTTCTAATGCTGAAATATAATAGAAATTCTGAACACATTCCATAAAAGGCTATAGCATAAGGTCACTAAGCATAAACCCCAAAAATAACAACCCTCCTCGAGATGGGCTTGGGATGATAAGGAAATAGGAAACCATGAATTCAAATCCATACAATAATAGGAACAAGTCCAAAATAAATGCTTGAAGGTCTCTGGTCTATTACAAATGAGAGATTTGGGATAAGAAATTCATAGATGGAGCAATTTCTCACCAAGTTGTAAACCTTGATCACTTAAGCACAAAAAATAAATGTGTTATTTTTGGCTCTAGATTATCCCTCAAAATGTGATTGAGGCAATGTAGCCACAATCTAGGCAATGATTTGAGATTCCACTAGCCAATAAGCTTATCAAATGTTGGAGAAAATGAGGTTAAAATCTTTTAAATGAGGTTAGGTGAGTAATCTGTGAAAGGAGTATCACAACTCCATCTCCAATCATGCCATCAAGTAGTATGATATTGTAAGCCCAACTTGTGAAGCATGACATCTAACATCATATCCTATATTTTGATAATGGTACAAAATTTTAAATAAAGAAGCTTGAATTTAGTATTTAACTACGGCCAAGAGATCCACACATATAATAATAGAATTATATAGAATATAATTTAAATCAACACAATACAAGACATATTGGTGGGCCAAGATGCCCAAATATGTAATATATTCATGGTGGGGCAATGCCATAAAATAATCCTTAAGGAAGGAGTAACTCCATTATTCCCCTTCAAGGGGGACACTTCCAATATCCTTCTAAAAAATAGAAGACTCCATGCTTACTTAATATTTTTTACAATGATATTCATCTCCTTTTTATAGACCCATATTACTAATAATGAATGGGTACATACCTAATCCCAACATAGGTCGACTCATTACCCAATGTACTAATTCCACAAGTTACTCATTTGATTCAATATATTTGTCCCATACCACTAAGGGGGATGTGTGTCATATGTCAACATCTTCATCAACCCATATACATTAATATATCATATCCATAGGTACATTTCATTCCATCCTTCCTTGACATTCTTTGTCCCTAAAACATGAGAAGAAACCAAGTAATGAGTGTGCTTCAAATCATTGCGCACTTGTCTCATGCGCTATCATCCAACCACCCATATGCAATTTTGGTAAGTGATAGCATGTCAACCTTGCTTCCTCATTCCACTATGATACTTTGATTCCAATCATGATTATAGTTGTACCTCCTTCGTGTCCATGCATAATGATTTCTCTTTTGACTCCATGTTCCACATTCCACCATGTTATTTTGATTCCATACATGACAATAATATTTCTTCTTTGGCTTCCATGCATATCCATAAAGATTGATCCACTAATTCCCTATGTATCCATAGTGATTGGTCCTTTGATTCCCTATATAGCCAAAGTGATTATTACTACGACAATCCCTGACATGCATCCATGATTGTTTCCTCTCACGATGATGTGGGTGTCTCTAGCTTCAACCTCAATATCCTTTTTTGATGCTTTGACCTCATCCACCTTTTCATTGGGTAGTGCCTTTGTATCTTGTGTAAATGAATTGTTCTTCTATGTTTGTACTATTTTTTCATATTTTTCTTCATCTGAATCTTCTTTATAATCATCTTCACCATATTCAACCTCATCCTCATATTTTACCTTGAATTTGTTTTCTTCTTTGCTAGATATCATGCAAAGTGACCTTCTTTATCTTGTACCAAAACTTAATGAATTGCTTCTACACATTAATATTGATTGTTCCCAAAGTCTCTAACCAAGAATATCCAAGAACAATATCCAAACCATACATATCCAAAGCATTAAAATTTGAATACAAAACAAATTTATCCATAACAAGCTTCAAATCTTCAAAAACTCGAATCTTTTTACCATCTAATTGGACCTCCTTGATATTCTTTCCTTGAACATGTAGATGTTAGGCCACATCCATGTTGATGAAGTTATACTTGTTGTTAGGATTCATGGACACAATGATCTTCTTCTTTTGAATGCATCCATGAAATTGAAATATTGATTTCATTAGAGTTAAACTATTTGAACCTTTATCTTCCATATTTCCTTCATCATTGTCCTCTACCTCTCCTTTTGCATCATTTGTAGCATCTTCATCATCATCATCATTATGTTTATTTTCTTCTTCTTCATCATCCTTTTCTATCTCCTCATCCATGTCCTTGTCATCATTATTATCTTCATCATTTTCTACATCATCCTCATTTTCCACCTTTTTATCCTCATCATTATTTGCTTCCCCTTCTTTTTCTTTTATGTTCCATCTAGCCAAGAAAACTTGTTCTTAGTCATCTCAAGACCAAACAACCTATTTTATTTCAATCGATGAAACCATAAACATGTTGGACCTTTAAGAAAAAATGGAAAATATGATTTCCAATGTTCTAATTGGAAATATTTCTCCTTAAAATATATCCACCATTCTATAACATCAATATCATCCTCACTAGAGAACACTTGAATCCCCATGATCCAGAAGTCAATATATCTCAATTTTATGCCCCAAATCTGAGGAAAAAACCAATAGACAAGTAGATTTAAATATCTCCTTGGACTGAACTTTGACCAAACAGTTTCAAATTAAAGTCAGCCTCAAAACCAAAACTTCAAAAAAATACCCCCACTATATTTTTGTAACATTTCCAAAAATATAAAGAAAATAAAAAAATACTAAAATTGCAGTTTGTAGAGGGAATTATAAAAAAATAAATTGCAATAACTTGCACAAAATTGATCACAAAAACCCAAAATTTTAATTATAGCTTCCTTGATTGATTAGACAACTTTAATAAAAAAAAATGTAAAATAATTCTTAAAATTACGGTTGATGTGATGAATTTATGAAAACCCCTAAAATAGAAATAAATCACTCCAAAATGATCATCAAAACCTATTTGTTTTTAATTGTGGCTTCCTTGAATAATTATTTGATTCTAGTAAAAAATATAGAAATTTTGGCAACGGATTGCAAGTTTTAGGCGATTCTTCAAAATTAGAGTTTTGCCCACACATTTTCCCACATCAAATATTTGGTACCATTTGGTAAGATACACACATATAATAATATAGTAATGCAAAATATAATATAGATCAACACAACACAAGAGATATTGGTGGGTCAATATGTCCAAATATGTAATATATTGATAAATAGAATAATACCATTGTGGTAAGGCAAAAAGATACAATACTCCTTAAGTAAGGAATAAGTACACTATTCCACTTCGAGGGGGACACCTCCAACATTCTTATACAAATAGAAAACTCAACACTTTATATCCTTTACAATGATATTCATCTCCTTTTTATAAACCTCTATTACTAATAATGGATGGGTACACACCTAATCCCAATGTAGGTTGACTCATTACCCAATGTCCTAATTCCCAAAGTTATTTATTTGACTTGTATCACTAACTAAGGGGATGTGATCGACATGTCAGCATCTCCATCAACCCATACACATTAATAAAACATATTTATAAGTATATAGCATAACGGTTATGCTACCTTCCAAGCACTACTAACAAATAACTATGGGGCAAAACATGACTCATCATGTACTGAGCACTCCCCCAGTGGTTGAGCAAATCTTGAAAATGCTAAAACTATTGAATTTCTATATAGGGTCCAAACTATGTTAACTACGATGAGACAGACACCCATAATACCTGCATTATATATCTATTAAAGCTTAAAAATAAAGTAGCACATATTCATCCAAGTAACATAACTACCTCTTTTGGTTAAGAGCATTGGTCTAATTCTACTAGTATAATAATAACTCTCATCCACAATATCCGTCACCTACTAGCCCTCTAAGTTTATATATAAATAAGTGAGGAGACTAGGGTTAGGGTTAGGGTTTTGGTGAGTAGTTACAAATAGAATAAGATAAAACTATTATTAACAAAATTTAATCAAAAAAATATTTAATTGATAATCTTCTCTAATAATAGGTTGTGGATAAGTATGCACCAATTAGTGCCTACCCACAAATTACAAATAAATAATAAAGGTACAGCTTAGAACCAGACAATAGTGTACAATTGATTAAATACACTAACATTCCCCCTTAAGATGTATTTCAATGAAGGGAAGGACAGATGAATCACTGAACTATCCCCTCTTGATGACATATTCTTTCACTCCCAAAAGTTGCCTCAGATGAACAAATCAGACCTCAAGGGTTTTGAGAAGATGTATGCAACATGATCATCTATTTGGTAAAACCTAAGATCAATAACCTTATCCTATATCGATTGTTGAATATAATGCATGTGAATCTCAATGTGCATTGTGAATTGGTACTCCACTGGGTTGCAATAAATATGGATAATGTTGACCAATTTTGGTCCTGTAGGTCAAAATTGAGCACTCCCTTTCCTTTTCCTTGCAGGGTCTATTAGTCAGTTTTTGATAAGTTCGCCCCACAATAGTTTTATGGGTTTTCTCTATGACATGCCTCTTTCCATGAAAAACCAAGTGTTTCCTCCTGATCGCCAAGTGTTTTGAGTCCGGCAAGCACTTGGGTTGATTTGGAACTCATTTTGATCCTAGATGTTTAGTAGGGCAAACAGGTTACTTCGGGTGGGCCTTTTATCAGAAAAATGGACCAAGTTCAAAGAGGCAAGGGTCTTTTACAAAAATATCGAAGGGAAACCTTGAGCCAAAGTGTCCTTGCGGAGGGTAGAAGGTCCATTTGAAAAAAGCCAAGGTAGAAAGCTCGTAAAGGAAGAATTCCTTTGGGGAACATGACAAGCCAAAGAAGGGATTCCTTCATACAATATGTTTGAAGGAAATCTAAGGAGGAACGTGCAAGGCATGAATTTCTTCAAACAAATGTCTTAAGGAATTCCTTTAGACATTTTGTCCGAAGAAATTTGACAAGTGAAGAAAACCTAAAGGAATTCATAATACAAAAGTCTGAATAGACCTGAATAGAGTCTCATTAAGGTGTATCAGATTGTGTGTTGATTTTAGAGACCTGAATAGAGTCTCATTAAGAGATCACTATCCCCTCCCAAGTATGGAACAAATTCTCTAGATGGTGACAAGTAGTGAATGATTCTCACTTCTATATGGGTACTCTAGGTACAATCAAAATCTAGTGCAAGACTACGACTAGTATAAGATAGCCTTCACCACCAAGTGGGGAACTTTCACCTACATGAAGATTCCATTTGGACTATCAAATACTAGAGCTACTTTTCAACAAGCTATGGATATGGTCTTCTAAGGTTTGATAAATGACATTGTACTAGTTTATCTTGATGATGTGACAGTCTTCTCCAAGGACGCAGGATAACATCTGAAACACCTAAGAAAATCTTCAAGAGGTGTAGATAGTTTGTCATCTCTCTCAACCCTAAGAAATGTGTGCTTATTGTCCAAGTTTGCAAACTCCTAGGTCCTGTCATTTCAAAAGGGGGCTTGATCATTGATCTGGAAAGAGTGCATGCCATTTTAGAATTATCTTTGCCTAAACATAAGAAGGGCCTGCGAAGTTTCTTTGGAAAAATACACTTTATTAAGATATTTATCCATAATTTTGCTAAACTGGTCAAGCCACTAACTTCCATGTTGAAGAAGAATGAGATGTTCACATGGAAGAGATAGTTTTGAAGGCATCAAACAAGCTATCGCCCAGGCTTCCACCCTGACTAGTCCAAACTTCTCCAAGGACTTCAACCTCTACACCTTTGGCAATGAAGAGGTAATTTTTGCTATGCTCAATCAAGTGAATGGTCAAGATCTTGAATAACCTATCAAATTTTTTATCCAGGGCTTAGAGGGATATGAGATTAGGTACACTTATGTTGAGAACTAAGCACTTGCAGTCATATAAAGCCTAAATGAATTCAGACACATGTTGTCAAATAGCAAGATTTACATCGTGGTGCCACATCCTAGTGTCAAGGACTTCTTGCTAAGTCGTGACTTGAATGAAAAAAGGGTAGGGTGGATCACCAAGGTGATGGAGTATGACATGGAGATAAAGACCACCAAGTTGGTGAGGGGAAGAGGGCTGTGCAAGCACTTAGCTACAGACTTCAAAGAACTAAAGGAGGGCATTTTGGTACTCAATGATGAAGTTGTAGCAGAAATACCTGCAATCATGAGGATTTAGACACAAGATATGGTTCATTTCCTTCAAATTGGTGAGTGTCTACAAGGTCTTGATAGAACTAAGAGGAGACATTTCAGGCTCCAATCTCTTCCTTATGCCCTAGTTGATGGAGTGCTATTTAGAAAGGACTTTTCTAGGGCACTCCTAAGATGTATTGATTCAGAGCAAGTTGACAAAGTACTATCCAAATTTCATGATGGACCAACTGGCAGTCACTTTGCTCCCAAGCCTATAGTTGTAAGGATTATGAGGGTTGGCTACTTTTGGCCCACCTTGTTCAGAGACACTCATGCTTGGGTGAGGAGATGCCACAAATGTGCTCTCTTTGATGGAGAATAGTGTCTGGCTGCAATACCTATATAACCTATTCAAGTGGAATAGTCATTCATGTAATGGGGTTTGGACTTCATAGGGATGATCAACCCTCCTTCTAGTGCTGGACATAAGTGGGTCTTAACTGTTATAGATTATTTCGTAAGATGGGTATAAGCTATCGCTTTGAATGAAGCTAACGAGAGTGCACTCCTAGACTTCTACAAAGGCCTAGTGATGAGATTTGGGGTCCCAACCATAATCATTTTGGATGATGCATTAGCTTTCCTGGTAACAAAGACAAGCGAGTGGGTATTAAGATATGGCATCTATCTCAACACTTCCTCCAACTACTACCCATAAGGGAATGGGCTGGCTGAGTCCACCAACAAGAACCTGATCAGGATCATTAAAAGGTTAATGGAGGAAAATCAAAGGACTTGGCATGCCAAGCTTAAGATAGCCCTATGTGCAGACAGGATCACTCCAAAAAGGGTAGTTGGTAATTCACCGTACACACTTGTGTATGGAAGGGAAGCTCCTATTTCACTTGAGTTATTAGCCTTGGATCTTGCCCATCAACTACAATTGGAGGAGAGCAATAACATGGAGGTCAAATTTTGTGAATTAATGGATCTTCAAGAGGCAAGAGACCAAGCCATGGATGCCATGACCAACCACTAGCAACAAAAAAAGAAACATTTTGACAAGAAATCTTCATCAAAAGACTTCTCAAAAGGTGACATTATCTTGAAATGGGATGAGGACCGAGCCAAACCTGAAAGGCACATGAAGTTTGATGTCTTGTGGAGTGGCCCATATGTCATAACCCAATGCAAGCAACATAATGCATTCCAACTCTCCAGGTTGGATGGTGAAGAACTACATATCCCAGTCAATGGGATATATCTTAAACATTGTCACTAACCTTCTCTTATTATGTACATAGTTTCCCTATTTTTCCTCATTTTCCTTAAGTGCTTTTATGCATGTCTAGTTTTTTAGCCTTGTGTGTGTTTTCTTTACCATTTGGGGTAAAACCTTTATTGGTTCTTAGGTTTTCAAGGTTATTACCAGCCTTTCAAGCTGTAGCCTTACTCCATGCCCAATGGACCTTTAGGCCACTAGCCTTCTTAAGCATAGCAGGCATGCTTCCCCTATGAATCATCAAATGTGTTGATCAATTTTGGTTTTGTAGGTCAAAATTGAGCACTGCCTTTCCTTCTCCTTGTAGGGTCTGTTAGCTAGTTTCTAACAAGTTCACCCCATAGTAGTTTTATGGGTTTTCTCTATGATAGGCCTCTTTCCATGAAAAACCAAGTGTTTCCTCCTTCTGATTGCCAAGTTTTTTAAGTCTGACAAGCACTTGGGCTGATTTGAAACTCATTTTGATCTTAGATGTTTAGCATGGTAAATAGGTTACTTCATGTGGGCCTTTTATCGACAAAATGGACTAGGTTCAAAGAGGTAGGGGTCTTTTACAAAAAGCCTGAAGGGCAGCCTCGAGCTAAAGTGTCCTTGCAGAGGGCATAAGGTCCATTTGCAAAAAGCCGAGGCAAAAATCCCATAAATGAAGAATTCCTTCAGGGAACATGATAAGCCAAAGAAGGGATTCCTTCGGATAAAATGTTGGAAGGAAATCCAAGGAGGAACGCTCAAGGCATGAATTTCTTTAGACATTTTGTTCAAAGAAATTCAGCGAGTGAAGAAAACCTGAAGGAATTTAGAATACAAGATTCTGAAATGTAGATGCCCTTTTAGAGGACACTTGGTCATGATAAGAGGACCTTTCCATTGTTTTGAAGGGTCACTTTCCCTTTAGAAGAGTCCATTTGCAAAAAGGCTGAAGGAATTGCCAAAAGGGGGTGACAAGCCCATGGATGTCAATTTTAAGGTAAAAAGATAGCCATTGGAGTTTAAAGGTCTGGTGACAAGCCCACAAACATCAATTTTTAGGTGATGGGTTAACTGTTGGAGAAAGGCCAAAGAACAATTCTTTCGGACAAAATGTTTGAAAGAATTCTTTCAGACATTTTATCTGAAAGAACTCACAAGTGGCAAGCATGAAGGAAGAGTTCCTTCAAACAAAATGTTCAAAGGAATTCCTTTAGGCATTTTGTCTGAAGAAATTCAAAGATGCGCCAAGGAGGAAGCCTGAAGGGAGACTTGGTGACCCACCAAAGAAAGAACCCGAGAAAAGAAGGAGATAGCCCCAAGAGCCCTGAATGGTCAGGAAAAAGACAAGAAATAGCAGAAAGGGAAATCCAGAACATAGCCATGAACATATAAGACAAATGCTCTAAATGCTCCAGGTGTCATAGTAAATCAAGTGTAGGGATGAACTAGACTAGGCCAGGTGGCACAGGAGGTGTCAGTGGAAGAAGTAAATGCTTGTAGGTGGAATAGTTTCCACCGAATAGCCATTAAGAGAGTTGCATTAACATTCAAGGGAGCGACCCATTTTTCATTATTTTGACATTAATAATTAGCCAACTATGTGAGCATTCAAGGGAGAGCATGGCCTAGGACATGAAGAGAGATGGCTTTATTAGTTGCTGAGAGAAGCGACCCATATTCTTGCAGGAGTGTTTAATACACCCAAGTAACAAAGTTAATATGTGAGACACCTACAACATGGTTTTCATAGGCACATTTAATGAGAAGTGATAACAGCATGGGCAAATTATTCATTACAAAAGTGTTCAATGTAGTATGGGCATCTTGTTCTTGACTAGTGAAGGATCTTTCTCCATTTTTCTCTATATATTGTAAACTCTCAGTTTTCAAGGGGGATCTCTCAGTTTTTTAGGGCGAAGCCCTGAAGAAATTTACCTTTAATCAAAAGAAGTGTTTTACCTCCATTTGATTTTTGTAATTTTGCATATGCTCGCATATTGTCTTATGTTCAGTCATTTATTTTAAATACTTTCATAGGTTGATTATAGTATATCTAGTGTATTCTAGATCCTCTTCTATAGGTCAACAAGAAGCATCCAGGTTAAAGTATAGGTGCAGGAGAGAAACCATCCAATAGTGTGCCTTTGGAGCACCTTTATGAGGTTATTCCACATTATACCTCCATAAAACCCCTTGTTGAGGCATTGATGCAATTTAGTTTCTTATTCAAATGGAATGCCTGTCCACTCCTTTGGTGCAAAGTGTAGGTAAAAAACTGAGTAGACCAATCAATTTTGGTGTATCACCACTTTAGTTAGGTTCTACTTTTGTAGTATCCTTCTCTCTTTTCACCCCCCCCATTGTTAGTAGTAAAAATCCAAGGCCTTAAGGTGAATCAAGGGGAGCTAGCCCTTAATCTAGAGATTCATTCCTCAATCTTGCTACCCACAGCAAGAGGAATGTCTCTATTGTGCCGCATAAAAGAAAGGAGTTAAGTTTCCTTTCAAAGGGTGCAATCCACTGTGTTAATATATAACACTGATTATTACACCAAAGCAGTGTGGCTTGGGTCTATGGAAATCCATATTCTAAAAACAAGCATCGAATCCAAATTGATTCACAATTAAAAATAATAACTCCATTATACTCCTCCATTAACTTTTGTTGAGTTGGACACATCTAAATTATCTTATAAAGAACAAGATAATTTAGATGACTCTCATTCTCAGAGTTACTATAATTCAGATGATGATCCATAAGGGGGACAACCAACACCTCCACTAGTGAGGTACAAGTGGGTATATTACACTAAGCATGCAGTAGATGGGTCCATTAACAAAAACAAAGCTTGACTTACAACAAAATGTTTTTTATAAGTTGAATGTGTTGACTATCATGAAATATTTGAATTAGTTGCCAAGATGAATTTCATCAATCTAGTACTCTCCTTGGCTACAATATAAAGATGAGAATTCCATCAGATAGATGTCAAAAGTGCCTACTTGAATGGATACTTTCATGAAGAAATCTACATATCCCAACCTACTGGGTCCATAAGAAACACGAACTCCATATTTTTATGAAGATTGAAAATGTCCTTATTAGTTTGAAACATGCTTCTTGAGCTTGGTATGAAAATAATGACACTTTTTCAATGCACTCTAGCTTTACATGAAGTCCCTTTGACCCCATAATTTACACCAAAAAAGTAAATGAGAAACTCATAATTTTGGTCCTTTGTGTCTATTGGCCATTTTTGGCCCACATACCAAATTTTTGCCCAAGTGTGAGAAGGTGGACATTCAAGCAAAAGTGGTAAGTTTAGAAAACTTTGAGATCTTAGAAGGAGAAGTCTTCAGGGTCTCTCTCTCAAAAGTCTTCAGGTTCTCCAAAGTAGAAGTTTTCAGGATTTTGAAGTCGTAAGACTTGGGGTTTCTGAGGGCACAGAGCAAATCGGGTTTCAAGTGGTGCTTAACTTCTACATGTTTTATAAGTAGAAATAATTTAGGTTTACAAACCTGAATTAATCATAGATAGTGTAGATTGGATTCTCCAAGGTGAACAACTTCATGCTTTCTCTTAAAAGAAGACTTTGGGTTCTCTAGCGAAGACAACTTTAGGTTTTTAGAGGAGCACTACTTAAAAACCTTTATAAGTAATCAACAGTTGAAACCCCAAATCAAGTAGGAGGGCTTGGAAACCCTGATTTGGTATGGGTAGTGTTTTTTGGGTTTCTGGGGGTGTACTACTTATTTCAATTTATAAGTTGTAAGTAATGATAAGCCTGAGGGATAAATCACGAATAGTACAAAACTTGAAGAGTAAGGAGTTACAGATGAAAACTCTGAAGCAAGTAATGAGCAATGAGAAGTCCAAAGTAAGTTGCAAGGAGTGTGAAACCTAAATGAGTAAAATAGAAAGTTTTGAAAGGAAAATTACAAAAAGTAGTCCATAAAAAGCAAACAGATGTGGAACATTAAGGTCGATGGTTAGCAAATCCAAAGGGTCAATCAGTTAAGGACAAGTGGCACATGTACATATAACTCACTTCCAAAACATGCAAAATGGTCAAACAAGGATTAGATGCATCCAGGTGGAGTAGTGCACATGCAAAGACCAATCGGGATAGTCTAGATTTTAATAAAGAACACACCGAGTTTTAAATGCAAAAGACAAAATCATTCATGCTTGGCAGGAACATGCAACTACCTCCAGTATGGCTCCGTCAATTTCAAAGAGGAAGAATTGAATGCATGAGGAGAATTAGGAGATGGGTGGTGATTTTGGATGGTTCATCCAATGGTCAAAATAAGTTACATGCTTTGAATGCAAAGAACTCAAGTACAACAAGCAATAGCATTTCTTGTTATCAAAGACTTCCTCTCTGAAGTTCCCCATTGGCTGTAAGCTCTTCCTCTTCCTTTTATCTATATATATCTCATGTCTTTCATTTTGTAAAGGGTTCTTATTTTTTAGACTTTTTCATCTTCTTGGGAGACGGACATTCATTAAGATACTATAAAGTATGCTTTGCTTGATTAGGCTCGACCCTATCAAGTCTATTGTAAGAACTACCTCTTGATGTGATAAGATTGTTTCTTTGCCTATCTCTTGTCATTGATCACTGCCTTAGTATGTTTGTGCTTGGTGGATTCATGAAGGAGATTTTCCTAGTCTATTAGCCTTCTACTTACCTCTTTAATGTATTTTCAAGCTCTTGCAGGTCTAGATTAGTGTTCTGCCTAAACCTCTTCTAGTGTGTTAACTTGATCTCAAGATTGTGTAAGCCATAGTTGTCTTATGTCTGATCTAGAGTGGGTTCAAGAATAGATGAGTGTTCATTATACTTTGGTGCATCACCTGGTTAGCTTTCTTAGGAGCCATTATCCCCTTTCTAACCCTTTTCTCTGTGAATCATTAGTTTAGCATTAGTTTAGGTGAGCATCAAAGAGGAAGCCAACCTTTCTAGAGGTTCAACCTCACTACAAGATACCATAGCTTGAGGTTGTCCCAACGCTTGTATCTAGGAGTGAGAGAGCCTAAAAAACTCTCTCACAAAGGGTGCAATTCTAGCATTACAGTAATTTCTAGCACTCTTGGTGGGACTGAGGTCCAAAGAAGTAGAAGGATTTTTGGTGTTGTTCTTCTACATATCAGCCTTTGGAGGCATTTAATAAATATCAATGGTGACTCTGAGCATCTCTCAGTTGGTTTGAAGCAGTCCAAGTGCTTGATCATTATTATTTGCTATGTATAATCAATCATATTTTGATCAAAATGCTCATTCTCTACCTCAATATCCTTCATATCAAATTAGCAATGTTGCCTCAAGTGGTTCTCAAGATTCTTATGGGAAACCTTCTTAGTCTTGAAATATCATTAGTTATTCTCCAAACCAATCCCTTTCAAGTTAGAGGCAAATGCTATTAGGGTATCAGAAGTACATGATGGAACTTAATACATAGAGGGGATATGGTGAAAATATCCCTGACCACATCATTCATGACATAAGAATTACATTGCAGCAAATTAAAGAGAAATGGGCACCAATTGAAAGGAAAAATGGGAACAACCTCTTAGATGAGATGTTGAATGTGAGTGGTTACATCCAAAGCATTGAGGATAAACTGAACAACCTTGAAGAACAATAGGTCTAATTCTATCAACCTTATCTGTCTTCATATACATTACCTCAAACCTCATATATATCACCCATTCTTGCCCAAAAGACCACTCCAAGTGAAACCCCTTATGTTCCAAGTTCTTCAAGTGTCCCTCAAACCTTCCCTTCTTAGAATTCAATTTAAGAAAGCTTTCAAAGAAAGGAGGAAATTATTGTAGAGCAGCTTATCATTGAGATCTAAGACCCCACTTATCTTCCTCAAGAACCCTCATGTACATCATATCAACCCTATTATGTTCCTTATCTTCATAAGGCCCCTGAATAACTTAAAGAGAATATTTTCAAAGAAAATATAGATAGGTAGATCAAAGAGTAGGAATTGAAGATGAAGAAAGAGCAAGAGAGTCAAAATGAAGAAAGGACAATTGTTTTCCACATGTTCCCCTCATGGAAATTAGTTAGGGAAGGCATAAAAAAAGGGGAGGAGGTATCAGTGATGAAGGTCCAAGATCTAATTTAAAAAGAAGAAGCTACTCCTAATGCTTTTCCTTCATGGGAGTCAGTCTAGAAAGGCTTTCAGAAGGAGGAGGTGTTAGTTGAGACAATCCAAGAAGCAATTTTTGAAAAGGAGTTGGTTGTGCCAAATCAAGAAACCATAGCTCAGCTCAATGAGCTTGATTTACAAGAGTTCTGAGACTCTCTCTCCTTCTCTCAAGAGCCACCAAAGAGACCATTCAAAGTCCCTATCTAAAAGGATACTTTTCTAAACTACAAGCAAGGTGAAATTCTTCACCCTCCCACCATCTCCCTCTTGAAGGAAGAACCTATTCTACAAGGGTTAGAGGAGGAGTTTGTAATCAAAGTTGAGTCTGAAGAAGACAACACAAGTGTCTATGATGAAGATATCATGATAGGCATCCCACTTCAGTTAGAGGGGGAAGAATCAATTTTATACCAATCTTCTTGGCATGGCTTTGATACCAGTAAGCTGGATCTTAAAGAGGAGAGCCCTCAAGATGATAATGAGATAGACCTTGAATGGACTACTAAAATTACATTCTACATAGATGAAGAAGAGGATGATTCATTTCAGGATGAATTAGAGATAGCAAAAGGGAAATCAGACCTTGAGCAAGACATAGATGTTTTTTTAGACCTTGAAAGTTCAATTCAACCCTCATTTACAGTTGAGGAACAAGAAGAAATATTGAGTGAGGTTGATGAGGAAGACATTTTGAGTGGTCAAGAAGTGAAGCTAGAAGAACCACCACATTATATGATGAAGGAGAACCTTGAGGATAAACAAAGTTTTCAATATGAGCATGTCTTTCAAGGAAACTATGATCTGATTATGCCTAATAAGCATGATGATGAAGCAAAAAAGAGTAAGAGTGAGGTAAAATCTAATTGCTTAATGTTTGTGTTGACAAAGGGATGTCCTATCAGGGACCTTGATCGATTGAGAGATGAAAAGGAGGAGCCATCATAGGTTTTGCTCAATTTAGAGCACAAATTTGAGCACCAATAAGAATAAGACCAACTTGCATATCTATTCTAAGATGGTGGCATAATCAATCAATCAGGATGGGTAAGCGAGTTTGTTTTTTTTCTTTTCCTTGGAGAAGTGCGTCATCAACTTATTAAAAATCTAGTACTTATCCATATTTATTTAGAAGCTCTCAAACATGTAAAGTATAATGTATTAGTGAGGAAGGGTAGTTATTTTATACATCCAATCAATGGTTTTGTATAGTTTCCTTTCTTTTTGGTTAGATTATGGTATGATAGATTTCCATGCTTTCCTCCAAGTGCCTTGTGCACATTCCCATTTTTCATTGTGTGTTTCCTTTCAATAAGTGCCTTGTGCACTTTGTTTTGTTTTTCCTTCTTGCTTCAAGAAGAGGTTCTAGAAAGGGTCAACCTTGTTGAACCAAAGTAAAGACTCCATGCCTAATGGACTAGATAAGGCAACATGAGCTGGGTTCTCAAGTATAACAAGCATGCTTTCCTGCTAGTTTCCACAAATGTTGGCCATTTTTGGCCCACACACCAATTTTTTTCCCAAGTGTGAGAAGGTGGACATTCAAGTAAAAGTGGCGAGTTCATAAAACTTTAGGTTCTTAGAAGGAGAAGTCTTCAGGTTATCTCTCTTAGAAGTCTTTGTGTTCTCCAAAGTAGAAGTCTTCAGGCTTTCGAAGTCACAAGACTTCAGGTTTCTGAGGGTACAATGCAAATTGGGTTTCCAACAGTGCTTGACTTTTAAACATTTTATAAGTATAAATAATTCATGTTTACGAATCCAAATTACTCATGCACATTGTAGATTAGATTTTCCAAGGTGAATGACTTCAAGCTTTCTCTTAAAGAGGACTCCAGGTTCTTTGATAAAGACAACTTTAGGTTTCTAGAAGAGCACTACTTAAAAAACTTTATAAGTAATCAACAGTTGAAACCCTAAAGCAAATAGGAAGGCTTAGAAAACCTGATTTTGTTTGGGCAGTGTTTTTGTGGGTGCACTACTTATTTCACTTTATAAGTTGCTAGTAATGATAATCCCAAGGGATAAAACATGAGGAGTACAAAACTCGAAGAGCAAAGAGTTGCATATGAAAACTCTAAAGTAAGTAATGAGCAATGAGAAGTCCAAAGTAAGTTGCGAGGAGTACGAAGCCTGAATGAGTAAAATGGAAAGTTTTGAAAGGAAAAGTATGGAAAATAGTCCACAAAAATCAAATGATCATGGAACATTAAGGTCAATGGTCAGCAAATCCAAAGGGCCAATCAATCAAGGACAAGTGGAAAAAGTACATACAACTCACTTCTAGAACATGCAAAGTGATCAAACAAGGATTAGACACATCCAGGTGGATTAGTGAACATGCAAAGACTAATTGGGATAGTCTAGATTGTAGTAAAGAACACATCGAGTTTTCAATTCAAAGGATAAAATCACTCATGATTGGTAGGAACATGCAACTACCTATAATATGTCTTCATCATTTTTGAAGATGAAGAATTGAATGCATGAGGAGCTCGAGGAGATGGGTGGTGATTCTGGATGGTTCATCTGGTGGTCAAAATAAGTTGCATGCTTTGAATGCAAAGAGCTTGAGTACAGTAAGCAGTAGTAGTTTTGGTCATCAATGACTTCCTCTCTCAAGTTCCCCATTAGACATAAGTTCTTCTTCTTCCCTTTATATATATCTCATGTCTTCCATTTCGTAATGGGTTTCCTATTTTTAGAATTTTACATCTTTTTGGGAGATGAACATTCATTGAGATACTACAAAGTATACTCCGCTTGATTAGGCTCGACCTTGTCAAGTCTATTGTAAGAACTACCTCTTGATGTAATAGGATGATTTCTTTGCCTATATCTTGTCATTGATTAGTTACTTTGTATGTTTATTCTTGGTGGATTCATGAAGGAGATTCTTCCTAGTCTATTAGCCTTCTACTTGCCTCTTTAATGTATTTTCAAGCTCTTACAGGTCTGGGTTAGTGTTCTGCATGAACCTCTTTCGGTGTGTTAAATTGATCTCAAGATTATGTAAGCCATAATTGTCTTATGACTGATCTAATGTGGGTTCAAGCATAGATGAGTGTTCATTTTATTTTGGTGCATCACCTGGTTAGCTTTTTTAGGAGCCCTTATCCCCTTTCTAATCCTTTTGCCTGTGAATCATTAGTTTAGCATTAGTTTAAGTGAGCATGAAAGAGGAATTCGAACTTCTCCAGAGGTTCAACCTTACTACAAGATACCCACAGCCTGAGGTTGTCCCAACACTTGTAGCTAGGAGTGAGAGAGCCAAAAAAACTCTCCCACAAATGGTACAATTCTAGCACTACAATAGTGTCAACAACTTAATTATCATAGGGAGTACCAATAAGTATATTCATGATTTGAAATCTCAGATAATGAAGTCTTTTGAGATGAATGACTTAGGATTATTGAATTTTTTATCGGGTCTTCAAATTTCACAGTCTGAGAAAAAAATTGTTAATCAATCCAAGTATGCTCAAGACATACTCAACAGCTTTAACACAAAATATTGAAAGTCCACATTGACTCTTAATCAATCTAGAGTCAAGCCTTCCATCAAGTTTTCTTCTCCTTTAGTTGATGGTATACTCTATGGGAATTTGGTGGCAAGTCTTATGTACTTGATTCATACTCATCCAAATCTTTCATTTATTGTGAACTTGGTATGACACTACTCTCAAGACACCCATAAAAGCCATTAGCAAGATGTAAAACACATTGTAAGGTATTTATGTGGTACTCATAACTATGGGATTGAGTTCAAGTTATGAGAAAAAAACCTCAATTTTTGGTTACACTTATAGTGGGAACATGGAAGTTGTTGACTACATAGATATTGATTGGGTAGGGGATACAAACAATCACAAGTCAACCATAGGATACATCTATCATCTTGGGTCAGGTCTCATGATTTGGTCTTGCAAGAAGCAAACTATTATTGTTTTATCTACTATGGAAGCTAGTTATATTAGAGTTTTCATTGTTTGTCATGATTCAGTTTATATTCGAAGCTTGCTTTTAGAATTTTTGTTTTCATAGACCCAACCCACACCACTTTGGTGCACAAAGTGCTATCAACATTTCTCACACACTAGTGGAGTAGAAATGCACAAAGCACATTAACATTCACATGCATTATATTATGAAATTGATACAAGAAAAAGTTGTTGATCTTAGGTTTTGTTGAATAGGTGATTAGGTTATATATATCTTTACAAAACCCTTCCTGGGGACCCAATTTGTTCAATTCATGTAATCTTTAGGAGTGAAGGATGATGTCATCAAGGGGCTATAGTTCAATGATTCATCCATCTTACCTTTCATCAAAGTACATATTAAGGGGGAATGTTATTATATTTAATCAGTCACACTATTGTATGGTTTTGAGATGCATTTGTATTATTTATTTGTAATTTTTGGGTGGGTGCTAATTGGTACATACTTATCTGCAAACTATTATTAGATAAGATTATTATTTAAGTAAATTTTTAATTTAATTCTTCTAATATTAGTTTTTTCTTATGGTAGCTAACACAATTTTGGACCTTACCCATAAATTTAACACAGTTTCATAGCACTAGCCTAAATCTGTCAATATAAAAATAACTCTCATGCACAATATCCCTCTCCCACTAGCCCTCTATGTTTTTATATAAATAAGACAAAAAACTAGGTTTAGTGTTAGAGTTGTGGTGAGTTGCTAAAAATACAATAAGACAAAACTATTATTAGCATAAGTAAATTAAGTAGTTAATTAATAATCTTCTCTAATAATAGGTTGTGGATAAGTACATTCCAATTAATGCCTACCCACAAATTACAATTAAATAACATAAGTGCATTTTAAAACCGTAAAATAATGTATGAGTAATTAAATACACTAATAAGAACTCAAGGGCCCCCTTCTCTACTTGCATTTGAATCTAAATATATTTAAAAGAGAGCACATTAACTTTTTCATTTATAATAAAAATTTTCTCCAAGCTATCATTGGTTAAAATAGTATAATGTTTAGATTTCCAATGTTGAAATAAAATAAGATATCGAAACATATTATAAAAAAGGCTATAACATAATGTCACTAAGCACAACCCCCAAAAATAGAAACCCTCCTCGAGATGGTCTTGGGATGATAAGGAGAGAAGGTACCATGAACCCAAACCCATACAACATCAGAGACAACTACAAAACAAATACTTGAAGGTCTTTGGTCTATTATTACAAGTGGGACATCTAGATTAAAAAATCCATAGATGATGCAATATCTTACCAAGTTTTAAGTCTATCTTTTAAGCACCATAAAAGATGTGTTATTTTTAGTTCTATATTATCCCTTCAAATTTGATTGAGCCATTGTATCCACACCCCAGGAAATGATTTGAGATTCCAATAGCTAATAAGCTTTTCAAAGGTGAGATAAAATAAGGTTAAAATCTCGTAAATAAGGTCAGGGGTGCAATCTATGAAAGGAGTATCACAACTCCGTCTCTAATCATGCCACCAAGAAATAGGATATTATAGGTCCAACTTGTGAGGCATGATGTCTGGCATCGAATCTTATATTTTCATAATGGTAGGAAATTCAAAATAAAGAAGCCTGAATTTAGTCTCCAAACTGAGGTCAACATATTAAATCCCTAGAAGAGCTCATATCTCTTATAGTGCAAATATAATTTTTGAAAATACAAAGAGCTTTGATACCTAACATTTCTACAAGAGGGAAGTTCCCATCCCCAATGATAGGGGACCAACATATGTAGTGATCATTTAAATGTCATCCAGACCTAAATCCATCACCCACCCACCAAATAAAGGGCTTGACTATTTCAAAATATTTCAAGATAGTCTGAGCTACAAACATCCATGGTATCTTAACAAAAACAAACATTATAAGGAGGTTACAAAATCCTAGCCCATTTAAATCCTTTTTTCCAGAGCAAGCTCTAATAGAGATACAATGTCATAGAATAATTTTGCTAGCTTCAAACCCTTCGATGGCATGCATGATCTACTTAGCATAAAGTTCAATACTTTGGCAATAGAAAATAATGATTCCAATCCATCCTTTATCTTGTGGTAAACAATATAAGTCCCAAGCTATGTGGTGAAAGGCTATGCTTTATTTTAAATTATCCCAAAGAAAATCCCTTAGATTTTTTTCTAACTTTTCGTAGGTAGCCTTAGAAGTGGTCCAACAAGACGATTAATAAACATGAGTGGTAACAATCATATCCATGCACATTTTAGATTTAGATACAAGGAATAAGGAATTAGTCATACAATAAGCTATTTTATCCACATGCCACAACACATATTTACAAAGTGGGCAGGGAGAGCCATCAAATGCAAAGGGGGTCCCTATAAATTTAGATTTGTCTCTAGGTTTGAACCAAGTCCATTAAAAATTCTCAATCTAATTAGGAAGGGGCATCATTATTTATCAATAAAATTGAGTTTATGCCACTACAAGTTAAAGGTGAAAGGATTTGTAGAACATATCTAAGCAAGATTTAGCTTCATAAAAATAGGCTTCACTATCTACAAATGTGACCATCTACATTTTTCCCATTCAAGAGTTAGCTCTGCTAGTTAAGGAGATTAATCCTTTTGATCAACCCTTCATTGGTCTAAAGGGCTAAGCGATGCCCAAAGGCCTTAGCCACCAAAACATATGATAAGGGGGAAATAGGGAAACCTTTATTGATAAAGCAAAATATCCCAAATATTCCATAATTGTCACCATTAATTTTCAAACAAGTAGAGGCCTATGTCAATATGGATTTAAAAATAAAAAAATAAAACATTGGACATTTGCATTAGAGTCAAGTGAATATTATCTTGGGAGAGAAGGGAGTCACACAAAACTTTAACATAAAGAGAAAGCTTTCAAGGAACCACATTGACGCATTCTTGAATGGATCAAGCTTGCTTGAGAGAATCCTCTTAGACCTGAAACACCAATTTAAACTAGTCAAAAAATGTCTGAGATATCTTTGGGAACTTGATGATGTAACCACAAACATCCTTGAAATCCTTGATTTGTTATATGGAATGTTTAGTATGCAAAACCTTAAAAAAATTCTTGGAGTCTCTATCACTCACCTTAATCCATTGTACCGAGCTCAAATTTTAGGTCCTATGGCAATATAAATATTTGTAAGTTTAAGCCTATGATTGAACACCATCATATAGAATATAATTAAATATTTAAAGTGTTTTAATATTAAGCTAATAAAAAAGTGTAATAAACTCTTAAGTGAGGGGAAAAAAATCCCATTTGTATACCATCGCCACTTTCTTTCCATATTGTCGTAAGAAAGAAGTAGTCTGAGAAATAACATCATTCCACCTTTCAATCCAACTTGGAGCATGAGGAGGGTGAGTAACCAAATTTGTTACACACATAATATTCTATCTCCTTATTTGTACTAAGGTTAGGGTATGGTCAAATTTTGATACACATAACCTTTATCCTTTCATTCGTTAGTTTTAGATGTTTCGTTAGGCCTACCTATTTAGGATGAAGGGGTGAGACCTTTCCTAGTTATCTATATAAATAATGAGAGCAAGGATATCCTGAATGATCATAAGTTTAATATTGAATTCCTTACATTATTATTATGATTTCTATAGGTTTTCCCCTTAATGTGACCCCTTGTATCTAATTCAACCATATTATTTTCCCTTTGTGTGGGAAATAAGCTCTTATCACTATATAGGAAATGATATAGTAACATGAATGCCCAATAAATGCCTTAAAATGTACTCATTCTAATATGCACAAAACACGGAAAATAGGAAACATAATATGTATTGTTGAGGAAAGGATTGTATTGTTATCCAAGCATTAATAATATATTAAAAAATGAGGGGTATGCATATCTTAAGTAAGATCAAGCTCCCCTTTCCTTATTGGCCACTTAATAGGCACATGTGATTTACCCATATAGATGTGGCATGTATTAATGGTTGTGGCATCAAATTCTCTAAATAAAGGTGCACTACATGGGTTAAGGCCTATACAACTTAATGAGGCCTATACACAATAATAAGGCTAAGATACTCTAAAAATAGGTCATGATAATAAGATTTGATGAGGTATCTATGTACAATAAATATGCTTTAGAAAAAAAGAGACAATCCACGAGGGTGTCTTACAAACCTTGTAAAAAAATTATAAGTGATTAGAAGTGCAAACATAAGCCACAAGGGATTCCAAGAAATCAATACAACACTCAAGTAGTGCTCTAGTATGCTAAAATATGATGGGTTGATCCATCACTAAAGAAAGGTGCACTGCATGGGTTGAATCCATCACAAAAGTGTGCACTGAGTGGATTGACCCACCACTTAAGAATGCATTGGGAAAATTGATCCACCACTAAAATAAGTTCATTGGATGGGCAAATCCATCACACAAAAAATGCACTAGGTGGGTTGATCCACCATTGAAGAAAGTAAAAGTGAATGAACACTTGGTGAATAACTCATAAATTAAATCCATGAGTGTTTTGAATCCACTACTCTAACATTGAAGAAATGATAGATGTTGGAGATACCAGATGGTAATATTTTCAAATGAGTTATTGAAAATACAAAAGAGTTCATCAAATAAAGGTTGTTGATAAAAGAAATATCAGATTTAAAGGTTGAGATGTGCCATGCAAGGATACCTAAGAGAGTACACACAACACCTAATGAAATAATTATAATGATACCCATATAATGTTGAATGAGTGAAGTAGATGGAAAAATATTTATGTGTTGTCTAAATCCGTTATTCAAGCACTAAATAATTAAAAAAATTTAGGGATATTAGAAAACACTCACAATAAGGAATCAGATTCACTATTAAGGCATTGAAAAATATATAAAAACTCACAAAAAGGTATCTAAAAGTAGACAAAGAGACGTTGGGGATTGCAAAACATGCTCTTGTCAAAAAATGCCATCATAGAAATTCTGAAAGGTGGAGGAACCACAGTAGTAAAATCCTCTTAAAGAGCATTGATGATGCAACCAAAACTGATGTGAAATCTATCTCAAATGAACATTGATGGTAAAAGAATATGCCTACATGTGATCTAGTGGCATGTCCATAAACAATGCATGCAAGAAGGCATCTGAATCAAATTCAAGACTCTCATGCCTAATAAAATGTGAATCTGAAATTGTGTTAGGACTCCCATTCCTAACATAAGTAAGCTCAAGTCTTTCATGCCTAATAAAATGTGTAGAGTGGAGAAAAAATATAAAGTGTTGAGCTTGCACAAAGTGGTCCTGATGCAAAACCACATGCTCAATAACCAATGCCTTAGTGAGCAATCTAATCAATAGGCTAGATGGGGGAAATAATGCCTTGTAAGTGTTTATCAATACCTCTACTAAGATGAACCATGGAAGGGAGTACATGCAAGCTAAAATTAGTGTTTTTATTCTCAAATGAGCCAAACACTTATGAAGGATGATCTGATGTAGGGGTTACAATAGGTGCATCAGATACAAAATTCAACTTATCATCTGCTAGATCAAAGTATAAAAGTTTATCTTTATGATATTAACAAAATTAAAAAGATGTAATATGCCAAATGATGGACTATGCATAATGGAAATGGTGCCCATAGTGTCAATCTTACATTGTAAGTGTACAATTGTGTTTTGTAGTGAGTGAATAAGGGCATCTTTGTTGAAAATGAATGAGAGACATAGGGAGGTTTGTTTTTTAAGTTTCCTTTTTCTCTTCAACTAATTTAACAATATCCTTTTGAAGTGTGCATACTACATATAATAACACATCATTTCTAACTACAAGTTATTATTTCTTTGTGTGAGGGTGTGGAGGTCTTGGCACAAAGCTATTACGATAAGGCAAAAAATGCCTTGGAAATAATTTCAAACTGAAACATAGTCAAAATATGAGAAACCACTCAAAATGGTTATAAATTTACAATTTTACAATATTTTCCTCAATACAATGGTTTAAATTTTAACTCATTATGCTCAAAAAGGAAGTGTTAACCCCCCCCCCCCCCCCCCCCGCCAAAAAAAAAATAAAAAAATAAATAAAATAATAATAATAATAATAAAGTACACAATTATAATATTAATAATTGATTTAGAACATCTCATAATTGCTTAAAATTTTATAGTGTGAGTTTATAATGTCATAATGGAAAAAAATGAAAATAGAGATAAATCACTAATTACATATAGTATAGATCAAAGTTGACCTTAAAAATAGATTCTACAAGAAAAACATGCATTTTAAAAAAGACTCAAAACCTCAAAATTCCTTACATATGTCAAGATATGAGCTCGGAAAGGTGCCTACATAGTAGACCCAACAAGTCTTACAATAATAAAATTCACTTTTGAGAAAAATCAATTTTAAATATTAATATGAGTTTTACTATAAATTCTCTACATTGGAACCATGATTTGAACCAAAAAATCAGCATGTGTTTAGTCTTCATTAAATGAAAGATATGGCCTCTAGAGTGAAAACAAGTCAAATATATGGCCTAGGAGTAAGATGGGAGCGCTCAAGGGATAAAAAAACTAATCAAATCAATCACATGGTTCCTAGTCATTAACACATGCTAAAAAATGTAACCAGTAGTGGTTAAGGTGGTCCCATGTGTTAGAGATCTGGCTTGGCACTTTGGGTACAAGTAGTAGGTGGAGGGACCAGGCGTAGAGTGCATTGTTTTAAGGAGAAATGAGGGCTTCAATAGATAGGCTTCATATGGATTAGTAGTGGGAAATTTTGGTGGTAGTGGTGGTGTAGGTGGCCACATAGGTGGAGGTGGTGTTAGGTGAGACAAATGACTAGAATAATGCCACAAACCTGGGGTAGTCCTAAGAGATCCTTTCAATGCACTTCTAGACATTAAAATGATGTCAAGGGAAACCTGATTTTTATATTGGTAGAAAGTTTGAAATTATGGAGAGCTAACAGAGAGAAGAATCCAAAAAATTAGGTTAGAGTTTTTTATCTACAAAAATATGGAAAAACATTTGTAGAAAGCCTGTTAGTCCTTTTTTTTGAATGCTAATCTAAAAAATATGCCAAAAATTAACTGTATGGTGGAAAAAAATTATATTAGAAAATTATTATTTTTTTAATAAAAAGGGTAAAAACTCTATTGAAAATCAGAAAAGAACATTACAAAACATCAAATGTCCAGGCCCCCAGGAATCCATAGGAAACCATCAAACCAAGCTTAAAACAACATTATCCTTCACCAATACGATTCCCATCCTCAGCGAGAACCCTCTCTAAGACATGTTGGGGCTCATGGGGAACCTGCTCCCACTCATCAATCTCGCAGCCATCTGAATGCTTAGAGGCTCCCTTGGCCAAACAATCTGGTACCCTATTCCAATTCCTTGGGATATGGACAAAGGACATCATCTCCATCAAATAACTTATCTGCAAAATATATTACACTATCATAGCCACCTGCCAACTAGTATCAGAGACTTCTTATTTATTCAACAAGTTAATCAAAACCTGTGAGTTAGACTCACAGATAACCATGCACCATCCTAAAGCATAAGCCCTCTCCAAAGCGTAGAGGATCACCAAACCTTCCATAAGGTTGTTAGTCTACACTCCTTCATAAATATAAAAGAAAAAAAACCACTGATCCTGAAAAATCCCTGCCCACCCCACCAATCCTAGCAGGGCCAGGATTGCCCATTAAAGAACCATCAGTATTGAGCTTCAGAATGCCAGCTGGAGGGGGTAGCCAACTCCCCACCCTTTGAACTTTCTGATTCCCCTGCCTTCCTCTTCTGACACAAGCAAAAGCTAGAGATAACCCCTGAATACCCAATCTATCCACTAACTCAGCATCCCCTTTCTCCAAAGGGAACACCATATCACAAGCTTCCACTGTCTCCCGAATCATACCCCTAATTTTATGCCAAACTTGTTGAATCAACAACATCTCTCCTCGAAATATTATTCGATTTCATTCCAACCAAATCTGCCAGAGTATGAAAGAAGGCCCAACATACCACACATCTTGCAAGAAAGAAGTCATAGAAGGAGGTCTACCTAGACTATTCCAAAAATCCTCCAGGGAGGACGCATGAACATAGGGTCTTTTCCACACATCCCACCAACAATGCCAAAGCTGCAGAGTCACGGGACAATGGAAAAACAAGTGAGAGGAGTCCTCCTCTCCACTTCCACATAAAACACACTTAGAAGGACCCTGAAAACCCCACTTCCAAATATTATCCCAAGTCAAGCTCCTATTCCAAGCCAAAGTCCAAATAAAGCAGTTACACTTTGGCCAAGAGAGCTTATTCCACACTTTCTTCCACCAGTGCACCTCCACCCCATCCAACTGGTGAGATAACAACACTTGATACCCAGACGCAACAGTATAGACACCCTTAGGATTAGGAGACCAAGAAAGAACATCCCCTTCTTGGAGGGAGCTACAACATCTATGAGAAAGGATACTATGAAGCTCAGCACACTCCTCCCTACCAATAATAGGCCACTCATCAGGTTTCTTCCATCTCGCCACCACCAGCTGCCCATGAGAAGAAAAGGACTTGAAGTCACTTACCCTTGACCATCCTACCTCACAGAACCTCTGGCACATAGTTACCAAATTAGGGAATTAAGAAACAATGGGAGGAAAGCCATCCCAAGAATCAGACCAAAAATGAGCTTTTGTCCCTCCTTTACAAATCCAAAATAAGCCATCCTTAATCAGAGCAGCCCCTTTCTTGAGTGTATTCCATATCACCGAGCGTTTCCCCACCAAGGGGTAATGAGGAATATCAATTTGAAGGATTCTCAAGAAGTCTTTATGTGTTAATACCCTAGCCTAGATTCCATCCTACTCCACACACCACTGCCAATATAATTTGGTAGCAAGCGCCATCCTTGACAACGATGACTGCTTAACCCAAGGCCGCCAAACTTCTTCAGGTTACAAATAATGTCCCATCTAACAAGACTCTATTTAGAGGACAATAAGCTACCAACCCATAAAAATTGTCTTATTAAGGAATCTAATTCCTTAACAAAGCCCAAAGGGGCCACTTAAATCATACATCTATAAATGGGGAGAGCTTGCACCACATATTTGAGCAATTGAACACGACCTGCAAAGGACAACCACCGATGGGTCCAGTGATTAACTTTCCCACAAAATTTATCCAAAATATTCTGCCAAGCCTCCCTAGGAAGTCTTCCAACAGAGATGGGAATACCAAGATAGGTCAAAGGGAGAACCCCAGTCTAAAATCTCAAGATATGAGCAATTCTCCTCTGAATGGAGCCTAGAGTATTGAAGAAAAAGATGGAAGATTTATCCTCATTAATCAATTGGCCTGAGGCTACAAGATAAATATCTAACACCTTGCATATATTTGAAGCTTCCCTAATTATAGCCATACCCATCAAAGCAGTGTCATCCACAAATTGCAAGTGAGACTGTGGAGGTAATCCACCTCCCCACCTCCACCCTTGAATGAGACGTAACTCCACATTCCTTCTTATCAAGCATCCTAGACCCTCAACAAGAAGAAGAAACAAGTAAGGAGAGAGGGGGTCACCCTACCGAAAACCTCGAGAGGCACCAAAGAGCTCAGAGTGCTCACCATTTATTAACACAGAGAAGGATACCGAAGTAACACAACTCATAATCCAATAAATCCACTCATCCCCAAAACCAAAAGCACCAAGGAACTTAAGAAGGAAAGACCATTGTACTCGGTCATAAGCCTTAGCCATATCAAGCTTGATGAACATTGCCTTATCATTAGAGCTGGCCATATAGTGAATGGTTTCAGTTGTGATAACAATTCCATCCAGAATCTGACGTCCCTCCACAAAACCACTATGTTCCTCTGAAATCAACACTTTAAGCCACTTTTTCAACCTATCAACAATCAACTTAGAGTTAATTTTATAAATTACATTGCAAAGAGAGATAAGTCAAAATTGACTTAACTTATCTGCCACCTCGCACTTTGGGATGAGAGCTAGGAAGGTATAATTCAGGGCCCCTAACATCTGTTTATTCTTATGAGATTCCTGAACAACTGCCAACAAGTCCCACTTGATAATCTCCCAAAATTCTTGAAAGAACTCATTCAAGAAACCATCAGGGCTAGGAGTTTTCCCCCTCTTCATTTGAAGGCCATTGGAGGAGTTGTTGGAGTGTCACAGACACCGGCGTCGGTCAGGCCAACCGACGTCGGCAGGTAGCAGACAGGAAGTAACCGATGTCGGTCAGATATCGGCCGACGTCGGTGACCCCCAGGTAGATAGGGACCCACGTCGGTCACCTATGTGGTTTGACTGTGAGTATATTATGGGTAGTTAGTTGACGAACCAAGTGTTTGCATGATGAGAGCTAATTTTAGACTGAGAGCTGTGGATCTAATTATTGTATTAGGTGTCTAATTATTTTTTGGATGAGTTCTATATAATAGAGTCATGATTGTATTGTAAACTATGTGCTAGAGAGTAAGAGAGCAATATTATAAGCTCCTTCTGTGTGTGAGGTGAGCAATGGTGTGTTCCTCCTAGTGCCACAGTACCAAGGTGGGTACTAGTTTGGAGAATTATTAGGGTTCTTCAGGAGTGTATGATCTTGGTCATCAGGTGAGCATGGCTTCTATAGGAGATCTACATGGTAAGTAAGATCATTGATATGCAGGTGTATGTGTGTGCAAGGTCAAGGTTCATAGGTGTGCAGAACTAGATTGATTTATAGGTGTGCAAGATCAGAGAGGATAACAACACAATAGGGAGCAATATCAAGAGAGATCTACTTAGAGTATAGGTGTGTACTCAGAGCATAGAGGAAGGCATGGAAGATCCTTCCATAAGTAAGGTCTATTGAGGTGCAGGTTGTTGCAGGTTTAGGGGAGATCTACTTGAAGTATGTTTGTGTACTTGTGGAGTGCGTGGAGCATAGGTATAAGGTGAACACCAACTCAGTGTTTGAGTTGGGTGTTGGGACCTAAGGGAGAGAGCTTTGAGGAGAGAATTACTGTTCACTTGAGGTGTGGGAAGCCTCTGAAGAGGTGGTGGATAAGAAGTGGCATATTATTTATTGTATTATTTTTTGCAAGAGTTTTAATACAAGTTGTGTATTGTCTCTCATATCATGTGTTATTTTTGGGTTCTAGTTACTTGTTGATTCTGGTTAATTTCGCATATTAAGTTGCTTGTATTTGGTAATCAATTGTGTGCTTTCGGTATTCATATCCCGACACGTGGTATCAGAGCTAAGGTTGTAGGACGCAGTTTTGTGTTTGGTTACAGGTCACTCTCAGGGTTTTTTGATTGAGTGGGAGTAGAGCAATGGCAGATCAAAGTAAGCTAAGAATGGAGGAGTTGAAAAGCACAGATGGTCACCAACAGTCATATGGAAAGAAAGAGCAGGTAAAAGAACATTGTTGGTTGGTAGCAGATCAGCATGAAGGAACTAAAAAAGTAGATGTTGCAGGTGATGTGGCACAGGATGCTCTGGGAGGTTTCTTGGATAAAGTTGAATCTTGGATAACAGATTCGATTGCCTCTTTCCATGCAGCCCCAGGGAGAGGAGCTGGTGAGCATTGCCAAAGAATAGGCAAAGGGGAAGTGAAGCTGAAATTGCAGGCGGCCAACACATGGGTGTTGAAGGAGGTCATGCAGGTCCCAGGTTTGGAGATGTGGCTAATTTATTCAAAAGAGTTGGGTGATGAGAGGTGCACAAGAACTCTCACAGCGGATGCACTTGAATTAGCTGGTGGTAAGAAAACAGGTACTCTTTATCTACTTGTTTATATTACTGATTCTTCTTTTGTTGTGGAGACGTGGCTTCGTAGGCTTGGTCACATGAGCAGGAAGGAGATGCATGTTCTTAAGCGAAAGATAGATATATTTGACAGGCTAAAAAACTGGAAAGCCTTGGTGTTCTTGGAGGAGATGGCAGACAGAGACCAGTGGATGGGGCTGGATACTTTTGAGTAGGGTAGTTTAGACATGGGGATTGATTCAAAGGAGCTCGCGGGTAAAAAGTCATCACTCACAGGAAACATAGGTACCGGCGTCGGCAGAAAAATTGATATCGACAATATGTAAGACCGACGTCGGTCACAAGGACCGACGTTGGCAGCATGAGGACACCGACATCGACAGGATTGGTAGTCAGGACAGGCACAGGAACCGATGTCAGTTGGATGCAAACTGTGTGGTGGCTGAGGTCGGTCACTGTAATGAATTTTGGGTGGACAACAAGCTGTCAAAGAGTCTCAAACACCCATATGGAGGACTGAAGAAGTAAGTAAGCGTCAAATTCGTTGTTCCTCTTCTTTACACTCATTGCTTACTGCAGAGCAGGAAGGATCCAGGAAACAGTGGGAGCGTGGCATGGAGAGATTGTAGAACCAGATGAGAGATTTGGTAGGGTTGCCAGCAGGTATGAAAAGCATAGAGACGAATGGATTCCTTAGTTGAAGAATAGAGTGAACGGATACGTGAGACGGAAGACCAGGGCATATGGTCTTGAGGAAGCTGCAGGACAGTGGTACAGGTTTTGACAAGGGGATGACAAAGCATGACTTTAGTCAATGTCAGGGTAACTACTGCAGTTTGACTTACCAGGTGGATGATGATTGCAACATCATTCTGTTGCTGTATACGGATAGTATGCTAGCTAGTAGGTTTGTACATATAGGGTTTTGCTGAGCTAAGGGTAAGATTAGTTCAGTGGTTTGTTATGAAGAATTTGGAGCAGCAAAATTCTTTGGCATGGGAGACATGGGAGATCACAGGGTGATTTTGTTTCCAATGGGAGCTGATGTGAATCAGGTGTTGGCGAGATGCAGGATGCAGAATCAGAGCACACCAAAGGCTGGACAGTTCAGTGTTCGAAATCACATGAGGTCTGGTATAGACTTGAGTTTGCCCAAGCAGTGGGTGCTATCAGAGAGTTAGGAGCCAATTCGTAGAAGTGAGTTCTGAGGTATTTGAGAGAGACCAACAATAGGGATTCATGCTATTCAGGGTCAGGACCTCACTACATGGGATTGTAGATTCAGATGCGGCAGGGTACTCGGATGACAGGGGGTACACCACAGGTTGTGTGGTGGGTTGTTTTCAGGATTGATCTTGAAGAGGGATACAAACTAAGAAATAGATTAGATGGGGTACAGGTACAGTGTAACTGTTTATCTCCAAGTGGTAGATTGTTAGGTTGTGGAGCTAAAAGCTTCACTGATGCAGACATGGAGAAGGCCATTGGAGGAGTTGCTGGAGTGTTATAGACACCGGCGTCGGTCAGGCCAATCGACGTCGGTAGGATAAGGCAGGAGAGAAACCGATGTCGGTCAGATATCAGCCAGCGTCGGTGACCCCCAGGCAGACAGGGATCGACGTCAGTCGCCTGTGTGGTTTGACTGCGAGTATATTACGAGCAGTTAGTTGATGAACCAAGTGTTTGCATGATGAGAGCTAATTTTAGACTGAGAGCTGCGGATCTAATTATTGTATTAGGTGTCTAATTATTGTTTGGATGAGTTCTATATAATAGACTCATGGTTGTATTGTAATCTTGTGCTAGAGAGTAAGAGAGCAATATTATAAACTTCTTCTATGTGTGAGGCGAGTAATGGTGTGTTCCTCCTAGTGCCACAGTACCAAGGTGGGTACTGGTTTGGAGAATCAGCAGGGTTCTTCAGGAGTGTATGATCTTGGTCATCAGGTGAGCATGGCTTTTATAGGAGATCTACATGGTAAGTAAGCTCATTGATATGCAGGTGTATGTGTGTGCAAGGTCAAGGTTCACAGGTGTGCAAAACCAGATTGATTTGCAGGTGTGCAAGATGAGAGAGGATAACAACACAACAGGGAGCAGTATCAAGAGAGATCTACTTAGAGTACAGGTGTGTACTCAGAGCATAGAGGAAGGCAAGGAAGATCCTTCCATAAGTAAGGTCTATTGAGGTGCAGGTTATTGCAGGTTCAGGGGAGATCTACTTAAAGTACGTTGTGTACTTGTGGAGTGCGTGGAGCACTTGTGGAGTGCGTGGAGCATAGGTATAAGGTGAACACCAACTTAGTGTTTGAGTTGGGTGTTGGGACCTAAGGGAGAGAACTTTGAGGAGAGAATTACTGTTCACTTGAGGTGTGGGAAGCCTCTGAAGAGGTGGTGGAGAAGAAGTGGCATCTTCTTTATTGTATTCTTTTCTGCAAGAGTTTTAATACAAGTTGTGTATTATCTCTCATATCATGTGTTATTTTTGGGTTCTAGTTACTTGTTGATTCTGGTTAATTCCGCATATTAAGTTGCTTGTATTTGGTAATCAATTGTGTGCTTTCGGTATTCATATCCCAACACCTAGAAACCAAAGAAGGGATATAAGAAAGGACCTAAGTTTCCTCATCAGACACCCCTTGCGAGTCTTCTATGAATAATGAGACAAAATATTGCTTAGCTTCCCATGTAATTTCATGGAAAGAAGAAAGAGTTTCACCCCTGTCATTCACCAGAGCAAAAATAGAATTGACATGTCTCCTGGCTTTCACCGAGTTGAAGAAAAATGCAGTATTTTTATCCCCTTCCTGAAGCCACTCAATTCGAGCCTTTTGTTTCCAAAAAACCTCCTCTCATAGCTCACACTCTTCTAGTGCTTTGAAAGCCCTAGTTCTTCCCTTAGCAGATCCTCATTCATTCCATCCTCTCTAATCAACCTTGTAATACTATTGAACTTAGCTTGGGCAACAGTCTTATCATGGAAAATGTTTCCAAAGCACTGTCGATTCCAATGTTTAAGCTGATATTTGAGAAATTGAAGTAACTTAGCGAAAGTATACATTGCTGTACCATAAGCAGGTCTACCATACCTCCACCACTCAGCAATATAGCCATCGAGAGATGAGTCATGTAGCCACATAAGCTAGAACTTTAAGGTAGGAGAACGAGGAACGTGAGCTGAAGAAATAGCCAACTTGATAGGCCAATGATCTGAACCCCTCCAATCTAAAATTTCTGAGCTAGAATACCACAACCCACCAACCTAGTAGCAAGAAACCAGAAAGCGGTCAAGTCATTATGTAATGCAGTTATTCGCAATCCTTTGATTGTTCCAAGTAAACTGGCCATTAATGGGCTTGATATCCACAAGATTTAAAGCTGAGATATTGTCTTGAAGTAGCAACATAGAAGGCTCAAGCCTCACAATACCACCCCGCTTCTCAGCCAACTCAGAGATAACATTGAAATCCCTAGCCATTATCCATAGAATGAAATGAGCCATGCTTTGGAAAAACCATAAATGGGACCACAAAAGTTGTTTACCTCGAAGATCAGTAGGTGCATAGATATTGGAGAAGAGAACAAACTCCTCTGTCTCAAAACAAGATGCAATCATAGAGATAGAAGATTGAAAGGATAACCACCAAAGAGGGTGGATATTACGAGGATTCCATAAACAAGCCACTCCCCTTGCCGACCCTTGAGCACCAATACATTGGCATTCTCTACTCCCCCACAGCTTAGGCACTAAACCAAACATACACTCCACTGATAACTTATTCTCTTATAGGAAAAGAACATCTGGAGATTGACTTTAAACTAAATCATGAACAACTTTTTGTTGAGGGCCACTGTTTAAGCCCCTTACATTCCAGGATAATATGATCATTTCAAAGGGGTCAAGAAATGAGAATCAAGAGTCTTAATAGACCTTGACTTACCGAAGTTTCCCCTATTAATTTAATCTTTTGTAAATCCTTTTTTCTACCAAGCTTTGAAGACTTCTCCCCTGCCCCTTTTTTTGGATCCTTTTGAAGAAGACCCAAATGAGAAGAAGAAGACTTATGAATCTTCACCCCCTCAGGACCTGTGTTTGAGACAAGAGGAGATTCATCCTCACCACCCTTCTCTCCTACTATAATAGGAACCGATTCCACCTGGACTTCCATTTGAACATCAGTGTCCATTTGCAAAGCCCTATTATCTTGCAAACCCTGAGTAGCTTCAGAAAGAAGGCCCTCCTGTCCTGTACCCAAAGCTCCATGATCTAGATTCATCAAATCTAGATTCACTTCTTGCTGGCTAAGATCATCTAAAATTTCAAATCTGTTGAAAGAATCTTCCTCCTGCCTTTCCTTCAAAGTCCTCCTTTGACCTCTATTCCTATTTCGAGCCTTGATAGGGACGAATCCATTAACGCCATCCCCATCATCAGGGATGGGTTCCTTCCCCTTTTCAACCCTAGGGTGATTGCACGGAGGTTGAGAGGGCTGGGAATCCATAGGCCTAACCTTTGGGCATCTTATCTGCAAATGACCATATTCATGACAGAGATGACATCGAGAAGGGAGAGTTTCATAATCCAACTGTTGCACCCAAGAGTAAGGACCCACACACACATCTATTGAATCTGGTAAAGGTTTACTAAATCAATCTCAACACAGATACGAGCAAAATTCATCATCTTCTTACCTTGAGTCTGTTGTGAAGTACCAACTAGATTTCCTAGCATCAAAGCCAACAAATGTAAAACATCCTCCTGCCAACATTCCACAAGAAACCTTAGAAGCCGAACCCACACTGGAACCTGATTCGGAAGCTCTTCAGTAGGATTGAAGCCCGCATGCTAAGGTTTAATAAATAACCCAATTTGATTATGAAAATAGGGGCCTCCTTCGAAGGCCTTGTTGCGGTCCATCAAGCAATTGAATGAAACCATGAAAAAGCTATTTGCTAAAAGCATAACCTCTATTTCTCCCTCAGGCATCCAAGTTTGTTGGGCCCATGATTCAAGGAATGGTAATGTAACTCACATCCCCATAAACTTGCACAATAAAGCATGCTTCGAATAGTATTCAATATCTTCTGCAGTCATCTCCAACGAGATAACCAATTTTGGCCTCTCCTCACAATGTTCAAGATAACCATTGATATTCATAATCTGAGTACCACCAAACAAACTTGAACCAACCAATGTTAGATTTGGTGAGAACATGTTATTATTAGAAACCTTCAAACCCTGCAAAGTATCATTTGCACCAATTGCTATTGAGTGATAATCCATCTTGGGAAGAGCCCCTAAAGACTCTCTAATTAGCATTGACATTCAACTAGACCAATGTGAGCAATTAGGGCTCTGAAAGATGAAATTACCCCTAGGGTTTAACCATCCCACCACCCAACACTGCCTTCGATCTATAGACCCAACCAACCAAGTACAACTACCCCACCTACACCTCCAGCCAGGGATACAACCCCCGCATGCTCAGGTAAAAGGGTATCGATGCCAATGAAAAAAAAAATTAATTGATAAAAATGTAGCCCCTGGCTGCCCCTAAACTACATTCACTCCCCACCCAGGCGCGGCCAAGAAGGAGCATGAAGTTCAGGCTAGGGCACGAATGCCCTAGCATGATCAGTAACCCACAGGGGTGAGCACCGTTCATAGCACTCAGTAGGGTCAGCTATTTCAGCTAACTCTACATGTTTTCCTTCTAAAAAATGATGCTCTCCCATCCACCATCATTTACTATCCCCTCGTCCACTCAGTACACCTCAACCTTGGCCTGGTGCCAGCAGCAGTAGAGGCTGTTGGCGCTACCATTTGCAGCCAGTTTGCAGTCCTCCTTAGCAGCCTCAGCAGGGTTTTAATCTATTAGAAAATTATTACCATAGTCTAATCATTATATATTTTTTGTGAAAGTTCTAAAACCCTAAAATATTGGCCTAAAAAAAAATTTTGGCCCAAACAAATAAAATACCCAGATGATTTTTTTGGAAACATAGAAAAAATGGAAGGGCTCACAAATGTGTTAAGACTCAAAGAAATGTGTGTGGATTGAAAAAATATTAAAACTCTTCATAAATCCACAACTAACATTTGTATGAGAAAGACATTGGTACTTTGTGGGAAATAAGCTTTGATACCACATGGGAATAAGTTTTGATACCATGACAAAAGTAAGCTCTTATCACCATGTAGGAAATGATTGAATAACATGAATTTCAAACAAACTCATTATAATAGAATCACTCCAATATTCATGAAACACTTAAAAGAGTCAACAAAATATGCATTGTTAAGGACAAGATTATAAATTCATCCAAGATAACAAAATACAAAGAGATGAGGGGTAAACATAGCTTGATAAAGAGCATGCTTCATTTCCCCAATTGGTCACATAATAGGAACATGTTATTGGTCCTTATATAAGTGGCATTGATTAATAGTGGTGGCATTAAATGCTCACTCATCATATTATAAACCTAAAGAAGTGTGACAAAGTATAATAGCTAAGCTATGTTAAGTTAATATTAGGTCCATATAGAATATTATGTTAATATGCTCACTTGTTCTACTATAAGCCTATAGAATGGTGATAAAGACACTTAGTATAGTATCTAGCCTAATTTAACTTAATATTAGGTGCATATATAATATCACACTAAGACTTTGTGCACCATTATCATTGGATTTGTGCTTAGTTTATGCACTCAAGTAAATCCGTTATGGTTATCTACATTTATTTTAAATAAATATCCTACCAAGTGGTATCACGGTAGTAATTTTGGCAAAATTAGTAGAGTTTTTTGGGTGAAATGTGAAATATTACAAATTATTTTTAATAAAAATGTAGTCAACTTCAAGTGTCCCATGTTCATAGTTGGATAAGTATATTGAGACACATTTATAGAAACCACTTGACATGCACCCACTTTCACAGGTACTTAACAATGTTATTTACTGACATATTTGAAACCACTTAACTTGCATCCTAATACATGACTCTTACTTGTCATTCCTCTAGGCCATTTATCTAGATGTAGGTCTGACCCTTTTTTGGCCATCACTATTACACAAAACTTTCTGAATAAGTACTTAAACCTTTATTACATCATTGTCTTAATACCTTCAACTAAGGATAATTATCCTTGATCTTTCGTGATAGGTCCATTATAGTGAAATTGTCCACCTAGAGTGGCCTCATCCCCATGCCAAATAATGACTAGCTTATAAATTCAAATTCTTCATTTGGGTCTTCCCACACATTTTGGAAGGTTGGCTAAAATAAATTATCAAAATATTTTCCTATAAATACAAATCAAAGGTCATTATTTATAGTTATCTTGACATTATTTATTAAGCACTTATACATTATTACACATTGAGAAAATATGGCCTATTATTCCAAATTTAAGATCATTCACAAGAAGTATCCATAAGCCAAGTTTAAATCATTTCAAATCAAGTCAAGAACTATCATTTTCAAGTATCAAAACCACTTCTAGTTACATATATGTAGTCAAGGAGCACAATTGCACGATCACTCTAGGTGGAAGAACAATGTGTGAATTAAATCCCTCTTCAAAGTATCTAGATATGTAGGCAATGGTCAATCAATGAGGGAATGATTGAGGTCAAATCATCCCATTACACCCCCTTATATTTTTTTCAAGTCTCTAACTCTCACGACGGCCCCTAAAGTTTCCAATGCAAGAAGGAAAACAATGATCTATGCTTTGCACAAATTGGTTCATAATATCTCAGCCTTCTCAATAGACACAAGGGTAGAAGGTGATATAGTCTAATTTTCATCATAGTCAATGAAAACAAGTCCAAAGTCAAAGGACAAGGTAAGCTTGCACTATTATCTATGAAGTATAGTCTTATCCAATAATATCAATAGATTATACCTTTGATTTTTCACCATGAAAATTATGCCTTTCCCTAATTTTCACTATCAAACATTAGTCATAGTTAAATCAAATAAGTCCATAGTTAACATACACAACTAGCCTATGTTGATGTCTAAGGAGAGCAGACCTATCTAGATTCATCTTCAAATTCTATTCCTAATTCTAAGCAATCAAAGTCCAGTCTTTTGCTGATTTTTGTTGTCAAATATAAAAAATAGTCAATGAGGAACTATATCTAAGCTAAGTACATTTATTCTTAGTGTTTTCCACATATAACATATATCAATATTCAACATGTTATAAATTAGAATTTTTAATAATTTTGTACCTTAGCATTCTGATCTCTTTCAAGTTATATACCTATTAGACAATATTTTAATTGTTAAATCAAAAATAGGGTAAAACATATTGGTGAACATGAACAATTTTTTTCAAACATGCTTTTCTTGTGATTTTTGTTATATGGTTTTAGAACTCATAATTCACATATATTAAAGATAACTCTAATCATCCTTTACTATATTTTGAGTGATGCTCTAGGATTTCTCTTTCACATAGGGGTTTCAGATGGAATCCTTGATTTCCATACATAAAAATATTTGCTTTTGTTGGGTTTTAATTTATTTTTTCTTTTCTTGCTTTTTAGAAATTTTGTTCTAGTAGTTTTAAAACTCATAGGAACTATCCATTATAGGCAAAGTGGTCTTCAATTTTACCCAAGCCATGGTGTGAGGGGTACTGCTCTAATATTCAAGGCATTAGATAACACTATATATTAAATTTAGTTTCCAAATATCTCATAGTATATTAGAAATGCCTAGGTTTTTACTTTTCAACCAGAGGAAGCCTCTTGGCCATTTGTTTTTGTAGTGATTTGATGAGCAGTTAGCCCTATGAAGTTACTTTGAACATACCCTAGAGATGGGATGGTGCATCTATGAGAAGGTGGCATCTTCTATAGTTAGTACCATTTGGACCTTATTTACTATTTACACTCGAGATCAATATATCTAAGAGCTTATAAATCAAACATTCCTCATTTAGTTTCACCTTTAATCCCATCTACAAATTCAAGGTTTCACACTAAAATCATGGTAATAATGAATGAATTTTATTTACATCTTATGAAGCTCATTATCACATTCTATGTTACTTTCCAAGGTGTTATTTATATTCACTATATATTGGTATTAATCAAATTCAAATATCATAAAAAAGGCTAAAGTGAATAATGAAACATCTCAAGGCTTACTCAACTCAAATTGTTGAAATACAAATCTTAAGATATAATCATCGTTAAGGCAAATCTTTTTAAAATCAAGTATGACTTGGGAACAAGAATAATTATACATTCAGAATGTTATAAATCATACTATGCACCCTATTGATGAAATTATCATGACCATTGAAACTGATAAAGCTAATATAGAACTAGTGGATGAAGTTAATTATAAATAATTCACTTAATATATTAACACCAACCCACATGAGATTGGCACATTACTATACATTTTAAAAGATGAATAAAACAAATAAGGTCAAGCTTCTACTCCCACTTCAAGCATTCTAGTTACTATTATTTCTTCTATTCCTATATTAACACCTCTAGTTACATGTGTGACATCATCCATAGGTATGGGGAATCACAAGATTTCCAAGATATTCATATGCCTATTTCTACACATGCATCATACACACTTCCTTTGATTACTATACATAGTCCACCATAAACCTCAAATAATGCACACTCTCTTGAATAAATTATATAATAATTAAATGCTAAAGTGTTTTAATTATATCAAATTGTCTGTAGATCTAGTCTTTCAATGAATTCCCATACTTTTATTCATAATACTTTGGCACCAAAGATATCATCTTACACATTACTAGCAGGCTTTGTACCTCCTAAGCTACCACTTTATGAAGGTGAAGGTGATCACGAATAGCATCTTCAATCATTCCATGCAACATGCCAAGATTATGCATACAATGACTAATTATCAACCCAACTCTTTCAAATAAGCCTCAAATATTATGATTTGTGATGGTTATGTGATCTTCGTCTCATATCAGTTAAAGCATTCAACCCTTCAATAGATCAAGTTTTAACACACTTTTTTATCAATATCGATGAGAAGCTATAATATGTGCAATCGATAAAATCAATAAATTATTCAATGAGACAATCAATAAATAAGTTATTTGATAAAAAAAATGCTAGTTAAGATGAGCAATTATATGGTAGACAATGAATTATAAAATATCTTCACACAAAGTTTGTTAGCACCACTTTATAAGTCTATCATGTTCATCAAATTCAAATATATTTGAATTATGCATAAAATCAAATAACATGAAGTCATGCTCATAACTTTGAAAAAAATTAAGTATGCACCAAATGATCCATCTACTTCAAATAGTAAGTTTTAAAGTAAACCAAGCTGCAAAAACTAATGACAACAACAATGAAGTAAAAGTAATAGTCAATGCAATATCAAAACTAAAAAATAAGCTTCAATTAATAGATCCACCAAGAAATAATGTGTAAGGTTACCAAAACCTCCTCGTGTCTTGTTACATAAATTACTTTATTGCGATCTCATATCTCTCCCTCCACCATTAGAGGTCAATGTGACTTCCACATATGCATTGCACATTCTACAAATAAGTATTTTAGGCTAAGGCATAATATATAAGATCTTATTGATGACAATACCATCGAGCTAAACACACCAACAAAGGAAATTAGACCACAATAAAATGACAATGTAAAGTTGAAAATATTCAAAAAAAAACATGCACTCTTTATTTGAGCTTATATGAACAAACAACCCACACACAATATTATGATTGACAATTCGTCAATTGAAGGCACATGTACAATGTATCTTATATACACCCTTGGGTATCGTTGGCCATTTTTTGGCCTACATACCAAAATTTTGCTATAGTGTGAGATGGTGAACATTCAAGCAAGACTTCAGGTTTTACAAGAGGCACAACTTATTTCACTTTATGAGTAATCAACAGTTAAAACCCCTTAGCAGAAGTAATCCCAGTTGGAAAGCTTAAGTTACTCTAAATAGTGCAAATCAAGTTTTGGAAAGTGCTTTGCTTATGAAAGTTTTATTGGTAGAAGTAGGAAGGTTTCACAAATCTAAATTCCTCTAAACAATGCATTTTGGATTTCTCAGGGTGAATGACTTATCTTTTTTTATAAGTAACAAGCAATGAAGAATCTGAAGTAGGTGTCAGTGAAGAATCTTAAGTTGCAGACATTGAGTAACATGCAAATAGACTTGAACAAAAGCCCAAAGAAATTCCTTCAGAAAAGTTCAAAAAACAATTCAAAATATTCGAATGACACGTCCATAAAATCTGAAAGGCAGAAAAGGACAAATCAAAAAATTTGAATGGCAATGTACCCTTTGGAAGGGTCATTGACAAAAAACCCAAAGGGTAGGTACCCTTCAAGAAGGCTAATTTTAGTATCGAGAGAGTCACTTGTAAAAAACCCAAAGGGTAGGTGCCCTTCGAGAAGGTCCATTTCATGAATTTGAAGGGCTTTACAAAAAGCCTGAAGGGCACCTGCCCTTCAGGAAAAGACCATTATAGAAAGTCTAGGACATTGCTAAACTCTTAGAAGTTCAAAGGACCATTCAAAGGGACATTCAAGAAAGTTGAATTGAAATTACCCTTTGGAAAGGACCAAGACATAGATCTCAGGGTAGGTACCCTTCAGGAAAATTCAAAGGAAAAAAGTTCATAGAAAGGAAGTTTGTAAAAAATAGAGAAGAATAAAGTCCATGGAAAAGAATGCCAATGGGAAGACAAAAATTCAAAAGAATGAGAGATGATAAAAAGCCCAAAGTAAGTAATCGAAAGGATAGACCTTAGACAATTCCCATAGACTTTTTGTCCATGGGAAGTTGAAAGCAATATGTTCGAAGGAAATCCGGAGGTTTTGAAAAGTCAAATTCCAAGAAAAAGGATAGACCAAGGGAAAAGCATAATTGACTATGCAAAAATAATAGACAAAGGCTTAGGGAAATAACCTGAAGAGAAATGCCGAAGGAAATAAGAACAAAGTCTGTAGAAAAACAAGCCAAGGCAAATAAAAATAGAAAAACCATGAACATGTAAGAGAAATGCATGCACAAAAATAAGGAAACAAAAAATGGAAAGTCAATGGATGATTCAGTCTAAATATGTCTCATGCAAGTAAGGGCTATTTTTGGTGGATTGCTAAGTTTCAATTGACTATTTATTTTGTTCATGTTTTGACTAGTCATTCTCATGCATCCGAAGGTCCAACTCAGCTTCAAGCTGAGCTTCTCAGTCTAAGTTTGGTAACATTTTCATAAAAAAATGATTATTTTTGTGATCCAATAGCTCAAGAGGAGTCTATTTTTGAAATTTGTCATAATCTTCCATGCAAAGGAGAAGTTGACTTTCAACAGACCCACCATCCATTTCTCAAATGCCAAGGAGCTTCATACAAAGACAAAGGAAAAACATATTTTATTAGAAGACAAAGTTGGTCTTGGGTTAATGTAAGTTAATCTTCCTCTTCTACTTTCCAATGCCAATCTCTTGTATTTTTGTAATTTTATATATTAATAGTTTTCTAGCCTTGTAAAAATCATCCCTCATTTGGCAAGATAAAACTTCTGCCAAAGATTGTGATGTAATCTTTTTCAGAATCAATAAGAAGAGGACTATGTTTTTTTTTAAATTTCTAGTAGTTGGTATAGTGTACTTTTGTTATTGATTTGTCTAAGTGATAGATTTTCTTTCTTCCTTGTCAAATTTGGATTTGTACCTAGTTACTAGCCAATCATTTATGCAGGTCACGTTCTATGTTTGATTGTCTTTTACTAAGTTTATAATGGATATTAGTGGTTGTTTAGTGCCTTTCATCAGGTCTATTTTTTCCATTTCCCTCAAGCTTAGATCATTAGATTAAGCCTTTTCATGAAATACTTATGTGTATTGATCAATTGGAGTTGAAGTTCTGCCTCTTCCTTGTCAGAATCAGTGTTCTTAGAAGCTCAATTTGAGTGGATCAAGCAAATTAGGTGTATCACCATTTTGTTGGGGATCAACCAACAAACTTGATTACTTTTATGTAAGCAACTAAACATGGAATTAAACTAGAATAATAAGTAACTAGAATCAGAAACATCAAAGAATAAGAGATACAAGAAACCACCCTGAAAACTTGTATTAAACTCTTCCAGAAGGAAATACAATGAAGAAAATCACACTTTCTTCCACACCTCTCAGATGTAGAGATCTCTTTCCCTCAAGAGTTTTCTCTCTTAATTACAATCAATTCCAACAACCTGGATTGATACACATATACAATAAATGTCTTGTACTGTTCTATAAGCTATGAAGATCTAATCTTATTATATAATATTAGGAAACATGAGCATGCATTCTCCACCATTAGATATACCTCTTAATCAAGGGTTCAAATCAGTCCTGCCAAAAATAAAAACACAGACTCAATACCAATAGTTAATTTAATCATGCAAACAATCTGTTCATCCACGAAAATAGACTTTCTGGATGCACAGGTAACCGACGTCGGTCCCTACCTATTTGCACATGACCGACATCAGCCGATCCATAACCGATGCCGACAACTCCCAGTCGACCCCTGACCGACATCAGTCACACCTGACCGACACCAGTGACTGTGTAACTCCAGCAACCTACAATTTACTCATTGGTAAAGCTTTTAGCTCCACAACTCAATAATCTCCCACTTGGAGATAAACAGCTGCACTAGTACCTATACAGCAACATTTTCTAGCTTCTCCATCTTCAAACTCAATCTTGAATACCAACAAAAGTTGAATGAAGATTCAACTTCTCTTTTGTTATCGGCTTGGTTAGCATATTTGCAAGGTTCTTATCTGTATAGATCTTTTCCAGCTTCAACTCACCATCCTCCAATACCTATCTAATGAAGTGGTACCTAAGCTGTATATGTTTGGTTCTTGAATGAAAGGTTGAGTTCTTAGCCAAATGAATTGCACTCTGACTATCACTGTATAATCTGCAACTCTCTTGCTCCTTTCCTAGCTCTTCCATGAACCGTGTCATCCATATCATCTCCTTGCTAGCCTCTGTGATTGCAATATATTCTACCTCTATAGTAGACAAAGCAACAACCTTTTGCAACTTTGAAATCTAGCTAACTGTCGCTCCACCAACAGTGAACACATATCCTGTGGTGCTTCTCCTGCCATCCAAATCACCTGCCATATCCAAATCTACATAACCATGTAGAGAAGTGTTTGACCCTCCATAGCACAAATGCCTACTGCTGGTCCCTCTCAGATATCTGAGAATCCACTGGACTGCTTTCTAGTGCTCCTTCCCTGGATTGCCCATATACTTACTGACAACTCGCACTGCTTGGGCAATATCCGATATAGTACATACCATTTATACATTAAGCTCTCAACTGCAAAAGCATATGGAACTCTACTCATGTACTCTACCTCATAATGTGAATTAGGACACTGTTCTTTACTCAACTTGAAGTGTTCAGCCATAGGTGTACTTACCGATTTTGCATCCTACATATTAAACCTCTCCAACACCTTGTTCACATAATCTTCTTGAGACAAAATCAACCTGTGGTTTTTCCTGTCTCTCTTAATACTCATGCCAAGGATTTTCTTTGCTGCTCTCAAATCCTTCATGGCAAATGTGTGAGCTAATTTTACCTTAAGCTCAGAGATATCCTGCATGTGTGAACCTGCAACAAGCATATCATCTACATACAACAACAAGATAATATATCTACCATTATCCAATCTCTTAAAATAAAATCAATGGTTAGATTGACATCTACTGAAGCCATGTTCAGTCATAAACCTGTCAAATTTCAAATACCATTGTCTAGGAGCTTGCTTGAGACCATACAAGCTTTTCTTCAATCTGCACACAAGTTTCTCCTTACCTTTGACCTCAAATCCTTTCGGCTAATCCATATATATTTCTTTATCCAAATCTCCATGAAGAAACACTATCTTAACATCAAGCTGCTCAAGATGCAAATCCTCAATAGCAACTAAAGACAATATAGTCCGAATGGAAGTCATTTTTACTATAGGAGAATTTTTTTTACCAAAATCAATCCCTGGTTTCTGTGCAAATCCTTTCACTACTAACCTGGCCTTATATCTCATCTGTCCATTCTCTCCTTCCTTCAATCTGTAGATCCATCTATTTTTTAGCGTTATCTTTCCCGCTGGCAACTCAACCAAATCCCATGTTTGGTTCTCTTTCAAGGAATCAATCTCCTCATTCATGCCAAGCTCCCACTATTTTTGGGTTTCTACCTGTATTGCTTCATCAAAACTCTCTGGTTCTCCACCATCAGTGAGCAATAAATAGAATAATGAAGGGGAATATCGAATTGGAGGTTTACTTACCCTTTCTGACCTCCTGATGGGCGTCTGAGACTCATTCACAACACGTTGTCCACCCAAATTCTTTGACAGTGACTGACCTCGATCACCTCTAAGTTTATAACTGACCGATGTCGGTTCCACATGACCGACGTTGGTTCTTGCCTAACCGACGTTGGTCACTGTCTGACCGACATCGGTTCCTGCCTGACTGATGTCAGTCTCTGTGTTTTCCTATCTGTGATTATTCTTTCTCGTGAGCTCATTTTGGATCGTCACCTCATCCAAATCTCCATGGCCCTGCTCAAAATTCTTCAGCTTCTTGAGCTGATCACTATACATCACTTTTTCATTGAAAACAACATCACGACTCCTAATTATTTTGTTAGTTCCTAGATTCCAAAACCAGAATTCAAAATCTCTAAAGCCATAACCAATAAATGTGCACCTCATAGTCTTAGCATCCAGCTTCTTTCTATTTTCTTTATCAATGTGCACAAAAGCTTCAGAACCAAAAACTCTTTGAAATGAAAGATCTACCTTTTTACCTGTCCACGCCTCTTCTGGAATTTCACCATCCAGTGCTGTAGAGGGTCCTCTATTAATTAGGTAAACTGTAGTATCTACAACTTCTGCCCAAAACTGTAAGGGCAAACCAGCATGCAATCTCATACTCTGTGCACGCTCTAATATTATTTTGTTCATCCTTTTAGCAACTCCATTTTGCTGAGGTGTCCTTGGAACCATTCTTTGCTTACGTATTCCATTCATATAACAATACCAATTGAACTTATAGCTACAGAACTCACCACCATTGTCAGATCTAAGGCACTTCAATCTCATACCTGTTTCATTCTCAACCAAAGCTTTCTAAATCTTAAAAGTGTTAAAAACATCATATTTCTTCCTTATGCAATAAACCCATACCTTTCTTGTAGCATCATCAATGAAAGAAACATAATACTGTGATCTTCTAATAGAAGCAACCTGAGCTGGTCCCCACACGTCTGTGTAAACAAGTTCCAACTTGTGCTTCTTTGTTGACCCAGTCTTGAGAAAACTCACTCTCTTCTATTTCCCAAAAATACAGTGCTCACATAAATCTAGATCTATACTTTTCAAATATGAAAGCTTACCTTTTGACTTAAGAATGGTCATTCCCTTCTCACTCATGTGGCCAAGCCTTTGGTGCCACAACTTTGCATCTACATCTGAATTAGATAATACAAAAGGAGAATTATCAGTAATATAATTACATAAATAGAGGGTACCTACTCTCTTACCTCTGGCCAATACAAGTGCTCCCTTGGTAACCTTCCAAGATTCAGCTGTGAGAGTTACTATGCAACCCTCATCCCCCAACTTTCCTGTAGAAATCAGATTTCTCTTCAGGATGGGGACATGCATGACATCTCTCAACACCCATATGTTTCCATTCTGCGTTTTCAGCTGCACTTTTCCTTTGCCAACAATTTTACAAGGCTCATCATCCCCTAAATAAACTATTCCAAAATCTCCATGGACATAGTCACAGAAATATTCTCTATTTGGGGTTGCAGGAAAAGAGGCACCAGAATCTAAAACCCAAGATTCTATATTATTATGCAAAGAGAATATAAGAGCATCTTGTGCAACAATACCTGCAACTTTTGCTTCTTCTTTACCTTCATGCTGATTGTCTTCTTTAGGTTTTGACCAATAATCTTTCCTTGCATGCCCTATCTTTCCACAATTCCAGCAGGTTATCTTCCTGCCATTTCTAGATTTGGATCTACCTCTCATCTTTGACTTAGACCTTGATCTCCCTTGCTTGCTCTTCTCTTTTTGCCTTCCCTTGCTTTCAAAACTTAAAGCATTCCCTGATGTTTTCTCTATGCTTTTCCTGTGAATTTCTTCATTCAAGATTACACTAACAACATCATCTACTTTTAAAATATTTGAAGCAGATGCAGTATTACTAACTGCCATTACCAAGCTATGCCAGCTTTTAGGTAAAGAGCATAAGATTAATAGAGCTTTAATTTCATCATCAAAAACTATTTTGACTGAATTTAATTGATTTACAATTCCATGGAAATCATTTAGATGATTAGATATAGATCCACCTTCCTGCATTTGCAAATTAAATAACTGCTTCATAAGATATACCTTATTTGAAGCTGAGGGTTTTTCATATAAATTTGCTAAAGTAGTCATTAACTCTATCGTTGACTTTGCCTGTGATAAATTAGATATCACAGTAGATGCCAGACTCAATCTTATAGATCCAAGAGCCTTTCTATCAAGAACTTTCCTTTCTTCATCTTGCATGTCTGTGGGCTTCTTTGAAACCCCACATAACGGTAAGTATAGATCTTTCTGATACAGATAATCTTCTATCTGCATTCTCCATAATTGATAGTTCTTGCCATTAAACTTCTCCATTCTCAGTTTACTTTCTTCTACCATTGCTTCTCCCAGTCAAATAGAAACCCCTGTGAGTGACTTGTAATCAACAAACACTAACCAGATCTGAAACACCTGTTAGTCAACCTGAGCTCTGATACCACTTGTTGGGGATCAACCAACAAACTTGATTACTTTTATGTAAGCAACTAAACACGAAATTAAACTAGAATAATAAGTAACTAGAATCAGAAACAATAAAGAATAAGAGATACAGGAAATCGCCCTGAAAACTTGTATTAAACTCTTCTAGAAGGAAATACAATGAAGAAACTCACACTTTCTTCCACACCTCTCAGATGTACAAATCTCTTTCCCTCAAGAGTTTTCTGTCTTAATTACAATCAATTCCAACAACTTGAATTGATACACATATACAATAAATGTCTTGTACTGTTCTATAAGTTATGAAGATCTAATCTTATTATATAATATTAGGAAACATGAGCATGCATTCTCCACCGTTAGATATACCTCTTAATCAAGGGTTCAAATCAGTCCTGCCAAAAATAGAAATGCGGACTCAATACCAACAGTTAATCTAATCATGCAAACAATCTGTTCATCCACAAAAATAGACTTTTTAGACGCATAGGTAACTGACGTCAGTCCCTGCCTGTCTGCACATGACCGACGTCGACCGATCCATAACCGACACCAGCAGCTCCCAGTCGACCCCTGACTGATGTCGGTCACACCTGACCGACACCAGCGACTGTGTAACTCTAGCAACCTACAATTTACTCATTGGTGAAGCTTTTAGCTCCACAACTCAACACGTTTTATCTAGGATTTCCTTTTAGTTTATTTTTCCCCTTTTCCCTAGGAAATTTGTAGCATATAAGTTGAGATCCTCATAGATACATCTTATAAGAACTAAACTTCTCTGAAAGTTCTTCTCATCATTGAGGCACCCAACCTCATGAGAAGATCCCATTATTTCAACTGGAACAAGGATTAGCCATTTCAGAATGACTTCGATCAAGGTGCAACTCCAGGTTGAAAACATGTATACATGACAAGATTTACAAGTTACATCAAAATTAGTCAAAGTATTCAATGGACATACACATAATAATCTTGAACATATAGTTGTACCTCTTCTAGTTGGTTCATAAATAATGGCTATTATATTCCTAGTCTTACGAAACATAAGGATCTTTAGTATGTTATTAGGATGCCTTTGGATACATAAGCTTCACATATTACCATTTATTGTACATTGATATATCAAATATATGCATTTAATCAGGTGGTCAAAGTTTTAGGCATTTAATATGAGTATCTTTTACAATAAGTTGTATTTACTCCTCCCCCACCACCACTGCAGTTGGTTATGGCACATATTCAAGAGCATAATACAAAGAGACTTATTGCATCTATTTAAGAGTATAATATAGAGATAGTTGCTGCACCTATACATAATCTCTCTATAGAGTTAGTTTAGAATAAATTAGTACACTCTCCTAGACAATTTTTTTTACATCAAAAAGTTACCCAAAATTCAAAGAGATCTTCGTCTTCTATAATATGTCCTAAGGTAGTACCTCAAATAGTTCAACATGTTCCACAATGAACATAGCTAGTGAGACTTTCTGCTACTATACAATAAACTCCATTGAGTCATGTACCTTCTCGAATTACATATCTCATAAGAGATACTATGAATAATGATAAATATAGTTTTGTTACAACATTTGATGTCTTTTTAGATTCATATTCATCCACTTGTAGCACTTTTTGTTCATGAAAAGTCACCTTCCAAATTTATGATACAAACAAGCACTATGGTCCTCTCATAAATGGGACCATATGTTAGTTTCCTTTTCATTTAGGAAAAAATACAAAAAAAATCAAATGTGTCGAAATACAAATACATTAAAAATATTTCCAAAAATAAAAAATCGGGACTTGAGCATGTCACATATGTTATTTATCACATAAATAACATATTATATTTTATATACACATTTATTTCATGAGGTATATGAATGTGATACATGACATACATATTTTACATGGGTTCTTAAATGTTAGATTCTCTTCGACCCAGTGGCCTTGCCTATGTTGGGAGCTTCTTTATCTACAAGCTACATTATAATAGGTTATATTTATATATAACCACAAATTTCATGTCAAACTACATATCTTATAAGTGTCTTGCTAATTACTCATATCCTACATTGTGTTACATGGATATGCTACTTTTTTATTATGTGACATAGCCACATACATATAGTATAGACTAGTTTCATTTATTCTATGGTCACTTGATGTTATTTAATTTTTTACATGATAGGTTAGATATTGATTACTTATTGTGTGTTTCCCTTGACCCTATGTATGTGATATATTTTTGTGCAAAATTTGAACATGTCCATTGATTATGGCCCGTTGCCTTATGTGTATGATGGTTGCTTATATATGTGGCATTTGAATATGTCATTTGTGTACATCTCTTGGTATTATGCATGAAATTGTGTCTTCTATTTTTTATACTTATCTATCTCGATTAATATTGCCATGATCCATATCCTGCACTTTCATTATCTAGTATAAGTTCAAATGTGATTACTTTACTGCATGCTTCATTGTTGTATCTATCTAGGCATGACACTTGTATGTTTTGCATTCAATATGTTACATACATGCTTCAATGACAATTACATTATTATAATGACATAATATTCACATGATGACATGATGCTACATGATTATATCTTTATCAAATGATAAAACATCTTTCCAACTCAAGGACTTGATTAGTTATTCAAATTTGGGACTTTATCACTCTCAATTTACCATTGGTTCAATGTAATAAACCATATTTTCAAGTGATCCAATAAGGAGACACATTTTTCTAATGATTCATCATGTTTTTACAAGTTACATGGCAATATGATTTCATCTCTTTAAAAGGTGTACTCCTTCCTTGCTCTTTTTTAATTATTTTTCAAATTTCAAAGTTTAGGTTTTTTAATTTATAAATATGAACAAATGACTACTTCATGTGTTGGTGTAGGGTTTTCTGAAATGAGTTCCCTATACATTTGAAGTATTCTATCAAAAATAAAGTGTGTTGTAGACACCTAAATATGTCCACGAAAACTTAACAATATTAATTCTTGACATATTCTAAACCACTTGAATTACTTCCAAATACACGACTCTTATTTTCCATTCTTCTAAGCCATTTATCTATATGCGGGCTTGACACTTTATTGATCATCACTATTATATAATTTTTTTAAAGTAAATACATAAACCTTTGTAATATCATTTTCAGAATACCTCCAACTTAAGACAGTTATCATTAATCTTTTAGGTAGCAGACCTATCGACCTAGAGTGGCCTCATCCTAGTATCAAATAAAGGTTAGTTTCTGACTCAAATTCTTCATTTGGGTCTTCTTGCATATTTTACAAGGTCACCTAAAATAAATTATCAAAAAGTTTTCCTATAAATACAAATCAAATGTCATTCATTATAACTAGTTTGGAACTATCTATTGAACACTTATTCATTATTATAAATTGATAAAATATACCCTATTATTCCCAAATTCAATATCATTCACAAAGAGCAACCATAATCCAAACCTAAAACATTTCAAATAAAGTCAAGAACTATCACTTTCAAGTATCAAAGCCACATTTCTAACTACATATATTTGTTAACCATAATTTGAGATGGGTCGATATAATATAGGGTTAAGAATATGTAGATGAATAAGCCTTAGAGTTATAAACAGATCTATTATATGCCAATTAATTACAAACTCAGATAAACAATTTTATGAATCAAAATACTGAGATCTGTTAAAAATAATAAGTAAAACTAGTGATTGATATTGCAATAAATGGAAAATAAGAGTATTTGGCTAGTTTTATATGTGCATATGGATATAATATGGAATATGATAGAAATAGATTGGATCTAGATTTTGTATTAGTCATCAAATTTTGAAAATTTGACCTCTATGACCTCAAACACTTGCATCGACCTCAAATGGTTGCATTGACACTTTTATTTGACTTAGACCCATGTGTTTAATACAAAATACGTATTGGATCTAGATTTGATTCCCTAGAATATTTTGAGTTTCATGTCACCTTCACTCTGGAGCATTTATATTTAGATCATTAGATGTCACTCTTGTCAAATAATCAAAACCCTAGCTCTTTAATTTTATAGTGGCCTCAGGAAAAATTGGTTAGTGGGTTCATGGTGTCGAGCTAACCTCAAAGACCCCTCTATTAGTGGGTGTTGCCTACATAGCCACTACTCTAAAGAGGGCCTCAAATTAATCTAATTGTCTCTTAATGTGTTGGCTTGTGTGTGCATAAATGTGTAATATGTGTAAAATAGGTACAATAATGATATAGCTTGTAACTTCACAAATATGATTCATAGGCTGCTCCTTCAGTACTTTAGACCTGTAGATGTGTTGTCCCTAGGACTGGTATGGAAATAAGAGAAAATCAGGAACCTTTTCCCGCTTGAATGTTTGATTGAATGATTTTTGTAAGTTGTCTTGTTAGAGGTAAGATTTTTATAGTTCTATGCTAGGTGAGGAATGAATGAGGGTTCATTTTATATATATACCAATCCCTTGGAGAAATATCCCACATTAAAAAATTAAATCCAACCATAGGGACATGTTACAATTTACAAATTTTATTAATTTAAGGCACTAGACACTTATGTCAATGTAGGTGTTTGACTGAGATGTAAGTGTCCAAGAAGCTAAAAAATAGGCACAGGTCCCAAACTTTTAGAGACATCAAATAAGTAGGTTTTAACACTTTGAGCATGATAAAAGATCTAGGTCATTAGAAAAACACTTATTAAACTAAGATATAAGTAATTTGGCACATAGAGATAGTGTATGCGAGTCTTTCAGCAATAAAAAAATCTATGAACTAATGGTTATAACCATGATATGTATTTCCCAAGTGAACAAGATTGAAGTTCTATATAATTCATATTTAGTGTCTACATTTACCCCCATTTTAATCTAGTAATAAAATTTCTAGTTTAAAGGAAAAAAAATGTGTACCTAGATGTGTATAACACACTTTACCTTTATATGAACCCAACTTGAGTGATTTGCTGGTGACTGGCCTGTGTATCAATTTAACTGTCTTACCTTTTGGCAATTTCATTTGAAAATATGTATCATTACGAACCATTTAAATTCATATTAGAATAAATGTAAAAATGGAGGTGCATATATATATATATATAGAGGTTAAAGGAAAAATTTGCCCCCAATCTTGGGAGAAAAGTTGAGTTTCCACCTGATAGTTGAGATTAGCTCAACCATGCAACCCAATCATACTTATAACTTGATGATCGTGAGTTGATCTAATTCAACCTGTTGATGATTAAATTTACAATGTCAATGAATCATCCCTTTCGCCTATCACGAATGTTAAAATAGAATTATACCAGTTTAAAATTTTGGTCTAAAAGATCAAATGAAATTTAAAAGATGTGTAAGGGTTTTTAAATGATCTGGGATAATAATTAAATTGTCAAATACTCAATAACAATTTATTATTAATTTATAAATCAAAAGTTCTCTTAAAATAAGGAAACATATATGATTATTTAATCAATTCTATCCGATAGAGAAAACATATGAATTAGAAAAAATCTTGAAAGAAAGATCTATATTCCTTATAAATATTTATAAATTGATAAACTATTAATCTGCGACGATTAACTCAAAAGAGATCCAAACATAAAGATTGGAAAGATGCAAACAAAAAATTAAAATGATAACCAAAGAAAGAAACAGATATAACAACTAACATTTTAAAGAGATCAAAACCTAAATCTAAGAAAGACATGAAAATAAACAGAAAGAAAAAAAACATTAATGTAATGAAATAAAGTAATCCTAATAAAAGTAAAACATCATGAAACTAAGAAAGAATCTAAATAAATTAATAAACTTAAACAAATAAAGAAAGAAAACTAAATCTATTCCAAAAACTAAAAAGTAGTTAAGAAAACAAATAATAATCTAAATTACTTTGAACAGAAAAAATAACACAAATAACTAAAACTATATAAAATAAATTAAAGTAACTAAGCAATTAAATCAAACTATTCTAAATAAAACACCTTTATTTAAATAAATCATAAACTAAGAAAATAATCTAAAGATACAAAGATTTATGAGTCTTTTAAAAAAGAGTCTTCTTAACAAGTAAATCAAATTTTATTGAGAAAACACCATATCTATTACAAAGTCTTAAATATAACAATCAATATAATATGATTTAATGAAAAACATGTCACACACAGTAAAGTGTTTATCAATATTCAAGTCAAGTAATTGGATTCTATTCATATGACTGTAAATCTATAACCATCGTAAGATTTTAAACCTAACATCCTCCAAATAATCGATTTATAAATGAAACAAATAAATATGGATATACCTGTACTTGTTAAACAAGTTACTTAACTGTTAGAGAAAGTGTCTTTGATCTATTTGCAAAAGTTATCTCAAAGATATTGCACAAAAAGAAGTATGAAGATGGACTTGAAATGAATCAAAAGTCTTTCAAAATACCTGTGTAATATTCCTCCTCTTCTATGTCATTTTCATCTTCTTTGATAATCAAATCCTCCAAAGATGGTTAAGGAATGGGTTATAACTGACTTTTAGTTAGTTGTTTATGAATTAATTGAAATTAAGTCAATTCAACTTAGATTATCACCTAATTCTTTTTTTAGACTTAAAAATAAGTCTTAAGATCAAAATTACAAATAACAAATCAAGGGGACTGACTCTAATTGAACGGGGCCCCTTATACATTATAATCACCTAAATAAAATAATTATAAACAATATCTAAAACAACATAAGTAATTAAATGAAAACTATTACACCTAACATTTATCCATATGCATTAAAATATAAACTAAAATATCCATATCAAAATATCTTTATTTAAAAATATTTCAATTGTAAAACCACCATCAAGCAAATTTTTTTTTAAAATTGTAAACCATCGTCAAGCAAAATTTAAGCAGGTCTTTGACAAGTATCAACTGTAACAAAATATTTTTGAAAATTTTCAATTATCCTCTAAATCTGATAGCATTTCAATCAATGGATAACCCTTATCAGTCATGTACTTAGTATAACTCATACTAGTCGTCAAGAATTTGATCAACTTCACTCTCTCTTCATTTTATTCATCATCCACTTCCAACTTTACCTTATTCACCATTCTAATTACTGTTAGTGATGGTGAAGGGCTAATTTCTTGCCTTTTCTTATTCAATGGTAATATTATTTCCTCCAACCGATGATGAGGAAAATATTCAAGATTAAACTTAGAACAAGTGGCATACAGAGTAGTGGGTTCAGGTGATGAAAGCTTTTGATTCAAAGGTACTAATGTATGGGAAGGGTATAACTTAACAACCTTCTATAAGTCATGTCCATACAACTATTCATCTTGATGAGGAGAATAATGGGAGATATAATTATCTTCATATTGTAAAGTGGTTTGCATTCTTTGCAAACCACTAGAATTTCCATGTCCAAATGAATGATTTATCTAATTAGATCTTCTCCAACCTTGATTGCCTCTAGTATTGATAGGGTTAAATGATAACATTTTCAAAACATTCCAAAAAGTAGGATCAACAATGTCAAAGTGAATTGATAGATGAGTGTTCCTATTAAAATGTCTGGAAAAACACCCACCAAATCTCCTACCAGTAGGAAAATGACCTCTAGACACAGAGCTATGAGAAAAATAATTTTCCCTATTGTCAGGTTATTCTTGTTTCCATGGATTTTCATAATTATTATTTGAATTAGGGGGGTGCACACTGACATTTTGAAAAATAAAATATACAAACAATTTTTTTTGAAAACTGCATATCAAATCCATAACCTAAATTTATAAATAAATTTTAATAAAGATTGAAATTTGAAAATGATTTATCAAAATAAACATAATCCATTAAAACTGATATCATCACTCATGAAGCTTCATTCACTATTATTACAACACACTAATAACTTAATTAAAAAAAAAAAAGAATTGATTGTTTAAATTTTTTATGAACCCATAGTTTCAAACTTTCAACAGAGATAATAATCCTATAGTCTCAATTTTTTAAATACAGTTGTATGTCAATAACAGAGAAATCAATTTTTTTTCAAGATTTGCCAAATTCCTTCTTTAACATCAAAACCTCCTTTAAATTTCCAGTACAAATGTCAAAGATCATAAATCTATATAATTTTAAAGCCAAAAAAAACAATACAATGAACCCACTATGCAAATTATTTACTGTCAACTAAACCAATCATGATATTTATGACAAAATTGCATGTTTCATAAGATATTATGTTCATATAGAAGAAGATCGAAACTCAAATGCACACAAATATATCAAAATTCTTAACTTAATCAAAACCTTGCTACTCAGACCAAACTAATATTATAACAAACACAAATAAATTTCTAAACTATTGTCATCAAAATGAAGAATTCTATCAAAATCTCAAATATTCTGCTTAATCTTATATCCAACAACTAATGTTATCCATAATAATTTCAAGATTGATTTCCAAATTTTTTGTCAAAACTTAACGATATACAGACAAAAACTTCATTGATTTACATTTCATAAGATACATCTCATATACTTCATGTTTCAAAATCACTTTGTAATGAAACATCTTGTATTATAAACAAATATATTTTCCTTTATTTAAAGAAAAATAAACATTTTACATGAAAACTGACTGAAAACACCATTTAATCATCTTCTATAAATTTTATCAAACCAATTTTTGTCGAGTCTTAACGATAAATACCTTATAATTATTTAGCTAAATGAAATATACCTTGCTTGTAGATTTCTTCAACAATTTCTAAATTTTCCGTTGGCCTAACACTTTGCTTCTACCATGAGCTTGTCAAAAATAAAAACTAACCAAAATAACTTTACCTTAAGTATTATGTTTAACTCAAAATTTTAAATGATTACGTGCTGAAACAAGATTGGTCAACAAGTTTATCTATACTTAACTCTAGCTTGCCAAAAGTTTAAGAATCCTTGACAAAAATAATAATAACTTTTGTTACCACTAAAACCTCCACTAAAAATCTCAGATCGATGTAGAGTAAACCATTCTTAAATGCTAGGATATACAAGAAAATAAAAATGAATCACAATATATGCATCAAATCCTAGGTGCATTAATAACCATTACTTATCATTTAAATTTTTAAACTGTGCTTTGAACACAAGACCCAACTGAAGTAATGCTCACCACTTTTGTATTTATAAAAACCACTTAAGTCAAAAATCCATATAACCACCTTCGATTTAAAAGTGTATAACCTTTGACCATACCATACTGTATCAAAGTATTTGGAAATAAGACATTTAGAAATATTTTTAGGTTACCAAAATAATTTCTATAAATATTGTTAAAAATAAACAATATTTATAATGACTCCAATATAAATCATTCACCAATGATCAAAAACCATTATGAGTAATTTATAAATAACACTTAACCATAAGATGCCTTCTGCTTGATGATTGTATATATATCACAAAGATTCTAAATTTGTTCCTTTCATAAAACATAAGTTCTGCTTATATGGATATACTTAATTTTTTTAAAAATCCATAAATGTTTTTGAAACTACTTATAATGTAGAGCAATAATTTCATCACATATAAAGTAATGATAAACATTTCAACCTAAACTGCATATTTAAATGTTATAATGAACTAAGACCCTCAACTGATAGTTTTAGATGTTACGACAAGGTCATCAATATGACAGAATTAACACAAAGTACTTATTTTAAAAAAGAAAAGGAGGATGTCAAATAATAGGCTCAACATTGATGACCTTACTAGCTTGTTTCAGTAATGGAATAAGGTATCAAAAATATAAAATTTTCCTATTAAAGACAAAAGACTTGAGAGTGTAATCCACATTAATTATTTATCAGGCAACTGGATGCGAACCCCTTTGTTTATAAATTTTGAAGGGATGAGGTGTTCGATTAACATGGCATGAAGAATAGGAAAAATTAGAAAGAGAAATTCAGACTGAATAAACAACCAATTGTATAAAGCCTTAAACACAATTTCTAAAAACAAGTAACACTTAAAAATACATTAATAACCATTTTAAAGCTCATTTATAAAGTAAAACTGAATCATGCCATGTAAAATCATCTTAACATTTATTGAATACTTACATGCACATTGCGATTCCCTGCTACTGTCCTTTTTGATGAACTTCATTAAGGTAACCAAACATGGTCTAATCAAAGAACAAGAAACAAACAAAAAAAGAAACCCAAAATAAAAAGAAAAGAAAATAAACAAAATAAAAAATAAACAAGAAAGACAAACAAAAAAGTAAAAGATAATGAACAAACAATTTTAAATGATGACCCTTAACTAAATAATGCAACTTATTTTCTTCTAAATCCTATAAATAAAAAATATTTTTACCATGTACAACAATAATTCTATATGGTCCTAACTAAAATGAATCAAATTTATGATGTTTAATCGAATTTTCATGAGTTTTATCCCAATATAAAACAAGATCTCCAACCTTAAATACTTTATTTGAAACTTTTGTCAAATTTTTTTTTAACTTTTTTGAGATTCTTCTAGCTTGTGCAAAGAAATAAGTTTGCTTTCATCTAATGCTATTAAATCATTTAATCTTTATTCAATTAAATTTGTATCTAGTGATAAGTACTGTAAAGCTGTATTAGCAGATAAAATATGTAATTCTATTGGCAAAGTAGTTTCAAAACTATAAGTCAATATAAATAATGAGTATCTTGTAGCTACTTTGATAATAGTTCTATCTACCTATAATGCTTCAAATATGTTATGATGTCAATTTCATTTACTGTCACAAACTATTTTCTTCATGATAAAAATTAGATTTTTGTTTGTGGACTCAACTTGCCCATTACCTTGAGGATAGTACTCAGAGAAATGATTAAAAATTATAGAATAACTTCCTAGAAATTTTAAATATTCATTAGAAGCAAATTAATGACCATTATCTAAAATAATTTCATAAGGTAAACCAAATTTGAAAAATATTTTATCCTAAAAAAATGTGATTACTTTAGATGTCACTAAATTTTTTAAAACCTTTGCTTCAAGCCGCTTTGTGAAATAGTCAGTTGGTATTAAAATATATCTATGACCAACAGAAGAAGGATGATGAACATCTAAAATAAAATTAATTTTCTATTTTAAAAATATTTTTTCTAGAATAATGGGATTCAAAGGCATTGCTAGTAATCTATCCCTACCAACAAATAATTGACAAGACATACAAAAACATACTAACTTATAAGCATCTTGAAATAATGTAAGCCAATAATAACTTGCACACAAAATCTTATAAGATATTGTTTTTGTAGCATAATGACCATCACAATTATCTTCATGACATCCTCTAAGAACCTTTTGAGTTAGACATCTTAATAATACACCATCTCAATTTCGATAAAATAAAATATTTTCAAGTAAACCAAAATTCAAAGCTTACACTCTTAATGACTTTTATTTTTTATCTAAAATTTTAGGACAGACTTGATTTTAAAAATAATATACAAGGTCATGATACCAATCATCTTCTGCTATTAAATAATCTCAATTTCTCTTTTCCATTTCAAACTTGAAAGTTTTTTAAAAATCAATAACTTTCATAGATTAAAAACATGGTTTAGTGTTTAAAGAGTCATCAAAAGATATAACCAAGACATTAATATTAGAAGAAACATTTTCAGCTAAATGCATTAATAATTCATTTTTTTATAATTTTTAATGTCTCAAATTCAAGATCAAATTCTTGAATTTTTAAAATCTACTTTGCTAACCTTCCTTGAATAGTAGGTTGTTTCAAAAGATAAGATAAAATGAGAACATTTGAACTTACTACCATTTTATTTTCCATTAACAAATAAAAAAATTTAATTAAAGAATAAATCAAAGATCAAATAATTTTTTTAATAAAAAGACACCTAGTTTTTATGTCTTTTAGAACTTCATTCATATATCCAATGGGTCTTTCATTATTACTTTTATCCTCTTGCATAATCATAGCACCTATTGCTTTATCTGTAGCATTAACATAAAGAATGAAAGGCCTAGACAAATTAGGTTTAACAAGCACAGGTGCATTTGCAATAGCATTATTTACATTATTAAAAGTAGAATCAACTTATGCATCTTAAAAATATATTTGATTTTTCTTAAGCAAATTGTGTAAAAGATTAGATTTATCAATGAAATCTGATATAAACTTTCGTACAAAACTTATTTTATCAAAGAAAGATCTAAGACTTGATTGATCTTTCGATGGTAGTAATTCTTTGATTACTTTAACACATTCAGGATCAATTGAAATTTCATTTTTAAAAATAACATGCCCTAATAATTTACCTTCTGTAACACCAAAAATTGACTTTTTTAGATTAAGAGAAATGTCGCATCTTCTACATCTTTCAAAAACTTTATGTAAGTGATCCAAATGCTTTTTTATTTTTTTTGAGTAAATTTTAAGATCATCTATATAGACTTGCATAACAATACTGATTAGATCATCAAAAGCTACATGCATGGCTTGCTAAAATGTTGCACCTACATTCATAAGACCAAAAGACATCTTATTAAAGGCAAATGTTCCTCTTCGAGTTGTAAATGTTGTCTTGTGCCTATCTTTTGGGTTTATAAATATCTGGTTATAACTTAAAAATCTATCAAGCAAAGACATCATTTTAGATCCTACAACTTGCTGTAAAATTTGATCAATACTTGAAAGAGGAAAATTATCTTTTATGCTAGTTTTATTTAGATCTCTAAAATCCATGCAAGGTATAATTTGTTCATTCTTTTTATATATAGGTACTAGATTTGCAACCCATTCAAAATATGTTATAGAAAAAATGATACCACCATCAATCATTTTATCAAGCTCTTTGTTGGTGTCTTCTAGCAAAGGGCTTATCTTACATATTTTCTGTCTAACAAATTTAATACTAGACTTAATAAGAATATCATGTCTTACATAAGTATTATCATATCCTTTTAAATATTTGTAAGACCAAACAAAAATATCAATGTATTCCTTAAAAAGTTTAGTAAACTTAACCTTCTCATCAGGAGTACATTATATTCTCAAATAAACATATTTTGGTTCTTCATTAGATCCAAGATTTATTGGAATAGTTTATCCAATAATCCTTCTAGAAGGTTCTCTACTATGTGAGAACTTGGGTTGATCATTATGAAAAACATGGATTCTAAGCTTATCAAACTAGCAGGTAACTTATTAGTATTCAATTGTAAATAATCTCCATAATTAAGAGCATAATCATAGTTATCAAAATAATTGTCATTGATAAAGGCATCAATATATTCATCACAGTAAAAAACAATCTAACTTTCATTTAAATCTAAAATTTTAAGCATAAATTTTATTAGAGAAAAAATCTACAGTAAATTTTATTTCACTTGTTGTAGGGTTTGAAGCAAAAATATCAAATTTATCAGCATGTAAGTTGAATTATCTAAGAATGTGTGTGATATTATAAGCTTCAACATGTTCAAGTAAAGATCAAACCTTTTGAGTATAATGATGAAGATGATTCTGATTTATCTTATAATTTTTTCTTAATTATCTAATTACTAGTTTAGAATCACCAAAGACTTCTAAGTGTTTAACATTCAATTCTATAGCCTTATCTAAATCAAGACATAAAGCTTCAAACTCTATTGTGTTATTAGTATAATCAAAAGACAACTTATAAGCATAATGATGTATTTTATCTATGGGAGAAATAAGATAAATTCTTGTACCACTATTAGCTTATGAACAAGCACCATCAAAATATAAATTTCATAAATCATTTTTGAAAAAGAAATTTTGTTGTTGCCATTCTAATTCATCAAGAGTCATCAACTCATATGTATCAATTTTTGTTTCAACATGAGCCACAATAGGTAGTAATAGATCAATTAACCTTTTATACAATTTTTTTCTTCGAATAAAACAAATTTATTTTCAATTGAAATCCAAGTACTATCTTTTCCAATAAATGCACTAGTTACTTTTGACCAATCTCTTCCCAAAAGTATCACATAATTACTAGGTATATCCAAAATCTGATCATTAGTCATACACCTAATTCTTTCACCTTGTGCAACTTTAATTACAATATCTTAAAACTTACCACAACTTTTTGTTTGATGTGAGTCAAAACCAATTAACTTTTTATTATTTGTTTATAAGAAATACCTAACTGATCAGCTATAAATTTGGATATAATATTTTTTGATGCACTTGTGTCTAAAATGCAGTTATGTATAACTTTGTCAATAATTTTAACAGATATATAAAAAAGTGGTATATAATCTATAAGAAGATCATAAATTTAAACAAAAATAACAGATTGAGTATGCTCATCATTTTTACTATCTTCTTAAAATCTTAAAATATTCTTTAAATTTGAATTTTTAATAGCTTCATTAATTTTCTCTATCTTGGCAAACTAGCAGTTATAATAATAAAAATCTTGCCTTAATGAATGATAAATCAACAATAATATTATAATCCCTTACATCTGGATGATGTATATGTGTATAATTTTTAAGCTTAAAAAGATGATATTGAGAATTATTAAAACCTATTGATAACGGATCATTATATTTAGAATTCATTATAATATTATTTGAAGTTACATTATTTTAAATATTTTTATCTTTGTCTTAGTTTTGAGCATAATTTTAATTATTATTTATTATGTTAGAATAATCCCTTTGTCTAGTATTAACAACATAAAAATTTATGGTTTTAGTATCATATAAATATTCACCAATCTCACACATATTTATGTTGTCAATCATATCAAAAGCTATATTTTCCTTATCTTAGATATATCTTCTAAATTTTTGAATAGCTACACGTATTTGGGTCATGATCTAATTCAAAAAAATTACAATACAATTTTCATTTTTAATTTGATTCTTTTGAGAAAATGATGACTTATCTAATGAAGATGGTTTATCATTTAATTGTCTTTTAACAATGACTAGATTATTGCTAAGATTATGAATGGATTTTAGAATTTCTACATTGTTTGAATTTACTCTTGTCATAGTTTTATCATTAAAATTAACTCTTTTGAACTTATTTTCATATTCTATGAAAAAAGTTATAGTTTCATCATAGTCCATAATATCTTTATCTTCTATAGTCATTTTATATTTTAGAGGTAAAACATTACAAAAATATAGCCTTAATAACTTCTTAGATGACCTAACATCAGGTAAATTTTTTTGACACAACCTAGTAAATTTACTTATGAGACCATAAATAGTTTCATCTGGATCAATTGAAATATTAACCAGTTCATTTATTAGATCTAAATATTTTTTAGACTTCAAAGCCTAAATCTAACCAATTTTCAATATCTTTCCATGTTCTAATAACATTTGTTGGAAGACTAATAAATGTTTGATAAGCTTTACCTTCCAAATTCTACAAGAAAACTCTAAGAGAAACCTTTTCATTAGTAATACCAAGAATAACAAAACCCAGTTTGAAAGCATCTAAATGATCCTCTCATGACTCACCAAGATTTACTGATAACTTAGAAACATTAAGTCCCTTTAACGAAGATAATTTAATTGAGTGAGCACCAATATTGATTGAGTTATCATGAATTAAAAGATTTACTAAGGGTTATCCAACATCTTCATTCAAATAATTATCTTTATTAGTTATTTCAGCTCGATCTCTATAATTTGAAGACCAAAAATTAAATCCCTAACCCTATGTTGTTGTTCTTGTTCATCTTCTATCTAAATTTTAACTATGTTAATTACTTGATTAGATCGATTACCAAGAGCAATCAAATCTTCAGGATGAAACGAATCAGAAAGAAAATGAATTATAGGTTGAGGATTGACTTGTAATATTACTTCTTTTTCAAGTCTAATTCTACGATTGCTTTCTTGAATATGAGTTTGATTTTCACATGTAAGACTTATGTGAATGTCAATAATTTTTACGTATTCTAATTTTTCATTAATCACTTCAACAATATGAACTAAATTATAAGGTTTATTATACCAAAAAAAATGAGTTAAACTTCAAGCAATGTCAACCTGTTCTTCAACAATATCAACTAAGGGTTGGATAACTGGATGTTGACCTCCAATGACTATGGACAACAAATAAGAAAAAAAGATTATTAAACTAAGTCCCCAGTTGAGTCATCAAATTTATTGCTGATTAAATTTTTAATGTCAAGGAATCATCCCTTTAGCCTATTATGAAGGTTAAAATAGAATCATATCATTTTAATAGTTTGGTCTAAAAGATCAAATAGAATCTAAAAGATGCGTAAGAATTTTTAAATGATCTGGGATAATAATTAGTATGTCAAATACTCAACAATACTTTATTATTAATTTAGAATTAAAATATTCTCTTGAAAGAAAGAAATAAATGTGATTATGTAATCAATCCTATTCGACAAAGAAAACCTATGAATTAGATAAACTTTTGAAGAAAAGATTTTTGTTCCTTTTAAATATTTATGAATTAATAACTAATATAATCTATTATGATTAACTCACAAGAGATCTAGTGAAAAGAATAGAAAGATCAAAAAAATACAAACAAAAGATTGAAATGATAACCAAAGAAAGAGATGGATATAACAACTAACATTCTAAAGAGATCAAAACCTAAATCTAAGAAAGACAATAAAACAAATAGAAAGAAAAATAACAATAATCCATTGCAATAAAGTAATCCTAATAAAATAATAATCTAATGCAATAAAATAATCCTAATAAAAGTAAAATATCATGAAACTAAGAAAGAATCTAAATAAATTAATAAACTTAAACAAATAAATAAAGAAAACTAAATCTATTTCAAAAACTAAAAAGCAGTTAAGAAAACAACTAATAATCTAAATTACTTTAAACAAGAAAAAAAACATAAATAACTAAAAAGTAAAATAATCTAAGTCTAAAATAAATCAAAGTAATTAAACAATTAAATCAAACTATTCTAAATAAAACACTTTTATTTAACTATGTCCTAAACTAAGAAAATAATCAAAAGATTAAACAAATTTTTTTGAGTTTTTTAAGAAAGAGTCATCTTAACAAGTAAATCAAATTTATTGAGAAAACATCATTTCTATTATAAAGTTTTAAATATAACAACTAATACAATATGATTTGATCAAAAACATGTTGCACATAACGAAGTGTTTATCAATATTCAGGTCAAGTAGTTGGATTATGTTCATATGACTACAAATCTACAACCATCGTAAGATATTAAACCTAACATCTTTCAGATAATTAGTTTATAAATAAAATAAAAAAATCTGGATATACATGTACTTGTTAAACAAGTTACTTAACCGTTAGAGAAGGTGTCCTTGATCTATCTACAAAAATTGTTTATCTCAGAGATATTACACAGAAATAAGTATGAAGATGGACTTGAAATGAATCAAAAGTCTTTCAAAATACCTATGTAATGTTCCTCCTCTTCTATGTCATTTTGGTCTTCTTTTATAATCAATTCCTCTAAAGATGGTTAAGGAATGGGTTATAATTGACTTTTAGTTAGTTTTTATTTATGATTTAATTAAAATTAAGTAAATTAAACTTCAATTATTACCTAACTCTTTTTTTAGACTTAAAAATAAGTCTTAAGATCAAAATTAAAAATAACAAATCAAGGGGATTGACTTTAATCAGGTGGGGGCTCTTAGACATTATAATCAACTAAATAAAATAATTATGTAAAATATCTAAAACAACGTAAGTAATTAAATTAAAAATATTACAAATAACATTTATCTATATGTATTAAAATATAAACTAAATTATCCATATCAAAATATCTTTGTTTGAAAATGTTTCAACTGAAAAACCACCATGAAGTAAAAAATGTTTTTAAACTGTAAACTACATCAAACAAAATTTAAATAAGGATTTGATAAGTATCAACTATAACAAAATATTTTTGAAAATTTTCAATCATCTTTTGAATCTGATAGCATTTCAATCAATGGGTAACCCTTATCAGTCGTGTACTTAGTATAACTCATATTGGTCACTGAGAATTTGATCAACTTCACTACCTCTTCATTTTATTCATCGTCCACTTTCAACTTTACTTTCTTCACCATTTTGGTTATTGTTGGTGATGTTGAAGGGATAATTTCTTATATTTTCTTAATCAATGGTAATATTCTTTCTTTTAGTTGATGACAAGGAAAATCTTTAATATTAAGCTTAGAACAAGTGCTGTACGGAGTAACAGGTTCAGGAGATAAAAGCTTTCGATTCAAAGGTACTAATGCATGAGAAGGATGTAACTTAACAACCTACTATAAGTCATGTCTAGACAACTGTTCACCTCAATGAGGATAATGATGGGAGATAAAATTATCTTCAAATTATAAAGTGTTTTGTATTCTTTGTGAACCGCTAAAATTTCCACATCCAAACAAATAATTTCTCTAACTGGCTCTTCTCAAACCTCAATTGCCTTTAGAATTTACAGGGTTAAATGGAAAATCTTCTAAAACATTCCAAAATTCATGATCAATAGCATCAAATTAAATTTATAGATGAGTGCCCTTATTAAAAGGTTTGGAAAAACTCCTACCAAATCTCTTACCAACAGGAAAATGACCTCTAGACACAGAACTATGAGAAAAAGAATTTTTCCTATCATCAAGTTGTTTTGATCTCTATAAATTTACCTAATTATTATTTTAATTAGGGGGGTCCACCTTGACATTCTAAAAAATAAAACATACAACCAAAATTCATTGAAAATCGCATATCAAATCCATGACCTAAATTTATAAATAAATTTCAATAAAGATTAAAATTTGAAAATGATTTATCAAAACAAACATAATTCATTAAAATTGAAATCATCGCTCATGAAGCTTCATTCATTATTATCAAAATTAATTGATAACTTAATTTTAAAAATAGAACCGACTATTTAAAATTTTTGTAAACTCATCTTTTCAAACTTTAACAGAGATAATATTCTTGCACTCTCAATTTTTTAAATGTTGTATGTCAATAATAAAGAAATCAAAAAGTTGTTCAAAATTTTCTAAATTCATTCTTTAACATCAAACTTCCTTTCAATTTCTAGTATAAATGTCAAAGATCAGAGATCTATATAATTTTAAAGCCAAAGAAAACAATACAACGAACTCACTGTACAAGTTATTCACTATCAACTGAACCAATCATGATATTTATGACAAAACTACATGTTCCATAAGATATTCTATTTGTATAAAAAAATCTTGAAACTCAAATGAACACAAATATACCAAAATTCTTAACTTAATCAAAACCTTGTTGCTCAAATTAAACCTATATTATAATAAACACAAATACATTTCTAAAATATTCTCACCAAAATGAGGAATTCTATCAAAATCTCAAATATTTTGGTTAATCTCATACTAAACAACTGATATTATCCATAATTAATTCAAGACTAATTTTTGAAAGTTTTGTCAAAGCTTAATGATATAAAAACAAAAACTTCATTGCTTTGCATTTCACATGATACATCTCTTATACTGCATGTTTCAAAATCACTTTGTAATGAAACATATTATACTGTAAACAACTATATTTTCCTTTATTTAAAGAAAAATAAACATTTTTTATGAAAATTGACTAAAAACACCATTTAATATAAATTTCATCAAACCAATTTTAACTGAGTCTTAATGATAAATACCTTATAATTGATCTGATATATGAAACATACCTTGCCTATAGATTTCTTAAATAATTTCTAAATTTTCCTTCGGCCCAACACTTCACTTCTATCATGAGCTTATCAAGAATAAAAAGTAACCAAAATAACTTTACCTTAAGTATTTTTTTAGTTCGAAGTACTAAATGACTATATGTTGAAACAAGATTGACCAACAAGTTTATCAATACTTATTTCTAACTTTGCCAAAAATTTAAGAAATCTTGACAAAAATAGTAATAACTTTTGTTACCACTAAAACCTCAACTAAAAATCTCAGATCGATGCAGAGTACACCACTCTTAAATTCTAAGATTTATAGGAAAATAAAAATGAATCACAATATTTATGCTAAATCCTGGGTGCGTTAATAACTATTACTTTTCATTTAAATATTTAGATTGTGCTTCGAACACAAGACCCAACTCAAGTAATGCTCACCACCTTTGTGTTTATGAAAACCATGTAAGTCAAAAATCCATATAACCACCTTCGATTCAAAAGTGTATAACCTTCGACCATACCATACTTTATCAAAGTATTTGGAAATAAGACCCTTAGAATTTTTTTTAGGTTACTAAATTAATTTTTATAAATATTGTTAAAAATTAATAATATTTATAATGAATTCAATGTAATTCATTCACCAATGATAAAAAACCATTTTGAGTAATTTATAATAAACCCTTAACCACAAAATGCCTTCTACTTGATGATTTTATATATATCACAAAGATTCTAAATCTGTTCCTTTCATAAAATATGCATTCTATGTATATGGATATACTTAAATTTTCTTTAGATCCATAAATGCTTTCAAAACCACTTGTAATGCAGAGAAATAATTTCACCACTATAGAGTTATGATAAATATTTCAACATAAACTGCATATTTAAATGTCATAATGAACTAAGGCCCCTAACTGGTAGTTTTAGATGTCACAACAAGGTCATCGATATGGAATAATTAACACAAAGTACTTATTTTAAAAAATAAAAGGAGGGGTGTCAAAAAATAGGCTTAACATAATCTACACTATAAATCTGATGAGGTTGGATGATGTAATCAATCTAACTTATAAAATTATCAAGACTGAGTGATTTAATCACCTCAACCATACCAACGAGCAGTAGATTGGCTCAATAACAGTCTGTAATAGTCCAACCTAGTGAGCTAAAGTTTGTAGAAGTATTTTAAAATATGAAATTGATTTTGATTTTATAATTTACATGCTCTTTGCATAGCATATGCACATTATATATGTCTCATGCTAAAATTTGGGTATAATAATGGTATCAACGTATAGAATTCTACCACAAATATGTATTTGAATCATATAATTGTACAATTTAGCCAATTTTAAAAATTTAAAATTATGGAAGACATATTCCCATGACATGCCTCTACTATAATCTAAAACTAAGAACTGGTATATAGGTGTGGACTCCATGACTTTTTGGCATGCTCCCACTAAAATTTGAAAATGTGAGTTGATATAAGTGTGAAGAACATGCCCCCATTATATATCTAAATCTATGAACTATGAAAAATGTGAAAACCATATCTCTATGACATGCCTTCACTAATATTCCCCCCTTTTGAGATGAGGGGAAGTATAAATTAGTAGTTATCTTATCTCAATAGGATAAGGTAGCTATATAATCTGTGTATGAACCATATATCATATAGGAGAAACATGTCTAGGTAGATATATCATTGGAGTACATAAAATGTGATCACATCAAGCCCTAAGATGCATGATATAGATCATGGCAACATCTAGATAGTAATGCCACAAGCTCAATAATCAATTAAACACACACACAAGAGCACTAAAAAATAAATCAAAATAAAATGGTTTAAGGAGAACTCAAATAAGGGGCATGTTCAAATGTTTCATAATCAAAGAGACATGACTTAGTCAAATGTCTGTAAAGCATGGAATGACATATTCACATGTCCATCCAACAAATAATGACATATGAAAATGTCAAAGTAAGTAAACAAAGTCACAGGGGATGTAAATAATGGATCATATTCAAATGCTCAACAAACAAAAAAAGACACTCAAGGAAGTGCATAATGTAAAAGTGTAATCAATCAACATAAACATATCATACTAACCCATTGATATATGTGTTAGTAAAAAACACCAAATACATAGCATATCAAGTACATTGTGAAATATATAAGCATGAATAATGGCATGTGTAAGTACATAAGCTCAATCATGATAATGAAAAGTGAACATATAACCATATAACATGTGTGTGTATCAAGATCAAAGAATAAAATACCCCCAATGTCTATATAACATGAGTAAAATGAAGGCCCAACATCCATATATGAATAGATCACGTATCTGTGTGTGCTTATACCACACTTAAATTATGTGTGAAACATGTATATATATATATATATATATATATATATATATATTACATCTACCAACATGGAACCAACAATACAAATGCGAAAGAGCTAATAGAACATGTAAAAGGTGAAAATATTTTTGGATTTTTTTTTTTAATTTTTTAATTTTTTTGGTATTTTTGGAGTATTTGAGATGTGAAACCTCTTATTCTAATAAGTCCTCAAATTCAAGAGCTAAGGTACTATGTGGTGGCCTTATTTTTCAAAATTACTTATATTGCCTTATTGCCAATTCTTATGTATTTGATAGTAACTCTCTACCAACAACTTGTCGTGTCTAGCTACTATCATATCCATCATGTGGGATATGAATTTTTTTGTTGCCATGCTAAAAAATAAGGTATTTATTTTTAGTACTAATAGTTGTTTTCATATTGCTCAACCATTATTATCCAAGATGTAAATTCAAATGTGTTTATTGATCCATTATCCATATAGGAAGGTCAACTACCTTTGTGTCACATCGTGATTTCTCACTAAGGAAATCTACTTGATTATCCATGGTTTTTTATGGTTGAAAATTTGATTTGTTTATTATTTAACTAAGTTGTAAGTCATATGTTATTATGGAAAAGTTGGATGTTACTTTGATTTCATGATTGCATTGCTATGAGTTAGCCGTAATGTATACTATTCACATTGTGTTCATGTTGATTTGTTATTACAATAGTATTTTAAGATATACATAATAAAGTTACATGATAACTACTTTCTTGTCATGAGTTTGATTTGAGAGAGATTCATCCCTTAGATCATGATAGAGGGAGAGCATCATCAGAGAGGGTGGCATAGATGAAGGTGTTGGGGGATGATAGAGGAACGACTAAAATCCATGTACACACCACATTAATGACACTTATATGCATAGTTTGAATGGGTAGCATTAATATATTTTTGATGTTATATGCATTTAAATAATTATTTATGTATGTTAGTTGTGTGTTATCTCATTTTAATGCTTAGGTGGAATTAATCTTATGTGATTGTGTTGTGGTTATTATAAGTAAATTTGGATGTATAATGTTACTATGCATTTATGCCATGTTATTATATTCATGATTATTAATGTTTTTCAAGAATATAAATTTACATGATTAGTATCTGGTCACTAATGCATATAGCCTAACCATCATGTCTTAGTAATGTTTGAGAACATTAATCGGTTACTCTATGATTTCAAAAATATCATTATATGGCTTAAACGCCTTAATATATATAGATAATAAAAGACCTAAATATCCTATATAACATGTTATATAACCTACATAATAACAATGATTACGTTGTTAAAATAACCATTGTATTTTGACATAATATTTGTTTGACTTACCATTTCAGATTAAAAGAATGTTATTTACTTACATTAGTCATATTAATTTCAAGTCATTATGATTATTTATTCTAAGTTAGTAACAAAACTATATTTTTACCTTAAGTTAACTTGGGAACTAAACCTAGACATTGTCAATAGTGTTAATTCAAAGTTAATAATTAATGAGTTAATTTCTCTCTCTCTCTCTCTCTCTCTCTATATATATATATATATATATATATATGGAAAATCATCGAAAAACATCATACAGGAAATAAAAAAAGATTTAAAACATGCTTTGGGATGAATTAGAGAAAAGTATAAAGCTTGGCAGCTTATGAAATCTTTAAAAAAAATGGAAAAAAGAAAAAAGATATGCATGCAATGAAAAAAAGAAATGAAGAGGGAGGCGACTAGAAGGATAAGAGGAGAAGAGGAGAAGAGGAGAAGAAGAGGAGTGCGTGCGAATTGGAGAAGAGAACAAGATAATGAAGTGGAGAAGAGAAAAACAAAGAGGAGAGAGAGAGCAAGCCAAAATGAGGAAGTATGTCTGGATTGTGCCATTTTAGTGTTTAACGCTTTTGCCAGGTAGGTAAAGTTTTTAAATTTTGGTATGGAAGTTGGAAATTTTTTGTGTGAACTGTGATGATATTCTTGTATTGTTAATATAGGTATTTTTCATATAGAATGTCATGGATGGATAAGAAATGGATTGTATGCTTTTAACATTTAAAACTAGTGATATATATATATAATATATATATATATATATATATATATATATATATATATATATATATATATATATATATGTATGTATGTATGTATGTATGTACGTACATACATACATACATATATATGCACTGATGTTAATTATTTTTCATTCCATAGCAATATATGATTGTGTATAATATAACAATCTGAGTATAATATTATTCATGTATAGCAAATCCATATATAATGTATAGCGAATCTATATATAATGATAGTGAACTATGTATAAAACAATGACTTATATATTATGGTAGTGAACTACGTGTATTTGACAAATTTAAAGTCAGGGTAACATTGGGGGAACAAACCAATGGATGTAGAAATTATATATATATAAACAACATATAGTCTATTATCCAAATAGTGAGATTGTATATACAAAGTTTGTGTAGGTTATCATTTAAAAATAACAATTAAATATATAAAAATGCTGAGTGTGTTTTTGGAAAATTCAAAATCTGAGTTGAATTAAGGAATGATAGGGTCGATATAAAATCCTTTGTATTAATTGTTATAAGATTTGTCTAGGATTAGTAAATCTATAATTGGGGACCGTGTAATTATCATTCAAACCTAGTAGATGTGTAGAGGTATGAGTTTGATTTATTTTAAAACCATTATCTTTTAAAAGGAAATGACGGATGACATGTATATTTATTTAATAATTCTATCTCAGTTATAAGTTGTATAAGATTTCTATGCAAAGAGAGGTGATTATTTTAATTGCATAATCCTTATTGTGTAATATAGTGTCAAGTTGGGAAATTGAGTAATTAGTTTTCTCATACACATTTATATACAGGGCATATGGCTTGCATATCACTTTTGTGTAAAGAGTATTAGTTGTAAGTTCTATAAGGAGACCCATAGCGTATTATGGAATATTAAAACAATTACTAACAATGCATGTTGACATTAAATTGAAACATATTGGGATCTTACCTATGACCTGTAGTTATCTATTGGGTTGAGTAATGGGTTTTAAATTTAAGATATATAATTGAACTAAATTTAGGAAGATTAAATACTTGTATAAATTATAGGAACGTTTGTATGTTAAGTTAGATGTCAATTTGACTTAAGAAGAGTAGAATATGGATATAAGTAGTCTATTGATTATAACACTCTGTTCATTAATATTTCAAGAATATTAATATTTGATAATAAAATTTCAATGTATTTTATGAATATGAAATTTATAATAGTTGTTGAAATCATATGAAGTTCCTGATTAAAATTCTAAATGATCGTTTACATTTATATACAGTATTTATATATTGTTGAGTACTTATATATGGTACATATTTTTAATATGTTTAGTATGAAAAAGTGCTCGTATAAATGAAAAATATCGATATGAGGATTTAAATACTCATATGCATATAAAACATATAGAGGTGTGCCTATATCTGTATAAATAATAATAAATCATAGGATTCTGAGGGATAGGAAACTATAACTATATGAACATAGTCTACTAAAAATATAATAAGTTGTTTAAATAAAAAAATATGTTTTCATGAGAATTACGACTTTATTTATCATGATTGGTTGTTTGTAATTGAGTAGTTGTATATATGAACAATGGACTATGATATTATTGTTCATCATAGAGTGCATTATGTTTGAATCTAATTATGAAAATTAAAAACTTGCAGTCTAAATAAATATTATACCTGATTAGTATAAACTGTACTTATTATGCTTATTGTTTATGTGATAAAAAATATAGTGGATATTTATTCATACCTTTGACAGACTAAATGTGTGCATTTTGATTATTCTTTGTATAACATATTTTATGTCTGTTAGTAGGAAGTAATCTGTATGAATCTTTTGGTTATATTCATGTTAACTAAATTTCGTATTGCTGGTACTAATTAATGAGACAAACTTTACTAGCTTACTAGTATCACCAATGCCAGATGAAGGTAATTTGATTAATGTTGTCTATGAATTTGACTAATTCTAGAGATTAATAACTATTAAAAACCTTGACAAAAGTAATATTTAGTTAGACATTATCATTTTATATGCATGATTTGAATGTTTGTATGATATCACGTTAGATCGTATTTTCTTTATGGTACACATCATGTATTAGAAATCTTACAATACACAGGGTACTAACTTGTCTCTTTGGATTCTCGTATTGTCACTATCTACTCATCCATGAAAGGAAGGCCATTTCCTGATGAGGGATTGTGTGGAGAATCGATGATCCATGGTTGATATGAAAAATGGTCGAATAACTCTCTCCCTCCCCATAATAATACTTATTTAGAGACTACACTTGAATTTGCTATAGATACTGGAGTTCAAGAAAATCATGCTCCATGGATATTTGTATCTTGTATCTTGTATTTAATTTATTATTATTGAAACATTATCCTTAATAAAATGTAATTATTTAATCATTGTACATTGACAATAGTGATATATGTTTGTACCAGCTATGGCTGAAAATCTATAATTACTTTCTATATTCAGTTGTGTTTTGTTTCATATGATGATAGTGATCAGTGATAAATATATGTTACATGTTTATTTTATAAGCTAACATGCTTGGTGTTTTAGACTTGGATCACTAATTATATTCTTGAGGTGAAATTTAATAAAAGAATACATAGATTAAATAAATAAATAAATTATCATGTTCTAAGTAGATACTAGTGGGGATGTTACATGTGGTATCAGAGCTACATTTCAAACTCTAAGACTTAATGAGTCAACTAATATTTTTGTATCCTTCTATTTACCAAAAAGGATAATGGTGCGAATTAGAGTATCTGAAGAGGACCCTTCTAATGTCAATGAAAATAACCCTCCATTTGATCCAAATCAATTTGCTGCTGAGCAAGTAACAAAGTTAGGTCAAATTCTCATAGCCATGAATGAAACCAAGGACCACATTTTAACCCTAGAATATGAAGTTCATGGCTATGAAGAGGAAGTACACCAGGATGTATTTGAAGAACATTCTATTGAATAGGAAAATACTCAAGATGTGAGATCACAAGTTGTTGTGGAGTTGGCTATAGATATGAAAAAGGTGAATCCACCTAAGTTTGATGGAACTCTTTTAGGTGATGGAGCTGAAGCATGGTTGATTGATATGGAGAAGTATTTAGAGATTCAAAACTACTATGAGGTCACTAAAGTAGTTTGGGGAGCTTATCAGTTGACTAGTGAAGCAACTACGTGGTGGACCAACAAGAAGCTGGAAATGAATCTTAACTCGACCACCACTATATGGTAGTAGTTTGTGAAATTTTTTTGATCTCAATGGCTTCCACAGTTATAGTTTGTCCAGAAACTTGTAGATTCCAAAACCTAAAGCAAGGAGGCTTATCAATGAATTAGTACTAGGAGTAGTTCACCAAACTTCTAAAGTATGTACCTCAATACCAAATAGATGAGAGGTTCATAATTAAGAAGTTTATCATAGGATTGAGACCTCATATTAGTGGAGAGGTGGATGTCCATGGACCAGGTCTTCGAGAAGGCAATCAAGTAGGAACAAAAGTTAAAATCTCTTGCTCAAGACATGGACAAGTTTAAGAAAAAGTTTGAAAGTTTTAAAATAAATTTCAAAAGAATAATTGGAAGCATATGAGTAGAAAATCCAAGAGTCAATTCAAAAAAATAAATGATAGATTCAACAGTGGTTCAGGTAACAAGAAATTGGGCAATAGTTTCAAAGGCAGTTTCAAGAAAAATCATAGTCTGACAGGAAAGGACCACCTAGAGGTTGCTTCATTTATGGAGGTAACCATTATGCTCAGGTGTGTACCTATGATAAGTCAAATAAAATAAGTTCTACTCTTCAATAGGAACTTTTTAGTAATGTATTCATGTGACAATTGATAATTTGCAAGCTAAATTCTAAGCTCCACCCATAAAATTATCAAGTATTTTATTTGAACATCTACTTTATATTTTGATAGATAAAAGCACTACAAAATGTTTTATAGATCCTAAAATTTTAAATAAGTCATCTAAAAGAGATGGAGTAATGGAAGATGCATGGTTCATACAAAATGAGAATGATTCAAAAGTCAAAGTTGACAAGTGTTTAGTTGAAGTAGAGATTAGTTTACCCAAATTCACAATAGTAGTGGATCTCTATGTACCACCGATAGGGTCATATGATGTGATTCTAAGAGTCAATGGATTGCGAAGTAGAAGGCCAAGGTTGATTACTACCTGAAGAAGGTTGAGTGTCTTGATGATTTTAAAAATCAGACACAAATTTAGAGAGAGAGTGAGTTAAGGCTTAGGCAAATTTTTGTAATGCAACTAAAGAAGACTCAAGGAAAAGGGTGCCAAGCATTTATTATCAAGATAAATGAAATGGAGGATTCTAAAGAATCATCCCTCTAAGATTACCCATTCCTTACAAATTTTCATGATGTGTTCCCAAAGGAATTGGTAAGATTACCTCCCAAATATGAATTTAATTTCTCTATCGATATCATACCTAGATCAAAACCATAATCTAAGGTACCATAAAGGATGTCAACCACTAAATTAGTTGAATTGAAGGCTAAACTCTAAGAATTATTGTCAAAGGGGTTGATCAGGCTAGGTGTGTCACCATGGGGTGCACTAGTTGTCTTCATCAAGAAGGATGGTACTCTTTGATTTTGCATTGATTATAGAATGTTGAATAAGGAAACTATCAAAAATAGGTATCCACTACCTCATATAGATGATCTTTTTGATAAAATACAGGGGAAATGGTCTTTTGTAAGATTGATCTTAGAGTAGGATATCATCAATTGAAGATAAGGTATGAGTATATTTTTAAAACAATATTTAGAAATCGATATGGGCACTATGAGTTCATAGTGTTACCATTTGGATTGATAAATGCTCTGGCAATGTATATGAATTTTATGAATAGTGTGTTCAGATATTATCTAGATCATTTTGTTTTGGTCCTTTTTAATGACATTATTATATACTCTATGAATGAAGAGGACCATCTTTAACATCTGAAACTAGTTCTGCAATGGTTGCGAAAGCACAAGTTGTATGGCAAGTTGTCTAAGTGCACATTTTTTCAAGAAAAAGAGCAATATTTAGGACATATTATCTCTAAGGATGTTATTTTAATGGATACAATAAAGATAAGATCTATTATGGAGTGGACAACACCAAAGAATGTGCATGAGGAAAGATGTTTTATGGGATTAACAGGTTATAGAAAGTTCATTCCAAATTTTTCTAAGATAGTTAATCTGATTACCTCTCTGCAGTGCAAGAACCAAAGTTTTATCTTGTTAGATAAGTGTGAAGTATATTTTTAGGAATTGAAAAGAAGGCTTATTTCAGCACCAGTGCTAAGATTTCTTGACCCCAATGGTTAATTTCTGGTAATCACAAATGCATCAAGGGATGGACTAGGAGGAGTCCTTATGCAGGATGGTGTAGTGGTAGCCTACGAATCAAGGACATTGAAGCCTTATGAGGTGAACTATGCCCTCCATGATCTATAACTTGCATCAATTGTGCATGATTTATAAGTTTGGAGGCATTATTTGTTGGGAAAACTATTTGAGCTCAAGACTGACAACTTGAGACTCAAGTACATCTTCACCCAATCAAATTTGAATGCTCGTCAGAGATGCTAGTTATAGTTATTATATGATTATGATTTTGATATCACATTTATCAAAGGCAACAAAAAACATAGTAGTTGGTACCCTAAATCGTAGGATGTACATAACAGTTGTGGCTACTATTAGGAGTACTTTCAGGGATCAAGTGATTGAATTCTTGCTAGGAGATGAATTCTATGATCAAGATAGGAAAACATTGTCTGAGAATGCCCAAAATCCTAAGTATAAAGGATTTAGATTAGAGAATTATGGTCTTTTATGATATAATAGAAAGATATATGTACTAGATAGTGAGATTCTGAGAAGCAAAGTGCTAAAAGAAATATATAATACCCCATATTCAAGACATCCAGGGGTAACCAAGCTCATGGTAGAGTTTAAACCACTTTATTTTTAAAAGGAAATCAAGAAAGATGTAGAATACTTTGTGTCACATTGTTTGGAATGTTAGTGAGTGAAAGTTGAACATGTGCATATGACTAAATTATTATATCCACATGACATACTAGAATGGAAGTGACAGGTGATTAGTATGGACTTTGTCTAAGGTTTACCATTATCATGAAACATGCACAACATGTTATTGGTTGTAATTGACAAACTAACCAAGGTAGCTCATTTTATACCAGTTAATTTGACATATGATGCACCTAGTCTTACAAAGAGGTTTGTAAAGGAAGTATACTAATTACATGGATTTCTAGAGAAGATCATTTTAGATCATGATCCAAAGATAAATTCTAGATTTTGGTTAACTCTAAATTCAATTTTGGGTATGCAATTAAACTTCAACACTACATATCATCCAAAGAGTGATGGTCAGACTGAGTGAGTTAATTAGGCATTAAAGGATCTTATTCTTATGTATTGCATGGATTAACAATACAAGTGGAGAGATTATCTTATATTGGTTGAGTTTGCTTACAAATAACTCATACCAATCAGCTTTGAAGATGGCACCATCTGAAGCATTTTATGGAAGAAGGTGTAGGATACCAATTAGTTGGGACAAGTTGGAAGATAGGGTAGTCTTTAGACCTAAGATACTTTCATAAATGGAAGAATAAGTTAGATCAATCAAGTAGAGATTGGCCAAGGCCAATGATAGGCATAAGATTTATGTTGATTTGAAGAGAATAGATAGGCAATTTTTGATAGGTGATAAAGTGTTCTTATAGATTAAGCCACATAAGAGCTAGATTAAATTCGAGAAGTTAACAAAACTTTTATCAAGATATGTGGGATCCTTTGAGGTTTTAGAATTGGTCAATCCTATAGTATCTATTCTTTCATTACCACCATCCCCAGCTCTATTGCATAATATATTTCATGTTTCTTATCTTAAAAAGAATATCATTGATCCTTCACATGTGTTGGATTAAAACGCTTTGCAGGTTCTAGATCCCAAGGTGGTCATAGTATAACTAATCATATTAATTAACATTTATAGACTTCATTTGTGTAATATATAAGTGTCATAGTACAAGGTCTTATAAGACTAATACTCTGAGGATAGTGCTACTTGGGAGGACTATGATGAGTTCTATAGGTGATTTCCATATTTATTTATTTGATTTGATGCTTTATACTATGTTACTTTTTTGCTGAATAATGTTTTTAATTCAGAATTAATGTTTGAATAAGTGTCATCGATATAATTACCATCTTTAAGGGGGGAGGATGCCACATCTTGATTTCTCACTAAGTAAATTTAATTGATTATCTATATATTTTTATGGTTGAAAATTTGGTTTGATTATTATTTAACTAAGCTATAAGTCATATGCTGTTATGAGATAGTTGTATGTTGCTTTGATTTCATGATTGCATTGCTTTGAGTTAGTCGTATTATATACTCTTTACATTTTGATCGTGTTGATTTGTTATTAAAGAAATATTTATGATATACATTATGAACTTATGAGCTAACTACCTTCTTTTTGTGAGTTTGATGGAGGAGAGATTCATCCCTTAGAGCATGACGAAGGGAGAGCATCATTGAAGATGGTGGCATAAATGGAGTTGTTGGGGGATGATAGAGGAATGGATAGAACCCATGCACACACCACATTAATAAAATTCATTATATGCATAGTTTGAATGGTTATTATCTGTACATATTTAATGTTATCTACATTTAGATAATTGTTTATGCATGTTAGTTGTGTGTTAGCTCAATTTAATTCTTATATAAAATTAATATTTTGTGATTGCATTATGGTTGTTATAAATATATTTGGATGTATAATGTTACTATGCATTTATGTCATGTTATTATATTCATGATTATTAATATTTTTTGAGAACATAAATTTGTGTGATTAGTATCTAGTTACTACTGCATGTAGCCTAACCATAATGTCTTAGTAATGTTTGAGAACATTATTTGGTTCTCTTTATGATATTAAGAATATCATTATATGGCTTAAATACCTTAATATATATACATAATAAAAGATGTAGATAACCTATGTAATGTAGTAATAACAATGATTACATTGTTATAATAACCATTGTGTTTTGATATAATAATTTTTTGACTTACCATTTCAGATTAAAAGAATATTATTGACTTACATTAGTCATATTTTTTTAAAATAAAAGGGGTAAAAACTTTATTGAAAATCAAAAAAGAGCATTACAAAAAATCAAAGGGCCAGGGCCCTAGGAATCCATAGGAAATCATCAAACCAAGCTTGAAACAACATTATCCTCCACCAATACCATTCTATCTTCAGCAAGAACTCTCTCCAAGACATGTCAGAGCTCATGAGGAACCTGCTCCCACTCATCAATCTTCCAACCATATAAATGCTCAGAGGCCCACTTAGCCAAACAATCAATGGCCCTATTCCACTCCCTTGGGATATGGACAAAAGACATCATCTCCATCAAAGAACTTATCTACAAAATCTGTTGCACTATCATAATCACTTGCCAACTAACATAAAAAACCTTTTATTTATTCAGCAAGTTAATCAAAACTTATGAGTCAGACTCATAGATAACCTTGTGCCATCCCAAATCATAAGCCGTCTCCAAAGTGTAGAAGATCGCCAAACCTTCCATAAGGTTGTTAGTCTACACTCCATCATGAACAGAAAATAAAAAGCCACCGATCCTAAAAAATCGCTGCCCACCCCACCAATCCCAGCAGGGCCTGGATTTCCAATGAAAAACCATTAGTATTGAGCTTTAGAATGCCAATCACAGGGGGTAACCACCTCCCTGCCCTTTTAACTTTATTATTCACCTGCCTTCCTCTACTGACACAAGCAGAAGCTAGAGACAACCCCTGAATACCTAGTCTATCCACTAACTCTGCATCTCCTTTCTCCAAAGGGAACACCACATCACACTTAGCTTCCACCGTCTCCTGAATCATACCCCTAATTTTGTGCCAAACTTGTTGAATGAACAACTTATCTCCTCAAAATATTCTTTGATTTCATGTATGAAAGAAGGCCCAATATACCACACATCTTGCAAGAAAGAAGCCATAGAAGGAGGTCTACCCAGCGTATTCCAAAAATCCTCCAGGGAGGACGCATGAACATAGGGTCTTTTCCACACATCCCACCAGCAATGCCAAAGCTGTAGAGTCATGGGACAATGGAAAAATAAGTGAGAGGAGTCCTCCTCTCCACATCCACATAGTACACACATAGAAGGACCCTGAAAACCCCACTTTTGAATCTTATCCCATGTCAAGCTCCTATTCCAAGCTAAAGTCCAAATAAAGTAGTTACACTTTAGCCAAAATAGCTTATTCCACACTTTCTTCCACCAATGCACCTCCACCCCATCTAGTTGGTGAGATAACAACACCTGATATCTAGATGCCACAGTATAGACACCCTTAGGATTAGGAGACTAGGAAAGAACATCCCCTTCTTGGAGGGATCTACAATGTCCATGAGAAAGGATACTATGAAGCTTAGTGCACTCCTCCTCCATACCAATAATAGGCCACTCATTAGGTTTTTTCCATCTCGCCACCACCAACTGCCCATGAGAAGAAAAGGATTTGAAGTCACTCACCCTTGACCAACCTAGCTCACAGAACATCTGGCTCAGAGTTACCAAATTAGGGAACTGAGAAACAATGGGAGGAAAGCCATCCCAAGAATCAGACCAAAAATGAACTTTTGTCCCTCTTTTACAAATCTAGAATAAGCCATCCTTAATCAAGGTAGCCCCTTTCTTGAGTGTACTCCAAATCACCGATCCTTTCCCCACCAAGGGATAATGAGGAATATCAATTTTATGGACCCCTGAGATGTATTTCTATGTTAATACCCTGGCCCAAATTCCATCCTGCTCCACACACCACCTCCAATACAATTTAGCCACCAACGCCATCCCTGTCAATGATGACTGCCTTAGCCCAAGGCTGCTAAATTGCTTCGGGTTACAAACAATGTCCCACCTGACAAGGCTCCATTTAGAGGACAATAAACTACCCACCCATAAAAATTATCTAGCAAAGGAATCTAATTCCTTAACAAAGCCCAAAGGGGCTACTTAAATCATACATCTATAAATGGGGAGACCCTGTACCATAGACTTGAGTAGTTAAACATGACCCACAAAGGACAACCACCGATGGGTCCAATGATTAACTTTCACATGGAATTTACCCATAATATTCTTCCAAGATTCCCTAGGAAGTCTTCCAGTAGAGATGGGAATACCAAGATAGGTCAAAGGGAGAACCCCAGTCTGAAATCACAAGATATGAGCAATTCTCCTCTGTATGGAGCCTAGAGTATTGAAGAAAAAGATGGAAGACTTATTTTCATTAAGCATTTGACCTGAGGCTAAAAGATAAACATCCAACACCTCGTGTATATTCGAAGATTCCTTAATATTAGCCATACCCATCAAAGCAGTGTCATCCACAAATTGTAGGTGAGACCGTGGAGGTAAACCACCTCCCCACCCCCACCCTTGAATGAAACCTAACTCCACCTTCCTTCTTAACAAGCATCCCAATCCCTCAACAACAAGAAGAAACAAGTAAGGAGAGAGGGGGTCACCTTGCTGCAAACCCTGAGAGGCTCCAAAAAGCTCAGAGTGCTCACCATTTATTAACACAGAGAAGGATACTGAAGTAACACAACTCATAACCCAACAAATCCACTCATCCCCAAAACCAAAAGCACCAAGAACCTTCCTAAGGAAGGACCATCATACACAGTCATAAGCCGTAGCCATATCAAGCTTGATGAATATTGCCTTATCTTTGGAGTTGGCCATAGAGTGAATGGTTTTAGTTGCAATAACAATCCCATCCAGAATCTAACGTCCCGCCACAAAACCACTCTATTCCTCCAAAATCAGCCCTTTAAGCCATTTTTTCAACCTATCAGCAAGAAACTTAGAGATAATTTTATAAATCACATTGCAAAGAGAGATAAGCCGAAATTGACTTAACCTATCTGCCCCTTCGCATTTTGGGATGAGAGCAAGGAAGGTAAAATTCAGGGCCCTTAACATCTATTTATTCTTATGAGATTCTTGAACAATTGCCAACAAGTCCAACTTGATAATCTCCCAAAATTCTTGAAAGAACTCAATCGAGAAACCATCAGGGCCAGGAGCTTTCCCCTTCTTCATTTGAAACACAATCCCCTCTAGCTCCTCTATCGAGATATTACTCATAAGCTGATCATTCATCTCTCTAGAAACCAAAGAAGGGATACAAGAAAGGACCTGAGCTTCCTCATCAGAACCCCCTTGCGAATCCTCTCTAAATAATGAAGCAAAATATTGCTTAGCTTCTCATGTAATTTAATGAAAAGAAGAAAGAGTTTCACCCTTGTCATTTACCAGAGTAGAAACGGAATTGCCGTGTCTCCTGGCTTTCACCGAGTTGAAGAAAAAGGCAATATTTTTATCCCCTTCCTGAAGCCACTCAATTTGAGCCTTTTGTTTCCAAAAAACCTCCTCTCATAGCTCACACTCTTCCAGTGCTTTCAAATCCCTAGTCTCTTCCTGTAGCAGGTCCTCATTCACTCCATCCTCTCTAATCAACCTCGTAATACCATCCAACTTAGCCTGGGCAATGTTCTTATCATGGAAAATGTTTCCAAAGCACTAGTGATTCCAACATTTAAGCTGATACTTGAAAAATTAAAGTAACTTAGCGAAAGTATACATTACTATACCATAAGTAGGTCTATTGTACCTCCACCACTCAGCCATATAGTCGTTGAGAGAGGAGTCACGCAACCACATAAGCTAGAACTTGAAAGTAGGAGATTGAGGAAATCAAGCTAAAAAAATAGCCAGTTTGATAGGGCAATGATCTGAACCCCTCCAATCCAATATTTATAACTTAGGAAACCACAACCCACCAACCCAATAGAAAGAAACCAGAAAGCGGTCAAGTCATTCCGCAATGCAGTTATTCCCAATCCTCTGATTGTTCCAAGTAAACTGGCCATTAATGGGCTTGATATCCACAAGATTTAAAGCTGAGATATTATCCTGGAGTAGCAATGTAGAAGGCTCAAGCCTCACAATACCACCCCGCTTCTCAGCCAACTCAGATATAGCATTGAAGTCCCCAGCCATTATCCATGGGTGGAAAGGAACCATGTTTCAGACAAACTAGATATGGGACCACAAAAGTTGTTTACCTTGAAGATTAGTAGGTGCATAGATATTGGAGAAGAGGACAAACTCGCCCATCTCAAAACAAGATGCAATCATGGAGATAGAAGACTAAAAGGATAACCACCAAAGAGGGCAGATCTTTCAAGGATTCCATAAACAAGCCACTCCCCCCGCCGACCCTTGAGCACCAATACACTGGCACTCTCCACTCCCCCATAGCTTAGGCACTAAACCAAACATACATTCCACTGATAACTTAGTCTCTTACAGGAAAATAACATTAGGATATTGACTTCTAACCAAATCACAAACAACTTTTTGTCGAGGGCCACTATGTAAGCCCCTTACATTCTAGGATAGAATGATCATTTCAAGGGGGTCAAAAAATGAGAATCAATAGTCTTAATAGACCTTGAATGAACCAAAGTTTCCCCTATTAATTTAATCTTTTCCACATCCTTTTTTTTTGGAAGACTTCTCCCTTGCCCCTTTTTTTGGGTCCTTTTGAAGAAGACCCACATGAGAAGAAGACTTAGGAACCTTCCCACCCTCAATCCCTGTATTTGAGACAAGAGGAGATCCATCCTCACCACCCTCCTACCCTACTATTTTAGGAGCCAATTCCATCTGGACTTCCATTTGAACATCAGTGTCCATTTTCAAAGCTCTATTATCCTACAAACCCTGAGTAGCTTCCGAAATAAGGCCCTCCTATCCTGTACCCAAAGCCCCTTGATCCAGATTCATCAAGCCTGGATTCACTTCCTGCTAGCTGAGATCATCTAAAATTTCAAATTTATTGAAAGAATCTTCCTCCTGCCTTTCCTTCAAAGTCATCTTTTGACCTTGATTCCTATTTCTAGCCTTGATAGGAATGAAACCATCAGTGCTTTCACATCACCAAGAATGGGTTCCTTCCCCTTTTCAACCCTAGGGTGATTGCGGGGAGGTTGAGAAGGCTGGGAATCCACAGGCCTAGCCTTTGGGCATCTTCTATGCAAATGACCATATTCATGATAGAGACGACATCAAAAAGGAAGGGTTTCATAATCCAACTGTTGCACCCAAGAGTAAGGACCCACACACATATCCACCAAATCTGGAAAAGGTTTACTTAAATCAATCTCAACACAGATACGAGCAAAAGTCATCATCTTTCTACCTTGAGTCTGTTGAGAAGTACCAACTAGTTTTCCTAGCATCAAAGCCAACAAATGTAAAACATCCTCCCACCAACATTCCACAAGGAACCTTGGAATCTGAACCCACACTGGAACCTGGTTTGGAAGCTCTTCAACAGGATTGAAGCCTGCATGCAATGGTTTAATAAATAACCCAATATGATTATAAAAATAGGGGCCTCCTTCGAAGGCCTTGTTGTGGTTTGCCAAGCAATTAAATGAAACCATGAAAAAGATATTTGCTAAAAGCATAACCTCCATTTCTCCCTCAGGCATCTAAGTCTGTTGGGCCCATGATTCAAGAAATTGTAGTGAAACCCGCATCCCCATAAACTTGCATAAAAAATCATGATTTGAATAATATTCAATATCTTCTACAATCATCTCCATCAAGATAACCAATTTTGGTCTCTTCTCACAATGTTCAAGACAACCATTGATCTTCGTCATTCGAGTACCACCAGACAGACCCAAACCAACGAACACCGGATTTGGTGAAAACAAGTTATTGTTTGAAACCTTCAAAGCATGTGAAGTAACATTTGTACCAACCGTTGCTGAGCGATAATCCATCTTGGGACAAACCCTTAAAGACTCCCCTATTGGCATTGACACTCAGTGGGATCAAGGCAAACAAGCAGGGTTATGAAATTGCAACCCCAGATCACCCCAAAACTGCATCCACTCCCCACTCCAACATGGCCAAGAGCGAGCAGTTGTTTTAGGCTAGGGCCTGAACATCCTAGCTCAACCAACAACCCATAGGGGTGAGTGCCATCTATAGAAATTTTTAGGGTTAGCTATTTCAGTCGACTCTACATATTGAACCCCCATAAATTGCTGCTCTCTACCTTCCTTCCTTTCATTGCTACTCTTCTGCTTCCTCCTGTCCTCCACAACCTGGGAAATGATTAATTTGTATCAGATGTGAGCAAAGCATCTTCTCCATGCCCTTATCAAATGAAACCGCAGCCCCAGGACACCCCCAAAATGGATCCACTCCCCACCCAGGTGCATCTAAGAAAAATTAGAAATTTTGAGCTAGGGCTCGACCGCCCTAGCTTGACCAGCAACCACAGGCGATCGCAGCAAATGATAGGGTTGACTATTTCTGCTAACACTGCATGTTTGACCCACCAAAAATGCCACTCTCCACCTTCTGCTTCCACCCAACCATCATGTCCTAATTCACATAACTAACTTACATTAGTCATATTATTGTCAAGTCATTATGATTATTTATTCTAAGTTAGTAATAAAACTATATTGTTACCCTAAGCTAATTTGGAAACTAAACCTAGACATTGTCAATAGTGTTAATTCAAAGTTAATAATTAATGAGTTGATTGTTATTATAAATTTAAAAAATATATATGCATATGCATATATAAAAATGAAAAATCATCACATAAGAAATAAAACAAAGATTTAAAACATGTTTTAGGGTGAATTAGAGAAAAGTAGAAAGCTTGGTAGCTTATGAAAGTTTTTAGAAAAATGGAAAAAAGATATTCATGCAATGAAAAAAAGAAAGGAAGAGGGAGGTGATGTAGAAGGACAAGAGGAGGAGTGTGTGTGAATTGGAGAAGAGAATAGGATAGAAAAGTGGAGAAGAGCAGTGCAAAGAGGAGAGAGAGAGAAAGTCAAAGGGAGGAAGTATGTTCGGATCGTGCCATTTTAGCATTGGATGCTTTTGCTAGGCAGGTGAAGTTATTAATATTTTGTGTGGAATTTACAAAAATTCTATGTGAACTATGAGGATATTCTTGTATTGTCAGCATAGGTATTTTCCATATAGAATGGTGTGGATGGATAAGAAATGGATTGTGTGTTTTTAACATTCAAAACCAATGATACATATATGTATGAATTGATATAGATTGTTATTCATTTCATAGAAATATATGACTGAGTATAATATTATTCATGTATAGTGAGTCCATATATAATTCATAGTGAATCTATATATAATGATATCAAAATATGTAGAAAATAATGAACTATATATATTAGGGTAGCAATTACGTGTATTTGACAAATTCAAAGTCAGGGTAATATTGGGGGAACAATCTAATGGATGTAAAAATTATATATTTTTATACATATATACAATGAGCTGTGTGAGTGTAAAGTAAGAATGAATGAAGGTATTTATCTTAAAACAATGAAATTATACCTTTATACATGACACATTTCTGTTCTGTAAACCATGGAATGAATTGAGAATGGACAAAGTGTGTGTTGATATCAAAAAATGAGAGATTATATATAAACTGCATATTGTCTATTATCAAAATAGTAAGAGTGTATATACAAAGTTTGTGTAGGTTATCATTTAAAAACAATGAATAAATATATAAAAGCATTGAGTGTGTTTTTGGCAAATTCAAAATCTGAGTTGAATTAAGGAATGATAAAGTTGATATAAAATATTTTATATTAATTGCTATAATATTTGTCTAGGATTAACAAATCTATAATTAGAGACCATGTAATTATCCTTTAAACCTAGTAGATGTGTAGAGGTTTGAGTTTGATTTGTTTTAAAACCATGATATTTTATAAGGAAAATGAGGTACAACATGTATATTTCTTTAATAAGTCTACCTTAGTTATAAGCTGTGTAGGATTCCTGTGCAGAGAAGGTGATTACTTTAATTGCATAATCCATATAGCATAATATAGTGTCAAGGTTGGAAATTAAGTAATTAGTTTTCTCACACACACACATATATATATAGGGCATATGGCTTGCATATCACTTTTGTGTAAAGAATATTAGTTATAAGTTCTATAATGAGACCCATATCATATTAAAGAATAGTAAAACAATTACTAGCAGTGCATGTTGCCATTAAATTGAAACATACTAATATCTTACCTACGATATGTAGTTCTCTATTGGGTTGAGTAATGGATTTTGCACTTAAAATATATAATTGAACTAAACTTAGGAAGATTAAATACTTGTATAAATTGTGGGAGTGTTTGTATGTTAAGTTAGATGTCAATTTGACTTAAGAAGATTAGAATATGGATATAAATAGTCTATTGACTATAACACTTTGTTCATTAATATTTTGGGAATATTAATGTCTTATTATAAATTGTCAATGTATTTTGTGAATAGGTAAGTTATAATGGTTGTTGAAATTATATGAAATTCTTGATTAGAATTATAAATGACTATTGACATATATATATTGTTGAGTACTTATATATTGTACATATTTAAAATATATTTAGTATGAACAAGTGCTGGTATAAATGAAAAATATTGATATGAGAACTTAGTTACTCATATGCATATACAATATATAGAGGTGTGCCTATATTTTTATAAATAATAATAAGTCATAGGATTTTCAGGGGCAATAAATTATAAATATATGAGCGTAGTCTACTAAAAATATAACAAGTTATTTAAATGAAAGATTATGTTTTCATGAGAATTATGACTTTCATTATCATGATTGGTTGTTTGCAATTGAGTAGTTATATATATATGAATAATGGATTGTGATATTATCATTCATCATAGAGTTAATTATATTTGAATTTACTTATGGAAGTTAGAAACTTTTAGTGTAAATACATTTATACGTAGTTGGTATAAATTGTACTTGTTATGTTTATTATTTACGTGATAAATAATATAGTGGATACTCATTCATACATTTTTATTTGATAAGCTAAATAGCCTAGTTTTATAGGGACTAGGAAGCATAGTATAAGAAGTGCAATAGAAAGGAGCAAGTCCAATGGGTTGAAAGACAAAAACAAAAATAATATTAGTAGCTAACTATCCATGCAGAAGGCAAAACAACACAAAAATAAATAGAAAACTATTCCAGAATGGGGGATCCCTCCATAGGTACCTTCGCATCCTCAATCACCTTATCCTATATGACCTATTTGTCCTTTGTAATTTTGTCTTTAGTTCTATTTTTGGGCCCTTCTATATCCTCCCTAGGTAGGATCATTATGGGTCTATTCTGCATATGTTACTTCATAGGGGTCTTTTTGGAGGGGGTTATTAGGAGTTTTGGGGAAGATGTCTCGCCTCCATGATATGTTACTTCAGGGGGGTCCTTTCAGCATTTGATATTTGAGTAAATGATTGGATTATTTTGGCAACCTCCTTATTCATATAATTCTAATTTTGGATTAGGCCTGCTAAACATATCTCGGCCTCATGAAGCTTGTTATTAAAATTTTCTAGTCGATCTTTATTGGTTTTGATCACATCTACTAGGGGGTATTTTTATCTCCCCACCACTTCCCTTGAGGTTCCTTTATCCATCAAGAGTATTTTAGGTTTGAGAATAGAAATTTTTAAGGCAAGATCCCTAACTGAGCTTTTTGAATTGGGAATAGCATGGGAAATACTGGTTAACAGGTGGTGGGACCTTAAGGTAGGGTATTCCTCCTTAGTAGAAGACCCCTCCAATGGAACCTCCCTACCTTGAAGGGTTTCATCATGATTTTCCAGTAACAAGATAAGGCCCTAGTGTAGGATGGGAATATCTTCAATAATTTGGTGTGCAAGAATGGTGCTCTTCAGGGATTTGAGGAGATAGTAGGGAAGGCTGATTTTTTAACCCTAAAAAAGGTTCAACAAGAGAAAGTGATGGAAACAAATGAGGGTATACTTACCTTAAAGCATAATATATTTTATTATTTGGAGGTAGATTTTAGGCCATTGGCACTGAAGGTCTGAGTAAAAAAACCCCCTTTTTATCTGTCTTAATGAACTCATTAGTTTGAAAAAACCTCTGTAGAAATTATTTTTTATTGATCTTTATATTATTTTGTTCCTTCACATGACATCCTTGTGGCTTCCCCAATCAACTTCTTCTTTACCAAGATTTTGACACCTCTTAACTCCATGACCCTCTTATTTCACACCATAATAAATTCTTTTGCCAAGTCTGCATCGTGGTTATTTATCCTCAACATAAATTTTATGATGCCTCCTCTATGAAGATTTTTCCACACCTTCTTCATGATTATAAATTTTTAACAAGATGTCGATTCAATACATCCCCTATCTCCACCCATCTAAATAGTAGCCTGAGAGTTGAGGATGGAATTTGGCTAACCCTAGTAAGGCTTAGAGATAATAGTTTGAAAAAAACTTGTAGTACACACTTCCTCCCACCCTTTGTATTTAATTATCCTTGCATTGGAATGATGATAGGTCATTATTTTTGAAATCCTTTGCTTGAGAAGTAAATTTGTCACATGTAACATCCATTCCACCATCCTATCACGAAGTGTATTCATTTTGGATAGATGATATGACACTTTTAGGATGTTTGATAGGCTAAATATATGCATTTTGATTATTCTTGTGTATAGCATATTTTATGCTTGCTAGCAGGAAGTAATATGTATGAATCTATTGGTTATATTCATGTTAAACAAATATTATATTTTTGGTACTACGTAAGTAGTGAGACGGACTTCACTAGCTTACTAGTATCACCAATGCCATAGAAAGGTAATCTGATCAAGTGATGTGTATGAATTTTATTGATCTTAGAGATCAATAAATATTGAAAACTTTGGCTAAAGTAATATTTAGTTAAACATTGTCATTTCATATATATGATTTACATGTTTATTCGATATCATGTTAAAACATATTTTCTTTATGGAACATGTCATGTATTAGAAATGTTACGACACACAAGGTAGTAGCTTGTCTCTCTTGATTCCCCCACTATCACTATCTACTCATCCATGAAGGGAGCTCCATTCCTTGATGGGAGATTGTGTGGGGGATCAATGGTTTATGGTTGATAAGAAAAAGTGCTCAGATGATGGTCTACCTCCCCACAACAATACTTATTTGGAGACTACACTTGAGATTGCCATAGATATTAGAGTTCAAGAAACTCATGCTCTGTGGAGCCTTGCATCTTGTATTGTATTAATTATTATTGAAACATTATCCCTGATGAAATGTAATTAATTTACTCATTATACATCAAAAATAGTGACTATATGTTTGTACCAACCATTGATATAAATATATAATTACTTTCTATATTTTATTACGTTTTGTTTCATCTGATGAAAGTGATTAATGATAGATAAATGTTACATATTTATTTTATAAGTTAACATGCTTGGTGTGTTAGACTTGGATCACTAATTAAATTCTCATGGTGAAATATAATTAAAGAATACGTAGATTAAATAATTTTTTTTATCACATTATTCTAAGTAGATCCTAATGGGGATGTTACACTTTAGTTCATACATAATGGGTAGTATAATGTACCCTAGAGGTCTTGGGAAAGCTAGAGAAGTGTGTAACTCATATATATATATATATATATATATATATATATATATATATATATATATTAAGTCCCATCTGTTGTAGTGTGGTAATACTGCAAGCTATGTTCTAAGTGTTATTATACACCTTGAGATGTTAGTAATAAACTCCAATCGATATTTTTAGTAATAGTGAAGGTTTCATGCCTTGATCATTTTTAATGATGACTCTCTTTCAAAGAATTATAAGTATTAAGTCATATTCTTTTGTTGGACACAATTTGGATGTGTACTTCATTATTGTATTTTCAAATTTGGTATTAAAATGCCTCACATCAATTTGTAGGGTGGATAATGATATGATGATAGTGATAATATGGTAATCCTTCTTTAGGAAGAAATGTGTTGTGTGTTTAATGTCTGGTAGAAAGTAAAGATATCATCCTATGTTCAAGTAACATAGAAAGTATTGGATCTAGAGTATCTTGGTTTGTTGTGTTTTACAAAGTTTATTGTGGAGTTTTATTAAAGACCTCCACATTATTTACATGATGTATTTGTATTTGACCCCTGTAAAGTTGACTTAATGTGTGAAGGCATGAGGGATGTATAAAATAACATGAATTTACATGCTTACCTACTATTTTTACTTTTCCCTTATCTATATTTGGTTTTGTATCCTCTAAAGATGGATTTAGCTTATACGTACCAAGACTTATAGGTTCAAATAGGTTATGCAAAATATGCTCAAGTGTATCAAAATTTAGTTTTTACATTTGCTCATTTGTCATATCATAGGTGGAATCATCATCACTATCATAGTAATTTGAAACATGGCCATCTTATTGATCAATATTGACCAATAAAAGAAGCTCGAACATTGGATTTTATTATGGTTTTGGTATTATTAGTTCCTTTGGGAATAGTTCTTATTCTTGATGTGAATCCATTTGCATCTTAGTGTTTAGTGCCTTATTTTCATCTAGAGATAATGCATTAATTATATTTGACTCACCCATTTCATACATTTTGATATTCTCAATAGGAATACATTGTGTAGGTGGTGCCAATATGAGAATGCCCTCTTTATCAAAATGTATCATTTTGTATAATTTAAAGGGTTTATTATCAGTAGGCATTGTCAATGAGGTCCCATCATGTATGAATCTTACACATTGATGTAAAGTAGATGGGAAAACCTCCATTGTATGTATCTAAGATCTACCCAAAAGTAGATTATAATATAATGATTGAGACATTACCTAAAAAGTGTTTTGAACCTTTTTTGACCCAATGTCACAACCAATGTGATTTGGTGAACTAGAGGACTATGTGAATTATCAAACCCTTTGATATGCATAACTGACTTTTGAAGGATGTTGGTGCTAATACCCATGGTGGTGAGTAAATTCATGCTATAAATTTTTAAGCTTGATCCATTATCAATGAGCACCTATTTGATTCCCTTATTGTGCATAGTTAATTGTATGAGTAGATGTAAATATTGGTCAATAACATCTTTAGATGGTAAATATAATGGATCAAAATTAATAAGTTTGGTATTATTTTTTAGATCTTGCATAATATCCACAAAGTAAGGCAGTTCACTATCACTTGGAACTTGGGTATCACACAATGCTTCATAGAGGATATCCTTATGGATAGTGGATTGTTTTATAAATTCAAGGATTGAGATCTTAGCATGAATGTTGCTCAATTGATCAATAAGGTCATATCCTTTAGATTTCATCACAAGTTTTGGGTTAAGAGGCACTTGTATATTAATAAGTGGTGGATTAGGTTGGATGCCTTTACCTTTTTTATTAGTGATAACATGGACCCCAAAATTTAAGATAATACATAGGTGAATAATGGGTGAGAAATGATATCTATCACTTGAATAAGATCTAGGTGGAACAAATGGTTGACAACATGCACATTGGTGTCTATATACCAAATATATAGTATTGCTAAAGGAGTTATGAAGAGAGAGTAGGTGAAGCTTTCACTTTAAAACCCTCTCATCATATTAATAGATTTATTCATTTTGATGAAGTACATGTCTTATTAAGCAATCATAATAAAAAACACAATTATAATGAAAAATTTAATCCCAACATGGGCTATATATGCATCCATGGTACACATACTTATAGAAAATGAAACCTGATTTTTTTTATTGAAATATAATTTTTAAAGTTTGAATCCTTGGAAAATAGAAATAAAAAACTAGAAACTGAGAATCAAGAAACCCTAGATACTTAATGTGTTTAATGGACACATGATCTAATCTAGGGATATGCCTAGGATGCATGCAAAATAATATAAGAAGGAAGTGAAAAAGTACAACAATCTAAAACCCTAGCTAGCTAAAAACCCTAATATATAGAAAATTTGCATTCATATAGATTAGGTTTACTAGATGTTTAACCCTAAATTGAGTTGGGTCAATATAGTATGGGGTTAAGAATATAGAAATGAAGAAGCACAAGGGTTATAAATAGATCTATAGTAAGCATATTAATTACAAACTCAAATAAATAATATTTTGAATTTAAATATTGAGATATGCTAAAAATAATAAGTATAACTAGTATTGATATTGTAATAAATAGAAAGAAGAGTACTTAGTTGGTTTACTATGCACATGCAGATCTAATGTGGAGTAGGGTGGAAATAAAGTGGATCTATATTTTTGATCAATCATCAAATTCTATAAATTTGACCTTTATGGCCTTGGGCACTTGCGTCAACCTTGGATGGTTTCATCGACATTTTTGTCTGACTTGGAAGTAGGTGTCAAATATGGAATACCTACTGGATTTAGATGTGACCACCTAGAATATTTTGGGTTCCATGTCACCTTTACTTTGGAGCATTCAGATCAAGATCCTTAGCTATCACTCTTGTCAAATCATCAAAACTTTAGCTCATATTCATAGTAACCTTAGAAAAAATGGGTTAATGATATCATGATTCTGAGCTAACCCTAATGACCCCTCTATCGGTGGGTTATGCCTACATAGACACTACTCCAAAGAGGGCCTTAGAATAATGTAGTTCTCCCCTAATGTGTTGGATTATGTGTGCACAAGGGTGAAATATGTGGAAAGAAAGTACAATAATGACCTAGCTTGTAACTTGGAAAAAAGGACTCATGGGTTACTCCTTCAATACTTTAGGCTTGTAGATGTATTATCCCTATGGCTGATATGGAAATAGGAGAAAATAAAGAAGCTTTGCTCATTTTAATGATTAATTAATTTATTTTGGTATATTTCCTTGTGAATTTATGGATTTGTTAGGTATATGTTAGGTGAGGAATGAAACCAAGTTGATCTTGTATATATGCCAATCCCTTAGGGAAATATCCTATATTAAAACACTTATGTTGATCATAGGGACATGGTAAACTTTGAAATTTTGATTAATTTAGGGCACTAAACACTTACTTTGGCAAATAACACTTGCATTGCCATAGGTGTCTAATTGGTATGCAAGTGTCTAGGAAGCTAGAAAATAGGCATAGGTCCCAAACTTGTAGAGATAAAAGATAAATAGGGTTTATCACTCTAAGCATGATATAAGGCTTGGGTCATTAGAATAATAATATTTTGATTAAGAGATAAGTAAGTTGGCATAAAAATATAGTGTATGAAAGCCTTTTGGTAGTAAGAAGGTCTAAGAACTGATGAGTATAGCCACGATAGGTATTTTTCAAGTGTATAAGACTGAGGTGCCATATCATTCAAATTTAGTATCTATGATATGTAGTCAAGGGACATAATTACATAATCAATTTAGGTGGGATAAATACATGCATCTTGATTATTTATTCAGAGTATTTGGATATGTATGTAGTATTCAATCATCAAAGAGGTCATTGATCAAGGTCAACTCAATGCATTACACCCCCCCTCTTTTTTTGTAGGATTCTATCTCTCATGAAGGGACCTAGGGTTTCCAAATCAAGGAGAAGGAAAAATGATATATTCATGGAAAAAATGAATGTAAATATCTCAACCTTCTCAATAGATACAGGGTTATAAGGCATAACATTCTAAAATTTGCTTAGTCAACATGGACAAGTTTGTAGTAAAGGGACAATGCCGACCTGCATTATAGTCTAGGGAACATGGTACTATGTAGAAATATTATTATATTTTTCCTCTAATCTTGTACTTAAAATTATATCTTTCCTTATTTTCACTATCAGATATTAATAAAAAACAACTCAGATAAGTTTGTAGTCAACAAACATAACTGATTTGTGTTGTTGTCCAAGGAGAGTGGATCTATCTAAAAGCATATTCAGATTTTGTCCTTGATTTTGAGTAGTCATAGTTAAATATTTTATTATATTCCATTGTTAAATATTTAAAACACTCAATCAAGAACCATATCTAAGCTAAGTATATTGCTTCTTAGTGTTTTTCAAAAATAACATATTTCTATATTTAACAAGTTGTAAATCAGAACTGTTAATAATTGTATATCTTGGCATTCTGATTCTTTCTCAAAATTTCCATTTATTAAACAACATTTCAATTTTTAAATAGCAAATATGGTAAAATAAATTCTTACACTTTTATAAAGATATTTTTAATAGTTTTTTGTAAAGTGGTCACACTAAGGATTTAAAAGAATCTCGAGGGAGATATGATCGTTTGAATTCAACCATGCAAATTTTGATTTGTGGGAAAAACAATTGACCCAAAATTAGGGCATAATTATTAAATCCATAATAGGGATTATGTTTATCATCAAAACTATTTTTTTATGGTTACAACTCACATCGGGTAGCTTCCTCACCTACTTGATCATATATCTAGATCTAGGAAAATAATCGAATCAAAAATTGTGTCATCCTACCAACCTTTTAGACTAGATGATTTTTATACAACCACTAATTCCATTGAGTCTCTTTATTAAGATAAATAGTATTTAAAAAATCCATGTACAGTGTAGTGAGTGCTTCTAGATGCAACTATGTGAGTGTTTTTGGATCAATGTTTTGGGTCACACTTTGTGAGCCACCATTAGGTTGAGAATGTGAATAGAATGATTAAAAAATATAGACTTAGGTCTATTTATACATTGTCAAGTCATTCCAAAATTTTATTCAAGTATAAAATATTAAAATAGAAGACTTATATTAATGATTAAGATACCATAATGAAAAAATAATAAAAGTTGAATAGAAAATAATCATTGCATTATATTATATTTTCAACCAATACGACAAATAAGTATTATGGAAATAACAACAACAACAGTGGAAATACAAATAAAATTAAAATTAAACAAATAAAATTGGAAATTATTTTAAAATTTTAAAAAAATAAAATTAAAATTGAAGCATTTCAACATGATGTGAAAACATGGTAAATTTTATCATAAATATTTTTTTGTCCCCTTTACATGAGAATTAAATGATGGTTTTGATAGGTTTAAACAAAAACCATTGTTATAATCTAAGCTCCAAAATAGTCAACATCATAGATATGGGCCAATACAAACCATTCATATACAACCAAAAAATATTATAGGGTACAACATTAGTAGAAAAGACCAAGGGACACAACAATAATTTCAAGGATAAAAATTGAACCTACCAAAAAATACATCTACTAGTTTGATACTATGAATGTAACTTCATGGATAAGTCTCATGGAGCAATATTTTAAGCTTAGTAATATACTAGAGAATGTAATGGCCAACATAGGCTCACTAATTTTAGAATTTGAACCATATCAATGGTACCAATGGATGATAAGTGACAATCAAGAATAAGAACTCACATGGAAATAATTTACTATTAATTTAATACCCCACTATGAGTAAACATGGAAGGGAAGTTATTTTACCCAATTTTTTTAAAAACAAATAGGGTCTGTAGCAGAATATAATGTTAAGCATATGAGATTATCAATCTGGACATAGGACTGGTAATTTATGAGAAGCTCCAGTTCTACATCAATGGGCTTGATGACTGAATTAAGCACAATGTTTGTTTATTGGAACCTTGTATAGTTAAGAAAGTTATGTAGTAAGCATTACACATTGAGTAATGAAACTCTACTATTGGAGGATTCACACAAGGTCACACTATAGGATGGAGAGAGATATATAGTGAATGTTGTTAACAAAAATGTGTCCAAATATTTTAACCCAAGGAAAATTACAAATCTCTCTCCTCAAAAATAGGTAGATAAAATATAAAATGGATTATGTTAGAATTGTGATAATAAATGGTCTAGATGTCATTAATGTTCCAATGATGAGAAATTATGACAACCTCGACTGATAGGGCCCCTATATAGCCACCCCTGTAGATATATGTATGGGATATTCTAGATCCATAGATAGGGGAAGATCGTATGGTCCATCAGTAGAGGAGATAACTATCTAGAGCTCATCATATTTGTCTAGAGAAGATATCAGTAGGCCTAAAAATCTATCTATATATATGGTGAGAGAGAGACCCAATCACCCTACCCATTCTAGGGACAATTTTAAGAATGGACCCCTAAAACTTACTATAAAATCTTGGCAAATTCTAGAGTTCAAGCATAGTTCCATTGGCTAATGTTTGGCAAAATCACCATGCAGGTATAAATTAACTGGTGATTTCTATTAGCTATTTTTAAAAACTTATAAATATGTGGTGAATTAAATGTCATATTCAAATCAAGAAATAATGGAAAAAAATATAAAGTTAAACCCCTTTCCCCAAACACATTCAAAGGGTAAATATGCTTGAGGTGGAATAACAATTATGACCATTGGATGCCTTAAGTTTTTAGAATAGTTATTTTAATTTTCCCTATGAAATTGTGGGCAATCTATCCATTTTAAACACTTACATCAATGAATACATATAGCAAGGAGGACATAAGAGACAGCATGAATAAGAACTATTAGAGACCCATCCCAAACTTAAACCCTATGTATGTGTGTGCGTCTCTAAAAAAACATTCATCACCGCATCAATGCCCAAACACATTTAAAATATTTTTGAGGTCTTGTTGTTCTTGTTACTAAACAAACAATCCCAAATAAATGAAAATACCTTGTTGATCTCATTTATTAAACAAACAATCCTGAGTGATAACCAAATTATGTCTAATATTAAGGGTTTTGATATAATATAAAAAGGGTTTTCACACTACAAGCAAATATCTGATGAAAAATAACATGGTAACAGTTTGAATCCCTTAAAAGATAGGCAAAATTTATTAAAAATGTGAAAACATTTATAGATATGTAGGGTTTGTATTTATTACTTGGATTGTACTTAATTATTAGTTGCTTAGACTCCTCCTTGGCCTCCTTTTGCAATTGTTGCTCACTTCATGATTACCATGACCATAAAGGAATAAAAAATTAATAGAATGAAGTTATATGAATTTAGGTCTTAGGGTTTTGTGGTTATAGTGTTTTAAGAAATTTAAAGCACTTATGTAGATTTATTTTATAAGAGGTAATTTATGTTAATTAAAAAATCAATGGAGAAAGAGGTTAGAGGATGATAAATCTAAAGTCAAGATCTTATTTATGGTTCCTTATTTTTAATGATTAAATTTGTCCTTCTTTTTAAGGACTAAATTTGACGGCCATATGACTTAGTATAAATTGAGTACAGACCTTTGTATGTCTCTCAAAAGACTAACCAAATAATATAATAAACTGATTGTAACAAAAATTGTGACAAAAAATCAAAGTATAGAGTATAAACTGATTACAGGACCACAAGGCAAGAGAACTATGAAAAGCAAGGATAACATGACTGAAAAAATAATCAAAATATTTTTATAGTTTTAAAATTATAAACTATAAAGTAAAGTTTGCCAAAATGTCTTGACCATATCCATATTAGACTTTCAAATATTTTTTTATTTCAATTAACAAACCATGCCAACTAAAATTTAATTATTACCTTAAACATTTAAAAATAAAATACAATATGATCATGAGGCTATGTTGCATTTATTTAGTTTGTATTGTGCATTGTTTAAAAAAAATATCTTGCATGCAATTATTTATCAAATGAAATCAATTTCTTATTTGTTTAAAAGAAGTATGTGGTAAATAACAACAAATAATATAATAAACTGAGTATAACAAAAAATGTGAAAAAACCCCAGATTGTAGAGTATAAATAATAAACCAACTATAGGGCCATAGGGAAAGATAACTATGTAAATCATAATGCAATTAGAACAACCTGGTCATTAGATGATGTGCTTTTGAAACTTCAAATCTTTTCCATTTCTTGAATTCAATGACCATTAACATAATGTAACTAATGGACGTAATTTTGACTCTTGAGGCATCATTTTTATCACTACTAAATTTTGTAAATTCATTATCTTGAATAAAAAAGAGCCAAAAATCTATTGTATATACATAAGCCATGGATTAATTGAGATTATTTATTCTATTGTGTAAATGTGATATAATATGAGGATTTTAAAATCATAAAGTAATTCCAAGACACATGGATTAGGCATATCCAACTTCAGGGAGTAAGGAATTTTTAGGATTTTTAAAGATCATAGACTTGGACATGGAGCTCTAGTGTTCTAATGTGGACTTCCTAATTCAATGATGAATTTACAATTAAGACACAATGCTTCAGACATTTACTTAGGTGGCATAGTATAAATTGAGTATAGACTTTTGTAATTCTCTCAAAAGACCAATAAGATGATATAATAAACTAAGTATAGCAAAAATTTGACAAAAAATCAGAGTATAAAGTACAAATTGATTATGGGGCCATAGGGAAAGACAACTATAAAAAACGAGGATGACATAACTGAAAAAAATATTAAAAATATTTTCATAGTTTTAAAATTATAAACTATATAATAAGGTTTGTCAAAATGTCTTAACCATATCCATATTGTCCTTTCAAATATTTTTTTATTTCAATTAACAAACCATGTCAACCAAAATATAATTATTACCTTAAACATTTAAAAACAAGATACAATATGATCATGAGGTTCTATTACATTTATTCAGTTTGTTCTTTGTGCATAATTTAAAAGAAGTATTTTTCATGCCATTATTTTCCAGAGGAAATCAATATCTTGTTTGTTTAAAATAAGTATGTGGTAAATAACAACCAAATAATATAATAAACTAAGTATAGCAAAATTTGTGACAAAAAATCAGAGTATAGAGTGTAAATAATATATCGATTATGGGGCCATTGAGTAAGACAACTATGAAAATTGTAATGCAATTAGACCAACCTAGTCATTAGATGATGTGCTTTTGAAACTTGAAATCTTTTCCATTTTTTGAATTCAATGACCATTAAAATAATGTAGCTAATGGATGTAGTTTTGACTCTTAAGACATCATTTTTATCACTGCTAAATTTTGCAAATTTGTTATCTTGAACAAAAAAGAGCTAAAATTCTATTGTAGATACATAAGCCATGGATTAATTGAGATTATTTGTTTTATTGTGTAAATATGATATAATACGAGGATTTTAAAATCATAAAGTAATTCCAAGACACATGGATTAGGCATACCCAGCTTCAGGTAGTAATAATTTTTTAGAATTTTTAAAGATCATAAACTTTGACATGGAACTCTAGTGTTCTAATGTGGACTTCCTAATTCGATGATGAATTTACAATTAAGACATAATGCTTCAGGTAATTACTCAAATGTCATGGTATAAATTGAGTACAACCCTCTATAAGTCTCTCAAAAAACCAACTGAATAATATAATAAACTAAGTATATAAAAAATTGTGACAAAAAATTAAAGTATAAAGTATAAACCGACTATGGGGCCATAGGAAAAGACAACTATGAAAAGTGAGGATGACATAACTGAAAAAAATATTCAAAAATTCTGCCAAAATGTCTTAACCATATCCATATTGGCCTTTCAAATATTTTCTTATTTGAATTAATAAACAATGCCAACCAAAATATAATTATTACCTTAAAAAATTAAAAACAATAGTATGAAAACCTCTTTGTAGTTTTTATGGTTGGTCGTGTTTTTAAAACTTGATACTCATAGTCTATTCATCTATATCTTATTTATTAGCGTTGTATATAACAATTGTGAAGGTTGCCCGTGCAAGTCAACAAGTCTTCCAGCTAGTGGATCATGTTTTAACCTTGCCAAAATTAGTAAATAAATGTATGTAGCATGATCAAGATTCAAGATGAGCCTGAGGGAGATGTTGAAATCAATAATGTTTTTTCTTTGTTATCTTTTATGTCCCAAGAATATGGTTGTCTAAGACTCTTTTTGTGTAGTACATACAATAAAATCATGTGTAGTACTTAGTTTAAATTGAGTACAGACCTCTATAAGTCTCTCAAAAGACCAACCAAATAATGTAATAAACTGAGTATAGTAAAAATTGTGACAAAAAATTAAAGTATAGACTATAAGCCAACTATGGGGCCATAGGGCAAGACAACTATGAAAAGCAAGAATGACATAACTGAAAAAAATATTCAAAACACTTTCATAGTTTTAAAATTATAAACTATATAATAAGTTCTGCTAAAATATCTTAACCATTACCATAATGGCCTTTCAAATATTTTTTTATTTCAATTAAAAAACCATGCCAACCAAAATATAATTATTACCTTAAACATTTAAAAATAAAAATAAAAAATGAAAACTTCTTTGCATTTTCTATGGCTAGTTGTGTTTTCAAAACATGAGCCTCAGAGTCGATTCATTTATATCTTCTTTATTAGGGTTGTATACAATAATTGTGAAGGCTGCTAGAACAAGTTAGCTAGTCTTCCAACTAGTGGATCATGTTTCAGCGTTGCCAAAATTAGTAAATAAATGATGTAACATGATCAAGATTTCAGATGAGCCTGAGTAAGAGGTTGAAATCAGTAATGTTTTTTTTGTTATCCTTTATGTCCCAAAAATATGGTTCTCTAAGACTCTTTTTGTCCAATACATACGGTAAGATCTTATGTAATACATAGTATAAATTAAGTATAAACCTCTGTAAGTATCTCAAAATACCAACTAGATAATCCAATAAACTAAAAATAGAAAAAAAATGTGATAAAATTCAGAGTATAGAGTATAAAATGACTATGGCGCCATAGGGTAAGACAACTATGAAAAGAGAGGATGACATAACTGGGAAAAATATTCAAAACATTTTCATAGTTTTAAAATTATAAACTATATAATAAGGTCTGCCAAAAGTCTTAACCACATCCATAACCAATAATGGTCTTTCAAATATTTTTTATTTCAATTAATAAATCATGCTAACCAAAATATAATTATTACCTTAAACATTTAAAAAAAATACAGTATGAAAACCTCTCAACAGTTTTTATGGCTAACTATGTTTTCAAAACGTGAGCCTCACAGTCGATTCATTTGTATCTTCTTTATTAGGATTGTATAAAATGGTTGTGAAGGCTGCTAGAATAAGTTAACAAGTCTTCTAACTAGTGTATCATGTTTTAACTTTGCCAAAATTAGTAAATAAATGTATGTAACATCATCAAGATTCAATATGATCCTGAGGGAGAGGTTGAATTCAATAATGTTTTTTTTGTTATCCTTTGTCTCAAAAATATGGTTCTCCAGGACTCTTTTTGTGCAGTACATACAGTAAGATCATATGCAGTACTTAGTATAAATTGAGTATAGACATTTGTAAGTCTCTCAAAAGACCAACTAGAATATATAATAAACTAAGTATAGAAAAAATTGTGACAAAAAATCAGAGTATATAGTATAAATTGACTATGAGGCCATAGGGAAAGACATCTATGAAAAGTGAGAATGACATAACTAAAAAAAATATTCAAAACATTTTGATAGTTTTAAAATTATAAACTATATAGTAAGGTCGGCGAAAATATCTTAACCATATCCATAATCAATAATGGCCTTTTAAATATTTTTTATTTCAATAAAAAAACCATGCCATCCAAAATATAATTATTACCTTAAGCTTATTGTGTCCTAAGTCACAAGTGGTCCTTAACACATTTATAAAACCGAGTAAAATAAACATGCTCTTCCTTCTATATGGTTTTAATGACTAAAAACTTGATAATAAATAACTAAAATTATAATTATAAACTTGTAAGTTGAAATTACTACATCTTCAAGGATTAAAATACTAGGCAGTGTTAAAAAGGTTAATAACATAAATGGCTTCACATCCCAAATTATCAAACCTAACGTATATTTTATTTTTAGCATTGAATGCGGTGTAGGTAGAATTAAAGCTATGAGGATTGAGGTTCAGATAATGCCCAAATTTTTAGTGAATTGATATCGGTCTATTGAAGGGCCAAGGTCAAATTTAATTTTGGTCCAACACATCACTCATGGGATTAATGGAAGTTGCTCGAATACATATGTGATGGTTTTCTCAAAATTTCTAGTTATTTATGCAAGCTATTGGTGGAAGTGAAGCTGTCGGTCCAATATAGATACTTACAATTCATTACACTATAGATACTTCAAATAATTTTGGCATAAAATAACAAGGGAACACCATAATATACTTTATGCATCTCTATAATAGAGTTTACAACTATTATAAACATGTTCTCTTGATCAAACAAAACATAAAAATACACGTACTTAGTATAAAATAATAAGGGACCACTATAATATACTTTTGCATCTCTATAATAGAGTCTATAATTGTTATAGACATGTTCTCTTAATCAAATAAAACATAAAAATACACATTTTTTTAATCAAGTATAAGGTTTTTTCCTTCAAAATTAGAGTTAGTTAATTATCAAAATGTAATATGGAAACAAGATTTTAACATGAATCCATGGGAAATTATTGGGGATCACAAAATCTATTATCCTTGATCAATTTCAAATTTTAGATGCTTAAATTTTAAATTTCAACATGCCAATTTTTATCATTTTATTATTGATAATTGTTATTTGCATTCTCTTCAAAATTTGTTGGACTCAGATCTAGTATTGCATAACTCTTTAAGTGTAGTTTGTTTGAAGAATTATTAGTCAATCCTATTATTTTAGATGTATAATCTCAAATTTTTAGAGCTATATAAAATGGAAAATCAAGGACATTATATCTAGTTGTATAGAGCCTCAAGCAAGTTTCTAAATTCTTGTCAAGCTTGTTTCTTAATTTTGACTTTAAAAATGACAATGCACTAAAAATTCTCATCTTCCACTGAGCCTAAAATCATTGTTTGGCATAAATTAGTAAGATTAAAATATTGATATAACATTACGTATTATTTCACTCAAATTTAAGGTTGTCCATAGCCTAGTGATCGAGCCATATTCGAAAGTATTGTCCAAAAATTTAACTTGTTCCAACATTATTGTGGTAAATTGAACATATTTCTCCCTTAGCTTTTGTAAATCTAAAATACCTTAAATTTGTTCACCATTCAATTCTAAACACTATTGTATAAGTTTTGGGCCAAGGTTTTGATTCTATTCTAGAAATCTGATGAGCTAGCATTTTTCCAATATTGAGGGTACACCACAACCATGGATTTTAGTAGTTCATCTCAAGGAAAACAATCTCTAATCTCTGAAGAGAGACATTTTGCAATTTACTTCAAGGTGGACCTTACATAAGATACAACCTCAAGGAATCGATCCCTTGTAAGAGGAACTTTTTTGAGTCTATTAGATCAACCAACTATTAGAGGTACAATCACTGAGAGGTGGTGGGATGAAATAGTGATGCAAGATAATCCAATTCAATTCCCAATTCTTAAACATTCAACATACATCAACTTGATTAAGCAAAATAAACATGAAATCACATACATCTAAAGCATAAATAAGAGCATACATCACATAAACACACCATATATGTGGGGAACCCTCTTGAGGGATAAAACCCACTGAACCCTCCAATATGGACTATAGTCCTATAAATAAGATCCAACATTTAGACTAGCACCCACTGATCAAGGAACACCCATCCCTTAGTTTAGTGAGACACTCATCCCACAAGGAGGCACCAACCCCTTAGGCAACCAAGAACCCACTCAACTACCTTGATATAATCTCCACCTTTGATTTGATATCTTCTACATCTGATGATGGACTTATCTTATTTGCACTCTTTCCCCTTTACACTCTCAAAAACTTGCACACACAAGCAATGCAGCCAAAACACCCTTTTGGATCACTCTTCACTTCTAAGCACATATACAATTAGAAAAACTATAATAAATATATCATATAATCAACAACATGACCTATAGGTCATGCACACACTCCTCAACCTGCTCAGCTCTTCAATCCATCCACTAAGCACACTCACTCAATCAACCTCTACGAATTACTCGCTCAATCTGCCTCTTCTAGGCTTATTAGGTCCAATGACCTATGTGATCACCTACATAAAATTTCTTAGATAAACATGAATAATCCTCTTTATTCTCTAATGGTCCTCACTAACCTATACCTTTTCTTTCAAAGGTTCATTCACTCAATGTCACATCTACTCTACTCATCTCTCACAAGTCTAGAAACCATTGCCTTGGTCTCCACCATTTATAGAGTCTTCATGAATATTAAATTCTTAATCATACATAAGACTTGACTTAATGCTTAAGGCATTTATCATGCTAATACAAAGCTAAAATATATTGTCACAGGTCAGCCATAACATCTATGGGTCACACTTAAGTAGCTATGCCTTTCAATTAGGCCTTAGTAGCCCTTATAGGTCTCATGGAGACATATTCACCCATTTAGAACTTCATAAAAAAAATTAAGAACACAATATCATTTTCAAATACATGATTCCAATCCATGTGATCTATATGACATCTTAAGGTGATTATTCCCACCAAAACACCCTTATTCTAAAGCACAATTTACTCAAACAAAATTTTATACACAGTAACACCATGAAATAATAAATAGTCAAATTTGAAGCTCCATAAATTTTATTGAACAAACATTCAAACCTTCTAACTAGGTTTTCTAGATATTCCTTGAAGTCCTCTACAACTTTGCCTTTATACCATGATCAAATTATGCATATATCAAAAGTTATAGCTCAAAAACTATAGACTACTTTTCCCTCACAAATTTGAATTTTTAAATCCCAATGATTACTAAGCAAATGTTAAACTTCAGACACTTTGACCTCATCTCATGTTTCCTATTATCTTTGACCAAATACACATCATTGATATCCTTAGATTATCTTGGTACTTATCTTATAATTCTCATCATTGATCTAAGATCTAAGCTCTCATGATTGTGCCACTTGGCAGCTCTACGTGCCTTTTACGCACATTGACTCTTTAACTCGATCCGCACCATCGATCTTCTAACTATACAATTATACAATTATCATTGATCTTCTATCTAATATCTATGAGTGTGACACATGTCACTAGCATGTTCATTCTTTGATATATTGACTTTTATACACACCATTCGATTAAGATCTATGATTTAATGCACACTGTTAGATCTACTGACTAGTTGACCTCAGACTTTAACGAAGTTAAACTTGACAGTCTGTGGTTCAACATAGTCTGTAAGAGAAAATTTTAAGGCTTATAACTTGATCTCAGAAACACTTCAAGACTTCAAAACTTTAGGGTACCTTCTCGGCACTATAGACAACATCTCCATGAAATCCTGACCTTGGTTGACTTTTTGAGTACTAAAAATAAATGCACAAACTTGCTAGTTCGTTCATATCTGCATGACTTGCAATGACGGTCTAGCTTATCTTAAGATAGAAGATGCATGTTTCTCATTCCAAATGATTAAGTGACATACCAAAACTTCACCAAGACATCTATGGATGCCTCACAACTTCTTCTTTATCCTTATAGACCTGCAAATGTGCCATATCTCTCCAAACCATCAATCTAATAACTTTATTATTAATGCATTAATATCTCATTCTCTCTTTGACATCAATGACAATCTAAAATCAATGACCATGCTCAACAATCTCCCTCTTTATCATTGATGGCAAAACACCCTTAGAATGACTTTATTTAAACAATAACTTTATTCTGATCTTTCTCCCCCTTTGAAATTAATGACAAAGGGTATCTTCCTCAACGTGCCAAAAATCATTTATTAACATCATGAATGCATTCAAATAATATTTAATATGCTCATGAAACTTACATAATTTCAAGCATATGAATCAATTGCTCCCCCTTTGACATGCATCAATTTGAACTTAAACTTCTCTGATCCTTGGCCCTGATGAACTGCTCAAAGAGCTTAAAAAGCTCCCCCTAACATTATGCACATCTCATGCCATCTATTATTTGAAAAGACACCAATCTAAACTCGTGTTTCTCTAATCCTTGGACTTATCTACCTATAGGACTCACAATCCTTCTTTAATTATTTATGAAGATTCAATACCTTGTCAAAATACATGACTTGGTTTGATCTAGTCATCACATCAATCTTCTTGAATTCAAAACTATAGCAAACATCTTCACACTTCTATCATGACTAAAGCATATTCACATATGTTCCCCCTTAGATCATTCACAACTTTTGAAAGCTACACAAGCTAACTGAGTTATCTCCCCCTTAGCCAAACACATCTTCAAACCTTTCAAACTATCTGAGTTAGTTTTCCTTAACTCCATGCTTCACCTATTTAATGACATCTTAAACAAGTCATCTTAATGAACTAGGTCTACCAACAACATTTCAACACTGTCCACACTCATTTAATATCCTTATGAAACCACTAATAAATATTATATCTTCATAACACTGTGAACTCCATGACATACACAACTTTGTTATCTATAAAACTCAGAGACCTTCTTCAATATATCAAACATATGATAACACATTTTCCTCATCCTTCATATCAACATTGTCTTTAGTTTTCATTATTTGATCAATCAATTTAAGCAATTGACAAGATCTTACCTTTAGGACCAAAAACGTTGAACACACCTTAAACACATTTGAACAAGATCAACATACCATTATATGCAATAGAATATCTTGATAACTCACCATCCTTGATCAGACACTTGAAATCTTCCATTATTTGCCTATTGACCTTCAGAACCAATAACTTAATTCTTCACCATTTGACCAACTAGACCATCATTCAGATGTGATCAAAACTTTGACTTTAGGATCACTATTTTTGAAAATATCTTATCATGTGCTTCTACAGTAAACCAACACATCTTTTTATGAACTTTATTGTCTTGCAACATCAACCAAAGCTCAGCTGGCATCCACCATGCTTCCTCTTGCTTGTCAAGTGTCTCCTTGAATCTTAGATAGAGACACCTTGACTCACAATGTCCTAGAACAATGTGAAATTAAGAGTTGCCCACAACTCCTCATATTCCTTCTCCTCCTTGGTCATCTGATACTGATAGTTATTTTTCTTCTTCTTAGGCTTAAGAGAAGCAACATGCTCATCCACTACAATATTCTTCTTTTCTTTTAGGAATGAATTAACAATACATGGAGACAACAAATATTCATGACATACCTTTTCATCTGAGGAAAGAACCTCATTAATAGGCATTGATAAATGATGTTCTTTACATGAAACTTGCTCAACAACAGCTGGATGTTATCTTGGATCCATACATACCTAAAACTAGCCTTAATTAACACCTTGGGATTTTCTTTGAGCTTGACTTGAACTGAATTTTGATTCTCCTTTTCTATCTAGATAAATGACACATTCTCTTAGCATTCCTGAACCTTATTTATAATTGATTCCTTTTTTTATTTAGTAGGTAGTCCACCTTGATCTTTCAGCTCAATTGAATTAGTTTTCCTGATTTTCACTTCCTTAGGTTTCCATACCAAGGATTGACCTTTCTTGATCACTCTAGGATGTTCATGCACCTTCCTATGACCTAAAAGCTTGCTTATACAATTTCTTGCAATATGACCAACTTGATGATAATAGAAACAAATAAAATCATTCATACCTTCTACTTGATGAATATTATGAATCTTAGCAAACATACCATCTTGTCTCTTAGGTTTATTATGCTCAAGCTTAACTATCTTTGGTCTCCATACTTGGGTTAATATTTTTCCTTGCATTTTGGGGTAGAATATAGAAATATGTCCCATGTCATGATAATTATAGCAGACTACATTATCTATACCTCTAGCTAGCCAACTAATCTTCCTTCTATAGTTTCTTGCCTTATGACCAAACCCGTGACAAGCAAAACAATGGCCATTAAAATATCTTTCATACCTCATGGCACTTGGCTACCTGATGGATTTTTTCTTATTAATCTTGGTGCTTTCATCCTTATTATATTGAACTAACCTCTCTTGCTCTTTCTCAATCTTATTTACCTTGAAAATAAATTGCTCATGCTCATCCTTCAATAAATCTATCTTGGTTTTCAATTGAATGCTCTCATCCTCTTTAGCTCTCATACTTGAACTTACAACCTCTAACTAAATTTTGAGATCTTGGATGGTCTCCTTATCCATCTTAGCTTCTTTAGCCATGTCATCCTTAAATCTACATGCTTGATCTTCAATAATATTTATAAAGTCAAGATTGAATTCAACTCATCATGTTCACCTTGATTTGAACTCAACTTGGCATTAGTCTCTTCTAACTGAGTCTTGAGATGTCTGCATTCTTCCTATTTTGATCTCATATTATTCTTTGTAACTCTTAATTGATTCTCAATAATTTTTATCTTCTCTTTATCATCTTTTGATCTTGAGCTTGACTTTAAGGATTCTAGCTCCTTATTGAGCTTGATGCACTCATCTGTAATAGCCTTAAAGGTTTAGGTTATGATCTTCTTCTAAGCTTCTTCTTGATCATACTCTCTCATCTTACCACTATACTTCTCAATAAGTTCCTTGAGCTTATTACCTTTTTCTTCACTTGATTTTAGATATGCATAAATAACCTCTACTTGAGCCTTCAACTCTTGATTTATTTCTTCAATTGTTTAGGCATATTGCACCTTGGATCACTTTCAAGTGGTTAAACTTGCATTGAAGGTCCTACTCTGATATCAATTGTTGGAGGTATAATCACTAAGAGGGGAGGGGAATCAGTGATGCAAGGTAATCCAATTCAATTCCAAACTCTTAAACATTCAACATACATCAACTTGATTAAACAACATAAACATGAAATCACATACATCCAAAGCATACATCACATAAAAACACCATATATGTGAGAAAATATCATAGAGGATAAAACTCACTAAACCTTGCAAGATGGACTACAGTCTTATAAAACAAGATCCAACATTTAGACTAGCACCCACTGATCAAGGAACACCCATCCCTTAGTTTAGTGAGACACCCATCTCACAAAGAGGTACCAACCCCCTAGGAAACCAAGCACCCATTCAACTACCTTGATCTGATCTCCACCTTTGATCTAATGTATACTACACCTAATTATGGAATTCTCTTAATTTCACTCTTTCCCCTTTACACTCTCACAAACTTGCACACACAAGCAATGCATCCAAAACACCTTTTTGGATCACTCTTCACTTATAAGTTCATACACAATCAGAAAACCTATAATAACTCTATCATAACATCAGTAACATGACCTGTAGGTCATGCACACACTCTTCAACCTACTTAACTCTTCAATCCATCCACTAGGCACACTCACTCAATTAGCCTCTAGGGCTTACTCACTCAATCTACCTCTTCTAGGCTTATTAGGTCCAATGACCTATGTGTTCAGCTACATCAGTTTGATTAGATACACATGATTGATCCTCTTTTCTCTTTGATGGTCTTCATTAACCTTTACCTTCTCTTTCAAAGGTTCCTTTTCTCAATGTCACATCTACTCTACTCATCTCTCATAAGTCTAAAAACCATTGCCTTGGTCTCCACTATTTATAGAGTCTTCATGAATATCAACTTCTTGGTCAGCCATAATACTTGCCTTAACCCTTAAGGAATCTATCATGCTAATACAAAGCTCAAATACATTGTCATAGGTTAGCCATAGCATCTATGGGTCATACTTAAGTAGTTACGCCTTTCAATTAGGCCTTAATATCCCTTATAGGTCTCATAGAGACATATTCACCCATTTAGCACTTCATCAAACAAATTTAGAACACAAGATCATTTTTAAATACATGGGTCCACTCCATATGATCTCTAATACATCTTCAAGTGATTTATCTTGCCAAAACACCCTTCTGCTAAAGCACAATTTGCTCAAATAGAATTATGTACATAGTAACACCATGAATGAATAAATAATCAAATTTGAAGCTCCAAAACTTTGACTATACAAACATTCAAACCTTATAACCAGGTTATCTACATATGCCTTGAAGTTCTCTCAACTTTTCCTTTTACACCATGATAAAATTATGGAAATATCAAAAGTTATAGCTCAAAAATTGTAGACTGGTTTTCTCTCAAAAATTTAAATATTTAAATTCCAACAGTTACTAAGCAAATTTTAAACTTCAGACACTTTGACCTCATCTCATGTTTCCTAACAACTTTGTCCAAATACATGTCATTGATGTCCTTAGATCAATATAGTCTTTATATTACAATGCTCACTATTGATCTAAGATTTGAACTCCCATAATTATGCCACTTGGTAGCTCTACATGCCTTCTACGCACATTGACTCTTTGACTCGACCCATACTATCGGTCTTCATACTACATGAATATACTCTCACCATTTATCTTTTATCTAAGATCTATGAATATGACACACATAACTATCACATTCATTATTTGACATATTTACTTTTACACACACCATTGGATCAAGATCTATGATTTAACGTGCACCGTTAGATCTGTTGACTAGTTGACCTCAAAATTTAATGAAGTTAAACTTGATGATCTCTAGTTTAACACAGTCTACAAGATAAACTTTGAAGGTTTATAACTTGATCTTGGAAACACTTCAAGATTCTAAAACTCTAGGGTACCTTCTTAGCACTATAGACAACATCTCCATGAAATCCTTTGACCTCAGTTGATTTTCTGAGTACCAAAAATAAATGGACAAACTTGCTGGTTTATTTATATCTATATGATGTGTAGTGTTAGTTTGGATTATCTTAAGCTAAAAGATACATGTTTCTCATTCTAAATGATTAAGTGACATATCTGAACTTCACCAAGACAACTATCAATGCCTCACAACTTCTTTTTTATCCTTACAAACCTGTAAATGTGCCATATCTCTCCAAACCAATAATTTAATTAGTTTGTCATTAATGCATTAGTATCTTATGCTCTCTTTGACATAAATGACAACCTAACATAAATTACCATGCTCAACACCAATTGTGTCAAAAGTACATAAGGGTATTTTATATCCTTACACTTCTACAAATAAATATCCATCTTCGTTAAACTGTAAATAGTTACTACTATGTTCAATATTTGTCATTAACTTATGAAATTTTGCCTTGTAAATGATTTTTATGTTAAATACAAATTATCAAGGGTAAGGTATATTAATTTTCTCAACTTAGAATATTCATAAATGTACATTGTTCTTTATTGATATTTCTTTATCATTAAGTTCATTTCATCTAACATGGGTAAAAGGTTGCATAATGTCAATAATGTTTTTATATCACTTAACCAAAACAAAATATCTGTAACTTTTTCTATTACATGGAGATGTTCCTCCATTATTCCCATCTATAATTGATATTATGTATATACTCTATGTGCTAGTCCACAAAGGGAAATCCATCAAGTATTAACATCCTTAAGTAGCTTATTTATTTGCATCAAAACTTCAATAAAATGTTGAAATCATAAAAATCATTAGTAGACTTCTCCAAAATACTGAATGGATTTCATGAATAAGATCTTCAAATTTTGAGACTAATGTAAACTTGTTCACAATTTTGAATGTCAAACTCATTCTATGTGCTATGCAATGAATACCAATCATATATGGTGTACAAGAAGTTTTTAGCCTTACACAAAGACCACTTCTTTGACCTTGCATAACCAATGCTCCATCTACCCCTACATAAACAATCTTTCTTGAAATTGAGAGATCATCCATGCCACTGACCTCTTTCAAATTATTTTTGACCAGTTCAAAAAGGTTTTGAAAAGTTGAATTTTCTTTCATTTTATGAATGGTAGGAAAATGAGGCTGATGAACATGGTTCACAATAGTGTAAACATGTATACACGCCGAAAAAGTGTTATCCATGGCTATGAATTCATCAAATGACAATATTATGTATCTTGAAAGCCTTATTTTATCTTGAAGATCCTCCTTTTCTACTTGAACAAGACAATTAACCCATTCTTAACCACTAGTAGTTGACCAATGAGTATTTGGAAAGTTCGAGATGCCAATAAATTGTATCATGTCCTTATAACCTATATAATCAATCATTGGCCAACCTTTATTTAAAATGTGCAAAATAACACAAAGATGTACAGACTTTTACAATTAACCAATTCCCATCATTTTTCCAAATAAATCTATAATGGTTCTTCCACTTACATGAAATTTTTGTTATTTTTATAGGTATTCATCATATTCACTCGCATACCTAACGTAAAGATACTCTTCTTTTATTATCCATCATATCACTGATTTCTCCTCTCCATTTATAATTTTATTTTCATACACTTTACCCACATGTTTCTCTATGGTATCTAGTTTTAGTTGTAAGGGTTTATCCCTCCCTAGTTTCCAACTACATATATTACATCTACACTCTTTTGGTGGCTCTTTAGTATCTTCATTCAAAATAGGTTTAATGAAAGGGTATTTAGAAACACATTCAACTTGAAAACTCCTTGAAATTTCTCATTGATGTGACTTCTTTTTTTTGGAATAGTTACAAATTTCATGAATTATCAATACTTTCATAACCAAATTGTCTTAAATCAGTTATGTCATGATCATTGACATTATTACTTACATCCATTGATTGAAAGTGATCAGAACCATGTTGAACATGATCTTGATCATGATAAATAATGTTGGGTTATGGTTAATTTTATAAACCGATATTTCTTTTTAGATCTTGTTTTTGTTGATATTTATCAAAATATGATATCAAGGTCCTTCCCTTTGATGAACCCCCTGTTATTTTCTTAGCACTTGAACTAGGAGTAGACATTTTGCAAAGCAAAAACCTTTCAATGCTAATTTTATGAATCACCAATGCAAAACACTCCCTTCAAGGATGCAATCACTATTATATTTATTAAATTAACTTTTGAAATGACATTTTGAAATTTGGCACCTAAAAAAAATTAATGATAGTAGCATATTTATTCAAAAAAAGTTGAAAAATGAGCTACAAAAATATTAATTTGAAAACTATATCATAGATAGAATCTAAATTTGCACAATCTAAAAATTTATAAATTAAAACTTAAACCAAACCAAAACTCACTTGAAAAACATGGAAATAAGGGCCAACATAAATTTATAAAGACATGCTACAATTTTTTTGTGACTATTTTGATGTACCTTGAATCTTTATTTTTATGGTTATAGAATAACAATGAATCTAAAAAACAACAAATGTTTCGAAGATGTGCATAGGAATTTTTATAATTTATGGGAATAATTTGCAAGTCAATTAATGAATTATGCACTAATTAAATATCTTAGTTATCAAATATATGTATATGTGAATCAAATTTTAAATAATATAATCTAACCTATCCAACAAAGTAAAACCTATAAAAGAGGCAATCTCTTGAAGGAAAGATTTTTTTATTTTCTCAAAGTATTTTATCAATATATTGATATCTCTTTTATATATCTATATCTCAAAAGAGGGGGAAAAAAATGAAATAAATGCAACCAAGAGAGAGAAAATAGAAACATAGATGAAAATAAAACAATGAAAAGAAAAATATAATCACTATTCTAACTAAGAACAACTAAAAAAATAAACTAGCACACTCATAATTCAATGCCATATTTCATAATTTAATGATTGATCTTAGATTAGTCTTTTGAGAGACATACATAGGTCTATACTCAATTTATACTAAGTACTACACATGATCTTACCGTATGTACTGCACAAAAAGAGTCTTAGAGAACCATATTTTTGGGACATGAAAGATAACAAAAGAAACATTATTGATTTCAACCTCTCCCTTAGGCTCATTTTGAATCTTGATCATGTTACATACATTTATTTACTAATTTTGACAACGCTGAACCATGATCCACTATGCAAAAACAAATTAAAAAAAATATTATATTAAAATAAAATTAATTATTAAAACATTAAAATACAGTGCATTTCCATAATTTTTCAGTAAACCATTCAAACATATTGTTATGTAGAAAATAAAATACTTCCATGTATATATCAAAACCACAAAAAATAATATCAACATACTTAAAAATATCATGCCAGTATTTTATAAGTACCAAGTATCAACATAAGTTTTAACACAATAATTTAACTAGAGTCTGCATTAGAAATTAAATCTATCAAAGGGGCACGCTTATCAGTTAAGTACTTAGTATACTCCATGAAAGTAGTGGAAAGTTTAATCAATCAAGATGGGGTCCTTTTAGAATCATCTACTTCCAAATTAACATTTTTTAACATTCTGACCTCCATAGGTTGTGTTGTAGGGCTACTAACATGTTTATTGCTAGAAGAAACAATTTTTTAGGCTCAAGAGATGGAATATTAATTCTAAGTGGAACAATTGCATTAAAATGCACTTTTATAGTTATTTCAAGAATATTTTTAGGTGGCTCAGGCAATGGAACATTATGCTCTTTAGGCTGAATGAAGTATGCATGTGTTGAGAGGGCTCACTTAGAGTACCTCATACATAAGGATGATTCCTCTAAAGTGATCCCCTCTATCATCTATTTTCATGGAAATCCAAAGAGTTAGTAGGCAAAGAGTTGAGAAAATTCTAAAAGGTAGGGTCAATGGCATCAAAATTCAAGGAAACACGAGTTCCTCAGTTAAATAGTCTAGGAAATGTGTTAATAGCCCTACGACCATGAAAGAATCAGTTGCCTCAAGAGCTACCCCATGAGGGAGTACCCACACTATGTTTATCATCATCATGATTACAAACATATCTACCTAAATTATTTGAACTTGAATTCCAACGTTACATCTAATAAAGCGTGTTAAAATAAGTATTTTATACAACTAAGCTCAAATACTTCTTGATTTTTATGATCTTAAAAATAAAAAACATCAAATTATTCAATTTGAAACAAAATACAAATAATACTTATATAACCATCATTGTGTATAAAAATTAATCATTTCATCCTCTTTACAACTATAATTGTCATCCTAAAAAAACAATGCATTATTTTTTCACAATCCTCATGCCACTTTCAAGAAAATGGTAAATAGACCATAATCAAATACATGAAACTCAAATCCATAAAAATTCCTAGCCCTATGAGTTTCATATATATATTTATAAAAATACATGCAACTATATTTTTAAAAATATGAAACCAATATTTCTAATTTTGACCATGCTAAATAATCAAATATTCATTTTGAACAAAAGTTTGTCAAACATTTTAGCAAAATGAAGACAAACCACTATGTCAAAATTGATCATTTATATACTTTGCATTATCTTCAATAAGCTTTCTCAAAACCCTAATGTTTAATTTTCATGTGTGTGTGTGTGTGTGTGATAAGGACCACTTAAAACACAATAAACTTAAGGTAATAATTATATTTTGGTGTGCATGGTTTGTTAACTGAAATAAAAAATATATTTGAAAGGCCAATATGGATATAGTTAAAACATTTTCATAGACTTTACTATATAGTTTATAATTTTAAAACTATGAAAATGTTTTGAATATATTTTTTAGTAATTTCATCATCATTTTTCATGGTTGTCTTGCCTTGTGGCTCCATAGTCAGTTTATTATTTATAATCAATACTTTGATTTTTTGTCACAATTTTTTTATACTCAATTTATTATATTATTTGGTTGGTCTTTACCACATACTTCTTTTAAATAAATAAAAAACTATTTTCCTTTGAGAAATAATGGCATGCAAAATACTTATTTTAAATAATATACAAAGAACAAAATGAATAAATGCAATGGAGCTTCATGATCATTTCAACCATTTTTCTAAGTAGCCCAAAAATACCCATTTCATAGATTTTGAGAACATATCAACCTTTTATCACATGTGCGAATGGAATAATTGTGTGCAATCACAATGAGTGAAAGAAACAAAATCATTTTTTTAAGGAAATATTTGTAGATATACACAAAATTTTCAAGAAAACTCACATGTATAGTGTTTTGAGCAAATATCTTTAAAGAAATGCTTTTCAAAGAACTTATCATTATATTTATTCATTTCAATATAGATGACCATGCATGAAAATAACTGCTCTCAATATTCAAAACAAAAGAAACACAAATCTATACCTTGCAATCATAAGGAAACCAACTCAGAAATTGTATGTGCCTTCATTTTCAACCTCTCATCCCAATATTTTAACTATCATAGCTTTGGTTTTGCCAATAACTTTCATAAATAACTAGAAAATTGAGAAATCATCACATATGTATTTAAGAAACTTACATTAATCCCATGGGTGATGTGTTAGACCAACATTAAATTTTGATTTGCTTAGCCCCTCAATATGCTGATGCCAATTCACTAAAAAATGAGGTAATATCTCAACCTCAATCCTCGTAGCTTGAATTCTACCTACACTACATCACTGCTAAAAATAAGATAAACATTACCATATATAAGGAAGAACATGTTTGTTTTACTCAATTTTATAAAAATATTCAATATATTTTCATAGTTTTAAAATTATAAACTATGTAATAAGGTTTGCTAAAATGTCTTAATCATATCCATATTTGACATTTCAAATATATTTTTTATTTCAATCAACAAACCATGCCAACCAAAATATAATTATTACCTTAAGCTCATTTTATCCTAGGTGGTCCTTATCATATATATACAAATATACTTATATACATATACATATATACTTGGGGATTATAGATAACCAACACACACACACACACACACACACCTGGGGAGTCTAGGTAATCAATGATATATGCTAGGGATTCCATATATACAATACATGTCTTGTATAATTTTTTGAAGAATCAGAACCATACATGCATACTAACTATGGAAAATATATGTCCCAAACTAAGATCGAGTATAATTTATAAGGTGATTCAAAATACATGTATAAGAAATTGTATAAAATTGAGGCTATTTGACCTATGCATATTTTCACATAATTAGCCATTTTCAAAATTAAAAAAACCTACTTATAGCCTTTTGGCTATAAATAGCCTATAAAATTTTCCCTGAGATTTTATTGAGAGAGACTTAATGGACCTATCTATCTAGAGAGAGATTAGTAGGCCATGGGCCCCTATCTATACTATGGGGGCCTTATATCTAGTGACCATCTCAGGCCAAATCAAATTAGTTGGCTTAGGTCTATTCAATTTTATCAAACAAAGTGATAAACTATAGGCTAGGGTTAATCCATTAGGGTTTATCAAGTGATGTGATAGACAAAGAATTGGTAAGTGGGGTTGAATCAATTGAAGTGATAGACTAGGGGTGACTGGTGTTAAGCAAAGTGATACTAATGATTATTGAGAATGACGTTATAGAAGAGGAAGGAACCAACTATAGAACATAAACAACAACATTATAAAGAGGAAAAAAGTTTTAATTTCACCCTGCATACATTAAATGGGATAAACACACCATAAACATTCAAAGTGCTTGGTTATATTTAGAAGAAGAAGATGAATATTTTGGATGATATGGGTAGAACACACAAATTCATTGATAGAAGTTTATCTAATGAACTCAAATAATTTTTGTTTACACTCTCTAATTTTTAAAACATGATAGCTTATTTTAATAGATATCTTGTGGGGGTAAATGTCATCATATAAAACTCTTAATGGGGGACTATCAATTGTATTCATAATTTTTTTCCATCCCAATTGGGGAGTAAATGTGTTCTTTTTAGTAAAATGGTTTTAATAGTTTGGAAAAATATCCTTCAATTTTCAAGACTTATTCATGGATTTTAGTTGAAAATAACAAAGGTACAAAATTTTCAAAATTCAATCACCACCAACCTAAATTATCATATCTTGTATGATGGAGAAATTTATCAAATAAGGAACTTAAGGCATAGTGGAATACACTACATTTATTACAAGCATAGGCTATGGAAAGATGGAATACACTAAAGATTCAAGACCTCATTCAATATCATTGGTAGGTTTTTAAACAATTTGCAACAAACATGGTATATCATAAGTAGTAAATTACATTATATGGATCAAGGTACCAAACGTATGATACTACATAGTATAGGCAAGGAAATCACACACAATCATGTAACCA